>CM055273.1:17572344-18222796 GCA_029237695.1 Conchocele bisecta | reverse complement strand
AACCAAACGCCCACCCAACCTTTAAAAAAAACAATGTTTTCTCTTCAGCGACCCATGGGAGGGACAATGCTGGACTGCGTCACGTGGATGCCATCGCCCTCCAGGTCTGCCCGTGCAGCGACTGGTGCGGTTAAACCGTTGGAATACCCGAACCTGGCCGGCGAAGAAGACGATCAGCGACTGGCTTCGTTTGTGAATGTTTACAACAAACAGGCGTGGGGCGGTAAAACCGGCAACGCGTCTACGGATGACGATGCAATCAAATACAAGGCGTCAGGGCCTGGCTCCGCCCTCGATCACTCACAGGGCGTGATCGCTGTTCTGCATACGATTATAGATCGGCTCAAAATTGAACTCCAGAAAGATGTGATTAAACTTCTGGACTTACCGTGTGGGGACCATCAGTACATGACGTATTTTCTTAAAACTCGCGATGATATCGAATACACCGGAGCAGACATTGTACCAGCGTTGATTAAGACGCATACAAAGATGTACAGCGGTAATACGCGATTAAAGTTTAAGCTTATAGACATTGTGAATGGAACCTTAGAGGAATCATACGACATTATACTATGTCGGATGATGCTACAACATTTAAAACACATCGACGTCGTAAAGGCGTTGTACCATTTTTCTAGCAGTGGGAGTAAATATTTAATAGCTACAACGTTTTCAAACACTAAGCAAAACACGGAATTGAATACCAGCGGTTATAGGTTCAGAACATTGAACCTTGAGCTGGCGCCAATTAATTTGAGTCCGCCTGTTTGCTCGAGTTTGGAACCCATTGGCAAGGATCATTATTTAGACATGTGGCAGCTGCCACTGACTCAGAAGATGTGATTGTTTGTTTGTTTGTTGTGGTTTAACGGCATATCACCAGCTAAGGTCATTTAAGGCCGGGTCAATGGGTTTAGTACTAAATCCAATATATTACCTGTAAAAGTACATGTACATGTTCAAGTACATGTACTAATGGGTGGAAAATCCCAAAATCAGAACTGAATATGTACAATAAAAAACTATATATTCAGCCCTGAAATCATAATAATCCTGATCTGGTGTCAGGTCCTAGCCACACCAGAATCACTTGGCCCCCTCCTAAAAGCAGCAGAATCAGTAATAATCTTACTATTTCTATAATGGGCAATAACCCAATTCAACTCCCAGGTAAAAATAAGCGCCGAAGATAAAAAACGTACATGAGGGCCAAACCAGGCAAATCGTGATTCCTATAAGGAGGAACCCCTACCGTTAATGTACGCCGTCACGTTCGCCCGACCAACCACCCACAGGGGAACCTGTAATTCGACAATACCAGTTACCGATGTGATTGTAATTATAGTTACATCTTCCATAACAGTACAGTGGTGTTTATTATAGTGTCACTCCTATTAAAAGGGTCAGTCATATTTGACTTATGAGACAGTCTATCGAACACTCGGTACTTCCCAATTCCTATACATTATGCCAGACACATGATGAATTCATAGCGCCCATTTACATATCGTGTTTGCAGTGGAACCTCTCTAAAACGGACACCATGGGAGGTCCCCAGGGTGTCCGGTTTAGAGAGGCTCCACTGTAATTAAGCACTCCATGTTTGTTTGTTTATTGGTGTTTAACGGCCTATTTGCTATGCATTCTATGTATTTCTGCAGGTAATGTAAGGCCGGGCCGACGGGTTCGATCCCGTATTTAACCTGCTGCATTTGGGCGTGTCCGGTTTAGAGAGGCTCCACTGAATTAAGCACTCCATGAACAGTTTCCTTTTCAATCATGAACAGACACGACAATGACATAAATGGCATTGTAATCCATGTAAATTGAGTGAGTGAGTGAGTGAATAGGGTTTAACGTCCGCTTTTCTGACATAGAGGTACAAGCCTCAGGGAGTCTACACGCAGACGGGTCAACGGGGTCGAGTCCCGTATCCACCTGTCCAAGGGGGGTAAATCCCAACTTCAGAACTCAATATTTACAATCAAAATATATATTCAGTCCTGAAATTAGAACAACCTGATCTGGTGCCAGGCCCTCGCCACACCAGCATCATTTATCCCATCCCCTAAAAGTAATAGGATTAGCGCTAATCTTACTTTTATATATGGGGCATAGCCCGACTCAACTCTCACATACAAGAAAGCCAAAAATGTACATGAGGGCCAAATCCGGTATAGTGGGTTCCGGAAAGTATGAACCCAATCGTTAAGCCAGTTTAGTCGCCTTTTACGACAAGCAATGGCTACTGCAGCACTATTCTCAGGATCAGTTGATCCCGCCCCGGTACCTGCACGGGGCCCATGTAAATTGAACACAATGGGGTTGCCAAAATGTCCGGCTTAGAGAGGTTCTACTGTATATCGGAGAGTACACATGCATTAGGCGTGTTTCGGCTTTCATCGGTATAACTATATATATGCAGAAGGCTTCTAACTTTGGTCGGACACGACCTCGTATCATAACAAACATGTTTCAAATGATAATTTTCTCTGCATTCTGTGTATTTCTGCAGGATAATTTACTAATGATGATATGAACTTGCCACTACAATATTGATGTTAGAGCCGTAAACACATTATTTTAATTATTATGATACAAGGTTGTTATTTGCATAAATATGTTCTAACTATGTTATTTAGCACGATAACAATACCTCTCAAATGAACGTGTGCACTTTCCGCCAAAATATTCACATTAGCGTTAATATAATCGCGGAATGTATTACGGTACGAGGTCGTGTCCGGCCAAAGTTAGAAGCCTTGTTAGACAACAGGACGGGAAAACAATATGGTTCTAAATTTTGACGCGAAACTCGGCTATTTACATTTTTTAAAACTTTCAGAACATGCAATGTAAGGCCATAAAGAAGTACTTTCGTTCTGAGACACGGGGTTTACGGAATGTGACGGGGGAGGGTTTTTTTTTAAATTTATTTTTCATGTTTGATATTCTCGTCTCTAATTTGTTGCAAGTCGGCAGATGAAAATACTCATGATCTATGAAGTTACTATAACCTCGTCAGACGTGAAAAAAACACTAGATTTTCGCCAAATATGACTGGATTTAACATATTTGTGTATTGTAGTGTTTTTATTGATCAAGTGGCGACTGTACAGCACGATTATATTTCTCCATGACGGTAAAATGATTGACGCGCAGGGATTATTCTGACGCGGCAATTATCTGAGAACCAAAGTACGTTTTATGACCTTAACATATAAGTAATAAAACCATTGGTTGTGGCGTTTACTATAGTATGAAACACAGTTGGTCACCAGAGTCCAGAAAACTGACCAAATGTGTTTCATCCTGCAATAATTACAACAGAAGGTGCGTTTATTCCTTAACCCTTTCACCCCTAATAACTGGAATGGAATTTGTTATGTTAATTTCCGAACCAATCCAATGGTCACAAAACGATTTTCAGACTAGTCCATTTATGAAAAGGTTGTGTTTTTGTTCTCAAAATATGAAAATTACTTGCAGAAAGTGCAGATCCTGATGATCGTTATGATGTCATGAGCCGTCTCATCTGGATCTACACTGTTTGCCAATACCATTATGCAAGCCGGTGGTGTTGAAAAGGGTAAAATACATTTTTTTCGCGAAGCTGGCTACGTATTGGCCAACTACACACTGCCCGAACAAAATGTCTACTGAAACCGAAATTATAAGAGCTCCGTTATCATTAAGCTGCTCCCCTCGCTAGCAGCCTCGATAATAAAACAAGTTATTGAATAAACGAAAAAACACTTCAACTTATTTGCCTTAAATCAAGGCGAACATTTATAAGTCCTAAGTGACCGGACGTGTGTCGCATGCAAAACACAAACACACCACTATACACACGTTGTGGCCAGATATGATAAACATCGGTGAAGCGGTTCATACGTTATTGATATATGAAAGGTGTTACTAACGTACGCACGTACGTTACGGAGAGGGGATTATACGACATTTACCCAAACGACCACTGACGGACGGGCAGGTAACGCTATATGTAATCAATACCGTAGAAATACGCCGATGGGACAAGGACGGCAACTCCAGAGACTGAATGAATTAAATGCCAATCACAGTAAGCCAGAAACGACTGAGGGGATATACAATAAATCTAGCCTTCTCTATATCCTGACATGTTTGAGATACGCCATTTGATTTTGTACCAAGAATGTAATAAGAACATGTGCGATATCTCATTAAAAATCGTGACAACATTTACGAAAAAGGAAAAGGGAGGTAATATCCAGAGCCAGATTCAAATGTCAGACAGAGTTGTCGTAATAAATGCGGCTGTGATAGCAGAAGTGGGGTTTATGGTATATGTGACCAGTGTAGATCCAGATCCAACAGCACACTCCTGTAGCCTGATAGCGATCTATATTGCTTGTTACGTTCCTCGCGAGAGGTATGGAGCGGGGTAGCAATTTTGTTTCTAAGTAGAAGCATGGCATGTGTTTCATTGACGGAATGGCGAACAGTGCAGATCCTGATCAGACTGTGCGGATGCACAGTCTGATCTGGATCTACACTGGTCGCAAAACATGAACGTCCCATTTCTCCAATCACAGCCACAAATAAGACTGGGGGATACGTAGCATATCTGTGGTTACACTGTTCTCAAAGTGCATTGAGCCATTCTTAAAGAGTGGGGCCCTCACATTACGTAAACATATATTGTTACGGAAATTAAATGTGTACATAATTATATAACTATTCCACAAGTTGTTAAAGGTGCATGCACACTCAGTAAGCACAAAATGTTCTTTATAGGAATCAAATAAGTGTATAATTGTGTCACTATTCCACCAGTTCTAAAATTACAAGTGCCCGGAAAACAGATATAATCATTTAGCAATATTTATTTTACTGATAGTGACGCACGTTGGTATCAGGCTATTTGCATATGCAAATGAGGCATGGTATGTTTTACTTATTTATTCAAATGAAATGTGTCACCTGAAAAATACAATATTTTCGACAGATTAGAAAGTATGATCATTGCACATCAACAAATAAATATAGAGAATTAACATGTTAAGGAAACACGGTTATCGCCCCTGATATCAGTGTGAAAATTTACGTCTAAAATAAAATGTATAATAATGCCAATCAATACGTGGGGTAATGCTGAATGAATGTTTATTTTGCCAGAAAATGTCATACGTACATAATATACAACAGTATCTGTATCACTATAGTATAACCTACTGCGAGGGAATGTACCTTTAACATCAAACGTGTTCGTTTTTACACAGTATTATCTAATAATCCAATACCGTGTTAGTAGTGTGATCACCATGTATGTGCATGTGAACACAGTGTGATTAATTTTAATTATTTAAATCGAGTATGTGTATCAACTTTAAACACGATTGCTATCGATATTTTATAAAGTATAGTTATTGTACACCAGACATTTGCATTGGACAAATAAATATAGACTTCCTTTGAATAAATATCGACTAAATAGTACCAGTACATGTATGTGTAGCCGGTAACATACAGTAAACGCTCTTTGTATATATTAATGACATCTATACATCGTAAATGCTGAATCAAACACATCACCCGTACAATACATCCTGATGTGCGGGACCCCATCTTTAAATGTACCATGGTGCCGTATAACTATTATGTTCACAAGCTCAAAGAAACGAGTTTAATTTCACCATTTATTCATATCATTTTGAAAGTGACACATGGGCTGACATGTAAGTTTTAAATTGGGAATATACAAAATGGCGCGACCATATCGCTTTGCCGTTTTCAGCAGATGATTTTGAAATTTCATAAATCGCGCAAATTCCATCGAAATTTGACATACACTTCAGAGCTCAATCCGCATGGTATCTGAAATTTTTGTCAACTTTCTGTTTTAATTTCGGAAAATATGAATAATTTTCGAAATCAATATCGAGAAATACGGCGGTGCTGCAAGCCTTATGGCGGTAAATCTAGAGCCTGGCTCATATGTGGCCGTGACTGTAGAAATGGGCATTATGGGATTTGTGATCAGTGTAGCTCCTGATTAAATTTCACACTCCTGCAGCCTGATAGCGATCTATATTACTTGTTAGTTGCTTGTTAGAAGCATGCCAGGTGTTTCATTGATGGAATGGAGAACAGTGTAGATCCTGATCAGACTGTGCGGATGTACAGGCTGATCTGGATCTTCACTGGTCGCAAGCCCGATGTCTTCAGTCATAGCCACATATAAAATCTAACTACATGTACCATGAACGACCAGGCCTCCCGTATCTCGCATACTATAGTAAATTATCTCAATATCATGCATCATATCATCAACTCGTGTACTTATCTGGCCATCTATTTTTGCAACAATACATTTCTGACGTTGAAATAAAACCAGATGGCTGCGGCCCCGCATGTCGAAACACGCCGAGGCATTTGATGCTCTCAGAGTATAGTTATTTGAAGTTTGAATTAAGGTATGTAAAAGCCTTAACGCAAATTTGAAAGTGATTTGACCTTGATCTTGGGCATGTGGGTCGCATGGGTCGGCTATAGAATGAAATGATGGATGATAATAAAGAATTATTGGATGTTCGAAGCAAATCTGAGTAAGTGTTGTGGAGATATAAGGTATGTAAAAACGTTAACACATATTTCGAAGTCATTTGACCTTGACCTTGGGGCACAGGGGCCGCATGAGTGGGACAAAGCATGAATATATGGATGATGACTAATAAGCATTTGAAGTTTCAAGTCAATGTGACTTAGGACTGCAGAGATATAAGGTATTTAGAAACCTTAACGCAGATTTAGGACGGACGGACTGACGCACGGACGGACGTTCCTACAAATGGATACTTATGTGGATTTTCTTGTGTTTAAAGTAGCCACGTAAGAGAAAAATATAGCCACGTAAGAGAACGGAATGAATAGCATTTACAGTTACCCATTGTTCTCTAGCCACATAAGTACCTCGCCGTGTGTGCGTCATGGTGATCGCTATGTCTCGCTTTCCGCAAGCGGGCACGACAAAAATCATGATCAAAAAATGCAAATGCATGAATTCGTTGAGTACTAAACAAATGTGGAAAATTCAACACAGTACACCGTTAACATTTTCAGTACCAGAACATTTCTGCTCTGTATATCAGCTATATGTACAAACTCGCATTTCCAAAGTTGACTGAAACATGTTTGCTTTAGTTCGTATTCAATTCAAAATGTTCATTCCTATTGATTTGGATTCCTGTGTGCTATCATCAATTATTAATTGTTCAGTTAGCTGATCAATACTAGTGGGTTTTCGCTTTTGATCACTATGAAACGCTAAACGGTACAATGGAACCTCTCTAAACCGGACACCATGGGAGGTCCCCATGGTGTCCGGTTTAGAGAGGTTCCACTGCTAGCCAGGCATTTGAGCACGTCTAGACAGTTTTGTGTGGCTTGTGATCATGAGCAGACACTGTCAAAGAAAAATCATGACAATACACTCATACAATGGACGCCTATGATGCGCTAAACTACACAGTGGAACCTCTCTAAACCGGATACCCTGGGAGGTCCCCAGGGTGTCCGGTTTAGAGAGGTTCCACTGTTAACCAGGCATTTGAGCATGTCAGTTTTATGTGGCTTGCAATCATGAACAGACACTGTCAAAGACAACCATGGCAATTCACACATACAATTCAACAGACAGAGATTTGATAGGTATCCGGTTTAGAGAGGTTCTACTGTATTGTATGGTAAACGTCTGATAGCATACATCGTGTGTTTGTGTTTTCAGACGTTTGCCATAAAACACAGTGGAACCTCAGTCTCTAAACCGGATACACGTCAAATTGCAGGTAGGTTTTGAGCGTGGAACCACGCTGAAAACCTACCTGCAATTTGACGTGTATGCATGAATGAATATAGGTTCCAAAAGAAATCCAAGCTTCAAATGGCATCGTCATCTATAGACTGAAGTGGCAAAACACGTTTTGATTAACCCTCATTCAATTAACTTCTATATTTTTATGTTTTGGATCATGATTTTATTCTTATCACTACAGGAGTACTTGTATAATGAAGTTACTGAGTCGAAACTTTCAGAAATATGCGACAATTTCGTGAAGTGATACACCAAAGTCACTTGACCCCTTCCCCTAAAAAGTAATAAGGGGTAATAACCAAATTCAACTATCACATATAATGTAGGAAAGCCAAAGACGTACCTGAGGGTCAAACCAGTAGCCGATTTCATCAAAATTGCAAAGTATACTTATCTAGCAAAGTATACTTTGAGGGAGTAATAATTTATTTTTTCCAAAATGCATTATTTCATATAGAACTAACCACTGCATATATTTGATGAATTAAAGTACGCAGAATTATTATACTGAATTTATTACATTATCACAGCCAAAATGGCTGTGATAATGTAATAAATTCAGTATAATGAAAATTAATAAATTGATCCTAAAATTGAAAATTTCTCCCTCAAAGTATACTTTGCTAGATACTTTGCAATGTTGGTGAAATAGGCTACTGGTCTCCGGTAGGGATTCCGGTAAGGACGAATCCCAATCGTTAAATTACACATCGCGTGCTCCCAAACAACCAGCACAACTTTGTGAGAAATTATACAGAATTATTATGCATAATTCCTGAGAGATGACAATTACAACGTTGTGGTTAATTGTTTTTGATTACACTATTGCAAATTATTTGCACGGGTTTCGCTGTGAGAGAAAACCCGTAATCAACTCCTTACAAATAATACACCGTGAAGAGAACACCCGTAATTGTGCGCCTGTTGTCTTGGAAACCACGAGCTACCATGCAAAATGTTTAATTTGTATTACTGTCAAAAGTAAAGCTATTTGAAAATTTGGAAAGGGTCTCGACTTCGACTAATCTAGAATGTGAATGTGATTGAACACATTCGAACCATGCACTAAAATATATCTGGTTCATAGAAACAGCTGCGTAATTTGATTTCAAAAAGTTTACATGACGTCACATTTGACGTCACGCAACGTAACGTCAAAACGCTGGAAAACACATAATTGTATAACTATTCATGCGCACATCACAATTCATTGATTATGATCTCAAAAATAGACTATATGTGCATATATCTCCTCAGTGGAAGTGTAATAAATAGGATATTCCATCATACATGTTTGCATAGCGGAAACACTACACTCGTGTCCGTTGGCGTCCGTACAAACAACTTGTTTGCTCCGCTCACTCGTTGCTTACGCGGAAGCCGACGCACACTCGTGTATTATTTCCCGCTATTCAAAGTGTAAGATGGAATATGCTCTATATCCACCCCGTATGTACATGTATGATCATTCATTGTTATCCATTGACAAACACATGGTGTATTTACATTGTACTGATCAGTGCTCCACTCGAACATATGTACACTTTTATATGCCCCTAGCTATAGTATACGTTAGGTCATGCCATTGTTTTTCTCTGTTCACTCGGATGGCCAAAACCTAAAAAGAATGTAAATTTATGTTAAAAACCTCCTCAACCCTTTGCAGTGTGCAAAGAGTTGAGGAAGCTTTTCATATAAATTTAAATAGCCGCTAATTAATATGAAAACACTCTATTCATGAACGGATTTAAAACTTAGACAAGTCCCAAATGAATTTTCATATTATTTTACCAGTAAATAGTGTAAAATAGCATACACAGTGTGTTTGTGTTTTCACAGAACCACGCTCAAAACCTACCGGCACGCGGACAGAGGAAGAACTTTGTATGGCCTTATTGTGATTCTACACAGTCAATATGGTGTCATATTGCCCGCCTAAATCTGTATTCACCCAACGCGCCGGGGGAATATAGCTTCAGACGGGCAATATGACACCATAATGAATTGTAGATTCACAATAACATATTTGTCATACCGCATAGTCTCATATTTGTCCAGAAATTAGTTTTACAAGTGTATTGATACATGTTTAACGTCATAGACATATGGCGCCAAATTGCACGACATCATTACGTTACAAATATTACCTGACGTCATCCCGACATAATCGAGTATAAATCGTTAATAACTTGACAATTTTTGAACCGATTTTAAACATCTAACTTTTGATTTATTGGTTAGGTCATTACCAATCTCCATGACTATATTACGAAGGTGATTTCCAACAAGTTTCGTTTTCTTCGACTCCTCCTCGACTCGCCGCCATTTTTTTATTCGAGCCATATTGACGCGCTTGACAGGTAATATGGGCTCAGATTACCCGTGAAGCTAACCAATCAAAACGCGAGAAATGTATCTGCGGTATCATGATAAACATGTATAAACAGTGGGCATATGCGGTTCTTGCATCTCCAGATTTATTTTAGTCAGTACGTAAGACAATACATTGTTTATGCTCTTATCCTTACCACAAACACATTTGAAAACAATATATATTATTCAACTACACCGTGTGTTCATTTGTCATTCTCTGGTCATGGTATAAAACTACTAGAAATGTGGCATGTCGGGACACGAATGGCCCCGCTGGCAACGAAAGAAAACTATGGCACATTTAAAAACACAATACGATGGTATAGCATAGCAGTTACGACCTTATGTTACTAGACCATCGAATAGGGCGTAGTATGGTAGGTTTGTCACCACATGATAGAGTAGCATCAGAGGAATGTATGTGAAATATGAAGCAGTGACTGGGACCAGTTTCACTAAACTTCGTACGACTAAGACGTTCATAAGTGCAAACTTGCAATCTAAAATAACATTTGTTCTGACAGCCGATTTTGGAAAATCGTTTGTTTATGTGTTGCATTTTAATGGAATGAGCCCGTAGGTGCAAACTGGTAGCATTAGAGGGAAACATCAATTTGAGAAGCAATTTCATAGAAATCTTTGTACGAACATTTTTATCGTACGAAGTTTAGTGAAAGGAAACCGAAAGTATAAGAAATTTACCCGAGTGTTAAGGTTTTGAATGCACTAAATATGCAAAATTGATATTGGGCTTAACAGGGACTCGAGGATCTTGAATTTGTTACAGCTTGATATAGTTGATGCATTGTGTTTAACGGCCTAACAACATCTAAGGTCGTTTAACGCCGGGCCAACGGGATCGATCCCGAATTTAACCTGCTGCATGTGTGTGTCACTTGGCCCCTTCCCCTAAAATAGGATTACAAATAATCGTAATACTCACATAACATTAGTATACCGATAGCATAGATAATAGTATACCGATGCTATAGATAGGTCGCCAAACTCCCCACCACCACACACATTTCTAACCCTTTCAACACCACAGGCCTGTATAGATCAAAAGTGTAGATCCTATGAGCCGGTTCGTGACAAGCCGTCTCATCAGGATATGCATTTTTTGCAACTAATTTTCATACTTTTTAGAGAAAAAAAACACCCTCTTTTTATAAATGGACTACATTTTTTTCAAGTAATTTTCATATTTTTGAGAACAAAAACACCCTCTTATCATAAATGGACTAGTCTCAACATTATTTTATGATGATTGGATTGGTCGGAGAATTAACAAATCAAAATCCATTCCAGTTACTGGGGTGAAAGGGTTAATTGAAAAATGACCCCAGAGTGAATATGTTGAATCTGTTGGATGCAACATTTCACTATGCCGTGGGAGTAGAGAATTATACATCATGGGAAAAAGGTTTAACCCTTACAGTGCTGAATTAATTTGTGTCGTCTGCTGAACATTTTTCCATTTTTCTCATAAAACAAAAATTCCGCGGAATCAAATGTCCCGCCGCCTTGACATCGAGCTTGGGCCAGAAAGCAATTTTCACTGGCCCGAATATATTATACAATTATTGACTAGTGAGCCATAGAATATCAGATTATATTCTACGGCTCACTAGTCAATAATTGTTTTAGTATATGATAATAGTCGGTATATAGCACTTACGACCTTATGCTACTAGACAAAAATGGAAATAAATAAACAAGAAACGAGGCAAAGCAACGAAGGCCAGGTTTTTTTCCAAGCATTGACACTTGGATAACATAATTATACCCACTTTTTGTAGACTAGATGGCCGTGGCCTGCATGTCGCGCCTTGGGGCGAGGCATGGACACTAAAAAAAGTGATATAGTAGATGGAACAAGAAATGCGTCTGTCGAACGTTGATGCCACCTGCAGCATATTTGAGAAACTGTGACAAATTGGTTAACCGAAAAGTGTGACGGACGGACAGACGGACAGACGGACGGACGGTCCAAACACTATATGCCACCCGTTTCTTCGAAACCCGGTGGCATAAAACTTTAACCGGACACACAGACGGACGGACGTCCGACGGACGGACGGACGTATGCCAAAATGCCGACTATATCGCGCTTTCCGCAAGCGGGCGCGACAATGATGATAAACACCCATGTGAAGTACATGTATCAACGTAATGGGTGAAGCAGTTGCAGAAATATAGTACACACAAAAATCAAAGTAATTTGACCTTGACATTGGGCACGGTTGGGGGGTAGAATGAAAATATGGATGATGATAAACACCCATGTAAAGTTTCAAGGTAATGGGCGCAGCAGTTGCAGAGATATAGTATAACGAAAAACTTTAACCAAAAAACTTTAACCAGACGTACGTTAAAAAGTTAACGTTGAAAATGGCTAAGTCAATTACGTAGAAATAATAGGTGAAGGTAAAAAAAATGGTCACATGTTGGATAGTTGTATGTGGTGGGCACCCCTTGGTTATGAAGCTGTGAAAGTTTGGTGGTCCTAGGTGGTACAGTACCAAAGAAATGGACTTAAACACGAAATCTTAACATTGTAAACGCGAAAAGTTAACATTGACTGCGCAGAAAAAATGGGTCAAGTTCAAAAAGGTAACATGTTGGATAGTGATATGTGGTGGGCACCCCTTGGTTATGAAGCTGTGAAAGTTTGTTGGTCCTATGTGTTACAGTAACAAAGAAATGGACTGAAACACGAAAACTTAACATTGATTGTGGGCGCCGCCCGCCTGCCTGGCTTTCGCCAATCCAATAGCCTGGATTTTTGTTCCAAAAAAACCTGGCTAAAAATGAAAAAAAAAAGTTTAAAAGGATTTTATTTCCTAAAAAACGTGGCTAAAAATGGAAAAAAGTTTAAAAAAAAAAAAGTTTAAAAATTAACAAAAAAATAATGCTCGCTGCTGGAGCCCAGAATTTTTATAATAGTCTTATATTTATCTACATATCATATCTGCACAGGTCCACATATTGCCACAATATTGTCAACACAGTTTACGGAAATGTAATACACAGGTATAATAATTTACCTGTATAAATTACCTGTAATAATTTAGCTGGACATTTAGTGGTCAAGCTGGAAATTTGCACATGCTTGCACATGCAGAAGTGTTAAACTGGAGAAGGCTATTGTTCTCTCTACAGGTAAGGTGTACAGAGCGCACGAGAAAACGGGTCTTCATGCATTAATGTTCAGTTTGTAGCATATAAAGAAATAGAGTTTGACCTTGACCTTGGAGCCCGGATTTTTTTATAATAGTCCTATATTCATCTACATATCATAGTAAAGGTATGTATAAAGTTTGATGACTGTAGTTGATAAGGTGTTGAAGTAATGACCGTAACACGAAAACTTAACATTGAATGATGACGCCGACGCCGACGCCGACACCGACACCGACGCCGACTCCGGAAAAGCAAAACCTATGTCTCGCTTTCCGCTTCACGGGCGAGACAAACATTGGTTTGGCAGCACTTTAGAATCATTTCCAATGGAAATGATTCTAAAATGCTGCCAAACCATGAGAAAATATGAATTATCAGCAGACGACTATTTTCGGTTCCCGCATTCTAAGGGTTAAATATGAAATCAGTGTAGCCCCAGATACAGAGTATGGGATCATGCGGTTATGGTGTTAATTGTAGTAATGGCGGCACCCATGAGGTCTCCTCTTTTTCATCAATACGACAGTGGTTTCTTCCTTTTAATGATGACCATGTTCCAGCCGTTAACATTACTAGTCTGCCAATACCAAATTTAGCAGCATTACATAAGTATGTAGTTAAGTCTGAGCATGCTGCAGAGAAATTTGAATCAGACCAAGTTTAAACGTTAGATTCCGTCCGATTAAATACTCTGCAGAGGTGGTTCGTCTGGATTTACAATGTTTGCAATCATTGGGATAAAGAGAGAGGCACGGGGAGTTGAAAGGGTTAATCGATAATATTGTTTGTGTAGAATGGATATTTGCATGAAATTGCGTCAATAGAAGACAATACTTAACAGCAAATGCAATAAGCGTGGTTTGTCAGATCACAGCCCACTGATGTATCACCTATTCAATTACCTGAATTATCTTTATTTTAATTAGGACAAGAACAACAATTTGAGGCACAAAAAAACAGTGCAGAATATAGATTTACTATGTATAGATAGCATTTATTGCTTTTTTTCACTACAGTTTCAAATGTCATTATACCATGTTCTTACTTTCGATCTTGATTAGAGGCCTATAACAAATAGAAAAAGAATGATATCTACATATTACAGTTGAAAACCACAGTTTGTTTGTTTTGTTTGTTTATTGGTGTTTAACGGCCTATCAACAGCTAATATCATGTAAGGCCGGGCAAACGGGTTCAATCCCTTTTTAACTTGCTGCATTGGAGGGAAAATCCCAAAATCAGAACGGAATATTTACATCGAGAAAAAAATATATTCAGCCCTGAAAATAGAATAACCTGACCTGGTGCCACGTCAATACCACATCAAGTCAGTTGGCCCCTTCCCCTAGAATAGGATTACGAATAATCTAATACTCACATAAGCTGTATAATCAGATTCAACTGTCACATACAAAATGCCGAAGATGTGTGAGGGCCAAACCAGGTTTCCAGTCGGAATTCCGGTAAGGATGAACCCCGATCCTTCAATTACCCATCGCATGCTCCCACCTACCACCCACTGAAAACCACAGACAAAAACAAACACTTTAAAAGTACATACCCACTCAGTAGGCACAAAATGTTCTCTATATCAAAGACATAATCTGAGACATTTTTTGGTAAAATAAATATTAATTCACCATTACCCCACGTATTGATTGGCATTAGTAAACATTTTATATTAGACGTAAATTTCCAAACTGATATCAGGGGCGATAACCGTGTTTGCTTTTTGCGATATTACTGTTTATTCGTTGTATTTATGTTTTGATGTGCAATGATCGTACTTTATAATCTGTCGAAAATATAATTATTTTAGGTGACGCATTTAATTAATATAAATAATTATAAAAAAGTCATGCCTCATTTACATATGAAAATAGCCTGATACCACCACGAGTCACTATCAGTAAAATATATATGTTACTAAATGATTATATCTGTATAGCGGGCACTCGTAATTTTTACAACTGGTGGAATAGTGACACAATCATACACTTATTTAATTCCTATAAAGAACACCTTGTGCCTACTGAGTGGGTATGTACCTTTACCAAATGATGAAACCACCGAATGACGAAACCACACGACGTAACGATGAAACCGCGTGACGTAATGACTGACGAAACTGCATGACGTAATGTTGAAACCGCACGACGTAATGACGAAACCACATGACTTAATGACGGAACCGCATGACGTAATGATGGAATCGCATAACCTAATGATGAACCCGCATGGCGTAATGACGGAACCGCACGACGTAATGATGAAACAGCATGTCGTAATGATGCAACCACGTGACGTAATGACTGGACCGCATTGCCTAATGGTGTAAGCTAACATAAGACAGCTATGACATTTCATGGTGTAGCTCTTGTTAACTGAAATGTTCGTTAACAGAAAATATTTTCTTCAGTCCCCTTGATTTTGAGTATACGAGTGTAGACTGTATTACTGTGTTTCACGAAACCTACCCAAATTGTACGGCTATATAAATAAGGCAAAACCAATATATTTTTCGATAATATTAAATTATAGCAACATTTAAGAATGAGCCTACTTTATATTTCGTGAAATTTGGTCCAATATTGATTTCATTGTGAAAAAACAATTTCCACATGTTAAATCCCCATAGACATCTTCACAGAGTGAAGATGTCTATGGGGATTTATCATGGGGAATTTTTTCTAATTTTTGAAATAGTGGACCGATTTTAAAGATGTAACTTTTGTTTTATTAGTTAGATCATTTCCAAGCTATCTAGCTAGGTTTCAGAATCAATTTCCTTTTTTTTTTCATTTTTCGACTCCTCCAGGTTCTCCACCACTTTTTTTCCCATGTTAAATTCCCATAGAGAACTCATTTTTAATAATAAAATCAATATTTGACCAAATTTCACGTAATAAAAAGAAGGCTCATTCTTAAATTTTTATAAAATTTAATATAATCGAAACAAATATTGTTTTTGCATTGTTTATATTGCAGTAAAAATTGGGCAGGTTTCGTGATTCAGACAGTAGTCTGTTGAAGAAGTACATACGTGGCTGTGACTGGAGAAATGCAATTTGACTGAAGCAGTGCAATCTTAGTCTCAATACATGTACGCCTGTTTCACGAAACCTGCTCAAATTTTACGGATATATAAGCAAGGAGTCAATTTCCAAAACGTCTCGTGTTGTACTCATCCCCCAGCTCCTCCACCTCAGTTTCCCCATTTTAAATTTTCATGACACCGCAAGACGTAATGATTGAATTGCATGACGTAATGATGAAACTGCATGGCATAATGACGGATCCGCATGACGTAATGATGAAACCGATTGTCGTAATGATGAAACCGCATGGCGTAATGACGAAACCACACGACGCAATGACGGAACCGTATGACGTAATGACGAAACCGCAAGACACACTGATTGAATCGCATGACGTAACGATGAAACCACATGACGTGATGATAAAACCACGTGACGTAATGACGGGACCACATTACCTAGTGTGGTTAGCCTACATAAGACAGATATGGCGTTCCATAGTTTATGGTGATTATATAGAAGTGTGCAATGCTGACCATATCGTGTAATAAAGCGTCTGAAGTCTTTCAAACGAGTTTCTTTTCGTGTGTTATCTGCAGCAAAGTGATAGTCAGTGGTAACATGAATCGCTGAACGGAATTACGTCACTGCTTGCATGTTTGTCGATAGACCCATGCAAAATTGCGTCTCTACTAGTGTTTTTTTCAGGTACAGACAAGTTAAATTTAAGTATGGTTAAACCTCTAACATATAAGTACACATATGTGTTACCGTAAAACAATACTACTGCAAATAAGTCCTATCTATATAAAGAACAAACCACTCAATATAAAGTTAAGGTGGCCGGATTAGCTCAGTAGGTACAGTGTCGGACTGCGGATCGGAGACCCCGGGTTCGATTCCACCTCTGCCGCTGCGAATGGTCGATTCGGCATGTCCTTGGGCAAGACAACTTCGTGCTAGCCTAGTCCTATCGGATGGGAACTTAAATAGTCGGTCCCGACATGCAAGGTCACCGAGTCAGTGCCGTCGTGAAATCAAAGCATTTACATTTACATTTACTTTTATATAAAGTTAAAATGATATCATATATGTATTGAAGTTGTGGCTAAATATAAAGACACAAACAATGCTATCATATAATGAACTTTTGACTTCATATAAAGACATAATGGTATCATTCGAACTCAATATAAAGATATAACGATATCATACAGTGAGATGTTGAGTTAATATATTGAAGTTTCGACCCAATTCAAAGACATAATGGTATTGACGTTTCGACTCAATACAAATACATTATGATATCATACATTGACATGTTGACTTAATATAAAGACATGATGTATATACAAATGCTATCATATATTTATGTTTGACTCAATATAATGAAATAATGGTATGATATAATGAACTTTTGACTCAATATAAAGAAATATCGGTACAATATATTGAACGTTGGACTCAATATAAAGACATAACAATAGCATACAGTGAAATTTTGACTTTAAAAAGACGAATTACTTCATATATTGAAGTTTCAACCCAATACAAAGACATAAATGGTATAATATATTGACGTTTCGATCAATAAAAATTCATCGTATATATATATTGAAATGTTGACTTAATATAAGACAAATGATATCATATATTGAAGTTTTGATCAATATAAAGAAATATTGGTATGTTATATTGAACGTTTGACTCGATATAAAGACATATGTATGATATATTGAACGTTTGATCAATTTATAGTGAAGTATGTGC
The DNA here is from genome assembly GCA_029237695.1 of Conchocele bisecta. Taxonomy (NCBI): domain Eukaryota; kingdom Metazoa; phylum Mollusca; class Bivalvia; order Lucinida; family Thyasiridae; genus Conchocele; species Conchocele bisecta. Next base: position 18,204,577 of record CM055273.1, on the reverse strand, counting down.
AAATAGTCGACGAGCAGAGCTTCGGGATGCGCTAGTGGGGGGTCCGGGGGAATTCCCCGGGGATTTGTTTGAAATCTACATCGCATTTCTGCGATCTGGCGCATTTGGAGCAAAAAACTATTGACACTGTACAGTATGTTTAGACTGATTTTTTATTGAAAACGTTAAAATTTTGTGAAACAATAAGACAATGACCGAAAAATGCATGAATACATGGCACTTGGCATGAAACGTGCCTTGTACTTCTACAAATTTTTAGGGGGGGCGCGCGCGGGTCGCCCCCCCCCCCTGAATCCGCCCATGCATAATTAGCTCATATATTGACGTTAGTACTGCATACAATACTTTAATCGTCTTATAAGACACCCATGGCGTTCCATAGTGATTCCATAAATAGCCATTGATATATCTCGGCGTTTTTTTGTGAACGCCCTCTTTGGAGGGGTGACTGGTATATGGAGACACAGCCGCTTTAAAATAGCACTATCGATTTAATTACATCTATAAAATGTGTCTAAGGTCGTCAATTCATATACCAATACACACCTGTATCATGCTGTACACATACCCGAGCTACGCCAATCATCGCGGTAGCTAATCCTTACGACGCGAATTAAATTGTGTCGTCTGCTGTTTGAGTAATAGTAAGGGAGTCAAAATGATACCACCTACCGTGGTATCGTTTATAGCCCTCTATAATACCCCCACCACCCCCGAAAATCAAAAAATTGGTTAACGAGGAAAATTGGGTCTCCCGACAGCAAATTTATGAATTTTTTGAGAAAAATATTTTGAGAGAGGGTATAGTCCAATTATATTGGTAATTGACTTTTGAAAAAAAGTCGAAATCATTATGCAAGTATTAGTCGTTTTATATCCTCTTTTTCTTCTCCGATATAGCTAATTTATTTCGGCAGGATCAGCAACTAATTCTACCAGCTCTATTCTATCACGTTCACCTTGTTAGCCACCTGACAGCATAGTTGCTGTATGTCTACAAAGAGTTTGTGCACTAACGAATTTACAGGCATCTAGGGCATTGAATTGTTGGGGGGGACACTAGGAAACTTTTACGTCTCGCTAGATGCCTTCGTGATAGTCTTTACACGTAACGTCTTAAACAAGTATCTACTCCATTATATATGTATATTAAATTTATCTGTTCAATTGGACGTCAAAAAAAACTTTATGTAAATTTTTGACGTCAATTGAACAGATAAATTTTAAAGGTTATACAAAGTATATATACAAAAGTATAATACAGAAAATATGTTAACGCCCAGAAACTAGCGCAGAAATAGAAAGTTTGAGAAGAGAAGCCGAATCTCTAGGGAATTATTATAGTACACGGTTGAGAGTAGGGGGTTGGACAAGTGATAAATGACACAAAGAATGAGGGTTTTGAAGCGGGTTTACCCGCGCCTATAAAAGAAGGTGGGCATTTACAAACATTCTCACTAGCGGATGAAGTGGTAACAGAATTCAAAAAGAAAGTATTGCGGAGTTAAGGGTAGTGTAATAAAACCTCAAGCACCAATATTTGTCCCAAATTAGACACACAGGTGGGCCCATACAAATAAAAGTCTCTCGTTCGGCGCGATAGTGGAAAAGGTGAAGAAATATTGGGGGCTCACGATTGAAACTTGGAAAAAGGTAGGAAAATGGAGGACGGGTAGTTACATTATCCTTTCGTAAAAAAAACATTAAACATTATAAGAGTTCTGAAGCGATGTACGAGAAACTCGCTCCGTATCTAACAACCAATTTTTATTTGAGATATTAGTATTCTTACAAGCTAGAAAATATGGAGGAAATTAAAAATGGAAAAACCTGTAACTATAATAATGCACAAAAATCTCTTGGTGTAGCGAACCCACTATCAATAATGAAAACCGCTTAAAAGAATTGACTGTCAGATAGGAGCCAAACACGAATAAATGTCGATAAATAGAAGACCGAATACAAAGTGGAAGGATTTTTTTGTAAGATGGGTAGAGGTTTTCGTAAAGCTAATACAGTGGTAAGTAGGGGAAAAAGTATTTGTGACTACAATCCAAAGAAGCGGCAGGAGGAGAACTTCCCAGAATGGTCTGAGATAAAAAAGGTATGTATTCCTTTAGATAAGTATAATGACGACACTTTGTTGTTAGGTGTCTAGCTATGCATATGACAGATAAAAGACCGACAGAATGTTACAGAATAGGCGAAAGAACTAGTAAGCAATATTTTGGTTGTAATTGTGGTTGGTTTCACCAATTCCTTTTTCAGATCAGAATAGGTTGAAGAGTTTTTTAAAATCGGTATGAAGTATATCAACCAACCGAATGTAACGTATGGTGGTTGAAAAAGGTACAGGCGCCTATAAGCAATAGGTAAATAAACCAATGACAATAGGACTGTTTAATAATCACGCATTTCTAATAAAAAAACCTTAAAAACCTAATCTAAAATTTACGGCCTGCGATAATTGCAAGCAGAAATTCACGAAAAGCGAGTAATATGAAGAGACACGGACCAAATGTATGAAAGAGTGAGACAAAAGTAGTATGTGATGGTAATTATTTAGAGCGCCCGCGTTCGTCGTTCGAGAAAGGTTCTACCAAAAAGTTCTAACAGTTATGGGGCGATCGAATGGATGTGTACTCTGTGGAAAAGCTGCGAGGGAATTCACATTCACCACGAACACGAACAGTGTGGACCACGAGGGGTGAAAGATGGATGTTAGGAACTCAGTAGATTGGATACTGTCCAGAAACCAATACCGTATATCAATATCACGGCTGTTACTGGCACGGGTGTGAGTTCATTGCAAAAAATAGAAAAGAAGAACGCGCATCACTTGAGAAGAGATACCTTATTTAGAAGAGCAAAGATTCAAAACCTAGATAGTAGTATTGTGGGGTAATGCGAATTGCAAGAATACTGGTAAAAAGAATAAAGAATCGGTTGCGACAACTACTCTTTATCTATCAGATTGTATACGATTTTGAGGCATATCTAACCCAGAATTGAAACTCTCGGTAATAATCTAGAGTACGAAATGCGAGCACGTTCCGGTAAGCGTTAGTATAGGTGATATTTTTTCTGGAACAGTAACTCATATTTGTGATATAAAGGATCCCGCAAAACTTATAGAAAAATTCGTAGAAGATTTAAAAGTCAGGGGAAAAGCTATAAGAGAAGAAGTGTGGTCAAGATATGGGTTTAATACAGAACATTTACGTAAAAACCAAATCGCCAAGATCGAACAGTGGATAGAGCAAGTACGATAGTTGGATAAAAGCCTACGAATGCAAAGGACAGAAATCTTTCTTTCCTTATGAGTGGTTCGATTCTCCAGACAAACGGATTACCCAGGACTACCGGATATAGAGAATTGGTATTCCAAACTATCTGGGAAAATGTTAATAGATGAAACAGAATTAAGTAAATTTCGTAGAATTTTCGAAGAAAATAATATGAAAAAACTTTCAGCGATTGGTTGAATATTATAAACGGATTTAGATGTTGCACCGTTCTAGAAGCTGGTTGGAGGAGAATAATGTTCTTGTGATTTTATAAACACAGGAGGTGTGGATATTTTCAAAGATGCGTAACACTACCTGGAGTAGCTATACAATATTTATTGAGAGTGGAACCATTAAAAGAACAAAATTCTTCAAAGACGATTATACGGAGGATGCTCTATATGGCACCAAAAGAAGAAACATACGAAATGATGAAGGACGATCTAGTTGGCGGTCCATCATTAGTATTTACACGATATGCAGAAGTGGTGGTTTCAAATATAGATCTAATTCCACAGGAATAACAAACGTGCAGGCTGTTTTGGGGTACGACGCAACGCGTTATATTTATCTACGTTAAATAAAGAGATGCCGTGTGGAGAGGAAACTATACCCATTAGTTACCCCACATAACCCTAAATTTATTAAAAAGTTTTGTAATAAAAGAGTTTTATCGGAGATGGTTTGGGGTTTGCGGAGGTGGATATAGAAGTTCCACACAACTTAAAAGATAAGTTCTGAATGTCCCCAATATTTATAACAGAGCAGTAGAGGTTGATGAAGTTCCCACACACATGTTAAAATATTTAAAGAAACTGGGCGAACAAGAGGAGATGGAAAAATGTTGGTGGGATCTATGACAGCCACTAAAGTAATTGCTGTACGCGCCACTGTTGAAATTGTATTTAAACTCGGCCTTCTAAATAAAACTGGAGTTATCGTGTTATAGATATATATTAGCGGAAAACCATTCGAATGGTCGCAAAGAAGGTTACAGCCCGCAGACGAACGGGTGATGTAGAACCAAATAGAAACCAGTAGCGATAATGAAATAATTAGGAAACTCGTGGTTGTGGAAAAATGATAGAGGCAACGAGAGACATTTTAAATCCGACAATACACAAACGAAACCTGGTTCACAAAAGCATTAAGATCAGCCCCTCGTATTTTGATGATTTGGTAGGAGATAGGAGATGCGTACGATATTTCTTCAAGAAAACCCAGGTGGTGCGTAAAAGAGACATTCATTGTGGATAGCGGTTTAATCAACTAGCTAAATTGGTAATCGTTGGATTTTACTACGAATTTCTTGACAAATACGTAAAAAGGGAAGACTTTGATTAATACAGATGGATACGGATAGTTTGTATATAGGAGGTTAGTAGATAAAAACGATAGAGGTAATTGTTAGACCTACTTACTAGAGGGGTTTGAAAAGAAAAAAAAGAAAATGGTTGGCTTGGATTAAATGGAGCGAAAGAGAGTCCCGGACTTTTCAGAATGGAATTTAGCGGAGTAGGGCGATAGGTTATCTTAGTAAGTGTTTATTTTGTAGAAAAATTTTTAATTCTATTAATAAAAACTCTGCGAAAGGAATGTCCAAGAGAACTAACATTTAATGTGGGATAGATATAAACGAGTACGAACCGAAACTACAGGAGATAGAAAACACATTATAGATGTAGCACAAAAAGTGGGGAATTAAATGAAAGACGGTGATATGGAAAAAACGTACTGTCAACAAAAATTAGGACTCTCGGGCAATACTACGATAAGGACGGGGTGTTACCTGACGGAATTCATACAGATACCTCTCTAATTTGATTTATTTAATAATTTTTGTGAAAATAAATTATGAAAATTTACTATCTAAAGACTCTGATGATACGGGGGTAGCTGCCGGGTCCAGTGTCAGAAGGCCCGCGAGAAGTTCTCTTTTGCGAACAAACCCTCGAAATGGCCCATCATCCAAATAGTAGAGCACGGGCTCAACGGGCTTGGTAAATAGATCGATCTAGATGATTATACCATTGAGAGACCCACACGGGATCAGTCGCGCGGCGGGCTGCCACCTTCGAGCTCTCCGGTTGATAGAGGTACCCGGTCATCAATATCTGATGGAAGCCGTTGCTCCTCTAACCAACGGGTCGCCCGCGCGAGACGGCAGCGGGCTCGCTCGTCACCCTTTTAAACTTGATGGCATCTACGGGCTTCTTACCTATCCATTATGGTCACCTCTCCGTTCGTGAGGAGACCACGGCGGGCAGTTCTGGCCACCAACTAGGTCTGATCGCGAATGAGGAGTCTACAAGTTTCTTTAGCGTATTGGTGTCCGAAACAGTCTCTCAGCCAGGGTTCGATTGAATGCGTATTCCACGATCCCTGGTCCCCGGTGGATGTTGACGCGCCGCGTTGATTAGAAACTTCGTGCTTAGACATTTAGATGAGAGACCGCGCCCCAATGAAAAACTCGCGGCCGGGATCGACCTGGAGAAGATTCGGCCATTGAGAGGACCTTTCTCTTATATATTCGGGAGAGATAAAGGGCATCGGCCACCTCCTTAGACTCTTTTGTGGCCAAACGGTCTTCATGCCCCACTTATAAACGACTCGCTACCGTCCAACGACTGTCAGCGCGACACTTGTACGTTCATACGACCCGACGCGATCGTGAGGGAGGAAACAGGAGATCCGCTTGGTGAACTTGGTTCGGTTTTTAATACACCGGGGGGCACGTCGAATTTTCTCGGGCGCCCGGAATATTGTGGAGGCGGGGTAAATAGATCTGGCCCATGATGGCCTGCTTCTTGAGCCATTCCTTAGACAGAAGGTTTTTTCTGATCCGTTGGTCGCCGCCGCGAGGTTCCATTGATGGAGTGCGAGTCCCTTCCAGTAGCCGCGGGGGCTATATAGTACGTGTTCGCTAGCTTGCGCGTTAGGCGAAAAAAAAAAACCGATTGTTTGGTATTTAAGTTTGCGCGTGTTCATCGTTATGCGATGTTTTCCCCCCTCCCCCCTCACCTCCTCTTCCCCCCCACCCACTCGACAATATCTCCAAACCAATGCCCCTCCTCCCCAGCATCACCCATAAACAAAAAAGAAAAAAAAAATTGGAAAAATAGTAACTAACACCCAAAATAAACACACCCCCACCACCCCCCCCCCCCCCCCCCCCCCCCCAACACACCCCCCCCCGCAAACCCACCAGCAAGAGAGCCAGTGTTAGTACACCTCCTACCCTTTGTTGGAAGTACAATCGCGAATTGGGGTTAAGTTTGAGGACATTGGGAAAAATCTAATCCCCCAGGATTGGTGGAGAATATAACATCGCTTTCGAAAAGGGTGGACGCTTTTTCGTTCCTCCGCCACGTCTCGAGAGAATCTCGGGCCGACGAATCATACCTTTGACACCAGCTATGCGGTGTTTAAGGGCAGTGTAGCCTTACATCAATCATAGCAAAATAAAGTTCCGTCAACTGACATCGTTCTATATATATATATATTATTTATAATTAATTTAAAATAATTAATTTAAAATCTCGATTGAATATGTGAGCGTCGCGACCCACCCATACCCATTCCACGACGATGAACGCGATCTCGCGGTCTTTTTTGGGCCTTTCTGTACGGTACATAAGAAATCTGAAAGTTGGGGCTCGGATCCAGCGGCGCGAGACTTTTCTGCGGATATGCCAGCGGCGTACTGCGCGTTGGCTTCTTCAACGTTCGGAAAGTTTGTGTGCGTTGATGTTTCGCGGCGGAAGCTCTTCATTGGGGACCCAGTCAGTGGGCGGTTGCGTTTTCCGACACGCTTCCTTTGCGCTATTGAATTGTTCTACAGCTAAATCGTGGACGCGTACTCTCTCATCCGCGTTCGAGTTTTGTAGTTTACGAGAATAGAAAGTTGCTGCCGGTGAACGCAAATGCGTTTAAGAGCGCACCACCTATCATCATTGGGAGATTGACAGCCATTTATTTCCATATATTAATGGTAGAATTCCAGCTTTAAAACTAGATTAATCTCGGGGTCAACTGCGGCCTTACATCTAAGGTCGCCGAGCCTACGTCTCTCACAGTAAAGTCCAATTTGGGAGGCGGATACTCCTAGGGCCATCCTTTGATAGTTCGGAGCATACCCGATACTGAAACCGATATCACCACGGCGTGATATTAAAGCGCATTCCACTAACATTTTCCGTTCTTGTTCAAGCCATTATTGCATATAAAAGGGTCGCGATCAATGTTTAATGGGGCGCATCCAATCGGATTGGTTGTTTTCGAACTTTTTCTGACACTGGTGGTTGTCTTTTTCGATATATGGGGTATTTCCCACGCACAGGGCACCAACAACTGCCAGACCCCACCACCAACAACCCAACTCCAATTCACGAATTTTGGGTGACAAATTCAAAGATTTTGGTGTGTGCTTCCAATTCGGTGAATGGGGTTGTACTCAACTCTGTTTCAGATGTTTTGCTGTCTCCGTCCCGATTGCAAACCCCATTCGATTGGAGTTTAGCCTCTCGAGCTCGGCGAGTATTTTATCTTGTTTAAACTTTTTCGGGTGGCAGCCGCCGCCGCCCAGCTGCCTGTCTTTTGGGATTTTTTTATATGGGTATGTCATCAGTGGCGGAGTAACACTCGGGTTCGATTGGGTTGGAGCAAATCGGGTTTCAACTCGTTCACTCGCGCGGGTGTGTCTTGGTGTCATCATTTTCAGGGTTATAGTTCGTTGGGCTTATGTCAAATTGACAGTGTTTACCCGTGGTCACGCGGTTGTCAGGCGGAGTAAGTACATTCAAACTTGTGATGAAATTGAGCGCAGGCTGTTCTAAGAGTGTGACCTATAAAAGGGTCAGTCTCGAGAACGTTCAATCAATCCCGCGGTGTTTGGTATAGGAGAAGGTATACTAACGGCGTTGGGCGTAAAAATTGAATAGCCGGCCGATCGAGAGTTTTTGTCTCTCCGCTACCAATTTGGTTTTCGGTATCGCGCATAACATTTTATCGCCCCCCCTCCATCTCCGCATCTGACATCTTTCACCTTGAAAAACTGAGAGACCGGGGGGGGGGCCTTACGAGATAATGCTCGATTGTCCCCCAGCACCAGCGAGCTAGCTGCTCTGTTCGCGGCTCGCATTTTCATTTTCATTCGGAGTCGTTGACTCAACCCATTACAACCTCCGTTGGAGTTGAATTCCGATTGCCTGTGGATTACTTATCTTATGTGGGCAGTCGGAGTTGAGGTATTTCTTCTATTGCTGATCGAGAGTTGTTTCGCAGTTCATTTTTCTTAAAATTAATTTAACATTCTAACAAGTCTCATACTTTTAACTATTTGGCAGCGCACACCAGATACTTATGATCACATCTATGCTCGCAAAAAAGCTCGCAGCGGTAGCACCAAATTGTTAACATGTTAACATTGTTCAGCATTTGTTCAAATTTGTAAAGCATTGTTCAGCAGTGTTCAGCAATTGCTAAGCATTGTTCAGCATTTGTTCAGCATTTGTTCAGTAATTGCTAATTAATTATAAAATTATTGATAATCGTTAAGAGTGGTTGATCAGTCTTTAGCAAAAGCTTGGCGTGCTTAGTTTCGGAAAGCATCTGTCGAAACCTCCAGGCCGCTCCTCGCGCGTTGGGGATAACGTCATTCTCTCGAGACAGTCATCGAATGATGTTCGGTCCTTGCGTGAAAGAGGGCGACCCATTTCGTTTGCTCGCGAGATCCTGAGGACGGCGTGTTTGTACTTTTTGACGTGGAATCCATACGCTTTGCCTTAGCATGGCGGCCAGAAAATGCGAGCTCTGAGAGCATGTCCTTCTTTTTGGTTCTTGCCCTCCGCCTTGGCCGAGCAATTGTCAATCACGTATTAGGGTGGGCTCACCCTGGAATCTTTGGTATAAACCACGAACAATCGTTGAAGCCTATCACCGGGGGTCAAATAACGTATACCTCAGCGTCGGTCCATATCCCCGTTCGACGCTCTGATAAGTATCCGTTGTGCCGCACAGTGGGACACAGGGATCCACAAATGTGACGAAGGCGGGCATCCGCGGGGTGGGACTCCTCGAGCAAGTCGAGGATGGAAAACCGTTTTTTCCACATCTGTTGCCCACATATTATGAGAGTGGGCATTTCCAATCGTGAATTGGGTATTGATTGCTAATTTTCTTAATTAATTCTTTTAGATTATAATTTATTAATTTTAAATCGTTAGATTGATTGCTAATTTTCTTAATTAATTCTTTAGAATCTATCAAATTTATTAATTAAATAATCGTTAGAGATGATTTTTTTATTAAATCAATAGAGTGCTGAGGACGTTCGGCTCTTCGTGTTGAGTTGTGCGTCTGTAATTATATATAAGTACACGATTCAATGGCCCGCTACGTTCGCCTTCTTTGGTTATCTGGATCGTCCACACCTCGCTAGCGTTCTCAACTTGGCGTCCGCTGCCCGTTGTATTTGGTCGTCGTCGCTGGCTTCGCATGTCTAAGCCATTAAACGCGTATTTGGTATTCAGGAAACTCCGCGAGGGAGCGGCCGAGAGATGCAGGTCTTTGGCAACCGCTGCAACCTCCGGAGAGCGTTCTTGAGCCGGCAGCAAACTGCTTTCTTACCTTCGTCACTGTGGTGCGCGCGAAAGGACCCGCGCTGTAGAGTTTGATTGGAACTCCCTCGATCGTCACCCTCTACCTTCGTGATTTTGGGGTTATAGAATTTGTCGGTTTTTCTAGCACGAAACGCGACCGTGATCCTCGCAAACATCATTATACTTTCATCGACGCGAAGCGGGTAGTTGACGTTAATATTACAATGTGTCGCCTTTGTCTTTCGTATCTTGCGATGGCGCAAGAACTCGGTCCGCTAAAGTATGGCAACGCGCCCGGTCGTACTGGGTTCTGATCAATCGCACGATTTCGGGCATCGTGACCATGTCCGTACTCCCAGCGAAACATTATCGATCGTATACGTCGATAACAGGTCGCTGGTTATGAGACTCGGCCGAGTCGTTGAACAGTTAGGTTCGTATTCGAGGCGGTCAGCCAAAGCGCTCTGATAGTAGGGCATGTTGACTCTCCAGCAAAAACTCAAAGTAAAAGTCGAGCGGGATGTAGAAGCGGGTGCCGTCTCGTAAGCGCCCGCGTCCGCATTGTCACTCGCGTTGTTATTCTACCTTGTTAACCAGCCCCGATTCTAAGTTTGGTTACGTCATATTTTTGCTACGTGTCAATACCCTGGATAGACAGCGTTTTCGCGCTCTTGCGCGTCCCTTCCCATAGGTCCTGATAACAATTTGGTTGACGTCGCTGTCGTCGATCGATATCACCTTCATTACAGAAATTCTTTATCTTTGTTTCTGACGATGGCGCGACCAATGGGTTCCTGAACGACGGTTTCGGTCCCGCGTCCGTGACGTTCAGCGAAATAGTGGAAGCGAGCGAACAGTACCGGCACAATGACCCGCGTCGTTAGCCCGAGGTTGGGGAAGCGGACCAAGAGCATGCTGGTTCTGGTCGATCGTCGATGGGTTGGTTCGTAATAACGGACCACTCTGTCTCACGCCTTTTGCCCGAGGGGCTCACGCAGTCTGCGGTATGGATTGAGTTTGCGAACGTTTTGACTCGTAAGACATAATTTAGTGAAAAGATATTAAACCCTTATGGTTTTGTCTTAATACATAATTAATTTTAAGTGAAATTTAATATGGCTGATTTCAAATATTGACATGGATTGAATTCGGCAGAGAATATTACTCGATGCGGTTATGAGGATATGGATTATGAATAGATGATTATATGGACGAAAACCTGTACAACCTCCAGTTCCAATCCAATCGGGGGAATTAAGTGCGCTAACCGGCAGGCGTTGGTCAAAGTCGGGAATTTACTCGAGGGGGCTGTAGACGACTAATACAAACGTTTGGCAGAAAAAGTTGTGGTCCATCTGTCGGTTCGCGATTACTCAAGTTCGAAATGGGTCTTGACGGTAGATTGCGACTAAAAGCTGCACCAAATCTCCCAATAGTCAACATTGAGAGCGGAAAAACCCCTATCGTAAAACCGTTGCAGGAAACCGGGGCGGTGGCGAAATCATAAAGAGCGAATAGGATTCCCAGATTGGAAGAGGGGTAAAACAATTATGCCTACCGCGCGCTGTAGAGGCCCTACAGTCTACCGACGAAACGATGGCGAAAACGGCCTCCGCGATAGAAAACGGTCGCGGCTCTGCGATGTCCCTCGAGTAGCCCTCGACGCTATTACCGATGGAGACCACGTTCAGCGTTCAATCGCAATTGGGGGAAATTACTCAATCGATGACCCACGTTAACCTCTTCGCGAACTACGGGGCCTCGATAAGGCTCTACCAAACGGTTCCGGGTGCGAACTGGTCCTTAACCTCGCCAAACTCTCTCGCTGGATGAACATATCGCGCTAGAAGAAAGAAAACTGGGGGAAGCTGGTGGCGATAGAGAAAATCTACCGAGCGGATCAACAAACGCTTGCGGTAATTGCGGGATGAAAGAGCAGCTCGTTTGGAGGCGGGCTCGACAACCGTCGAGACACTCCGCACCAAATAAGTCGGTATCCGCGAAACAATCTCGAGGGTCCTGCGCGAGGAGACGGTACTCGTGTGAGCGTACGACAATCGGTGAGCGTCTTCGCACTCTTTCAGAGAATCAGGGCTTCACGATAGCAAGCAATCCTCGTTGCTTTCAGCATGATTATATCGACCATAGTTGTAGCTTTCTCTGGGCTGGTGGTGCGGTCGCCACCACCCGCGCCAGCACCCACACCACCACACTAGCGCCTATCAGGCGGAGCAAGGAGTGTGGGTAATTAAAATAAAACAATAAAAAGCCCTCGCCAGTCTCCTGGCTATAAATTGGCCTGAAAAGGCGGCTGCCGCACTACCTGGACTGATCGGAAGTAATCGTTTCTTACTTGCTATCTATATTATCAAAACGGGCCGGATTGGTAGCCAATAATATTGGGCTTTAATCGTTGGCAATCGCCGGTCACCTACTATTCTTCCGCCAGAGAGTTCCATAAAACCAAAGCGCAAATATCCGATCGCACTAGGGCGGACGACGAGCCCTAATTTCTCTTCCTCGTGTGTTGTGCTTCAATTTCACCCAATCTGTGATTGAATGGTGTTTCTCAATCGCGATTGGTCTGTTGATGGAACTCGATGGTGCATCCAACTTTACTAAATTGGGGGTACTGGGTTCGATTGTGTTGAGGGATGTGTATCCATTTTGTGTTTTGGGCGTTTTTGAAATCGGTTCCTCAACACTGTTGAACCCGATCGTGTTGGGGGTGCGCTCTTGATGATATCCGTGTTAACGTTACCTTGTGACGATTTTTTGATTGGCGGTGGCGATTACGATCTGATTATTGTAAACCATCAACCGGGTCGTCTCGTAGTATCATATTGCTCGGCGCCATATAAAGACTATTCCAAATACATAGTCCACTGGGGTGATGGCAGTCTGCAAAAACGTCTGTTATATGGATCGCCTTCTCCAGGTCCACCTTAGCTGAGATGGCGTCCTCAACAAGTACCAATAACTGTTTTGCGAGTCAAAACGCCGTTCCGAATCCTTATTATAGGAACTGCGAGTTGTTTTTGTGCACTAGTATAGCCCCAATATGTCCGAAATGGAGTCGTTGAGGCGAGTAACCCGGCGCTGAGTTAAATCCAGTGCTTTTATCTAATATAATTGTACTCCATGCTATTCCAACTTTTAGTATGGATGGTGTAGTGAAGGCCGGATTGTTTGGTAGTTAGGTTTTATCTGAGAAACATATTCAAGAAAAAAACTTGGTCTTTTAGGTATTAGGAAACATGACGTGTACCTATAGTACTGCTTATCGAATGTGCCATCAACAACTTTCTTTACATCATTTCAGCTTTCTTCAAAAAGGGGTGCCCATTGAAATCGTCTTGGTGTAAACTTTTTGTTTCCAATCACGGTTTGGGTCCACACCAAATTCGTCACAATCCGTTACGAACTCCTTACGGTTGTATGTGTTTGGATATGGGGATTCCACCCGTCGTCTTGAGGTAGTGGAACACGTAATTCTTTCAAAATCCTTCTTAATAGTATAATAAACATGTAAGTGTATAAGCTAACTGCTCATACATGCTGTTGACTTGGTTTTATGTGGTTCCGAAGATACACACACAGTTGTGGAACACCACACGGCAAAATTTGTTGGTTCTTCCAGACTGCATCGGAGTTGCCCGCCATGCTGTTTACCCATCCACCGTCTAATCTTGGTCACCCTATATTTCTCCAAATATGTTAGTGAAATTTGTGTCGAAAACCAATGCCCAAACTGGACTCTTATTTTAGGGGTGCACAAGCCAACCAATGGTGTTTCTTTTGAGCGTATACACCACCAAACTTTATACTTTGCATTAGAGTTAAAGCTAAATGCTTGTGTTATCCATTGAAAGATATTATTATGTTTTGCTACTATCACTAATGTTCAAAAAGGGAGTTGTGAACTTCATAAATTAATAGACAACTGCTGCGGACAACGCGGGTAGGCCTTAGATCAATTAACGTTCACGGTCGGGTGGGTGGAAAAACGTTGAAAAACGCTCGAGTTTTTCACATTAGAAGTCGAGGGTGTAAGCCCTGTGGCTTTCGGAAAACTACCTCATAACTGAACCAGTGACCTCAGGATTTCGTAGAACTCCAGATGCTATAGTACCTCAGGGTTCTTTGGAGTTTCGGAGAATCTCCAAGCTTTTGTCGCGGAGAAGTTCCTGGTGTAGTCACTCTCGCAATCTCGAAAGCCACCGGGGGCTCACGAATTGACCGTTGATAGGCGTTTAAGGATTCATCGGGGTTGGGCTCACTGTTAGGATTTAAAATAACATACCCTTACAACGATGACGGACGGTTGATCCTGGCGAGCACGTCGGGCGACCCCGGTGAACTTCGCCGTCACGAAATACTCTCGGGGTGACACCTGGATTCGGGTGAACACATCGTACAACACGTAGACGGCACTCATGCTTATTACTGAAAACCGTGCCGCCAGCGAACTGTTTTCTATGTGGAGAATGTGACCTTAGAACTTCCCACACCGAGATGAAAGTTTTGGATCGGGACCACATCCACCGAGTTCGTGTCGCGAGTTGAAGATTTTCTATCTTGATGATAAAGGGCGAGAGTTGAAGAACGATTACCCGATTTCGGTAGTCTAGAAATTCAAATTAATTAATTTTAAGAAAATTATTTAGAATTAAACGCATGTTCGTAACATATATTATCAACATTATTGAAAATGAGTATATACGGACCAGGTAGTTCTTCCGATTGGGTGACAAATTCAAATAATTTGGAACCGGCAGAAGGGGGATTCATCCCGACAGAGGGCGACTTTTTAACTACCCAAAAAACAAAGGCCTTGATCAATAGAACTATATCGAGGGCCACGGACGAGATTCGCAAAAGTCTACTATCACAACTTAGAGAATATGCCCTGGCTGTGAATACATAAAGTCGTGAAGAAACGCATACGGAACTAAACGAACTAGGTAAAAAAACCAAAAATAACCAAATTTAGAAAAGAGGCCCGGTTGGGGATTGATAAAGCCCGAGAAGACCGCCAGGTTGACATTACGGCGGTTTATGATGCGTTGCGCTTAGAAGACTCTCTCAGCAAAGAAGCTACACTTGCTGAATTAGACGGGAAAATAATCGATTTTCGAAAAGAGGCCACGTCGGGTATTGAGAAAGCACGAGAAGACCACCAGGCGGACCTTACGAAGGCTTATGAGGTGTTGCGCTCAGAAGACTCTCTCATCAGAGAAGCGGCACTTACTGAACTAGATAAAAAAATAAAAAAATAACCAAATTTCGAAAAGAGACCCGGTCGGGTATTGATAAAGTCCGAGAAGACCACCAGTCGAACCTTGAGGAGGCCATTGCGGAGGCTTATGATGCGTTGCGCTTAGAGAACTCTCATAGTAAAGAAGCAACACTTACCGAACTAGACGGTAAAATAGCCGAATTTCTGAAAGAGACCAGGTCGGGGTTGAGGGGGTCCGAGAAGACCACAAAGAGGCCATTGCGGAGGCTTATGGGGCGTTACGCTCAGAGGACTCTCTCAACAGAGAAGCGGCACTTACTGACATATACGAAAAAATAACCGAATTTAAAAAAGAGACCCGGTTTGATCTTGATGGAGTCCGAACGGGTATTGAGAAAGCCCGAGAAGACCACCAGGCGGATATTACGGAAGCTTATAGGGTGTTGCTCTTAGAGGACTCTATCAACAGAGAAGCGACACTTACCGAACTAGATGGAAAAATAACCGAAGTTTCTGATAAACTGAAACATGATCGTATAGCCGCGACCAAAGCTCTTGAGGAGGCCTCTTATGAGATTCGTACTGAGGCATATAACGCAAACAGGGCGCTTGCCGGAATAGTGAAAACAATGAAAACACCAAAACGTGTCATAACAGTTTGGGCTGAGAAGCGGGGCCCATTGGTTGAGGGGCACTATGAATATTCGTTCGGTGCCAAAGCGAGTAATAAATATGTGGGATACACTATGACAGCTGCAGGTGAAGTTATCCAAATGGCGGTCTGCTCGGTTAATGCTAATGGTAAACCTGTGGGCGCGGTCGCGATAAATATTGTAGTAGATGGGGAAGAACGGGGGGTTGGAGTCACTAAAATCTCTGGAGATAGTTCGACGATTGTTTCGTTCGCCGGTAATGATCGAATTAGACTTTCCCAAGGTAGTGTTATTAACTTTGTTACGAAAATCGGTGACTCAGAGAGTTCTTCCACTATTGTCATTGTTAATTGAACTTATTGTGTAAATACTAATATATTGAAATAAATTTGTAAAATTTAAATATGAACGAATCAACGCTTCCAATTGTCAATACCACTCCATCAACACTGTGTACAATTAACGAAAGAAGTTCAGATTTTAGGTTGAATATATCGTCGCTATGCAGGATATTTTAGTTAGAGAATATACAAATAGAAAAAGAAACGCTAAAAAATATAGGCGCGCGGTGAACATGGCTGAAGTATCTAGCACGGCTCTGGTGAGTGTTTCTGTGTTGTGTGGGGCGGGGACAGCTGCAACTATATCCACCATTATAACGGTTCCCGTAGCGGGGATTTTATGTGCGGTGTCGGCCGTTTCTGGGTTGTTGTGTATGGTAATTAGGGCGTCGGGTGGAAAACTCGAGAAAAAATGTAGAAAACATGATAGAATATCCGTTCTCGCCAGGTCTAAGAAAAATAGCATCGACGTTATGGTGTCCAAAGCGTTGGCCGATAAGAAAATATCAAATTTAGAGTTTGAATCCGTGGTGGAAGAAATGCGGAGATATGAAAAATTAAAAAATGATATAAGAATCAAGGCACGCGCCACCATGCCCAAGATTGAGTGTACTGATTGGGATAAATTTAGGGAAAAACTTGGAGATAAAGTCGAAAGAAATGTTACGTTGTGATTTTTTAAAAAATAATTAATTTTAATTATAAAATTAATTAAAATTAATTATTTTGTCGCAGTAAACAATTTTTTATTAATTAATTTTAGGAAAATTATTAACAATTTAAAAAGAAAAAAAAGAATTTTTTTTTTAGCTTCCACCGAGGCTCTAACCCACGCCAGCAAAACCCTTCTGGGCCCACCCGGCTAGCCACCTTTTCTGATCTTGTCTGATCTTGTCTTTGTCTTACTCGTCTCATGTTGTGGCTAGCCGGGTGTAATAGCTGCCTGTACAGCACACCCCCATCTATCGGCTGATCTAGGACCAGTGTCGAAAGTCTAGGCAACCTTGGAAGTGTGTGCACGAAGCATGAGCGCTCATTTTTCGTCAAGGGGCGCTCCCCCCAAGACAAAGTATTGTTGTTAATTTTACATATATGAAGTTAAAACCGTGTTGTGCAATACCAAATATTTACTCGTTTATTTTTATTTGTTTTATATATAACAAGTTCATTTTTTATTTAATAATATAGGTTATAACGTTCTAAATTATTAAAAGTAAAATTAAAAAAATAAAAAACATGCCAACCAATCACAATGTAAGAAATACTTCCGGAATATCGATAGCGGGTTGTGTAATACACACCCACGTGTGTGTAGTATATATTATAGTGTGTTTATGTTTCATTCCGGAATATCGATAGCGGGTTGTGTAATACACACCCACGTGTGTGTAGTACTTATATTATAGTGTGTTTATGTTTCATCCCGGAAGACGTAATCGTGTAATCTCTATATAAAATGGACACTTAATATAGTGTAAGGTAGGACACATAATTTGTGTGTTTATAACACGTGTAAGTGAAACATTGTCGTCTGCTTGGTGTTGTGATTACAATATAATTTATAAGCGATATCGTAGAAATGTACGTTCGTAAACGAATCGTTGGGTTTTAAAATTTTTGTATAATACGCCTTAGTTTCATATCCGATACGCATTATCTGTCTTAATGTTCGTATTTGCCTCTTGTATAGTTGACATAATTGCCGGTATAATATTGGAAATGTAACGTTTTTATCGGAGCGTAATAAATTACGCTGGTATTTCATATATTCGATATCGCCTAGTGTTCTCATTTTATAGAATTTATATACAGGATTATAACCCCCGTATTCTTCGTAAACTTCTTCAACACAGTCATTAAAAATTTTCAGTTCAAATTGTATTGTCTTATCCATTTTCTCTAATAATATTGGTACTCGTTTTTTTCTGTTCAATTTCCAATTAGAATTTTCAAATCCATTACAATATGATTGTAGAAACGCATATCCGTAAACGAATCGTTGATTTTAAAACGGTTTTATTAAAAGTTAGTTTTATGATGTTCCGGTAGTTGTTCTCCGATCCTAATTTAGTCGCTTCGTTTCACGAATTTGATCCTTGTACCGGCGACATAATTGCCGGTATAATATTGTAAATGCAACGCTTTTATCGGAGCGTAATAAATTACGCTGATATTTCATGTATTCGATTCTGCATAATGTTTTCAATTTATAGTAATATTTTTCACCAAAGACATTACAAAATTCCAATTCCCATTCTATTTTATTATCCATTTTGTTATAATATTTTATTATAACCTATGAAATGTATCTGTTCAATTTGGACGTGAAAAACATGATGTATTTATGACACCAATATATACTTTCAAAAGTCAATTACCAATATAATTGGGACTCCCTCTTCTCAAAATTATTTTCTCCAAAAATTCATAAATTTGCTGTCGGGAGACCCAATTTTCCTCGTTAACCAATTTTTTGATTTTCGGGGGTGGTGGGGGTATTATAGAGGGTTATAAACGATACCACGGTAGGTGGTATCATTTTGACTCCCTTACTACTACTGTTTGTATTGATGTTCGGTATTTCGAGACAAAAGCACATCATAATCATCGGGAGGCTATTCGTGTGTGCTGACAAAACCGGATTAATGCTAATGAATAAATAAAACAAAACAGAACGAAAATCAGCGGACGATAATATTCATTTCTCCCTTCTTAGCTATTAGAACGCGTGAAACTTAAACCGTCGCCTGCTGTTGTTTGATATTTTGTCTTTTTTTGGAAATGATTCTGAAGTGCTGCCATAGCATGTTTTTATTGAGGAAATAGGAGAATAAGAAATGAACAGCAGGCAAAAAGTTCAACATTGCAATCGTTAAGCATTAATTAAGGACTAACACAAAGACGAGTCCGCCTTTATTGACAAGCTTCGCCATTTTGTCTGTGCGTCATGTAATGAAGCATGACAACAGGTGTTACTCTACATGGATACACGAGCACGGATTTATAGGAGGAACGCTACCGTAACCGGGATTGGAAACAGGTAAGGCTATCGTTGGCTTTCGTGGTGATATTTGGTTTTCGTGAACATTCTTATTTTTCTGTATACATGAATATTGCACCTCTAGGAGAGGTTTCACGATTTCTAGTCTGGAACGCCAAGTTTTTATTTATGACTAATGCTAGCTGTAAATATGTACTGCTAGCTGTAAATATCTAATGCTAGAGCTGGCAATACTTATTTGAGTTCATTATAGGAATGAATGGCCTTTTTGTGGAATTTATCGGGGTATAAACTTGTAAAAGTCGCGGGAATACTGGACGAAGGCCGGAAGTATTCCCGCGACTTTTCCGAGTTTATATCCCCGATAAAGTCCACAAAAAAGGCCTTCGTCCAGTATTCCCGCGACTTTTCCAAGTTTATACCCCGATAAATTCCACAAAAAAGGCCATTATAAATGCATCAAGAGAAAATGTGTTTATATTCCGTTTTCTTAAGAATTATTTTAGCTGCGCCTCACGGTTACGGAAAGTAGTTCGGCGTGGGAGTTTACTGGGATATAAATTTTGGACAGAGACTTGCTACGGGCCAATCAAATGTTAGGGAATTGTGTAAATATTTTTGTGCTGGAATTATTTAGATTTGGCGTACACGTAAACAATAATCTGAGTTTATGTAGATACCAGGAATGCCAAAGTTTATGTAGGAACGCCAAAATCCACATAAACTCAAATAATTATTGTTGCTCGCTCTATTACACATTTAGATTCACCCGACAACTCATGGGCGCGGCCGTTACAGAAATTAAACCAAAACAACAGACGACGTGATTCCCCACCGTGTTAATGCCGCCATTTCAGCGCTGCATATTTACTTAAATACCCAATTAAAATTGCCAACAACCCAATTGAAATCAGAAGTAGTGAGTACCAAAAAGCAATACAACATGTGTGGTACCTTTATCATGCTGCAGAAAACAATAAACATACCACAAATATAGCATATTTTTCTTATTTTCCATGAAAACACATCTTGGTATTTCTAATGAAATGCCTAGACATGTTTTCATTTCGAAGCAAACAATTCAATAATTGCTGTCTGTTGATGTGTAAACAGTAGTGTGATTTTATTTATTTTACCCAATTCAAATTTTGAAATACACAATTGCTTCAGAAATGATGGAGTGACAATACTCAATTACTGATTGCTTATCTGGAGCCCTGCATTTACTACGGTGATCTAAACGTATTGATTGGCATTATTATACATTGTATATCAGACGTAACTTACGTCACTGATATCAGGGGCGATAACCGTGTTTCCTTAAAATGTTAACGGATATTACTATTTATTATCTGTATTTATATGTTGATGTGCAATGATCATACTTTATTATCTGTCGAAAATATTATTTTTTCAGGTGACGCATTTAATTAGTATAAATAATTAAAAAAATAATGCAAAGGTTGACAAAATATCTGTTAACTTTTGACGCCATTTACGGAAAATACTGTAAATTGTGTAAACGTATTTCATGAAATTACACAGATGTCCGAAGATAGAAAACGACCTGGCGTGTCTCATTAATAAATACCACAACTGCTACGCCAGAGCTCCAGATAATTGTGCGTTTGGCGTATTTTACGCACTTATTTTAGCTGAATACGCATTGCTTATCAACAGTGGGAGCACAAAATACTCATTGCTTTTCAAATTAGGTAGTGGAACTAATGTAATAAAGTTGAAGATTTATTTAGTTGAGCTTCAACAAGCAAACACTGTTAACATAAGTGCATCAGTAATAATACACTCAAATAAGTGAATATTTAATATTTTTTATCATTTGTTCCCTATTTAATAATGAAGAAAAGCAATAATCAACATGTAAAAGTAACTTGGTTCAGCATGTAGAGATTTCATTAATATAATATATTAATGAAATCTCTATTATACAAAGAGCGTTTAATTTGTATTACCGGGTACACATATTGGTACTATTTTGTATTATGTGTATGACGGAAATCAATAATCGTCAGGTTAGAGGAGATAAGCGCGTTTTCTCAAAATATTCGACTGCAATTATAAATGACCTTAACGGTTGGCAGGCTGTTAACAATAACTATACTTTATAAGATATCGAGAGCAATCGTGTTTAAGTTGATACACATACATTATTTAATATAGGAATGAATGGCCTTTTTGTGGAATTTATCGGGTTTTTTTTTTAAGAATTATTTTAACTGCACCTCACGGTTACGGAAAGTAGTTCGGCGTGGGAGTTTACTGGGATGTAAATTTTGGACAGAGACTTGCTACGGACCAATCAAATGTTAGGGAATTATGTAAATATTTTTGTGCTGGAATTATGTATACATTAGATCACGGTTCGTCCGTACATGTATGCACGAGGACATAATCCGCGAATTTTAGCCGCGGATTATCGCTGGTACATGTACATGCGGACAAACGTGATCTAACTTATTTATCACATCCTCATGCACATACCTTGCACACGAGCTGTGTTAATACAGAAACAACACCTGGAAAAGTGTCAAAGATGTGATAAATAATTAAAACTAACCACACTATGTTCACATGCACATAAACTGGTAATCACCGCTACTAACACGGTATTGAAATATTAGTTGATACTGTGTAAAAACGAAAACAAATTATGTTAAAAACTTGTGATATAGTTATATAATTAGGTACACATTTAATATCCGTAACAATATATTTTTACATAATTTGAGGGCCCCAATCTTTAAATAAATAAATAAAATGTATTCAACGATCGCAGGCAGTCGTTAGGTTTTCTCGTGACAAACGTTTGACAATCCGATGTCAATGATACGGAGCCCCGCAGCGGACGTAAAATTCTTTTTTTTACTAATTCGTACCCACGAAGTAACAATTACTAGTTCCCTCAATTTAACAATTCGTTCCCACGAATTAACAATTCGTTCCCTGAATTTCACAATTCGTTCCCACGAAATAACAATTCGTTCCCACGGGAACGAATTGTTAATTCGTGGGAACGAATTGTTAATTCGAAGGAACTCATTGTTAAATTGAGGGAACGAATCGTCATTTCGTGGAAACGAATTGTTAATTCGATTGAAGGAATTGCTATATCGTGGGAACGAATTGTTAATTCGAGGGGACGAATATGGCGTTAAAATTAATAATCATACTGCTTTACCAAGGTGCATGATCACGTGGTTACAACAACAACAACAATGACAAATGCTATGACAAATCCACGATCATCGGGCCCCCGCTAAACTCAAAGTCAGTTTCGCATAATTAGTGTATTCAAAACTTAACGCTAGGGTAACTTTTTATAATGTCTGTTTCCTTTCGTGTAACTGCTTCACATTTCATACATGTATTCCTCTGATGGCCGTCTATCATGATGTGACAAATCTGCGATCATCATGCCCCCGCTAAACCCAATGTCAGGGTCACATACTTAGTGCTTTCAAAACCTTAACGGTGGGATAAATGCTTTATATTGTATGTGTTCCTTCACGTAACGGCTTCATATTTCACACATGCATTCCTCTGATCATGCTGATAGTCCTCTACCATGATGTGACAAATGCACGATCCTTGGGCCCCCATTACATTGTAAACCCAAGGTCGAAGTCCATATACGTAGTACATTCTAAACCTTAAAGGTACATGTGTAGGCACAACATGTTCTTTATATGATTTAAATAAGTGTATAAGTGTGTCACTATTCCACCAGTTCTAAATATTGCGAATGCCCGCTATACAGATATAATCATTTAGTAATATTTATTTTACTGATAGTGACGCGCGGTGGTATCCGGCTATTTTCATATGCAAATGAGGCATGACATTCTTTTTACTTTTATACTTAAATGCATCACCTGAAAAAATAATATTTTCGACAGATTGTAAAGTATGATCATTGCACATCAGAATATAAATATAGAGAATACATAGTAATGTCCGTTAACATTTTAAGGAAACACGGCTATCGCCCCTGATATCGGTGTGGAAGTTTACGTCCGATATAAAATGCATAATAATGCCAATCAATATGTGGAGTAATGGTGAATTAATGTTTATATTGCCAGGGTCTGCACAGGTCGCAAAACAGTTGTGTTATTTAAGAGACAATAATTTAACAAAGATGTCGGATATAAAATTATTGGTCGATTTTGGTCAATATTCATATCAGAATGTCTGTTATTTTACATGTATTCTAAATATTGTATTTATTTCAAAGTCAGGAATAATATTGAACTTTTATTCAAAGAATTGCGAAAATTCTTTTAATCTTTACAGATATTAATGTCGAAAATCTGCATATCGCATGTCTATTAATTCGTTTGTATGTTATGCAACGCTGACAAGATTAAGCCATAAACCGTTCAAGCTGACAGCCGATAAGTACACATAACTTTGATAAGTAATCACATTTCAGAGAATGCAACAAAGAAAGTTTGACTCTTTGTCCACGGTGAGACCCGGGACCCTAAATCAACGTCATAGGGCCAATATGTAAATGAGATTATACATTCTGATATCACGTGATGCATAATAAACAATTTCATTGGTTAATCTAGTGTATCCAGTATGTTTGCAATTTTCGATGAAAATTGGAAATATATTCCGGGAGTTGTAAAATAGACGTTAACAAGGAAGCATGTAAACTATTATAGGAATGAATGGCATTTTTGTGGCATTTATCGGGGTATAAACTTGGAAAAGCCACTTTCGCAATTGGCGATAAAAATAAACAATTGGCGATTTTAATTGGCGATTTTAATCGGGGAGATTACACGTGTACAAAGCGCTTTCATGTTTTAAAGTATCATGTTGTTTGTTGGATTATTAAATTATTAAAAGGACATATTCGTTGTTAACATGTATCCCCAGGACATTAATTTTCCACTCGCTTGAAAAAAATAGTTAATTGATTATTGTTTGAAGCACGTGGGAACTAAATTTATCCGAGACCTGTTACCGTAGTTCTATGTGATATAACTTCGGCAAATTTATTTATCTTTTTTTTTCCATTTTATTTGCCGTAGTTATATCGCTGAGCGTCAATTTACGGGCGCAAAATCCCGACCTGATTTCATGGCGGGTTTCTAAAGCAGATTTCTCTCATTTAAAAGTATTGCATCACAAACATTTCATGGAATCTGATTAGGTAACTGATTAATAAGTTCTATTGCAGTTTACCTTTACGAATTTGCAGCATATATTTCTTTTAAAAGCGTCAAATATATGGAGACGGTCAACAACATTCTGAAATTGTGTCAAACTGATTACGAAATGACACACATGATTGATATGGTGTATGTATTTTTATAATTTTTAGATTTTTTTAAACATCAAATCTTGTGAGTACTTCAATATATCACTTATTTACCAGCTAGTAACGACACCTTAGCAGCAACAATCAAGTAAGTGTATTAATTTATTATTTCTGGCTCTGCTCTGTATAGTGATCTGTGTAGATTAAATTGACAAAACACGGAATTTATCGTCGTTCTGCATAGCATAGGGTCTCTTTTCTCAGCACTGTGGTTCAAATCTGACCACATCAATAAATACTACTAATAATAGCCATCTACACTGAATACAAAGCACAGCTTACCACGACAATACAGGTAAGGTGGTCCCTATTGTTGTACTTGGCTCGCACGCGTAAGTATATGAGTACTCAGCACATACGTTGCCACTGTGAGGTGATATTGTGAGTATATTTATTCTTCTCAGTGGATTCTTTGTACGTAGGGATCCATAATTAGTTATTATTTAATTTGATTAGTAGAATTTAATTTAAATTATCCTAATTCAATTCATTTTTCCAATAATAATCAGAACTAAATATATACTTATATATACTTGTTTATATAAATTAAAATATTACTGGAATAGTCAATATATCTTGCATCACAGTAGCACATTGCTATCTATAGTCTAGGGGCCAACGTACGAAAACCAATCAAAACTGTTATTACTTGTTAGTAATTCTTATATAAATAGACAATATAGACAATATAGACAGATATATTGAAGCGACCCAGCCAGCGAAGCATCGCTATACACAGCTGTGTATTGCGTATTCCTCGCTTCGAATTTATCACACATTTTGGACAACAAAACACGTCTGTCATTTTATGCACAGAACTTACCACGATCTCCGATGCATGCCTGGATGTTCACAATTGTCAATAGTTTATTATCGGCGTCTTCATACACCAGGAAACTTGTTTAGTTAGTTACAATTCACAATAGTTTGTTGACATTTCCTGTGTGTGTTGAACACGGCCGCCATTTTATACTGCGTAAACCTGTTTAAGCTCGGTAATTTCCGCCAAACCTCTCCGACCAATCAACGATGCGGGACAACTTTCACGCTTCGTTAAAGTGGGAAAGTCCCGGTATCCTATTACACATTCCAACCAATCCACTGTGCGGAATCTGGGACAACTTTCACATGTTGTCCGCGGATTCCAAATATGGTCCTCATTGTCCGAATGTTGTCCTCGGAGTCTCTACGAGCCAATCAAAGGGCTGCATCTGCGGACAACGTCCGGACCGAAGGTTATAAATAGGAGTGAAATATGTCAGTTGTCGACTTTGTCCCGAGCGACGCAACTCGAGACGCAACTCGCGTCTCAGAACTCCCAAGGCCCAAATATCCACCCCCTTAAACATTACTCACCGACGATGTTACCAATGGTCCGTTAGTCGTGAGATGTGATGATTTGAACGTCAGTCTGGCATTATTGATTATTAATATTGGCTGGAACCAAAATAATGCCAATATCCCATTACCCCACCCACGTTTTCCCCATTGCGATACGATTCCCAATTTGAGCTTCATGATCACCCTGCTGTGTGACGCCCCACCCCAACTTCCTTCGAGCCCCCCTCCCATCCCTGTTAGGTGATCCCAATTACATTGTCATGCGTCCTAGCTGTTGTGTAACCCCCCCCATTCAGCTATGTGTCATGATTCCCACCCCAGCTTCGTGACCCCCGGCTGTGCGACTCCCCACCCCTGCTGTGTGCCCACCTGATGTGTAATTCCCCACCAAGCTGTGTGACTCCTCACCCAACATTAGTCTCCATCAGCTTCCTGACCCCCAGCTGTGTGACTCCCCCACCCAGAATTATTCCCACCCCCAGCTTCGTGATCCCCGCTGTGTGACTCCCCCACCAGCATTATTTCCACCCCAGCTTCGTGATCCCCGCTGTGTGACTCCCCCACCCAGCATTATTTCCACCCCTAGCTTCGTGATCCCCGTTGTGCGACTCCCCCACCCAGCATTATTTCCCACCCCCAGCTTCGTGATCCCCGCTGTGTGACTCCCCCACCCACCCAGCATTATTTCCCACCCAGCTTCGTGATCCCCGTGTGTCACTCCCCCCCACCAGCATTATTCCCACCCCCAGCTTCGTGATCCCCGCTGTGTGACTCCCCCACCCAGCATTGTTTCCCAACCCCAGCTTCGTGATTCCCCACCATGACTTGGGTTTGCGTTAGTGTGATTTTCCGCCAGATTTTAGCATAAATCTAGTCCGTGTTTACATGTGCTAATATCCTTTCTTGAGTGCTTACTCCCACAGTCGCCTGTTGTGCTTTTGTATCTTGCCATGTGTACATCTCATATTAGTCATTATCTGTCCATAATCAGATCACCCTCATCGTTGTTATCATAGTTTGTCACCATTCTTTAATTGTACACGTTGAGTAATACTGCATGTTAGAACTATAATCAAAATATCAGATGTTACTAAAATCTCGTCACTGTCGTCTTTTCATTGCCAAGTAGATATAGTCGTTAAATTTCCCTACCCCGATTTACGAGGGCCCGCTACCATTCTGGTAGATATCTGGTTTATACCGTATTGCTGAAGACGGATACGACATAGGGACGTTACAAATTTGGTGGCAGCGGTGGGATATATAACAGAAACCAGTAAGCCGAAACGTACCCTTATATTGCTTCAAGAATTATCGTTGCCGTGTCTGTCCGCATAGCCACTTCGGAATTTCCAATAGGGCAATACACACAAAATCACTCTTGGTAATATGCACTGCGGCGAAATGCGGAGTGCGAGCGAGTGAGTGGAATCGATTTTCTGTTCGTAATAGAGGTTTCCTACCCCCTGGCCCATTCCCCCATCCCCATATTACCCCAAACCAAACAGTTGCGACATATAGTTCATATAATGGCGGCCGTGTTCAACACACACAGGAAATTTCAACAAACTATTGTGAATTGTAACTAACTAAACAAGTTTCCTGGTGTATGAAGACGCCGATAATAAACTATTGACAATTGTGAACATCCAGACATGCATCGGAGATCGTGGTAAGTTCTGTGCATAAAATGACAGATGTGTTTTGTTGTCCAAAATGTGTGATAAATTCGAAGCGAGGAATACGCAATACACAGCTGTGTATAGCGATGCTTCGCTGGCTGGGTCGCTTCATTACCCCGCCTGTTCGACTACATTCAAGAGACGCCATTTTATGAAGCGACCCAGCCAGCGAAGCATCGCTATACACAGCTGTGTATTGCGTATTCCTCGCTTCGAATTTATCACACATTTTGGACAACAAAACACGTCTGTCATCTTATGCACAGAACTTACCACGATCTCCGATGCATGCCTGGATGTTCACAATTGTCAATAGTTTATTATCGGCGTCTTCATACACCAGGAAACTTGTTTAGTTAGTTACAATTCACAATAGTTTGTTGACATTTCCTGTGTGTGTTGAACACGGCCGCCATTTTATACTGCGTAAACCTGTTTAAGCTCGGTAATTTCCGCCAAACCTCTCCGACCAATCAACGATGCGGGACAACTTTCACGTTTCGTTAAAGTGGGAAAGTCCCGGTATCCTATTACACATTCCAACCAATCCACTGTGAGGAATCTGGGACAACTTTCACATGTTGTCCGCGGATTCCAAATATGGTCCTCATTGTCCGAATGTTGTCCTCGGAGTCTCTACGAGCCAATCAAAGGGCTGCATCTGCGGACAACGTCCGGACCGAAGGTTATAAATAGGTGTGAAATATGTCAGTTGTCGACTTTGTCCCGAGCGACGCAACTCGAGACGCAACTCGCGTCTCAGAACTCCCAAGGCCCAAATATCCCCCCCCCCCTTAAACATTACTCACCGACGATGTTACCAATGGTCCGTTAGTCGTGAGATGTGACGATTTGAACGTCAGTCTGGCATTATTTATTATTAATATTGGCTGGAACCATAATAATGCCAATATCCCATTACCCCACCCACGTTTTCCCCATTGCGATACGATTCCCAATTTGAGCTTCATGATCACCCTGCTGTGTGACGCCCCACCCCAACTTCCTTCGAGCCCCCCTCCCACCCCTGTTAGGTGATCCCAATTACATTGTCATGCGTCCTAGCTGTTGTGTGCCCCCCCCATTCAGCTATGTGTCATGATTCCCACCCCAGCTTCGTGACCCCCGGCTGTGCGACTCCCCACCCCTGCTGTGTGCCCACCTGATGTGTAATTCCCCACGAAGCTGTGTGACTCCTCACCCAACATTAGTCTCCACCAGCTTCCAGACCCCCAGCTGTGTGACTCCCCCACCCAGAATTATTCCCACCCAGCTTCGTGATCCCCGCTGTGTGACTCCCCCACCCAGCATTATTTCCACCCCCAGCTTCGTGATCCCCGCTGTTTGACTTCCCCACCCAGCATTATTTCCACCCCAGCTTCGTGATCCCCGTTGTGTGACTCCCCACCCAGCATTATTTCCCACCCCCAGCTTCGTGATGCCCGCTGTGTGACTCCCCACCCAGCATTATTTCCCACCCCCAGCTTCGTGATCCCAGCTGTGTGACTCCCCCACCAAGCATTATTCCCACCCCCAGTTTCGTGATCCCCGCTGTGTGACTCCCCCACCCAGCATTGTTTCCCAACCCCAGCGTCGTGATTCCCCACCATGACTTGGGTTTGCGTTAGTGTGATTTTACGCCAGATTTTAGCATAAATCTAGTCCGTGTTTACATGTGCTAATATCCTTTCTTGGGTGCTTACTCCCACAGTCGCCTGTTGTGCTTTTGTATCTTGCCATGTGTACATATCATATTAGTCATTATCTGTCCATAATCAGATCACCCTCATCGTTGTTATCATAGTTTGTCACCACTCTTTAATTGTACACGTTGAGTAATACTGCATGTTAGAACTATTATCAAAATATCAGATGTTACTAAAATCTCGTCACTGTCGTATTTTCATTGCCAAGTAGATATAGTCGTTAAATTTCCCTACCCCGATTTACGAGGGCCCGCTACCATTCCCCTGCGGGAACAGGAAATATCTGGTTTATACCGTATTGCTGAAGACGGATACGACATAGGGACGTTACAATATAGACAGATATATAGCAGAAATTACACTTTAGAAGCATATACTATATATAGTCAAGGCGCCAACTTACAGAAAACAATAAGACTGTGAAATTACTTATTATTACTTATTATCAAAAATATTCGTTTCCCATCTTCAGTTAAAGTTAAATAATGGCACAACTCAACACACCTACTACGAAAAAGAGAACTGGGGAACAGGACATGTCAGACTCACTATCGCCCAGTATTAAATCACCAGAGACCAAGCAACCACATACATGTACAACACAGACCACCCCACCATCACGTCAGTCAACTGTGGAACCAGTCACAGACACAATACCTGACAAACAGACAAACAACAACACACAAACTGACACAGTCCGCTTCAAAATCATTGGGTCCAGGCGAGCTGCAATAAGATTACCGCATTTCGTCTTGGCCCTGATGTCATTCCTGGGTAATAGACTAAACCAGTCAGATATTCGGTGTACACTCGACAGCGTACCGGACATCATTAGAGTCACTCTACCAAAACAATGGATTGGTAGAGCAAAATCATTCACGGCACCCCCCAAGTATGTCAAACGTAGAATTCAAGTTAGTTAACAAACCAATGCCCAGGAAAACGCAGTCCAACACGCACCAACAACAACAACAAATTGTCACGGTGGGCATAGCTGAGCACCCTGACTTCGCCCGATTGAGCAAGGAAGACATCATGCTAGCATTAGACGCGAAAAAGAAGAGCATCACCGACGCACACCACGTAGGTAAATATAAAACCTCATTGCTTGTTAAATTCAACATGCATCTACCATACCAAATAACACCAGCTTCGTACATCAACAACGGTAACCCAATCGATATTGGCATCACAATTCAACGACCAATTCGCTGCAATAAATGCCAGCAGTTTGGTAACCGACAAGACGCTTGCAGAAACAATTTTGTCAACTGCCCAATTTGTGGGTATGTACACTTCTATAAGGATTGCACATCTAAATACACGAGGGACAACGATTTCTGCAACAATTGCTTTGTAGCAGAATTACAGGCTTGTGGCCACCGAGCCAGCGATCCATACTGCCCGATATTTCTTAAATACAAGACGCACATTAATCACAAAAATCAAACAAGACAACTAACGCGTGACGCACTCAAGGAACAACTGCAAACACACACTTCGACCAATACCACACATGTTCATGCCACCACTAATCTACCTATACAACAACAAAACGGCCAGTATTCAACTATCCCAGCCACACCACAATACAACAAACGCAAACGGGCATCTGAATCACCATCCATGGATACACACGCCAAACAAGATACTGAAATACAGCAGTATGTAACAAAAAATCAACTTTTGGATCTAATAGCGGCGATAGAAACAACATTAGAATCTCATTTAGGAATTAAAACAAAAGGAATAATAGGTCACATAGCAGAGTCCCATCTACAAAATAGGACAGTTCACACACCCGCTATTATTCAACACGTAAACACGACACCCAGACAAAACCCTACATCACCCCCACCCACTAAACAAAAAAGAAATAACAATACTGAACCCCTGCATCCATCAATAGCTACGAGTAATCGCAAACATGCTGGAATAATAACGGAAATAGACACAACACTACTAGAACTGGCGGCGGAACTCGGCATAACAACTGAAATGGAACCCAAAATGTCAAATAGCATCAGCATGGACTGCGCAAAAAGTCCTTGCTGCCCAGTCGTAAACAATAGCCCCAACAAATCCGCCCCAGCGTCATCACCTCTATGCCTATCAAATATATCACAAAATAGTTGCAGCGACAACATTAACACATACAACATAGCAGAAGGTCATAGAAGTGTTACGAAACAACACACAGAGGCAGCAACCAACAACATTAAAACATCCACCCCAAATGCCAGTCCAACGGGTAGCCCGGTGGGGGAAGCAAATAAGTGCGCTAAATCTAATAAGAACAAAACATACAATATGCCCCTTACACAAAAACAATCAAAAAAGGTCATAGAAGTGTTACGAAACAACACACAGAGGCAGCAACCAAGAACATTAAAACATCCACCCCAAATGCCAGTCCAACGGGTAGCCCGGTGGGGGAAGCAAATAAGTGCGCTAAATCTAACAAGAACAAAACATACAATATGCCCCTTACACAAAAACAATCAAAAACTTTTAACAGGAATGGAACATTTGGTAGTCGTCAAACTAAAAAACCTAAACGTCCAATGTAAGCAAGGTCACAATGTTCTAGCGCCTCCAATACAGCTGAGTAGCAATGAACCTGAAACAGCCTCCCAGCCAGAACCTCTGAATAGTAAACATGGCGCTCTTCTGCACAAACGCAGAATATGTTCGCAATAATACATAACATTAATAAAACATAAACATATATGGGTAGAAATAATAATAGTAATAATTACCCCCTGACAGTCATTCAATGGAACTGTCGGGAATTTCTACGGACAAAGGGAGAGCTAATAAATGCTATAGAAACTAACATATTGTCACCCGATGTAATATGCCTTCAGGAAATGCCAAAACCATCAACTCTAACAGAATACCACTTAATAGCGCACTCCACAAATCCATTCCATGGTAGTGGAGTAGGCATATATGCTAAAAATGGAGTTTCTTGTACACAATTAAAAACGAATCATCTGAAGGAAACAGAAAATATTCTTTATTCTGCAATTAAAATATTAGGTAACAAAGGTAATATAGACATACTAAATGTATACATCGGTTCCCGTGGCAGTACAAACGCTACTAAACTACACAATCTATATAACATTACTAAACAGATAAGTAATAAAGCTCTGATATTGGGTGACTTTAACGGACACAACCCACTTTGGGACGTGCATTATCTCGCCAAAACTAACAAAACTGGTGATGAAATAATAAACTTTTTAGACAATACAGATTACGTATTATTAAATGATGGGGCCGTAACCTTCGATACGTCTCATATCCCACATAGTAAAGGTATAGGAACAACACCAGACATAACATTAGCTACACCAGCTCTAGCTTCCTCGTCCTCCTGGTTCGTACACGATTCTACACTAGGAAGTGATCACTATCCAATAATTACTAAAGTTTTGACCCAATACCATAAGAGTACTCCCGCAACAATTCCTAAATGGAAGTTAGGTCAGGCTGACTGGGAGCGTTTCCATCACTTATGTTCAACTAAGTTACACATAGAGAACAAATTAAACTGCAATGAATATCATAATGAATTTGTTATCACTCTCTACGAAATCAGTAAGGAATGCATACCACAGACAAGTGGCAAAGCACACACTCGCCCAACCAATCCCTGGTGGACTCCGGCCTGCTCGGATGCCATTAAAAACAGGGAGAACTGTCTGCGTAGATGGAAACAGGCATATAAATACCATAAAACACTGAAAGAAAAAAGGCGGGACGAGTATCGGGAGGCCAAATCCCTCGCGTCCGCCATATTAAATGAGGCAAAACAAATCGGTTGGAAGAAATTTATTTCGGAACTTAATAACGAAAAAACTAGTAAAGAAATTTGGGATCAATTCAATAGAATCAGAGGTAAACGTACACCACCACTACCACCAATTTTACATAACAACAACCTAGTTTACGATGAAAAACAAAAGGCAGAGGTGCTCACAGACCATTATAAAACTATTTCAAGTAACGACAACTTTACACCAGAATTTAGACAAGTTAAAGAACAAAGAGATCCAATTATCCAATCTAAGATAGATACACAAACAATAATTCCTGAATTAAATGAAGGAACTGGCCTCAATAGACGTTTCATCATGTCAGAACTAAAAGCTGCCCTTAAAAGTAAAAACAATACAGCACCATGAGCAGATAAAATACACTATACAATTTTAAAGCATCTCCCTATTGAATCTATGAAACAATTGCTTCTGGCTATAAATAAATCCTGGGAAAACGGTACCCTACCTGACTCCTGGAAAGAAGCTACCATCATCCCTATATTAAAACCTAAAAAGGATACAACGCATCCATCATCATACAGACCAATATCGTTAACACCAACAATTTTCAAAGTGATGGAAACGATGATAGCGAATAGGTTAAAGCACCATATAGAATCAAACCAAAAAATAAGCCCGGCTCAATCAGGATTCAGAAATCAGAGATCTACCTTAGATCAACTAGCACGACTGGAAACCGTAATTAAAAAAGCTATGATGGAAAAGAAAATGGTCGTTGCTGTGTTCTTAGACCTAGAGAAAGCCTTAGACCTAATGTGGACAAAGGGAACAATAGAGCAACTCATAGAGAAGGGCATAAATAACAGAATGGTGTTATGGCTTGACAAATTTCTTACGGGCAGGAAAATTAGAGTCAGAATAGGAACAGAGCACTCCGAATTCCAAAACATAGATAATGGTTGCCCCCAGGGCAGCGTCGTTAGTCCAATATTATTCAACATCATGTTTGAACACACTGCATACTGAACTTAACAATGCTAATAAGAATACACGTACAAAGAATTTGCTGATGACAGCGCGATCTGGAATGCACATGCGAATCTAGATGTAGCCCTCGGAGTTGTACAGACATCACTAGATACAATTACAATATGGCAAAATAAATGGGGGTTTAAAATCTCCCCACTTAAAACTGAGGCAGTCATATGTCACAGCGGAGGAACATTGTGCTATAAAGATGCGGAGCAGCGGTATACCTATGAAAGAGAACAGCACTATAGAATAAAAAATCTAGTGGTGAACCACCAATCAATCCCTTACAAGAAATGTGCAAAATTTCTGGGTATGATATTAGACGACAGATTAACCTGGGGTCCTCATGTAACAAACCTAGTCCAACGGTGTAGGAAGGACCTTAATCTAATGAAACTTATATCAGGTACATCATATGGAGCAGACAAACCGTCTCTCCTACGATTCTATAAAGCATTAATACTATCTAAAATGGACTACGGCTGTATGTTATACAAAGACGCAGCGGCCAGTCATCTAAATAAACTAGAAATAATTCAAAGAGCAGCATGAAAAGTAGCAACGGGTGCCTATCAATCAACTAGAGCCGCAGCAATAGAAGTAGAAACAGTTGTACAACCACTGGATCTGCGACATGAATGTAATTTACTAAAATATTGGGCCCGCACCAAGCCACATGGTGCTAACCTACCACTTAACGAACTAATAAAACCCAAACGTACATATAAATACAACATGTTAAGAATTAAAAGAGGTCCTAGTAAACCGAATAAAAAGTATCAATCTAACAATAATAAAATAAAAACATGCTATGCAATGAACGCAATAAGCCTGAAAGAAGAATATGAACTAAATGACTGTAAAATACAACCATTCTTCACACACATACCTTATTACCCATTTGAAATCACAGCAAGATCTGACCTAACATAAATAATAATAGATAAGAATAGGTATCCAGCCCTCAGCCTTAAAAACGCAACATATTACATTCACCACCATTGGAAAGACACGCTACAAATATACAAGGACGGTAGCAAAAATTCAGAACTAGGAATAACATCAGCTGCTTTTGTGGTACCCCAACTAGATCATATAGAACAATATAAGTTGGCATCCACTCTAAGTGTATTTACAGCAGAGCTTATTGCCATAGAAAAGGCCCTTATATACAACCTTAAGCTAAATGACTACAAAAACACCGTAATTATAACAGATTCATTAAGCTCTGTTCAAGCTATTAATTCAGGTACATCTAAAACGAGACCCGACAAAATACATGACATTAAGACACTAATAAGCAGAATAGTGGAACAGGGTAAGTTTATAAATATAGACTGGGTCCCTTCCCATATTGGAATACCCGGTAATGAAGAAGCAGATCGCGCGGCTGCTTCAGCACATTTGACCTGGCACTGATGAATTAACACTACCTACTCATAGAGAAATATATTCTGTTATTAGCAAAAAATCAAGATACAAATGGTAAACACGTTGGAATAACATTCATGAATGTAAGCACGGTTGGCACATACTGCAATCAATGATTCCCACAATCCCAGTTACGTGTAAATTATACAGTAAGGATAGGCGGGCAGACAGAATAATCACACGACTTAGATTAGGCAGAAATGGTATAAAGGCAACTCGTTATCCACAGGGCAGCAATATTGATCTAGATATAAACTGTAGTCAGTGCGATGAAGACGAAATAGAAGAACTGGAAAACTATTTCTTCTTCTGTCCAACGCATGAATCAGCAAGAAAATATTTAGCCGCTGTTTGCTTAAAAAATAATATTATATCGTCCCCATATAATTTAATATTCCCCCCTAAAGAATGTGAAACGGAAATACACTTAGCTGTACTAAAATACATTAAGGCGACAGGGCACTGGAATAAAATATAACATAATACCGCTGCTCCAAAAATAAAATAATAAATTCTGCACAATTAAATAATATAATGAATCATACTTCAAAATACAATACATGTACACATGTATAGACCGGTACTAAGGGTAGGAACAAAATACAAATACGATGGAGTTGTCCTAGCTAAGTTACGTCCGTGACACTAGGCCCCATTGTCTCCATCCCAGATATGAAAACTACTGTAAATATCGTCACTGGTTGACAATGTTGCAAGATCCATGTACACAGCTTATGTTAGGATGTATATACATGTAGTTAACGTTAACATGTATTAGGTGGGGTGCGGTAGCCCAACACAATCAGAACCAAATCTCAAAACATAGCAACATATAACTAATATACATATAAGACAAGTGATCCACCAATGGGTCTGTACTCGATCGGAACTGGCCCGAGAAAGTATCTCTGGTATGGATTGCCCAACCCAATCGGAACCCAATCTCCAAACATAACAGCATATAGGTTGTATATATGTTATATCATCAATACATGTACATTGAAACAATGTATTTAGTGCTCATCCTTTCCATATAGCATTACATGTGAATTTTATGTTGTTTTTTTTAGAATCTTATGTTAAATGTGCCTGTATGCGGGAGGTATATAAATGTACGTATACATGTATGTTTCGTGTGAAGCATTATACTTTGGTATGCGGACGCCGAGAACCCGATACGTGGGAGCTTCACCTGGGCCAGAAGCTGGCACTGTGTACCACTGTTGATTGTTTCGCATGATACAGACGCATGTGAATGTGCAACAATTAATACATTTGTACATGTACTTCATGTGTACAGGCTCATGTGGGCTAACACATGAAGTTAAACTAAATAGATTAAGACAAACCAAATCTGAAAAAGTCTATTACATATTAGTATCAGGCTGTAGATATCAATATACAACAAATGATCTCTCCCCCATCCAATGGGTATGTACTCGATCGGAACTGGCCCGGGAAAGTCTATCTGGTATGGATTGCCTTATCGAGGATTAGTACTGGGATATTAACGAGACGATATGTACAGGCTCGTAGGGGCTAATACATGAAGCTAAACTAAATAAATTAACGCAAACCCAATCTCCAAGCAAAACATAGTATAACCAGTATGACAACCAATATATTCGACAATATATAGATGTATATATATATATATATAGATTACCTATGTAATAATAAATATACATATCACTGCCCACCCCTCCCTCTGTACCATACACAATTCCGATGACACCATATACATGGACTAGGACAACTTGCAACCTCTACCCCAACTCCCACTGACCAATAATCGTCTTCCAATACTGGCGACCGCACCCTATACTTTTTTTGTTTTCTTCTTCTTCTTCAGAGGTTAATGATGGCAGCCAATCGCCTCCTGTTTAACCCTTAAGCATACATGTTCTCTTGTTTTAAAAGATATGTTGTAGAACCAAATGGACATCGTTGCGGTGTGGCCGGGTACGGGGTGCCATGCAGGACAGGTTAATTATGTGTACAAAACCAATTTTGTCCGGACAAAATTGAGTTTCGTAACACTAAAAATCACAAAATCCAATTATGTAAAATTCTGATACAAAAACCAATTTTGTCGAGACAAAATTGAGTTTTGTAACACTAAAAATCACAAAATCCAATTATGTAAAATTCAGATACAAAAACCAATTTTGTCGAGACAAAATTGAGTTTTGTAACACTAAAAATCACAAAATCCAATTATGTAAAATTCTGATATAGAAAATTCATTTTTGTTATAAAGGATTCAATTTTGTAAGACAGAATTGAGTTTTGTGAACAAAATTCAGTTTTGTGGGACAGAATTCAGTTTTGTTCACAAAAGTCAGTTTTGTCCACAAACATTAGTTTGCGTAGGATAGTCTATGTCATCTCTACGTTGATTGGTTGAGATCGGTCTTAGTCCATTTTACTAGATGGTGGAGTACACTTGCAGGTTTAAATATTTCAATGCGAAAATGTAACCCAATATATCAATATTAAACTCTTTATGGACAGTTATTTTGGTTATATTATGATTACAAATGAGTGGTCACACCATATAAGCATATATACTTTGAAGGAAAAATAAGAAAAATATTCAGAATTTTCCCTCAATTATGTAAACAGGGTCAAACATAAAGTAGCCGGGACATAGCTAGACATGAGAGCATGCCCATATATAGAGAATACCAGGCTAGTGTATTTTGATATCAAGTTTATCAGGCAAGGCTAGGAAACGCGTAGGAATTCCGAGGCTTGCCGAGGAATTCCTACCGTTTCCGAGCCGAGCCTGATAAACTTGATATAAAAATACACTAGCCTGGTATTCTATTTATCAGGTAACGTTTTATGCTCGAAAATGACATTAGATGACGTCGTATTCTAACAGTAGATCTAACCTTGTGAAACAAATGGTATTGGATCTGTGTCTACTAGTTGTGAAGTTACGTGTTCGCAACTATGTGTCTACATGCATTATTTACAGTATACACCATCTTAGTATCCATGGTACATTGTATCTACACAAATACTACAAATGGTTTCCTCAAATGGCCCAATACACACATTCTGTTTATAAACACAGACAGCAGTCAGAACACAGGTCACAGCGCGTGTATTATTGATTTAACTGGGGCAGATGTACCTTGCGATACACAATAAATGAGGTCTGTACTCGCGGGAGATCTACATGTACATGAATTATGTGTACAATTATAACGCAAATGAGTTTAAATACGAATGGGTTTGTCAACGTTTGACTGTTTGGAGATAGTTGAAGCAAAATGGCATAATGAGAAATGAATCATCGGCAGAATGAGAAATGAATCATCGACATTGAATGTGTAGATCGGCGACCGTGACCCATTTCTCCAGTGCAGTTTCTGACCAATGTTAGTCCTTCTTACATGCGTGTGCAGAATTGAATTTTGTGACACAGAATTGAATTTTGTTACACAGAATTGACAGAATTGAATTTTGTGACACAGAATTGAATTTTGTTACACAGAATTGAAGTTTGTGACACAGAATTGAATTTTATTACACAAAATTGAATTTTGTGACACAGAATTGAATTTTGTGGCACAAAAGTGAATTTTGTGACACATAATTGAATTTTGTGACACAGAATTGAGTTTTGTGGCACAAAAATGAATTTTGTTGACAAAATTGAGCCATGTCCCACTTGGCGCCCCGTACCGGGCGCCGGGCACGGAGTGACAGTAGCTGATGCCGTCATTTGGACCGGCAGTAAAGAGCCGGCATTGGTCCCCTGTAGCTGTTCGATCACAGCTCTTCACCTCTACACCGACGTATGTGAAGTTGTCATTACTTGCCGGAGGAGGTGGTTTCCCCCGGGTACTCCGGTTTCCCCACCATTCATCTCACGGAGTAATGCAGAATAGACCGGAATTGGCCGCCCGCATTACTATTATTAAACATTATTGACTGTAATATGCATCGTCTGAAATCAAATTTAACATGTTGGACCATGACCGGCGGTATGGTATGGGCCACTCACTAATATATGGGCAATTGCTATACCGCCTTGTAATATCTTCTCTTTTTCTTTCGTCTTCAGAATATGTGAAACACATTGTCATATAACCAAATAGTAACAGATAAACGCGGCACCTGAACTCGAATAATAGCAAATCGTTTATAACGATAAGCCGCGAAACGACAGTAGCTGGGCCCGAAAACATATTACATCATTCTTTGCATAACCAAATATCGATCATTCCCAGCCTGATATGTTATGCCCTGACCAATCGTCAAATATCATCATTATATAGGATAACATTGTTACGGCTGCATCTCCATATATCACATGCACTCACACTCGGCCTTTTTCACGGTCTTACATACCGGCTTCGTGCGATAGGAGAATGAACTAGGTAGGTTAAATTAACCGCCTCATTGCCTCCTTCATTTAATGCACATATTTCGACTGTATGGCAGATATTAGTAAATTCGGAAACAAACGGGCCAATGGTCATTGGCCTGCCACTTTTGGGTTCAAATGCCCGGGTTTGGAAGGTCCTCGAGCCAATTCCTACCCTTAAATATAAGATAAAAAAAGAAAAAGAAAAAGGAAGGCTTACGTTTAACGACCGCATCGACTCAAAGGAAGTGCACGCCGTCCTAATATTGCAAACAGTATCACGAAACATTTATTCTATACAACACCTCTCTCCCAATATCTCTCTCTCTCTCTCTCTCTCTCTCTCTCTCTCTCTCCATCACATAATTTCTATAATACAACTCTCTCTCTCCCTCTGTCCATGCTATCTCACACTCTCCATACTCTGAGGTACTGGTCACCTGTATATACCGACATGTGAAGTACACATACAGTTGTACTCCTACACAATATATAAGATGCAAAGAAATTAGAAGGTAAACCTCTCCCAATTTCTGGGCTTGAGACCGGCAAGGTATATATCAACACATGTTCCAGTCGACGTAATTAAATAAACGGATACATATGTTGTTAAATTATACCCAGGCAGGGTTAGTTTCCTTTTTTTGTAAAAAATGGTATTAATGAGCACCAATCGTGATCGGTACACATTGATACCAGGCCGAAAGTTCTGAAAGACACAAATATATTTATTTATTTATTTTTAACAGTATACCCACAGCAATGCATGTGATTATTAGTTAATAAAAAAAGTATATCTGGTATTTGTTTTTACTGTTGATGCTGAGATGGATATAATTTCAAAACCATAAATAACACTATGGCTATGCAATGTTTTTGTTTTGTTTTTAAATTATTCAACATATAGCACAGTTTTGGACGGAAACTGAAGTTTACATTAACGGTTTAAATATATATATGTTGCATTGCTGTAGGTAACTTTAAATTTGTACGTTTTATTCATACATTCTGTTAGGCGTCATGCAATATATATTTAACCAACATGTTACCAAACTTACTTATTTTCCATTTTGTAAAGTAGCAATGCCATACTATTGACCAAATAATACATGATTTTCTAGATATTTTCTTCAACGCGGTGTGCCGAATCATGTGGTCTTACCAATAGCAATGTGCTGTGAACACTCATATGAACAGTATTTCCCACACCTGAAAGTCAGACAGTTCGTAAATGAGTGATCACGAAACATTCAGACAAGCAAGAAACTTAATATGGAGACACACCATAATAAACTTCTTCACACCCATAGGAAGGAATCACAATAATAACATTTAATATAATATTCTATAAACAAAATTCAGCAAATTACCTTCATCGGGTATAGAAAATAGAGCATGACTACATATAACGGCGTTGCTAAAACCAGCTGTATGTATGTATGTATGTTATGTATGCATACTATATTTTATATATCTGATGAAAGCTATTGGCCGGAAATTTGTTCATATAGTATAGATTTGAAAATGGCACATAATATAGTTATAATAGAAGAAATATCATGAAAATCCTGGAAGAAAATAAATTGACCACATTATCTGTTGATTTAGAGGAAATATCTTGATAATTATTGATATTATTGTAAAAGGTATACATATCGATAAAGAATCAGGTGCCGCCCTAATGAGCTTCTGTACATACGTGTTGCACATACCACAAGTCAAAATGTACCAATGTTTTTTTATCAAACGTAGTTTTAACGTACCCATTCTTTGGTCCAAAAATGCCCATTGGAGAAGTAAAATATATCCATTTTATTTGCTTTGAATAGTTTTCAGTTAAATGGGCATTATAGGATATATTTTTTTTAATATTTTAAATATTTAAAAAAATAAAAATATGTTTTCATCCTGGCCCTGTGTAAAGTGGTTTACTTGAAGATATATGACGATACTAGGACCGCTGGGTGGTTTCTATTTTCACCGATATCGGTACAAAATGTTTGTTAAACACTGTCACTTTTCCTATGTAAAGTATTCCTTGTATTTATTCCATTCCATGTTAATTGTTTTACATCCTAATAACTCTACTACATATTCTTAAAGGTACAGATTGACAAAAAATGGTTACATTTTGACCAAAGGTTAGGCACGTTTTGACTAATTTGGGTATTTTTTGACTTGTGTGCGCTTTGACCACAGCTCGTTTTGACTTTGCTGCGTTTTGACCATAACTGGTTTTGACTTGGGGTAATTATATCCTTAATTATACCTTTATACCGCTATTACGGTATTAATTTCAATATCGAGTATACACTGTTACAATTAAAACAAATGTGCCGTGTAAACAAATTGTTCCCACGTTGAAAATGTTGTTGTTGTTATTCTCATAATGTTTTGCTCGTTATAAAATGAGTATAAATTCGTTTCGTTAATACTTGCTGTTTGCTTTTTCAAGTCATCCAAAATGGACGGAAATATTTCACACATTTGATATCCAGTTTTAAAATCGTCATTAGATCAGATACCTTCCTTTTACAATAAATTGAACATTGCCATAACGTTCGTATTTTAAGTTTTTATGATTTTATAATAGTATTCCACACGGAACTACGATATTTTGAAATTGTAGATTTATTTGTTTTGCGCCCGTAAAGTTTAGCTTAACTGCATAACCTTGCAACAACAGCTATCGGAATAAACAAGTTGCAAGGACTATGCCATGCAGAACTACTGTTACCGGTGTCAATTCCGTAATAGTGAGGAGATTTAGAGGTTGGGTAGTTCCGAATATTCGAATATGTATTCGAATAGCCAATCGAATATACGAATACCATTTTTACCATTCGATGCCATCCCTAAATGTAACAAATAACCATGTTTAACAGTTTTATTTTGTATGTTTCTTGTTTGTTGTCATGTCAATAAATTACCAAATGAGCCGCGTCGCTAGAAAACCTGTCTTCTGGAAATTCTTGGTCAAATTAACATTTTGTTACTATGACAATGGTATTTGTATGATAAATTGAATGCTTTTTATTTGATCATGATATCTGCAATATTCATTAAGATATTATATTTTATACAACACCACTATTCTGGTCGTTTGAGCAAATTAGACGTCATGTAAAAGCGACGTCAAAACGTCGTCAAAACGACGTCAAAACGACGTTATCGTATCTACGTATCTGCCGGTACACATATAGTATACGCCAACATTTACAACAGTTTGCAAGTTGACAAACTAGAAGCATGTTTGGCATTGAATAATGAATGTATAGACGGTTGAGCTTGAATTTGTTGGTAATACATGAAAGTGAAAAGCGACAAAGACAAACCGGCAAGTTCATTTACCAGGACGTATAAACGTGTATGCGTGTACGGCGGATTCGGTATGCGGATTTATTCTTTTTGACGTCCTGTTTACTGAGCGTTTTAATAATTTATAATTGTAGAAAACCACAGAAATATATGAATCGGACAGTAATATTTACTGTCCATGTATGTCATTTCATATTGATTAACTGGTTGGTTCATTGGGCTATACGACAGTTTAGCAAATACAGATGGGAATACACCTGCAAATGGGGAGGACAATACGTTCAACATTAAAGGTACATGCCCACTCAGTAGGCACACACAGTTCTTTATATATAGTTTTGTATATTCTGTAGATATGAAATTTTCAGGCAAAATAAACGTTCATTTCACCATAAAACCCCACGTACTGATTGGCATTACTATACAATTTGTATCAGATATAAATTTCCACACTGATATCAGGGGCGATAATAGTGTTTCCTTAAAATGTTAACGGACATTACTATTTATTATCTGTATTTATTTGTTGATGTGCAATGATCATACTTTATAATGTGTCGAAATATTATTTGTTCAGGTTACGCATTTAATTAGTATAAATAATTAAAAGATAGCATGCCTCATTTGCATATGAAAATAGCCTAAATCCACTATGAGTAAAATAAATATTACTAAATGATTATATCTGTATAGCGGGCACTCCTAATGTTTTAGAACTAGTGGAGTGGTGACAACATTATACACTTATTTAATTCCTATAAATAAAACTTTGTGCCTACTGAGGGGACATGTACCTTTACTTACATTAACTAGTACACAATCGTACACAGTCGTACACAGTCGATGGCGCGACATATAATGTAATTGAATGTAATCTGTAAGACGAATCGGCAAATATTGTTTGTCTCCGGAGAACCGTTGATCTGACATCACGCTTATTCAATTTTTTTTTATATATATATTTTCGTCGTTATCTCATGAGCAAGTGAATAATTATGCTCGGTAAACAACACACTATGATTCGCAGGCATACCCTATCACAATAAGCTACGCCCCCCCCCCCCCCCCCATACCACTCGCAAGTTTGTTTACCAACTGTTCACTCTAATATAATGTTAGCCAAGTGGAGAAGACGTGGGTTACAACTGATGCACCGGTGTAATTCACAACGCGCCTAAATCAGATTCGATGCCTCTGAAATAACCAGGATAACTCGTTTTAGTGCATATACTATCCAAAAGATTTCCCGGACCAACCGCTAAAAAAGAGGTGACACCCCTCTCGTGTTCTCCCCGCCGAGTCCTTTAGGCACTCGCAACCCCTTTCGAAAATCCTGGCGACACCTACAGTATGAGCCGACTAGGTATTTTTCATGTCGGCTGTACTCGACCACCTGTATG
This sequence comes from Conchocele bisecta, assembly GCA_029237695.1. Lineage (NCBI taxonomy): Eukaryota > Metazoa > Mollusca > Bivalvia > Lucinida > Thyasiridae > Conchocele > Conchocele bisecta. Next base: position 18,160,025 of record CM055273.1, on the reverse strand, counting down.
CTGTCTATGTCACGCTAACCTTCATCACCTGTATGTTGTCTATGTCACGCTAACCTTCATTTGAATGTGACAAGCCTTAACTTACAATATCGGTAATCCAATATGTAGACACACTCAGATAAATCTGCATTCATGTATACAGCAATGTGTTACGTACATGTGCATATTGCATCATATTTATACAAGTCTTGGTTTACATGGAAAACGATTTAATTCGTATTGAAAATACTCTCTGCACTGTATGTCGCAAATTTAAAACTCACGGGGAAATGAAATTTCGGCACATGCGCAATATAAGATATCAACTTAGGTTTAAACGTGTTTACTGATGGGGGACCGGTTAGTGCCGACGGCCGGTCATATCCGACCACGCTCTAACATTTTTGCAGACATAATTTGTTACCGCAATGTCAGCTTGCCATGTTACCATGACAACCGAAAGAATAATAATGTATTGATAGAAATGTAAACTCATTATTTTGTATTGCATTTTGTGCAACATATGGAAACTGTAAAGTTATTGACATCTCTGCTTCGGGCGGTTGGTTGGGAGAATGCGAAGGGTACATTGAATGATCGGGGTTCATCCTTACCGGAATCCCGATATCCCTCATTTGACCCTCGGGATTCGATTCCGTTAACCGGCATTATGATTATAAATGACCTTAGCGGTTGGCAGGTCGTTAACACCATTAAATGTCGCCATTTCATCAACGTAACACTCGCCATCGTTCTAACAAGCAATGTGCATCGTTAGCAGGCTGCACGAGTCTGCTATTTGATCAGGAGCTACACTGGTTACAAAAATCCCATAAGCCCCACTTGTCCTGTCACAACCACAAATAAATGAGACACGACATGCGATTTTGTACCTTCAGACCTGTGCGTAATTTCATTAAATACGTTTACAAAATTTACAGTATATTTCGTGAATCAATGCAAAGGTTGACAAAATATTCAGAGTACACGCGTACTCTGAACATTTTGTTAAGTTTTGACGCCATTTACGGAAAATATTGTAAATTGTGTAAACGTATTTCATGAAATTACGCAGATGTCCAAAGATACAAAACGACCTGGCGTGTCTCATTAATAAATACCACAGCTGCTACTCCAGAACTCCAGATAATTGTGCGTTTGGTGTATTTTACGCACTTATTTTAGCTGAATACGCATTGATTATCAACAGTGGGAGCACAAAATATTCACAGCAATGCGATGCATTGCTTTTCATATTGGGTAGTGGAAATAATGTAATAAAGTTGAACATTTACTTAGTTGAGCTTCAACAAGCAAACACTGTTAAAATAAGTAATAATCAGTAATAATACACTCAAATAAGTGAATATTTTAAAAAAATGCTTTTTTTTATCATTTGTTACCTATTTAATAATGAAGAAAAGCAATAATCAACTTGTAAAAGTAACATATGCATTTAATTTGAAATCAGTGGGTACACTACTCTTTAGTCACACAGCTTATCTGGAGCTCTGTACGCGTTCTCAACCTGTGGCATTGCAGGCCCGTACGCAGAGGGGGTGCGACGGGTGCGTACGCACACCCTCCCCCCCTTAATCCTTTCAATACCACAGCCTGTAGAGTGGTATTGGCAAAACGTGTAGATCCAGATGAGCCGGCTCGTAACGTAATTTTCAGAATTTTGAGAACAAAAACACCCCATATTCATAAATGGACTGGTCTGAAAATAATTTTGTGATGATTGGATTGGTTGCAAAATTAACATATCACAATCTATTCCAGTTAAGATAAGCGCGTTTTCTCAAAATATTCGACCGGAATTATAAATGACCTTAACGGTTGGCAGGCCGTTAACACTAACTATACTTTATAAGATATCGACAGCAATCGTGTTTAAGTTGATACACATACTTGATTTAAATAATGAAAACTAATCACACAGTCTTCACTTGCACATACACTCGTGATCACCATTATTAACACGGTATTGAAATGTTAGTTAATACTGTGTAAAAACGAACAATTTTATTTTTATGTTAAAAACTTGTGGTATAGTTACATAATTATGTACACATTTAATATCCGTAACAATATATTTTTACATAATTTGAGGGCCCAATCTTTAAATAAATAAATAAAATGTTTGCTATGTATTCAACCATCGTAGGCAGTCGTTAGGTTTTCTCGCGACAAACGTTTGACAATCCGAGGTCAATGATACGGAGCCACGCAGCGGACGTAAAATTATTTTTTTATTAATTCGTTCCCACGATATACACATTCGTGTCCCTTCGAATTAGTAATTCGTTCCCATGAATTAACAATTCGTTCCCTCGAATTAACGAATTGTTAAATTGAGGGAACGAATTGTTATTCGTAGGAACGAATTGTTAATTTGTGGGAACGAATTGTTAATTAGAGAGAACGAATTTTTAAATTGAGGGAACGAATTGTTCAATAGAGGGAACGAATTGTTATTTCGTGGGAACGAATTAATAACAAAAATCCATATCCCCTGCGGGGCTCCGTACAATGGGCCTCAGATCGAGAGAAGCTGATTACAATTGCAGAGCTCCAGATACGCTGCGTATTTGCGTAAATACCCAATTAAAATTAAGATTGCCAAAAAACCCATTGTAATCAGAAGTAGTGAGTATCAAAATGCAATGAGAACAATTGTGGAACCTTTATCATGCTGCAGAAAGCAATAAACAGACCACCAATATAGCACATTTTTCTTCTTTTTCCATGAAGACACATCTTGGTATATCATTCGAATCAAGGAGACAATTCTAATGAAATGCCAAGACATGTTTTCATTTCGAAACAAACTATTCAATAATTGCTGTCTGTTTATGTGTAAACAGTTGTGCGATTTCATTTTACCCAATAAATATTTTGAAATACCCAATTGCTTCAGAAATTTGAAACAAACTATTCAATAATTGCTGTCTGTTGTTGTGTAAACAGTAGTGAGATTTTATTTTACCCAATCAAAATTTTGAAATACCCAATTGCTTCAGAAATGATGGAGTAATAATACTCAATTACTAATTCCTTATCTGGAGCCCTGCAATTGTGTTTGTTGTTTGTACATGCGTAAGGATTGGAACGTTAAATCTGGAGACCCATCTAGTAGGTACAACAATTTCTTGATGATAAGTAAATAAGTGTATACTTGTGTAACTATTCCAACAGTTTTAAAAATTACGAGTGCCCGCTACACAGATATAATCATTTAGTTATGTTTAATTTACTGATGGAGACTCAGGCTATTTTACATATGCAAATGAGGCAGGATATGTTTTAAATTATTCATATCAAATAAATAATTCATCTGAGTAAATATTGTATTAACATATCATAAAGTATGATCATTGCACATCAACAAATATATAAATGGAATAAATAGTTATTTCCGTTATCATTTTACGGAAGCACGGATATCGCCCCTGATATCAAACTGGCAAATCGTGTTTGGTACGGATGAAATACCAGGAGAGGTATTTAAGACTGTTATACAGTTTTTTCATAAACTGTGCAACATGTGCTGTCACTCTGGTAAAGTACCGGATATCTGGTGTAAGACACTTATATGTCCCATACCAAGCGACCCTAGAGACCCTCTCAGTCATAGAGGCATTGCCATAACACCGGTTGTGTATAAGGTGTATTGTACTTTACTAAGTGATAGAGTTACACATTGGACTGAACTCAATGGTATTATTTATGATGGTCAAACTTGGTTTCGGAAAGGCAGAAGTACTATTGATCAAGTGAGTGCTTTGATAAACAGTATTGAAACAAGACTGATTTTAAGAAGGCATATGCCTCTATAAACAGAAGTTTTCTATGGTCTAAACTTGATAGACTTGGTTTTAGTGGGAAATTACTTGATGCTATACAATCATTGTACCATAATGATCCGTCAAACTTAATGGATTTACAACACACCGGTTCAATGTCACATGTGGATTGAAGTATGGCTGTTCTTTATCACCTATACTGTTCAATCTGTACATACATAGCAGTAGACGATAGATTATGCATATTCTGTGATTTGGGCGTGGTAGAAACAGAGACCCACTTTTGCTTTGTTTGCCCTCTATACTCTTGTATCAGACTGTTATTTTATAATGCAATATACAGACTATGTCCAGAATTTATAGCAATGGACTATAATAACAAATTCAAAGTTATGTTTACTGACAAAAGACTTATTATAAAAAGTGCACTGTTTATTCAAAACTGTTTCATGTTAAGAAGTGAAAAGTTGTATAAGTAACATACATTTAACATAATTCTACATGTTTTTTCTCGTTTCATACTACATACAATCCGTGTGAGCTCGATGCATTTCCGGTTCCCCAAATGTCGTGCTGACTGTGGTCGCACACTGTACACCGCCCCACCGGGTCAGTCTCAGTGAGCGATTTCAGCTCATACTTGTTGGAGAGACGGGAAGGTTTGTTATTTACTGTATCTGGCATGAAACGGGTAAAATAAACCATGATTATCAAGCATTACGAAGACCGACGCATATCTGTACAAAATACACCAGATAAATACACTCATCGTATACCATGTGTAAGCATTTGACTAATCTCATGCCATAAACAAAGCCATTAATCCCACTGCATATCCGTTTTCGCGTGTAGCGTGCCGCTAGTGGCTGCCCATTGTGACCATCCTATCGGGACGGTCGCAGTGAACAATTACTATTCACATTTCGTACATATCAAACAAGTCTTTGTCTGGCATGAGATTGGGATAAATATTGCACATCTAGCAAAGAAATATTTAATTGATACAAGAATTTTTTTTTTTAAAAATGCCTAGTTCATAGCATATACAGATCACCTGGTCCGCATTCGTTGTCAGTCATGTGACTTGGTATCGCTCACTCTGACCCTCACACCTTTGGCGGAACGGTCACAGTGGCCGATTAAAAGTCATATTGTACACGTACATCACATGCACAATGTAAGTGTCGTGCTCTGTGTCTGGCATGAAATGGATTATTAATTCTGAAATTAAAATACACTTTGGTACAGACAACCAAGAAACATTATGAGAAATAGTATACAACCCAAGTTTAATGTATTAAACACTATACACTCGTCCTATTGACTCATCTCATATCATATACACATATATACCTTATTGTTTTATTTCATTCCAGGTCGACCGCCGCAACATGTTTTGATCGTGCATTGGACCGTCCATTTCGGATGGTTCACATGGGCGGTGCAGTTACACATCGCTTGGAATGTGTCGTAATACTGTCTATATGATATGAAATGGGTTAATTACCGTCATATTACCGATTTTCATTACTCATTATAATGAAAGAAGTGACTCGTAAGCCATTCATATGGCTGGGTGCTGAGCAACATATCATACCAATATGCCTTAAGCGAACAAAATGTATGTAACTATTCGTGTATGTATGCTTGTTCACATGTATCAATATAATAAATTATACTACTACTACATGGCGCTGAAAATCAATTGATTGGGTAGGGGAGTGACAATTGGATATAATGTAATAAGTATACTGTTATATGCGGATGACATTGTCCTTGTAGTAGAATCTGAAACGGATCAACAATCCATGTTTTACATGTTTGATGTATTGGGTAATTGGTGTGACAGAAAGGCTATGTCTATTAACCCTGTTAAATCCAATGTTGCACAATTTCGTAACCCGTCAGTTTTGAGATCTGAGTTCATGTTTAAAGTGAACGATAACACTATATCATACGCAACTCAGTATAAGTACTTAGGTTAGTTCTGTCTGAACATCTTGAGCATAGTATAACAGCAATGATAATTGCACAGTCGGCCAATCGAGCCCTTGGATTGCTGATAGCGAAACCGAAGGCATTTGGAGGTCTCCAATATGAAGTCTTTACGAATCAATGGTATGTTCTGTTATACTATATGGTGCCGCAATATGGGGTACTCGTACATATGCATGTATTAATGCAGTACAGAACAGAGCGGCAAGGTACCTTTTAAATGTCGGACGGTATACTCCGAATGAATCTCTAAATAGTGATATGAGCTGGAATCCGATTGACGTTAACTGTTGGAAATCTGTTTTAGCTCAGTGGTGTCGATCTATCAATATGGAGACAAATATAATGAATACATCAATATTTCGCTGGTCAAATGATAAGTGAAATGTCAGATGTAAGAATTGGAATGTTAGAGTTATTAGTATGATAACGTCTGTCAATTGCAACCAATATGCTAATACGGGTCATCTAGTTGACAGAAACAGAGTTTTTACCTCCGTTATTCCTTTATTAAAACAGAAATACTTTGATCAGTTGTCTCATGATGTTAACATAGATAGTTCCAGAACGGGCAGAGGAGGTAATAAACTACGCCTGTATCGGACCTTTAAGCATGAATTCATTGTTGAACGATATTGTAAGACGGTTCTCAATAGATCTCATCGAGCGGCATTAGCAAAATTTAGAAGTGGAACAGCCCCGATTGTAGTTGAGATTGGGCGATACAGTGGTTTAGAAGTGAATGAAAGACTTTGTTTCAACTGTGTACATGACATAGAAGATGAAATTCATGTTCTGTTACATTGTCCTTTACATGAAACGTTACTGTCCGATTTATATAACGAGGCAAGGATAGTCTTGAATGAATTCGATAACTTGACTGATAACGAGAAAATGTCATTTATACTATCAGATGCCGGTATTGTAAATGCAAGTTCCAAAACCTGTTTTCTGATTTTAAAATATTGATGTGACACATTATACATGTGATTTTAAGTGTACATACTGTGCACGTGATTTTAAATGTTCGTAATGTGAGATGTAAGACGTTTTATTTTTTGTTTTTTTTTAGAAATGTTATGACAAATATGCTGCTTAGGCAGAATGCACCGTTAATAACAATGTTTTAGCTTAGATGCATCTGTACTTGTATCTAGTGTTTTAATGATAGATGTTTTACTGTGATTGTATTTGTCCAATCTAGTAACCTTAATGTTGTATGCCTTTTATTATTAGCTCTATGTGATATATGGTGATACCGTATCTTGTAATTCTAATTAGAATGACACATGTACTGATTTATAATTGTAAATAACTGTGTGATATGTATTACGTGTACCTGTGATGAGACTTAAATAAACAAATATCTATCTATAAATCTATACAAAGTATAATATTTGTAATGGTAAGTCAACGTTCATTTTGCCCGAAAAAATGTCATATCTATAAAAATATGTCCCCTATAATATTATTATAACCTGGTATGAGTGCCTCACGGTCGAACTGGCAAAAATAATAATTTAATTTTATCACGTCTAAAGATTGTAGTAGCAGTAGTAATTCTTTATTAAAGTAGTTATTATTTATATCAAGGCTAGGAAACGCGTAGGCATTCCGAGGCCTCCCGAGGAATTCCTACCGTTTCACAGCCGAGCCAATGAAAAACGTCAGATTTCAATTCGTTGTAACCCGGATATTCTTATCATGTCAATGCCTGATACGACATTATGTTATCAGTCAGTACGCATTGGGCCAATACAAAGATCGTTAACTGATAAATGCCAGTACCATATCATAGCAACTGTACGTAACTAATGGAGTAGTATATGGGAGTCAAAATGATACCACCTCCCTCTGGGAGCCCCCCGATACGCGCGGTGCCTCCCATCATGAGGTGGTATCATTTTTGACTCCCATATACTACTTGGATTTCCCCCACTGTTCGCGCGGTATGGATGAGAAGAGTGGAAACTATTGTTCAGCAACCACGAGACCATATACTTCCTCGACTGGATGAGAACTTATCAATGATACGAGATGGTGATGTGACCACCTATGACACCATGTTAGAGATATGTATACTCAGTATATACTGCAATCTGCCATACATATTAAGTCACAACCTCTAACGTCGTGTTAGAGATAATTCATCCATAAGTTATACTCAGTATAACACATCAATCTGTCATACATCCTGTCATACATATCAAGTCACCACCTCTAACGTACTGTTAGAGATAAGTTATCCATAAGTTATACTCAGTATATACAGCAATCCGCCATACGTAGAAAGCCTGTCATACACATCCAGTCACAACCTCTGACGTACTGTTAGAGATGAGTTATCCATAAGGTATACTCAGTATAATACAGCAATCTGTCATACATAGCAACAATTTACACCCTATTAGAGAAAAGAAATCATCATAATGCCTACCATAAAGCAAATGAGAGAGCAAGCTAAGATTTGGGGAATTTCCCTAAGAGGTTTGAAACTCAAGAAAGCTATAGCAGATAGGATAAGCTACACGCGAGCTGTCGTTCGCGAGGAGAGGCTGCGGCGTGCGGTTTCGACCGGACGACTGCCTGCCGACCCCGAAAAACGATCCGAGAAATTGGAGAATGAGACGACGGCCAGTCTGCGTGCCACTGCTTATGCGCAGCGTGTAAAAGACGATACCAGCGCACGCAGAAAAGCACTCTTCAAGGCGGAATACAATAGGATTTATCAAAGTCTGATGGGGAGACCTCCTAGGAGGAGAAATATCGCCAGAGCTTTGGTGGAGGAGGGTCCCAGGATTCTCGCCGAAGAAGCCGAAGCTAGGGAAACAGTTGATAGGGGTAAGAGGAATATAGTCTGGACCTTCGAGAGTGGGGTAGACGGGGAGATCGCCAATCGCATAATGAATAAAATTCGTCCAGAGATGACCACGGCATGTTATCTGAGGTATTCGTGCTCGTATCGTATTAGGAACATCGAGACCGAAGCTACGATGATCTTTCATAAAAACTCAAAGAGCAGTCCGTGGATAAACGAGATCTCCAAAGCTGAGAGTTGGATAGCCGATATAGAGAAAGGTCGAATGGAGATCGACAAAGTTGATAGACCAAACACAAAATGGACCTTCGTTCGTTGGATATCGGTCGCGGTGAAGATGATGCTCAACAACTCCTCATGGGAGCGGGAAAACTCGCCGATTGGTTATGACAGAAGAAGGGAATGTATTCCGTCGACACGTACGACGACTATTTGTGTCTGTTTAGGTGCATAACCATACACCGTGGAGGGAGACCCGACCGCTGTTGTGTGCAGGCACGAGCTCTGGCTCGCGAATACCTCGGTCACGATAATGGACCGGGTAGTAAGGGAATCCCTCTGGACGATCTTAAGAAGGTCGAAGGTCGAAGAGCACTCCAAGCTGGGCATTCGTGTATACGAGCCCACCGACGACGGAGTGTGGTACCTCATGAAGTCTCCGGCAAACTACGACGATGATAGGAATTTTGGAGGTCACTCGTTCCTCATCAATAACCTCCGTAAGATGACGAACGAGTACGGGTGCACCGGATGTCAACAACGGTTTACAAAGTCTACACGACTTTGTGAACCGTTGTTGACATCCGGTGCACCCGTACCACTTGCATGGGTGGGAAGACCGTGGTGATATGTCCGGGCAAGAAGATAGACAGACCGCAGTCGGCATACAAGAAGGCGTTCTACCCCAAGGGGTCAGCGAGTGCGATGTCGATTCAATGGATGAGCAGAGAGGAGAAGAGGGTGGGAAAGCACATACATCACGCGAGATGCGGTCACGGGGGTCAACTTAGCCTTTGGGAAACTTTGGTATATTGCGATGGCGCGCCATCGATTGTGCTCTAGCTTTAATGTAATTTATATTTGAACGTATTGTTCTCTCCACATGCATGTGTATTTCCATATGTATATGTTGAACTAAACGGTCGTATATGTTGAACTAAACGGTCAACCAATCAGTTAATCAATATACTTCCGTGATTTTCTACAATTATAAATTGTTAAAACGCTCAGTAAACACGTCAAAAATAAGAAATCAGCATACCTAATTCGCGTACCCGCGCACGTTCATACTTGCTGGTATATGAACTTGTCGGTTTGACTTTTTCGCTTTGCACATTCATGTGTTACCAAAAGACTCAAGCTCATCCGTCTTTACATTCATTATTCAATGCCAAACATGTTTCTAGTTAGATTATGTCAACTTGCAAACTGTTGTAAATGTTGGCGTATACTCTATTTGTAACGGTATATACTGTAATATCATTTTACGTCGCTTGACGTCACTTTTACGTGACGTCTCTTTTGTTCAAACGACCTGCATAGTGGTGTTGAAACTATAATATCTTAATGAATATTGCAGATATCATGATCAAATAAAAAGCGATCAATTCATCATACAAATACCATTGTCATAGTAACAAAATGTCATATTGACCAAAACTTTCCCGAATACAGGTTTTCTGGCGACGCGGCTCAAGCATAGTCATTTTGTTCATAGGTTAAACATCGTATAAAAGTACATGCCCCTCAGTAGGCACAAATTGTTCCTTATATCAGAGACAGCATCTGGGACATTTTCTGGCATATTAAACATTCATTCACCATTACTGCACGTATTGATTGGCATTATTATACATTTGATATCGGACGTAAATTCCCACACTAATATCAGGGGCGATAACCGTGTTTCCTTAAAATGTTTATGGACATTACTATTTATTATCTATATTTAGTTTTTGATGTGCAATGCTCATCCTTTATTCTGTCGAAAATACATTTGCATATGAAAGTAGCCCGATACCACCGCGTATTTTTGACAGATTATAAAGTATGATCATTGCACAAGACATCAGTGGGGAAATTTACGTCTGATATAAATTGTATAATAATGCCGATCAATACGTGGGGAAATGATGAATGAATGTTTACTTTGCTAGGAAATGTCTCAGATGATAGCTCTGCTATAAAGAACATATTGTGCCTACTGAGTGGACATGTACCTTTAATAACACATTGCATTAACAATCATAATACAATAGTATAATAAATATACAAATGCGCCGGCTACAGAAAACATGTTAGGTAATCAGTGCAGCTTCAAAGTAGGATGATGTGCTTATGCAATAAATATAATATAACATTTATGTTGATTTGATATGATATGTATTATACTTGTTATCAAATCAGTAAACTCGTTTAATAAATATCATATTAAATCATCATTCATGTAAGATCCTAGTAAATATCTCCAGTCACAGCCACACATTTATTGTTGCAGGTAGCGAGACCGGTGTTTCATAGCAATATGGCGGCTACTATTCTGTCACTTAGTGTCAAAAAGATAATATTCTTATTCGGCTTGCTGTTCCTGGGCGTCAGTTTCTACACAATCCACGTATACAACGAAAGGTCGGGTAAGTGTGGCCTATTAATATCACAAAACAATCCACATACAATGTATAGAATTGAAGGTCGGGTAAGTGTGGCCTATTGATATGATAACTGTCACAAAACAATCCACGTATGCAACGAAAGGTCGGGTAAGTTTGTCATATAAATGCCACAACACAATCCACGTATACAATGACAGGTTGGGTAAGTGTGTCCTATAGTTGTCACAATGAACTCAACATATACAACATGAAAGGTCGGGTAAGTATTGTCTATATATGTCACAACAATCCACGTATACAACGAAAGGTCGGGTAAGTTTTTCATATAAATGCCACAACACAATCCACGTATACAATGAAAGGTCGGGTAAGTGTGTACTATAGTTGTCACAATTAACTCAACATATACAACACGAAAGGTCGGGTAAGTATTGTCTATAGACGCCACAACCATTCACGTATACAACGAAAGGTCGGGTAAGTTTTTCATATAAATTCCACAACACAATCCACGTATACAATGAAAGATTGGGTATGTGTGTCCTATAGATGTCACAATGAACTCAACATATACAGCACGAAAGGTCGGGTAAGTATTGTCTATAGAAGTCACAACACAATCCACGTATACAACAAACGATGGGGCAAGGGTGGCCTATAAATGTCACGAAAAAATCTACACAACAAAATGTAGAGTAATTGTTGCCTATAAATGTCACAATGAACTGAACATATACATGTACAACGAAATGTCGGGTAAGTCTGTCCTATACATGTCACAACACAATCCACGCATGCACCGAAATATCGGGTAAGTCTGTCATATAGACAACACAATTCACGTATTCACCGAAATGTCGGGTAAGTATGTCATATACATGTCACAACACAATCAACGTATACAAAGAACGGTCGGGTAAGTGTTGTCCATAAATGTCACGACACAATCCACGCATACTACGGTAAGTGTGGCCTATGCATGTCACAACACAGCCCACGTACAGGTATACGGCGAAATGTTGGGTACGTGTGGCCTATAGGCTATACATGGTCACAACACAATCCACGCATACTACGAAAGGTCGTGTAGGTGTGGCCTATGCATGTCACAACACAGCCCACGTACAGGTTTTCAGCCAGTTGGGTACGTGTGGCCTATATATGGCGACAACACAATCCACGCATACTACGAAAGGTCGTGTAAGTGTGGCCTATGCATGTCACAACACAATCCACGTACAGGTATGCAGCGACATGTTTGGTACGTGTGGCCTATACATGGTAACAACACAATCCACGCATACTACGAAATGTCGTGTGAGTGTGGCCTATGCCTGTCACAACACAGCCCACGTACAGGTATACAGCGAAATGTTGGGTACGTGTGGCCTATACATGGTCATAACACAGTCCACGTATACAAACAAAAACGTCGGATAAGTGTGATCTTGACCTATACGTGTTTCAAAGCAATCCACATGACATACAATTAAAGGTCGGGTAGGTGCGACTTACAAACATCGCCACACAATCTACATGTACATATCCATCCATCCATTTGCAGTTTTCTCCCGTGAGCTGTGTCCCGTCGTGGATTACTCAAGAAGTGATGTGGCGGATGCCGGGCGACAGCCCGTGAGTCCGGCTCCAACAAATGTCTCGGACCCCGCGCGACAACGTGAGTCCCTGATCAACGTAAGTAGCCTGTCTTATAAATATAGACTAATCAAATATAGAAAATCAAGATTAGCTTTCCTTACAATATAAACGTTAAACTTGACGATATTTATGTTTGATACGGAGCCCCGCAGGGGACATAGAAATATTTTTGTTATTAATTCGTTCCCACGAAATAACAATTGGTTCCCTCAATTTAATAATTCGTTCCCACGAATTAACAATTAGTTCCCAATAATTAACAATTCGTTCCCTCAATTTAACAATTAGTTCCCACGAAATAACAATTCGTTCCACAATTCGTTCCCACGAAATAACAATTCGTTCCCACTGGAACGAATTGTTATTTCGTGGAAACGAATTGTTAAATTGAGGGAACGAATTGATAATTCGACGGAACGAATTGTATTATCGCGGTAACGAATTGTTAATTCGAGGGAAAGAATTAATAAAAAAAGTCCATGTCCCCTGCGGGGCTCAGTAGTTTGACATCAGGTTGCTTAGTTGACCCACTCCGTCAATTGTAACGCGGATGATGTCCTGTAAGTAGTTCCAAGGGAAGTTACTCGTGATTTTCCGAGGTCGTTAAGCTATTCATAAGCTATAATTTATGTACTTACTGATACACACGCTGTTAGGGAATTTGTGGCTGTGGGTGGAGTGTGGGGCGATGGGGGAGGGGGACTTAATGTACCACCAAACATTATCCCACACTGATGCGAGTACGAAATATGTTTGAGATAATGTGTGCTGTTATCCCCCGCCCACTTCCCGCACCAGCATCGCTTATACTACTTCTGAGCAGTATAGGTCTGATCATACATTGCCTAGATATAGATAATGGATATATAGGCCGTCAGCCAGAAATGGAATCCCCGTGGGGGAGTTTTTGCAACCTATATTGACTGAAACTACATTCAATTACGAGTGTGCTGACGTATGTCTGCGCTCTGTAACTCACTGGATGAATATTTGGTACCAGTTTGAAGTATACCACCATCCGACTTTTCGGAATCGTGAGAAATCACATTTTTCATTGAAATTAGACTGTCTTTTTATCATTTGAAGCAAATCATACGGCGGTTTTGTACGTTTTATGTGGTCAAAACTATACAATTTAATGAAATAATACCTTATAATTTAGATGAAAACATGTGCATGTTTTATTACTCCACCCACTGAATTTCAAAGGCAAAACATGTACCGCAGTAACTCCATAAAATATATGGTGCGTTTGTATTTTCTCTGTGGCAATGGTACCTATTCGTGCTCATTAGACATGTTCATTGCATATAATATATGTCGATTATCTGATGTCTGTACAATGTTAAAAACAAAGCAGTTTTCACCATTCCCCGCCCACAAATTTTACAATGGGTATTGTACATGTAATTAATATCATTTATGTTATGCACTATCACTTAGTTAAACATGATTTATATGAATATGCAACTACTTGGGCACTACTAATACAGTGTGTCCGAGTGTTCGTCCGTCTGTACGTCCGCTTATCATTTACTTAGCGGAGGTAACAGCTACGTGTGTGTACCATTATGCAAATTTGTGTCAATGTTTATTAATTTTATCAATGATAATGCACATATTCTGATTACATAATGTCTATAGCAGATGATATAACGGTAAGATAAAGCAATTTAACCATTCCCAACCCACTGAATTTACAATGGCTATCTTGCATGCAATAAACTTTCTTATTTTCTACACTGCCATATATTTATAAAATGTTCTAATGAACGTGTAGCTACTGAAACCTGTATATTAGTTTATCCACACACATTTCATTTACAGAATGCATGTATATTCGTCTCTATAAAGGTCCATTACATATCTATGAAACCAGCGCTTCAGATAAGGACTTAGTAATTGAGTATTATCATTCCATCATTTCTGAAGCAATTGGGTATTTCAAACTTTTAATTGGGTAAAATAAAATCACACTACGGTTTACACATCAGACAGCAATTATTGAATAGTTTGCTTCGAAATGAAAACATGTTTTGGCATTTCATTAGAATTGTCTCCATGCAGACAATTCTAATGAAATACCAAGATGTGTTTTCTTGGAAAATAAGACAAATATGCTATATTTGCGGTCTGTTTATTGTTTTCTGCTCCATGATAAATGTACCACACAATTGTAATTGCTTTTTGATACTCGCTACTTCTGATTTCAATTGGGTTTTTGGCAATTTCAATTGGGTATTTATGAAACAAACGCAGCTTATCTGGAGCTCTTTGAAACCATTGCAATTACCACGATTACAATGTTGTTCATCCTAATATGAACTTCTCTGATACATGTAGGTATTATTCTTAGTTTTGGCAGGCCGTTAAACAGCTGACTTAAAATGAATACTAGAGAAATATAAGTATTACTGCCATTAGTATAGGTTGTAGGTATTAATTCTGAAAGGATGTATATGTCCTCCAAGATAATGTATACACTAAATAACTGATGATCATAAATGAATCTACAATACATCAAGTAGACTGCAATTTACAAGCCAACAGTAGTAGGCATAACTATTTAAGTGTTAGAAAACGCATGTGCATACATTGTTTTACTTGTGTAAATACCGCCATGGTGTCTCATATGTCGATATCTGCCGGGTTTCTTATGTTGTACTGCGAGTTATTTTATTGTTGGATATATTGTAAATAAGAAATGTGACACGTTAATGAAATAAAGACATACATACATACATGTGGTCTGACAAAGCCATCTCAATCGGACATCAAAAGGACACTACTATTACAAAAAGGCTTTGTCCATTTTGACCAAATCACCAAATTGAATGTTATCAATTTACTTCTGGCAAGTTATGTATCTTACGAACACTCATTATTGGCCGCGTATTGCCACACACTCTCATTGAATCACCACTCCCCAAATATGATAAACGTGTCTCCACGACATAGTAGGCAATGTATCAAAATGTTCATTCAGACAAAATCACATAGTCTCTCTCTAGACACATTACGGCTGCAGATTAGCATGAAATGGAACTATTGTCTACATGACATTCTACATGTAACTATTTAAGCAGATGACCAGAATCAGGTTTTATCAATATCAAAAAAGTCACCCTCCCCCAAAAAAATTATTTGATGAAATTCCATCAAATATTGATTTTATTGCGAACAAACGATTTTTCTATGGGAATTTAACATGGGGGTTAAAAGTATGTTTCATACGCCCGTTTGAAAAAACGGGACGTATTATGTATTCATCTTGTACGGGCGGGCGGACGGCGGGCGGCGGGCGGGGCACAGCTTGTCCACGCAATAACTAGAGTCTACTTGACGGATTGTAACCAAATATTGATTTTATTGCGTTGAAACAATTTCCCCATGTTAAATCCCCATATACATCTTCACTCTTTACACTTTTAGATTTTCAGAAATACTGGACCTATTTTTAAAATTTAACTTTTGTTTTCTTTGTTACATCATTTCTAAGCTATCTAGCCAGGTTTCGGAGTCAATTTCCAAAATGTTTCGTTTTTTGACTCCTCCCACAACTCATCTACCTCCTTTTTCCCCATGTTAAATTCCCATAGATAAATACATTTTTCGTAATAAAATCAATATTTGACAAAATGTGACGAAATAAAAAAAGGCTCATTCTTAAATTTTGATAAAGTTTATTATTATCGAAACAAATACTGTTTTTGCATTGTTTATATGGCCGTAAAATTTGGGCAGGTTTCGTGAAACAGACAGTAGTTTTTGTGTATACATGTACATGTACATTTATTGAATACACTCATTTATTTTATAGTGTTAATGATTTTAAATACAATATCATTATTATGTATCACAACCGTGCAGGCCAAGCTTTAAGATTGGATTTTGATTTAATGGTATTTAACGGTTGGCAACAGCTGGGGTCAGTTTAGGCCGTGTTAACGGGGTATCCATTATGTTACTTGTAGTGATGGTGGCTAAATCACAAACATCAGAACTGTACATTTACATATTTTTTGTTATTCAGCCCTGACATTAGAATAATTTGCCCAGGTGCCAGGTCCTCACCCCGCCAGAGAAACTTAGCCCCACTCCACACAAATAATAGGACTAGTACTAATCATATTGCTTTTACAATGAGTATAACCTGATTCAACTCACAAGTACCAGAAAGCCAGCAATAGCTCTCAGAAGACAACGAAGCGCGCCCGGTGATGGCTTAGTTGAAACGAATATCAAAAGAAATGTTCCCAGTTAATCCTGTGAAAGCACTAAGATTGTGACATTGACCGTGGCGTTAGCCGAGTCTGAGGGTTATGGATTTGTGACGGCACGAGGAAGCATGTGTAACATACCTTGGGGTAGGCGTGGAGACTGGGGTCGCGGATTATGACATGGCACGACAGAGCACCATTAGATGAAGGCATGTGTGAAGTATCATAAAGTGGGGTGAAAGAAAACAGTTATTAGTTATGTGTGTGAGAAGACAAACGACTGTGTGATCGTGACCTTGGGGTAGTTGGGGGTCTGATGGTCGTGGATTTGGCATTGCATTATAGAGAAACAATGTGCAATAACAAGAAGTTTGGGGTGGGGAAAGGAAACAACAAATATAGCAAATTTCCTCCAATGTTAAGTTTATGAAAGCACCATTAGTAGAAGGCAGGTGTGAAATATGAAGAAGTTGCATGAACGAAAAACAAGAACATATAAAAAATTTCCCGCAATGTTAAGTTTTCAGATTTTTGAAGACGGACGTACAGACGGATGGACAGACGCTGCATACGACAGTGGGGGTATGGCATAATTACTCCTTCATTCAGAAGGAGCACTAAAAGGTACATGTGGGTGAAACCAGGGATATCTGGATTCCGGTAAGGATGAAACCCATCATTAAATATACCCTTCACATGCTCCCAACCAAACGCCCACCCAACCTTAAAACAAACAATGTTTTCTCTTCAGCGACCCATGCGAGGGACAATGCTGGATTGCGTCACGTGGATGCCATCGCCCTCCAGGTCTGCCCGTGCAGCGACTGGTGCGGTTAAACCTTTGGAATACCCGAACCTGGCCGGCGAAGAAGACGATCAGCGACTGGCTTCGTTTGTGAATGTTTACAACAAACAGGCGTGGGGCGGTAAAACCGGCAACGCGTCGACGGATGACGATACAATCAAATACAAGGCGTCAGGGCCTGGCTCCGCCCTCGATCACTCACAGGGCGTGATCGCTGTTCTGCATACGATTATAGATCGGCTCAAAATTGAACTCCAGAAAGATGTGATTAAACTTCTGGACTTACCGTGTGGGGACCATCAGTACATGACGTATTTTCTTAAAACTCGGGATGATATCGAATACACCGGAGCAGACATTGTACCAGCGTTGATTAAGACGCATACAAACATGTACAGCGGTAATACGCGATTAAAGTTTAAGCTTATAGACATTGTGAATGGAACCTTAGAGGAATCATACGACATTATACTATGTCGGATGATGCTACAACATTTAAAACACATCGACGTCGTAAAGGCGTTGTACCATTTTTCTAGCAGTGGGAGTAAATATTTAATAGCTACAACGTTTTCAAACACTAAGCAAAACACGGAATTGAATACCAGCGGTTATAGGTTCAGAACATTGAACCTTGAGCTGGCGCCAATTAATTTGAGTCCGCCTGTTTGCTCGAGTTTGGAACCCATTGGCAAGGATCATTATTTAGACATGTGGCAGCTGCCACTGACTCAGAAGATGTGATTGTTTGTTTGTTTGTTTGTTTGTTTGTTTAAGGCCGGGTCAATGGGTTTAGTACTAAATCCCATATATTACCTGTAAAAGTACATGTACATGTTCAAGTACATGTACTAATGGGTGGAAAATCCCAAAATCAGAACTGAATATGTACAATAAAAAACTATATATTCAGCCCTGAAATCATAATAATCCTGATCTGGTGTCAGGTCCTAGCCACACCAGAATCACTTGGCCCCCTCCTAAAAGCAGCAGAATCAGTAATAATCTTACTATTTCTATAATGGGCAATAACCCAATTCAACTCCCAGGTAAAAATAAGCGCCGAAGATAAAAAACGTACATGAGGGCCAAACCAGGCAAATCGTGATTCCTATAAGGAGGAACCCCTACCGTTAATGTACGCCGTCACGTTCGCCCGACCAACCACCCACAGGGGAACCTGTAATTCGACAATACCAGTTACCGATGTGATTGTAATTATAGTTACATCTTCCATAACAGTACAGTGGTGTTTATTTTAGTGTCACTCCTATTAAAAGGGTCAGTCATATTTGACTTATGAGACAGTCTATCGAACACGCGGTACTTCCCAATTCCTATACGTTATGCCAGACACATGATGAATTCATGGCGCCCATTTACATATTGTGTTTGCAGTGGAACCTCTCTAAAACAGACACCATGGGAGGTACCCAGGGTGTCCAGTTTAGAGAGGCTCCACTGTAATTAAGCACTCCATGTTTGTTTATTGGTGTTTAAAGGCCTATTTGCTATGCATTCTATTTATTTCTGCAGGTAATGTAAGGCCGGGCCAACGGGTTCGATCCCGTATTTAACCTGCTGCATTTGGGCGTATCCGGTTTAGAGAGGCTCCACTGAATTAAGCACTCCATGAACAGTTTCCTTTTCAATCATGAACAGACACGACAATGACATAAATGGCAGTGAAATCCATGTAAATTGAACACAATGGGGTCGCCAAAGTGTCCAGCTTAGAGAAGTTCTACTGTATATCGGAGAGTACACATGTATTAGGCGTGTTTCGGCTTTCATCGGTATAACTATATATATGAAGAAGGCTTCTAACTTTGGTCGGACACGACCTCGTATCATAACAAACATGTTTAAAATGATAATTTTCTCTGCATTATGTGTATTTCTGCAGGATAATTTACTAATGATGATATGAACTTGCCACTACAATATTGACGTTAGAGCCTTAAACACATTATTTCAATTATTATGATACGAGGTTGTGTCCGACCTAGGAAAAGCAGCTGTAATTCGATATTACTTGCATAAATATGTTCTAACTATGTTATTTAGCACGATAGCAATACTTCTCAAATGAACGTGTGCACTTTCCGCCAAAATATTCACATTAGCGTTAATATAATCCCGGAATGTGTTACGGTACGAGGTCGTGTCCGGCCAAAGTTAGAAGCCTTGTTAGACAACAGGACGGGAAAATAATATGGTTCTAAATTTTCACGCGAAACTCGGCTATTTACATTTTTAAGACTTTCAGAACATGCAATGTAAGGCCATAAAGAAGTACTTTGGTTCTCAGATACGGGGTTTACGGAATGTGACGGGGGAGGGTTTTTTAAAATTTAATTTTTCATGTTTGATATGCCCGTCTCTAATTTGTTGCAAGTCGCCAGATGTATATAATCATGATCTATGAAGTTACTATAACCTCGTCAGACGTGAAAAACACTAGATTTACGCCAAACATGACTGGATTTAACATATTTGTGTATTGTAGTGTTTTGTATTGATCAAGTGGCGACTGTACAGCACGATTATATTTCTCCATGACGGTAAAATGATTGACGCGCAGGGATTATTCTGACGCGGCAATTATCTGAGAACCAAAGTACGTTTTATGACCTTAACATATAAGTAATAAAACCATTGGTTGTGGCGTTTACTATAGTATGAAACACAGTTGGTCACCGGAGTCCAAAAAACTGACCAAATGTGTTTCATCCTGCAATAATTACAACAGCAGGTGCGTTTATTCCTTAACCCTTTCACCCCTAATAACTGGAATGGAATTTGTTATGTTAATTTCCGAACCAATCCAATGGTCACAAAACGATTTTCAGACTAGTCAATTTATGAAAAGGTTGTGTTTTTGTTCTCAAAATATGAAAATTACTTGCAGAAAGTGCAGATCCTGATGATCATTATGATGTCATGAGCCGTCTCATCTGGATCTACACTGTTTGCCAATACCATTATGCAAGCCGGTGGTGTTGAAAAGGGTAAAATACATTTTTTTCGCGAAGCTGGCTACGTATTGGCCAACTACACACTGCCCGAACAAAATGTCTACTGAAACCGAAATTATAAGGGCTCCGTTATCATTAAGCTGCTCCCCTCGCTAGCAGCCGTCAAGTTGATACTAAAACAAGTTATTGAATAAACGAAAAAACACTTCAACTCATTTGCCTTAAAACAAGGCGAACATTTATAAGTCCTAAGTGACCGAACGTGTGTCGCTTGCAAAACACAGACACACCACTATACACACGCTGTGGCCAGATATGATAAACATCGGTGAAGCGGTTCATAAGTTATTGATATATGAAAGGTGTTACTAACGTACGCACGCACGTACGTTACGGAGAGGGGATTATACGACATTTACCCAAACGACCACTGACGGACGGGCAGGTAACGCTATATGTAATCAATACTGTAGAAATACGCCGATGGGACAAGGACGGCAACTCCAGAGACTGAATGAATTAAATGCCAATCACAGTAAGCCAGAAACGACTGAGGGGATATACAATAAATCTAGCCTTCTCTATATCCTGACATGTTTGAGATACGCCATTTGATTTTGTACCTACATGTAATAAGAACATGTGCGATATCTCATTAAAAATCGTGACAACTTTTACGATATTTTCCGCAAATCGAAAGCTGAGGAAAAGTTAATAGCAAATGTGGAATTATATTCCGCTTTTCCTATGCAAATTTCGTCAGTTTCTGTAAATATAATGTATCATTTGATCTACAGGTAAACACATGCGAAAAGAGTCTTCTAGACTGTGTGATCGCACTTATCGCCTCGACGTTTTCGCCGTTTTTGATTTCGAAAGAAAAGAGCTCTATTGTACTCATAGGACGTCGAAATTGGACACAAAATATACTACTCACGCGGACTTGAATTCCGCATGACCTATGCACTTTTGGTCAATTTTCGACGTCATTTACGGAAAGTAGGGCTGATTTTCAAAATAAATATCTGCGAAATACGGCGTTAGGAAAAGGGAGGTAATATCCAGAGCCAGATTCAAATGTCAGACAGAGTTGTCGTAATAAATGCGGATGGGACAGCAGAAGTGGGGCTTATGGTATATGTGACCAGTGTAGATCCAGATCCAACAGCACACTCCTGTAGCCTGATAGCGATCTATATTGCTTGTTACGTTCCTCGCGAGAGGTATGGAGCGGGGTAGCAATTTTGTTTCTAAGTAGAAGCATGGCATGTGTTTCATTGATGGAATTGCGAACAGTGCAGATCCTGATCAGACTGTGCGGATGCACAGGCTGATCTGGATATACACTGGTCGCAAAACATGAACGTCCCATTTCTCCAGTCACAGCCACAAATAAGACTGGGGGATACGTAGCATATCTGTGGTTACACTGTTCTCAAAGTGCATTGAGCCATTCTTAAAGAGTGGGGCCCTCACATTACGTAAACATATATTGTTACGGAAATTAAATGTGTACATAATTATATAACTATTCCACAAGTTGTTAAAGGTGCATGCCCACTCAGTAAGCACAAACTGTTCTGTATAGGAATCAAATAAGTGTATAATTGTGTCACTATTCCACCAGTTCTAAAAATTACAAGAGCCCGGAAAACAGATATAATAATTTAGTAATATTTATTTTACTGATAGTGACGCACGTTGGTATCAGGCTATTTGCATATGCAAATGAGGCATGGTATGTTTTACTTATTTATTCAAATGAAATGTGTCACCTGAAAATACACTATTTTCGACAGATTATAAAGTATGATCATTGCACATCAACAAATAAATAGAGAGAATAAATAGTAATGTCCGTTAACATTTTAAGGAAACACGGTTATCGGCCCTGATATCAGTGTGAAAATTTACGTCTAAAATAAAATGTATGATAATGCCAATCAATACTTGGGGTAATGGTGAATGAATGTTTATTTTGCCAGAAAATGTCCCAGATGCTGTCTCTGATACGTACAGAATATACAAAACTATTTGTATCACTATATTATAACCTACTGCGTGGGCGTACCTTTAACATCAAACGTGTTCGTTTTTACACTGTATTAACTAATAATCCAATACCGTGTTAGTAGTGGCGATCACCAGTGTATGTGCATGTGAACACAGTGTGGTTAGTTTTAATTATTTAAATCAAGTATGTGTATCAACTTAAACACGATTGCTACGATCGATATATTATAAGGTATAGTTATTGTACACCAGACATTTGCATTGGACAAATAAATATCGACTTCCTTTGAATAAATATCGAATTTTGTTAATAGTTTGATAAAACGCGGTTATCTACCCTGACCTCAAGATTATTGATTTCCGCCATGCTAATAATACAAAATAGTACCAGTACATGTATGTGTAGCCGGTAACATACATTAAACGCTCTTTGTATATATTAATGACATCTATACATTGTAAATGCTGAATCAAACGCATATCACCCGGCGTACAATACATCCTGATGTGCGGGACCCCATCTTTAAATGTACCATGGTGACGTATAATTATTATGTTCACAAGCTCAAAGAAACGAGTTTAATTTCACCATTTATTCATATCATTTTGAAAGTGACACATGGGCTGACATGTAAGTTTTAACTTGGGAATATACAAAATGGCGCGACCATTTCGCTTTGCCGTTTTCAGCGGATGATTTTGAAATTTCATAAATCACTTCAGAGCTCAATCCGCATGGTATCTGAATGTTATGTCAACTTTCTGTTTTAATTTCGGAAAATACGAATAATTTTCGAAATCAACATCGAGAAATACGGCGGTGCTGCAAGCCTTACGGCGGTAATTCTAGAGCCTGGCTCATATGTGGCCGTGACTGTAGAAATGGGTATTATGGGATTTGTGACCAGTGTAGCTCCTGATTAAATTTCACACTCCTGCAGCCTGATAACGATCTATATTACTTGTTAGTTGCTTGTTAGAAGTATGCCAGGTGTTTCATTGAGGGAATGGAGAACAGTGTAGATCCTGATTAGACTGTGCGGATGTACAGGCTGATCTGGATCTTCACTGGTCGCAAGCCCCATGTCTTCAGTCATAGCCACATATAAAATATAACTACATGTACCATGAACGACCAGGCCTCTACAACTACATATAGCGGGTGGATCAAAATATTGACACCAACTTTCAAATTCCCGTATCTCGCATACTATAGTAAATTATCTCAATATCATACATTATATCATCAACTCGTGTACTTATCTGGCCATCTATTTTTGCAACAATACATTTCTGACGTTGAAATAAAACAAGATGGCTGCGGCCCGCATATCGAACCCGCCGAGGCATTTGATGGTCTCAGAATATATTTATTTGAAGTTTGAATTAAGGTATGTAAAAAAGAAAATTTGAAAGTTATTTGACCTTGATCTTGGGCATGTGGGTCGCATGGGTCGGCTATAGAATGAAACTATGGATGATAATAAAGAATTATTTGAAGTTTGAAGCAAATCTGAGTAAGTGTTGTTGAGATATAAGGTATGTAAAAACTTTAAAACAAATTTCAAAGTCATTTGACCTTGACCTTGTGCACATGGGCCGCACGAGAGGGACACAGAATAAATATATGGATGATGACTAAGAAGCATTTGAAGCCAATGGATATAAGGTATTTGAAAACTTTAATGCAGATTTCGGACGGATGGACGGACTGATGAACGGACGGACGGACGGACGGACGCACGCACGCACGGACGGTCGGACAGACGCACGGACACCCGGACGTCATTATGATCAATATGTCTCGCTTTCCGCAAGCGGGCATGACAACAATCAATATCAAAAAATGCAAATGCCAGAATTCGTTGAGTACTACAAAAATGTGGAAAATTCAACACAGTACACCGTCATGTTAACATTTTCAGTACCAGAACATTTCTGCTCTGTATATCAGGTATATATACAAACTCGCATTTCCGATGATGAATGAAACATGTATGCTTTATTCCGTATTCAACTCCAAATGTTCATTCCTATTAATTTGGATTCCTGTGATCAGTTAGCTGATCAATACTAGTGGATTTTCGCTTTTGATCACTATGAAACGGTAAACGGTACAGTGGAACCTCTCTAAACCGGACACCATGGGAGGTCCCCAGGATGTCCGGTTGAGAGAGGTTCCACTGTTAACCAGGCATTTAAGCATGTCAGTTGTATGTGGCTTGCAATCATGAACAGACACTGTCAAAGACAACCATGGCAATTCACACATACAATTCAACAGACAGAGATTTGATAGGTATCCGGTTTAGAGAGGTTCTACTGTATTGTATGGTAAACGTCTGATAACATACACCGTGTGTTTGTGTTTTCAGACGTTTGCCATAAAACACAGTAGAACCTCAGTCTCTAAGCCGGATACACGTCAAATTGCAGGTAGGTTTTGAGCGTGGAACCACGCTCAAAACCTACCTGCAATTTGACGTGTATGCATGAATGAATATAGGTTCCAAAAGAAATCCAAGCTTCAAATGGCATCGTCATATATAGACTGAAGTGGCAAAACAAGTTTTGATTAACCCTCATTCAATTAACTTCTATATTTTTATGTTTTGGATCATGATTTTATTCTTATCACCACAGGAGTACATGTATAATGAAGTTACTGAGTCAAAACTTTCAGAAATATGCGACAATTTCGTGAAGTGATACACCAAAGTCACTTGACCCCTTCCCCTAAAAGTAATAAGGGGTATAACCAAATTCAACTATCACAAATAGGAAAGCCAAAGACGTACCTGAGAGTCAAACCAGTAGCCGATTTCATCAAAATTGCAAAGTATACTTATCTAGCAAAGTATACTTTGAGGGAGTAATCATTTATTTTTTCCAAAATGCATTATTTCATATAGAACTAACCACTGCATATATTTGATGAATTAAAGTACGCAGAATTATTATACTGAATTTATTACATTATCACAGCCAAAATGGCTGTGATAATGTAATAAATTCAGTATAATGAAAAATAATAAATTTATCCTAAAATTGAAAATTTCTTCCTCAAAGTATACTTTGCTAGATACTTTGCAATGTTGGTGAAATAGGCTACTGGTCTCCGGTAGGGATTCCGGTAAGGACGAATCCCAATCGTTAAGTTACACATCGCGTGCTCCCAAACAACCAGCACAACTTTGTGAGAAATTATACAGAATTATTATGCATAATTCCTGAGAGATGACAATTACAACGTTGTGGTTAATTGTTTTTTATTACACTCTTGCAAATTATTTGCACGGGTTTCGCTGTGAGAGAAAACCCGTAATCAACTCCTTACAAATAATACACCATGAAGAGAACACCCGTAATTGTCCGCCTGTTTTCTTGGAAACCACGAGCTACCATGCAAAATGTTTAATTTTGTATTACTGTCAAAAGTAAAGCTATTTGAAAATTTGGAAAGGGTCTCGACTAATCTAGAATGTGAATGTGATTGAACACATTCCAACCATGCACTAAAATATATCTGGTTCATAGAAACAGCTGCGTAATTTGATTTCAAAAAGTTTACATGACGTCACATTTGACGTCACACAACGTAACGTCAAAACGCTGGAAAACACGTAATTGTATAACTATTCATGCGCACATCACAATTCATTGATTATGATCTCAAAAATAGACTAAATGTGCATATATCTCCTCAGTGGAAGTGTAATAAATAGGATATTCCATGTTTGCATAGCGGAAACTCTACACTCGTGTCCGTTGGCGTCCGTACAAACAACTTGTTCGCTACGCTCACTCGTTGCTTACGCGGAAGCCGACGCACACTCGTGTATTATTTCGCGCTATTCAAAGTGTACGATGGAATATGCTCTATATCCACCCCGTATGTACATGTATGATCATTCATTGTTATCCATTGACAAACACATGGTGTATTTACATTGTACTGATCAGTGCTCCACTCGAACATATGTACACTTGTATATGCCCCTAGCTATAGTATACGTTAGGTCATGCCATTGTTTTTCTCTGTTCACTCGGATGGCCAAAACCTAAAAAGAATGTAAATTTATGTTAAAAACTTCCTCAACCATTTGCACACTGCAAAGGGTTGATGAAGCTTTTCACATAAATTTAAATAGCCGCTAATTAATATGAAAACACTCTATTCATGAACGGATTTAAAACTTAGACAAGTCCCAAATGAATGTTCATATTATTTCACCAGTAAATAGTGTTTTCACAGAACCACGCTCAAAACCTACCGGCTCGCGGACAGAGGAAGAACTTTGTATGGCCTTATTGTGATTCTACACATTCAATATGGTGTCATATTGCCCGCCTAAATCTGTATTCACCCAAGGCGCAGGGGGAATATAGCTTCAGACGGGCAATATGAAACCATATTGAACTGTAGATTCACAATAAAATATTTGTCATACCGCATAGTCTCATATTTCTCCAGAATAGAATTTAGTTTTACAAGTGTATTGATACATGTTTAACGTCATAGACATATGGCGCCAAATTGCACGACATCATTACGTTACAAATATTACCTGACGTCATCCCGACATAATCGAGTGTAAATCGTTAATAACTTGACAATTTCCGAACCGATTTTAAACATCTAACTTTTGATTTATTGGTTAGGTCATTATCAATCTCCATGACTATATTACGAAGGTGATTTCCAACAAGTTTCGTTTTCTTCGACTCCTCCTCGACTCGCCGCCATTTTTTCATTCGAGCCATATTGACGGGCTTGACAGGTAATATGGGCTCAGATTACCCGTGAAGCTAACCAATCAAAACGCGAGAAATGTATCTGCGGTATCATGATAAATATGTATAAACAGTGGGCATATGCGGTTCTTGCATCTCCAGATTTATTTTAGTCAGTGCGTAAGACAATACATTGTTTATGCGCTTATCCTTACCACAAACATTTGAAAACAATATATATTATTCAACTACACCGTGTGGTCATTTGTCATTCTCTGGTCATGGTTTAAAACTACTAGAAATGTGGCATGTCGGGACACGAATGGCCCCGCTGGCAACGAAAGAAATCTATGGCACATTTAAAAACACAATACGATGGTATAGCATAGCAGTTACGACCTTATGTTACTAGACCATCGAATAGGGCGTAGTATGGTAGGTTTGTCACCACATAATAGAGGAGCATCAGAGGAATGTATGTGAAATATGAAGCAGTGACTGGGACCAGTTTCACTAAACTTCGTACGACTAAGACGTTCATAAGTGCAAACTTGCAATCTAAAATAACATTTGTTCTGATAGCCGATTTTGGAAAATCGTTTGTTTATGTGTTGAATTTTAATGGAATGAGCCCGTAGGTGCAAAATGGTAGCATTAGAGGGAAACGTCAATTTGAGAAGCAATTTCATAGAAATCTTTGTACGAACATTTTTATCGTACGAAGCTTAGTGAAAGGAAACCGAAAATACAAGAAATTTACCCGAGTGTTAAGGTTTTGAATGCACTAAGTATGCAAAATTGATATTGGGCTTAACAGGGACTCGAGGATCGTGAATTTGTTACAGCTTGATATAGTTGATGCATTTTGTTTAATGGCCTAACAACATCTAAGGTCGTTTAACGCCGGGCCAACGGGTTCGAACCCGAATTTAACCTGCTGCATGTGTGTGTCTGTATGTGTGTGTGTGTGGGGGGGGGGGGGAGCAGAGCGGCAGGCCTTCCCCCAGAATTTTTTTAAAGCGCTGCTGTGGTCGAGTCCAGTTGCATGCTCCCCCGGAATGTTTTTATCACGTACATGTGATTTGGTGCATTCTGGCACATTCTAGAAGAGGTATGGCTGTACTGAAAAAGCATTAAAATAACGATCTTTACTAACAAAAATAAGATATTACCTGTTGAATGTGCCATTTCTGTAGACAAAAAATGATGTTCACTTTTGCGCCAAATGAATCACGTAATTCTAGTCAAATGATCGTCATTTCAATCAGGTAAGCGTTAAAGTCACTTGGCCCCTTCCCCTAAAATAGGATTACAAATAATCGTAATACTCACATAACATTAGTATACCGATAGCATAGAGAATAGTATACCGATGCGATAGACAGGTCGCCAAACTCCCCACCACCGCACACATGTCTAACCCTTTCAACACCACAGGCCTGTATAGATCAAAAGTGTAGATCCTATGAGCCGGCTCGTGACAAGCCGTCTCATCAGGACATGCACTTTTTGCAACTAATTTTCATACTTTTTAGAGAAAAAAACCACCTTATTTTTATAAATGGACTACACTTTTTGCAAGTAATTTTCATATTTTTGAGAACAAAAACACCCTCTTATCATAAATGGACTAGTCTCAACATTATTTTATGATGATTGGATTGGTCGGAGAATTAACAAATCAAAATCCATTCCAGTTACTGGGGTGAAAGGGTTAATTGAAAAATGACCCCAGAGTGAATATGTTGAATCTGTTGGATGCAACATTTCACTATGCCGTGGGAGTAGAGAATTATACATCATGGGAAAAAGGTTTAACCCTTACAGTGCTGAATTAATTTGAGTCGTCTGCTGAACATTTTTCCATTTTTCTCATAAAAAAATTGGTTTGGCAGCACTTTAGAATCATTTCCAATGGAAATGATTCTAAAATACTGCCAAACCATGTTTTTAATGGGAGAAAAGACAAAATATGAATTATCAGCAGACGACTATTTTCGGTTCCCGCATTCTAAGGGTTAAATATGAAATCAGTGTAGCCCCAGATACAGAGAATGGGATCATGCGGTTATGGTGTTAATTGGAGTAATGGCGACACCCATGAGGTCTCTTGTTTTTCATCAATACGACTGTGGTTTCTTCCTTTTAATCATGACCATGTTCCAGCCGTTAACACTACTAGTCTGCCAATACCAAATTTAGCAGTATTACATAAGTATGTAGTTAAGTCTGAGCATGCTGCAGAGAAATTTGAATCAGACCAAGTTTAAACGTTAGATTCCGTCCGATTAAATACTCTGCAGAGATGGTTCGTCTGGATTTACAATGTTTGCAATCATTGCGATAAAGAGAGAGGCACGGGGAGTTGAAAGGTTTAATCGATAATAATGTTTGTGCAGAATGGATATTTGCATGAAATTGCGACAATAGAAGACAATACTTAACTGCAAATGCAATAAGCGTGGTTTTGTCAGATCACAGCCCACTGATTTATCACCTATTCAATTACCTGAATTATCTGTACTTTAATTAGGACAAGAACAACAATTTGAGGCACAAAAAACGGTGCAGAAAGTATTGATTGCTTTTTCATAGAACGCCTATATTCTCGTGAATAGTTTCAGGCGTTCTATAATTACAATCGGTCGATGGGCCGAATGGGGTTCGCTGCGGGAAACTTCGTAAAATGAAAGTGTGCCAATACCAACAAGCTATATGTTAGTTCAATATTGAAACATGCTAACATCTGTAAACATTGATAGGTTATATTAAAATAATAATACGCATGTAATTTGCAAAAAAATAGCTTCCCAATGAAATTTAGTTTAAATAGATTATCCCGTATGGAGCCTCATTTAGAACGTCCGGCACATATAGAGTCAATATTTGAACCTTTTTACTAAATAACCCGCCATAGTTTGTCATGTGTACCAATTTATTGGACACAGGACACTTTTTTTTAATGTAATATACCAACCAATAACAACAAATTTACGTTTAAAAAGTCAGCTATTTGTTGTTAAATGCGATTTTATTTTCATTGTGACGTCATACTATATTTCGTGTCCTGCCAAACGCGTAATAATACAATGATTGGTCATATTGCCATTACACGTACTGGTCGAAGCCATCGTGTCATTATTGCTGTCTTCATTGTTGATAAGCTCTAAATACGGAAATACAGATACTCATTGTGTACTCGACGATTTGTGAATGCTACAGACGTACATTTCTGCAAATTTGCTAAAGTTGAGAGGACAATACGGCGACAGCCAAGACGCATCAATAATTGACCTACATTTCAAGTCTACTAGCTGCCAGACACGAAACATTCGTTTCAGGTAGGAATTATTTCTTTATTACTGTTGACCAATATTTGAATCGTGCTGACTTCGACAGCACTTTTAACCACAGGGCTACTAAAATAATTCCATTGTATTCAATCTAACATGAATTCAAGTGGGTGGGGGATATTCAACATTGCCTGTGCATGTGCCGAGTCATTGGTTTTCGCGACCAATGTTGTTTCCACAATTGTTGTTTAAATAGCTAATTTATGGTGCATCTCTCGGACTCTGTGTGTTTGTGGCACTCGATACTTGTAGATTCACTTTGAATATATGTTTTCAGTCCAACAAGTCAATTCATTATTTATTTTAGGCTATTATCTGTTATCTATTGTCTATATAGTATAGGCTTTTAGCCACTTAAAAAAGACACTACTTTCATCCCCCCCCCCCACAGAGAGTCAAATGTGTTTATAAAAACTGTAACAACAGTGATGAAATAAGTAAAATATTGAGGTGTGCGAATCCAGGTACACTGCATTTGCACAGCGGTGACTTTTCCCCGAAATATCATGAATATAGGCCGGTGCAGTATTTCTATTAAGTAAGTGTACCCGGCTTCGCACCGTGTATGTGGCTTTGCACACACCAATATTTTACATGTCTGATTATTCATGTTGTTTTCTTAAGACAAGTGTTTTCAGAAAGTCACGTGTTTACACGATTTAGAAAACTTTAACAACAGTGACCAAACAAGTAAAAAAATTGAAGTGCAGTATTTGTATTAAGTATTTGTATTGCAGTGGGTGGGCTTCCTAAAATTTATTTGTACACAGGGTACCCATGTTTGGTCTGGGGTGGTGATGAGGGACTTCTTTGCTTCATTGGGGTGACCTCACGAAATATGGGCGGGGGTGGAGGAGACTATGATTGTTGGGATTACAATCGTGTCTGTTAATTCTGCACACCTAATAATAATTTTCGTGAAAATGTCCATATTCAGTCTAAATTCCCTGAACATTCAAGGCAGTTCTTAGCCAAGATAATCACGGCTAAACAGATGGCTTTTACTATTTCATCTGTCGTCTATTATCTGTATCCGCCTAGCAGAGACCCAGCCAAATTTGATCAAAATATCAGTCCATTTTGTCCTTGAGTTTTGCGAATAATACGGGAATAAAATAATAACCAATGTCGGTATATTTGCATGTGTATTATTGGTTTATGAAGCTTTTTTTAACAGATCTGTTGTTGATCTATTAATTTAGTAAGCAGGACCACTAATCATTTTGACCATGTTCTGAATAACTTTTTACCAAACTATCGGAATGGGATAAAATTGTGACTTAGTTAATACCGTTAATCAGCTGATTTATTCCAAAATCAACATAATTTATTCTGACGTGATTAAAGCTGGGCAAAACATTACGTGAATTGTGCATTAGCCGGTGCGCAGAATTAGCCGAAATGACATTTTTTATATGCAGATCAGAATGTCAGTTTTCATTGGTTTGATACATGTACAGATATGTATGTCAGTGATTCTATATTTTATGTACATCTGGTGTCTGGTGTGACAAATCACACAATTTATAAGGTAATTTTTATTTTTTTTCAGTAAAGAAACTATGTATAATACCATGTAATATAACGATGTTTGGTACATGTGGTAAAACACGGCATTCTGTTAGTTGCCAAGCTATTTTGTTTTGCTTAACTTTACTGATTCATATTAAATACATGTTGTTGGGTTGCCATAATGAGAAATTCCACGACTTGCTACTAAATTTCTCTGTTTCGCACTAATACAATTAGCTTACCATATTCTTGACACTTTTCTAAATAGATGCCCCTTCAGTTGTATGTTTTATGCCGTTGAAAAGAAAAAAAAAAAATAAAAAAAAAAAAAAAATGTAAATGTAAAGATACATAACGGAAATTACATTTCTGAGACCCCTGGTCCTTGAAGTGGAAATAAAATTTAAAAAATGACGAGAACAATTGGCTATACTGTTATAAATGTAACAACTGGACTGTCACCCAATGGAATAAACACAGTTTAATGAATTATTGGTTCTGCATCGAAACTATAAAAACGACACCAATATGTACATAAAATATCGAATCACTGATGTCTCATTATTATTGAACCATGTTATTGTAGTTGCGAACAATAACTCTTGCAATCTACTCCTGTACCGTCTGTAGCAGAGTTACTATTCCATTCATACATGTAGGCTTCCTCTACATAATAGCTAATCAGATCTGATTTACACTTTAGTTGTTAATTGTGACACAATTTGTATATTTTCCATCTGAAAAAAAATATTATAAAAAGTAATACGTATGGATCACGATTTGCCTGGTTTGGCCCTCATGCACGTTTTCATCTTTCGCTCTTTCTGTTACCTGGGAGTTGAATTGGGTAATTGCCCATTATAGAAGTAGTAAGATTATTACTGATCCTACTGCTTTTGGGAGGGGCCATGTGATTCTGGTGTGGTGGCGAGGACCTGGCATCAGACCAGGATCATCTGATTTCAGGGCTGAGTATATAGTTCTTTTATTGTAAATATTAATTTCTGATTTTAGGATTTTCCCCCCATTTGTACATGTACTTGAACATGTACTTGTACAGGTAATGGGATTTATTACTAAACCCATTGACCTGGCCTTAAATGACCGCATCTGTTGATTGGCGTTAGACCCCAACAAACAAATAAATGATATACGTAGGCTTCCTCTACAGAATAGCTAATCAGATCTGATTTACACTTTAGTTGTTAATTGTGACCTAATTTGTATATTTTCCATCTGTTATAAGTAATACAAAACTTTACGTGGGTGGTGGTCGGGAGAACGAGACGACTTAAATTAACGGTAGTGGTTCCTCCATATAGGAATCACTATTTGCCTGGTTTGACCCTTCAGTACATTTTTATCTTTGGCTCTTTTGTTACCTTGGAGTTGAATTGGGTTATTGCCCATTATAAAAGTAGTAAGATTATTACTTATCCTACTGCTTTTGGGAGGGACCAAGTGATTCTGGTGTGGCG
The DNA here is from genome assembly GCA_029237695.1 of Conchocele bisecta. Classification (NCBI taxonomy): domain Eukaryota; kingdom Metazoa; phylum Mollusca; class Bivalvia; order Lucinida; family Thyasiridae; genus Conchocele; species Conchocele bisecta. The sequence continues at coordinate 18,126,063 of CM055273.1, read as the reverse complement.
AGGACCTGGCATCAGACCAGGATTATTCTGATTTCAGCGCTGAATATATAGTTTTGTTATTGTAAATATTCAGTTCTGATTTTGGGATTTTCCCCCCATTTGTACATGTACGTGAAAATATACATGTACTTTTTCTTTTTGTATGAAACGTGAATTTCGTCACTGATATCAGGGGCGATAACCGTGTTTCCATTAAAGGTTAATGGAAACTATATTCTGTCTGCTTAGTTTTGTTATGTGCACTATGATCGTACTTTATAATGTGTCAATAAAAATATTTGTTCGGGCGACACATTTAATGGGTATAAATAATAAAATGTCATGTCTCATTTGCATATCAAAATAGCCTGATACCACCGCGAGTCACTATCAGTAAAATCAATATTACTGAATGATTATATGTGTATAGTGGGCCTGCACTCGTAATTTTTAAAACTTGGCGGAATACATGTACCGTAGTTACACAATTATACACTTATTTAATTCTTATAGGCAAACTGTTATGCGTACTAGATGGGACCACAGGTTGAAGTACATTGTAATGGACCGAGGTCTATAAATACATTAAATACGCTAAAAGCGTCCATAAACGAAAAAAAAAAGCTAAAAAAAGTTTTGTTACTCCCTCTATAACACACACATATATATACCTCGGTCCGTTACTTCAACCTGTGGATAGGACCCCAACTTTAGCTGCTACATGTAATTTGCGAACCAGATCTCTTATTCACTATTCTGCAGAGGAAGACTATGAATGGAAACGTAACTCTGCTACAGACAATACGGTTGTAGATTTCAAGAGTTACTGTTCACAACTAATTGAACAATGTGGCTTACTCGCTTACCACATTTATCCAAGTGTTGTGAGTTTGATGCCCGGGTGGGATGTAGTTCTCTAAGCACTGTTTCATGTTGGAAAGTTGCGGAGTCATTTGCTGAGTAATGGTTAATACTGGTAAGAAATTCAATAAAAGGTTAACCATGAACATAATAGTGTTTGATTGTTTGTTTCAGGGAAGCCGTCTACAGATCTTAGCCATCTGGATTATTCGTTGAGCCTCTTCAACTTCACCCTGCAGTCGAGGCAGACACCAGCAGGGCTATTGAGATAGTATATGGGCGGTTTCAGAAGAAGCAGATAAGGCGGAAATTGTTTCTCATTCTGCTGTTGAAGGACAAAGGCCACCAGAAGAATCGCTGCCCGAAGACACAACTCCACCTGGGCAACAAGTTGCCAAACACTCGCGAAATGGGAACTGATCCAGTTCCTGACCTACACGAAGCAAAAATATAGTGTCGCCATGACAGACTGTCATCATCTTAAGATCAGCGACATCTGAAAATATAACCCTCGAGGAAGAGCTTGAGAAAGACAAGTTCAGTTACAAAAAATTAACCATTTAACCGGAGTACCATCCATGCCAGCGGCAGTGTTTGTGTGGTTCTTAACTCTGATTTCTGCTCTAATCATCTAATCAACCTGTTGAAAGGATGTGTCGTGAAGACATGTTACTTCTTGTGTTGATGGAATTGAGAATGAAACCTTATTCACACAAATCTGACTTGTGCAGTTTTAAGATTTGTCAATATTTTTTGAATCGGTGACTCATTCTTGTGGTGGACAGAATGACATTTGTACATTTCTGATTATGTGACACTCGAAGGACTAGATATTGAAATGGTCAGAAATATATTTACTATGCTTTTACACATGTGGCTGTGACCTCAGGTTGAAGTAACGGACCATGGCCTATAAATACATTAAATATACCTAAGAGCATCAATAAGTGAGAGAAAAATAAGCTAAACAAAATGTATTTACTCCATGTGTGATATATGGGAGTAAATAATTTGTTTAGCCTATTTTATTTCACTTATTGATGCTTTTAGGTATATTTAATGTATTTATAGGTATTGGTCCGTTACTTTAACCGGTGGCTGTGACAGGAGAATGTGGTTTATGGGATTTGTGACCAGTGTAGCTCCTGATCAAATAGTACACTCCTGTAGCCTGATAATGATGTGGCTTGTTAGAAGCATGATGGAGATTTCATTGATGCAATGGTGAACAGTGCAGATCCTGTGCGGATATGTGTATCTACACTGGTCGCAAATCCATAAGCCCATTTCTCCCATTCACAGACACATATTTGAGCAAATTTAAAAATCCTACCGCCAACCTAGAATGATTAACATTTAAGGTATTGCATTCAATCTTTGATTCATAAATTTCTGTTTAACGTCCACAGTCATAAAGTCTATATTTGGTTGGTTTCACATGGTTTCAGTTATCTTCGCAATAAAGGATTTTACTTGAAACATCCAGAATAGACCAAAGACAAACTTTGTAGACTTTCGAAGGGAAATGAAAATTTACGAATTAATGATGTATTTTTGTGCTATTATCATGATTATAATTGAAATCAATGCCCAATGGGTCAAACTTGTAACAAATTACATGTGTACAATAAATTTCGACTTCGAAATTTGACTTCGAATGAAATGGTGCAATTGGTTGATATTGGTCATTTGCAGTGCATGATGTGACAAACAACATATTGAGGCATCATCTGTAACACAGTGCCTTCAATCATGATTCATACCCAGGCATACAAAGTATGTCGAGGTGTATATAGTTTTTGTATTTTCGTCCATCCGTAAGATTTGCGTTAAAGGTTTTTGGGTACCCATTATATCTGCAACCGTAAATCGCATTGAGTTGAATCTTCATATATTCTTTATCGTCCATCCATGTTATACTGTAGCACACCGATGTGGCTTTCCTGCACAAGGTCAAATTACTTAAAGTTTTGAAATATTTGCATCAAACATGTCAAAGTTTTTAAGTACACAATGTCTCTGCAACCGCAAGTCGGGTTGACTTGAAACTTCATATATATACTTCTTTATGAAGTTAGAAGATCAATATTTTCTTTCTATAGCCCTGGTGGGTGCATGTGATGGGTAATTTAACAATCGCGATTCATCCTTACCGGAAATCCGACTGGAGACCTGGTTTGGCCCTCACATACGTCTTTGGCATTTTGTATGTGACAGTTGAATCTGGTTACCGGTATATCTCTTGTGTGAGTATTACGATTATTCGTAATCCTTTTTTAGGGAAAGGGGCCAAGTGACTTTGGTTGTGGTATGGACCTGGCATCAGGTCAGGTTATTCTAATTTCAGGGCTGACTTTATTTTTCTCGATGAAATTATTATTAGACCATAGCTGTTGATAGGCCGTTAAACACCATTAAACAAACATTCTATAGCCCACTCATACGGCTTTCATGCACACAGTGAAGGTGAAATTACTTTGAAACTTGCGTTAAATGTTTTGAAATATATGCGTTAAAGTTTTAAGTAAACAATTTCTCTGCAACCGTAAGTCAGATTGAATTGAAACTTCATATATTTGTCTATCAACAATCAACATCCATATTTTCATTTTATAGCCCACACATGTGACTTTCATGCCCAAGGTCAAGGTCAAATTGTGTTAAATGTTTTGAAATATTTGCATTAAAGTTTTAAGTACACAATTTATCTGCAACCGTATGTTGGATCAACTGCAAATGTCACATACTTCTTTATCAACAGCCATATTTTCATTCTATATCTCACCTAAGCGGCTTTCATGCCAAATGTCAAGGCCAAATGACTTTGCTACGGCCGAGGGTATGTGCGAGACGCCGCTCACTTGCTCTAGTCCTTAAAAGCAAGAATAACATATCTTACTATACATGTACTGATTTCTTTTGTTTTTTTCGGATACATGTACTGATTTTGTGTCCCGAGCATAACTGGAATTCCTTTTTGTATAGTTATCACAACTCTTGCCTCACTAATATTCCAGTGTTCTCCTTTTGTTTTTTCACACATTGATTTTGTATTTGGCACATGGCGATGTTTCAAATTTGACCTAATATGGTCCCGATATATATCAAATCGAAGGTATCGTGGGTATTGTCAAAATCGGATGATACATCATACAAGATGGCCGCTGACAGGTCATCCTTTAATTATAGATTTCGCCTTCTTCTCATGTACCGTTTGGCCGACGCTGGTCAGACTTCACAGTTGTGGTGCGTGGGTGAAGCATTTTCATATTTGTTAAAATGGAGGTTGTCGCATAATCCAAGATGGCCGTCGTAGAAAATTTGGTAAAATTCTTAAAAAAATCATATCAACCATGTTAATTTTACATTATTATTATTTTTACATCAAGCTTGAATTGCCACTTTGATATCAAGGGCGATAACATTGACTCTTTAAAATGTTAATGGAAACAACTATTTATTCTCTATTTATCTTTTGATGTGCATGATCATATTTTGTAACAAGTCAATACAAATATTTATTCAGGTGACACATTTAGTTGATATAAATAATTTAAAAATGACCTGCCTCATTTACAATCAAAATAGCACGATGATACAACCTATCAGTAAACCTAATATTACTAAGTGAATATTTCTGTGTAGCGGGCACTCGTATTTTGAAAACTGTTGGAATAGTTAAACAATTATACATTATTTAATAATTTAATTCCTATAAAGAACACTTTGTGACAAACAGATGGGACCCCAATTCAAATCATGATTTGCAACTTTGCTGAAGGATGTCTGGCACCCAGTCATTAAGTGCATAGGCACGACACATGTCTTATCAGCTCATTGACAAACACCACATCATACAAAACACTTGTCACATGGATTCACCAGTGGGTGTACAGTGCAAAGTCCAGTGATATGGTGTGTAATTGCATCCCGTAACATTTGGTCAGGTGTGTATTTTTTTTACTTTAACCTACGTTTTCTGGGGGAAATAACTACCTGTATAATATATGTGAAAATCACTACAATGGAAGAAATTGAATGTATGTTCTCGCACCCCCTTCCAAACTCCATTCACAATTCACACCCCCTCTGCATGAATCTGGATACTCCACTGCAGTGCAAAGTCGCAGAACAATTTTTGACATACAGCCGTTTGAATGTGTACTTGTGTGTGTGTAATATTTCTCAGACTTTTTCAAGGCAATGATTTCTGTTTCGATGTAATGTATGACCTGTCGTTGGTGCTTGTAGGAGTATTTTATATCCAGTATACATTTTCTATGGCTTTCACATTCTGTAAAACCGTCTGGAGTTTCGACAATGAAATGGAGAAATGGCAAAACATTTTCATGTGTCTGAATGTGGATTATTTCTGGCACTCATATCTTTGGCTTATAACGTCGTTCAAATTGTACTGCGTCAATTTTATCGAATTTAAGATTGCATATTTCATGACTTTCTTCAAAACGCCAGTTTTAGAAGTTGATGGTTTTAGGATTTTTATATCATGCACTGCAGTGCCGGTGATAAGTCGCTAGGTGGCGTTGCCAAGTCGGACTGTTGAACAGTTGTACTGTGCGGACTCACCGAAACAAACCGCCAGTGGACGCGTTACACTATTTTTGCAATGTAATCTCCCTGGGTAAGTTTATAGATCGCGGCTCAGTCAGCGTGCGACTAGATGTCGGTTTTTTTTGTTGAGGGGAAAGTACTAAAATTGGGAAAATTGGGCCCGCGCAATATTTAAAATTGCGCCATGTCAATTAAAGTTGGTGCAGGATGTTGAATGTAATATCTTTTTATAATGGAAAGACAGAGTTTTAATGAAACATAACGCAGTAATGCTTAACAGGTTGCCAATTAGTATCCCCTCGCCGATAGGCAAGAGCTGGTATATCGTTAGTCCATGTACTGCGTACGTATGTACGTACGCTAGTAACACATTTCATTTTTCAATAACTTGTGAACTGCTTCCACGATTTTGATATTATTTGACCATAATGTGTGTCTATGGATGGAGCATGGTTTAGCATATGAGTAGACTCATATGACCCACCGTTCGACCGCCAAGGTCACGGAGTACTTTTTTATTATCAAGGTTGCCAGCGAGGAGATTAGCTTCGTTTAATGATGCCAGTGCGAGGGGATTAGCTTCATTTAATGATGCCAGTTCTTGCATTATGGTATAGTTTGCTTTAATCTAACAATTTTCTGGTTTTGACGAAGAATCGGTTACCATGGATGTGAATATAAATCTAAAGAACGTGAATGTATGGTGTCATACATATCATCGAACCGGTATGCCACTTCTATGGTGTGATACATATCATCGAAATCCGTCCGTTTGCTTGGAAAAGTTTCAAGAAAATTTACTGTAAAAATGACGTCACAGAATACGTCACGTCGGAAAAGCAGGTTCGGAAACCACTGATCCCATACCCTGATATCTATAACTTTACATGCTACTTGCAAACATGTAGTTGGCCTCAATAATAATAACATACACTCAAAGCGTTCTTTTATAACATGATCATTCATGTTATAATTGTTCTTGTTTACACTACAGTTTCAAATGTCATTATACCATGTTCTTACTTTATAACTTGATTAGAGGCCTATAACAAATAGAACAAGAATGGAATCTACATATTACAGTTGAAAACCAGTTTGTTTGTTTTGTTTGTTTATTGGTGTTTAACGGCCTATCAACAGCTAATATCATGTAAGGCCGGGCAAACGGGTTCAATCCCGTTTTAACTTGCTGCATTGGGGGGAAAATCCCAAAATCAGAACGGAATATTTACATCGAGAAAAAAATATATTCTGCCCTGAAATTAGAATAACCTGACCTGGTGCCAGGTCAATACCACAGTCACTTGGCCCCTTCCCCTAGAATAGGATTACGAATAATCGTGATACTCATATAAGGGGTATAACCAGATTCAACTGTCACATACAAAATACCGAAGATGTGTGAGGGCCAAACAAGGTCTCCAGTCGGGATTCCGGTAAGGATGAACCCGCATGCTCCCACCTACCACCCACTGAAAACCACAGACAAAACAAACACTTTAAAGGTACATACCCAGTAGGCACAACATGTTCTTTATATCAAAGACATAATCTGAGACATTTTTTGTTAAAATAAACATTCATTCACCATTACCCCACGTATTGATTGGCATTAGCAAACATTTTGTATTAGACGTAAATTTCCAAACTGATATCAGGGGCGATAACCGTGTTTGCTTTTTGCGATATTACTGTTTATTCGCTGTATTTATGTTTTGATGTGCAATGATCGTACTTTATAATCTGTTGAAAATATAATTATTTTAGGTGACGCATTTAATTAACATAAATAATTAAAAAAAATCATGCCTCATTTACATATGAAAACAGCCTGATACCACCACAAGTCACTATCAGTAAAATATATATGTTACTAAATGATTATATCTGTATAGCGGGCACTCGTAATTTTTACAACTGGTGGAATAGTGACACAATCATACACTTATTTAATTCCTATAAATAACACATTGTGCCTACTGAGTGGGTATGTACCTTTAAATACAAAACACCAAGCTCGACACTACATCAACATACACATAAACTGGGTCGGGTTGGGTTTAACATTTTTGGGCACATGTACAAATGGAGGGAAAATCCCAATATCAGAACTGAATATTTACAGTAAAATAACTATATATTCAGTTCTGAGATCAGAATAATCCTGATCGGATGCCAGGTCCTCGCCACACCAGAATCACTTGGCCCCCTCCCAAAAGCAGTAGGATCAGTAATAATCTTGCTACTTTTCTAATGGGAAATAACCCAATTCAACTCCCAGGTAACACAATTGCCCAAGACCTGAGGGCCAAATCAGCCCAATCGTGAATCCTATAAGGAGGAACCCCTACCGTTAATTTACACCGTCACGTTCACCCGATCAACCATCCACTCTAACAACATGTAATCTCACTCTACAACTTGCACTAATACATTATGTGATTCACCGTAATAAAACTGGGGTTATCGAGTTTTTAACCTGTGTATCTCCAGAACAGGTTACAAACTCAAGTAGTCTAACATGGATCTTCTCTATTTGTTAGCAGCATCAACATTATATTTTATTTAATGGTGTTTAACGGCCTGTCAACAGCTAAGGTCATTTTAGGCCGGGTTAGCGAGGTCAAATCCCATATGATACCGATTGTGATGATAATCCCAAAATCAGAACTGAATATTTACAGAGAAAGCCCTGACATTAGAATAACCTAACCTGGTGCCAGGTCCATACGACACCAGAGTCACTTAACCTCTTCACCTAAAAGTAATAGGATTCGGAATAATCATATTACTCTTATAAGGGGCATAACCAGATTTAACTGTCACATACAACAATGCCGATGACGTACCTGAGGGCCAAATCATAAGCAGCTTCAAGAACATTACGTTAACTATACAATGAACAGTATAGACCCTGATCACACTGAACACATGAGCAGTTGGATGCAGGGCGCTACACTGGTCGCAACAAATTATTTTTACTTGCACAGTTACACATGTATAACTGAAATCTACTGATAATTTGATAACCCGAGCGTTCAGGTTTTGAACGCACCCAGTCTGTGACCTTGACCCTGGGCTTAGCGGGGCGGGACGAATTTGGATTTGTCACAGGGCGGTAGAGGACCATTGGTGCAATGCGTGTGTGAAATGTGAAGCAGATCCGAACAAGGAAACATAAATTATAAGCCATTTACCCGAGCGTTAAGGTTTCAAACGCACCAAGTCTGTGCCCTTGACCCTGGGCTTAGTGGGGGCAGGACGAATGTGGATCTGTCACAGGGCGGTAGAGGACCATTGGTGCAATGCGTGTGTGAAATGTGAAGCAGATCCGAGCAAGGAAACTGAAATTATAGGCCATTAACCCGAGCGTTAATGTTTCGAACGCACCAAGTATGTGACCTTCTCCCTGTGCTTAGCGGGGGCGGGACGAATGTGGATTTGTCACAGTGCGGCAGAGGACCATTGGAGCAATGCGTATGTGAAATGTGAAGCAGATCCGAACAAGGAAACAGAAATTATAAGCCATTTACCCGAGCGTTAAGGTTTCGGACGCACCAAGTCTGTGACCTTGACTCTGGGCATAGCGGGGTTGGGACCATTGGAGCAATGCGTGTGTGAAATGTAAAGCATATCCGAGCAACGAAACATATATTATAAGCCATTTACCCGAGCGTAACGGTTTCGGGACAGCGTAAGTACGTACGGACGCCGATAGCACTGTATGCCACCCCACCACCCCCCCCACCCCCTCACCATTCGGTGGTGGGGGGCATAACAATATGAAGGAAAATAACTCCAAAATGATGAAAGTGAGAGTTGTATTTCTTGCGCACGACACACCTTTGACCCGATATCTATTCATGTGCGAAGTTTCGTAAATATATCCCAATCGGTAACCATATAGGATCTATACTCTGACAAGAAAGCATGTAAAACTAGAAATGTGGCATGTCGGCACATGAATGCCCCCGCTGGCAGCGAAAGAAAACGAGACATATTTGAAAACAAGGAAACAAAAATTATAAGCCATTTACCCGAGCGTTAAGGTTTCAAACGCACCAAGTATGTGACCTTGACACTGGGCTTGGCTGGGGCGGGACGAATGTGGATTTGTCACAGGGCGGTAGAGGTCCATTGGAGCAATGCGTGTGTGAAATGTGCAGCAAATTAGAATAACCTGACCTGGTCCAAGTCCATATCAAACCAAAGTCACTTGACCCCTTCCCCTAAAAGTAATACCGGTTGGATTACTCTTATACAGGGTATATCCAGATTCAACTCAGACATACAATAAAGCCAACGACGTACCTCAGGGTCAAACCAGTAGCCTATATTTCACCAACGTTACCAAGTACACTTTTCTATTAAAGTATACTTTGAGGGAGTAATCATTTATTTTTCCTGAAATGCATTATTTCATATAGAACTAACGACTGCATACATTTGATGATTAAAAGTATGCAAAATTATTATACTGAATTTATTACATTATCACAGCCATTTTAATGTAATAAATTCAGTATAATAACAATTAATAAATTTATCCTAAAGTTGAAAATATCTCCATCAAAGTATGCTTTGCTAGAAAAGTACACTTTGCAATTTTGGTGAAATATGCTATAGGTCTCCGGTCGGGATTCCGGTAAGGATGAATCCATATTAAATTTTCCATCGCATGCTACAAACCAACAACCACACACAAATCTAAGAATCAACACTTGGTGAGAACGAAATACGTGCTTAAAAGTTTTACAGCCACTAGTTCCGAGTACATAACTCTAATTACATTGCATTACATTACATACCCGTTATGAAGGAGTAGTATCTCCACATTTGCGTTTGAAGCGTTTATTTATTTTGTACTTCGTGGAGAGTGACCTAATAATTTTGCTAATACACTCTTTATTAGGTGAGTTTATGATAATTCTCCTGTCTCATATTGTATAATTATCTCTAAATAACAACATAGCGAAGGATGAACGTCAACGCCTCACAAATGTTTGCTATAGTTTAGTGCGCGAAATGGAGTGAGTGAGTGAGTGAGTGAATAGGGTTTAACGTCCGCTTTTCTGACATAGAGGTACAAGCCTCAGGGAGTCTACACGCAGACGGGTCAACGGGGTCGAGTCCCGTATCCACCTGTCCAAGGGGGGTAAATCCCAACTTCAGAACTCAATATTTACAATCAAAATATATATTCAGTCCTGAAATTAGAACAACCTGATCTGGTGCCAGGCCCTCGCCACACCAGCATCATTTATCCCATCCCCTAAAAATAATAGGATTAGCGCTAATCTTACTTTTATATATGGGGCATAGCCCGACTCAACTCTCACATACAAGAAAGCCAAAAATGTACATGAGGGCCAAATCCGGTATAGCGGGTTCCGGAAAGTATGAACCAATCGTTAAGCCAGTTTAGTCGCCTTTTACGACAAGCAATGGCTACTGCAGCACTATTCTCAGGATCAGTTGATCCCGCCCCGGTGCCTACACGGGGCGCGCGAAATGGAAATGTTGTTCCGCAAATTTATACCGTTGACTTTGGTGTAGCGATATAGTTCAACCTATTGCATATAAAACGGAAAAAGTGCAGGTATATAACCACATGTCCTAGAATCAACATTTGGTGAGAACGAAGTACAGTGAAACCTCTATTTAGAGATTTTCCACTGTAAATCAGGCATATGACCATTCTGGGACATACATATGTCTTTTGCAATCATGAAAATGTATTATTATGCGAGATGCGTTATCAAGAATCCCATCAAAATTAGATCACATATATTGTCTTGGCGTCCGGTTTTGAGAGGTTGCACTGTACATGCTTAGGAACGTTTTACAATCACCGGAGCGATATCGTAAAAGGTTGTCGCAAATATCCCGAGTTACATTTACATCAACACTGGACATAATGTTCGCATCATTACGGCACATGTGGTCAACACGTGAACATTGTACGTCGCATTTTAACTTCCATTATATCAGCATTGCCCGGCGGTGTTGCACTCCGGGCTGGCGTAAACTATTTCACTGCACGGATGTCAGAATGAGACGTCACTCAGCTCTACTTAAAGGTATCACATAACCGCATGTTTCGTCTAGTAACCGGCGCAAATGTGTTGCGCCGGTCACTAGACGAAAATGTGTTTATGCGGTATCTTCTGCGTGTAGCTGAATAAGAATTCGTCAGTGATCCGGTGCCTATTTCGACGTGAAACATATTAGGCCGGCGTGGAGTACAGCACCAGTTAAGATGGGGCACAACTATTCGCCTCAATACGGCGCACGTGTTCAATGTATGTACGTTACATCACCAGTTCCACTACATCAGCATGGGACACCAATATTAGCAGCATTAAGACGCACGTGATTGGTGCATGCACGTCGCATCCTCAGTTTCTCAGCATGGGACATAACTATTCGCATCAATACGTCACACGTGGTCAACGCATGTACGTCGCATCCTCTGCGTCATTACATCAGCATTGGACCCAAATATGCGCATCAATACGGCACACGTGGTCAACGCATGTACGTCGCATAGTCAGTTCCAAATATTAGCAGCATTACGGCGCACATGGTAAACGTATGTGCGTCACATCCTCAGTTATATTACATCATCATGGGACACAAATATTCGCAGCATTACGGCGCACGCGGTCAACGCGTGTACGTCGCCATTGACAGAGGATGGTCATAGGCTCGCGATCCCCGGCGCGCAGTGCAGACCGCATACGCGGCGACAAACATGGCGAAACAAGCGAGAACTCCACCGGTGCCAGTGAGGATCAGGGAATACGGTGTCTTCATGACGTCACTGTATTCCTTGCTGAGTTCCAGGGATCGCTGGGAGTTGTAGAGGTCACGGCCCATCACACCTGCTGCTACAATCGCCAAGGCGCCTGCAAAACGTAATGCTAGGTGTATGGTCACGGCAAGGAATTTCGTTGACCATAACCCTTTTGTTCTGATTGTTGGCGACGGAAAAGAGTATCGAGGAAATTTGTATAGTTCATCAATAGGACGGAGGTTTCTTCTTTGAATTATCGTGAAGTAAAACTTCACAGCTTCCAAATGCAACATACGTTATCTACCAAAATGTTCAGTCGAACTACAGAAGTACTGCTATCGGACTGTCAAAACAAGTTATCCACGACAAGTTGGTGGAAGGTTGGTTGGTCCATACGTTGTTGATTGGTTTGGTTGGCTAAGTGGGTGAGTCGGTCCGTCCGTGTGTCCGTCCGTCCGGACACATGTTCTGCGTCTCATAATTATATACCTGTACATGCAATACTAATTCGCATAATGGGTTGGGAAGTAAAACCAATTTACACCCTTAAATATAAGCTGACTAGTATCTACAGTAGCGGAGACTATGGCGGCGAGAAAAAGGGGGTGATGCAGCCCGTTTGTCGGTGAGCTGCGCCCGGTCGCCATCTACACTTAAATATAAGCTAATATAATTATATAGTTTCCCGAGTACCTGAGACGAGTGCGGCGAGAAGAGAGGCGGTGATGTAGCCCGTTTGCCGGTGAGCGGCGCCCGGCCGCCATCCACACTTGGCCAACACGGCGATGATACAGAACAGAAGCGCCACAGTTGTCTCCACCTGATACGCCAGAAATTCGTCCTTGATCACTGAAATTAAGATAGACATTACGTTTACTTTGTAGTTCCGGCGTTATTATGCCCTTTTGTTATACTATCTACATGTATATATCATTAGCCGATGTCACCAAAATTGCTTTAGCATACTTATCTTGTAAAGTACACTTTGAATGGAGAAATTTTCAATTTAAGAATAAATTTTTTATTTTTTATTATACTGAATTTATTACATTTTCACAGCCAGTTCGGCTGTGATAATGTAATACATTCAGTATAATAATTCTGCATACGTTTAATCATCAAATATATGCAGTCGTTGGTTCTATATGACAATTTCGGGGGGAAAATAAATGATTACTCCGTCAAAGTACACTTTGCTACGTACAGTAGCACTTTTCTGCTCCTTACCTATTTGTATATACTAATATCGTATACATATCGTAATCGTATAGTATTGATATATTTAATGAGCATATCGTATGATCATATACTATTGGTATGTTTGTACCGTATCATCGTATAGTACAAACGTACTATACGAATAGTATACAAACATACGATATCCGTTCGTATATACGATATATCCGTACGGATATGGTATGAATATACCATAATCTGGTAAGTTTGTACGATACAAACGTACCAAAATTATACACATGCATAAAAATCGTATAAACGTACGATTTGAATGGTATATCTATACGATATTGGTTGGCATGAACGGTACAAACATACCGTACGTTCATATTATATGCATATCGTATAGAAAACATATCGTATTGGTATAGTATACGTATAGTATTGGTATAGTACGTATAGTTGACCTGCAGAAAAGCGCTACTGTAAGTATGCTTAGCAATGTTGTTGAAATCGGCTACTGGTAACGAGATTTGTATTGGCCGAATACGACTGACAACATATGGCTGTATCAGACATTGACCTGATAGGAATATCCGAATTACAACGAATTGAAACCGGGAGTTTCATTGGATGAATGGTGTCAAATGACATTGCCAAATGATGTCAGTGTAATGACGCAACTTAAACAAGTCCGTGTTCTTTTCAACGATAATCACGTCATACTAGTCTTGCTCATTTTGTAGCGTACAACGTTACCTGATAAATTAAATACCAAGCTAATGTATATTGATATCAAGTTTATCAGACTCGGCTCGGAAACGCATTTCCTAGCCTTGCATGATAAACTTTACATCATAAGACACTAACATGTAGCCTATTTCACCAACATAGCAAAGTATACTTTGAGGGTAGAAATTTTCAATTTTAGGATAAATTCATTAATTTTTATTATACTGAAGTTATTAAATTATCACAGCCATTTCGGCTGTGATACTGTTATACATTAAGTATAATAATTCTGCATACATTTACTAATCAAATGTATGCAGTCGTTAGTTCTATATGAAATAATGCATTTCGGAAAAAATAAATGATTACTCCCTCAAAGTATACTTTTCTAGAAAAGTATACTTTGCAATGTTGGTGAAATCGGCTACTGGTATTATCTAAATATCAGACCACTGTGCGTCATGCCTACATGCACAATGTTGTTAAATGTAATACAAAAAAATGTCAGGACGCAATACTTTAAAATAGCAATCAGCGTGGTACGATTTAATTCATGAGCGCTGTCCGATCAGGGTATGCACTTTTCACAATTCAATAGCTGAACTAGCGGTGATATTTTAAAATAATTGACCTACCCAATTGCGCCTATTGAAAGGAATATTCATGGATTGTTATTGGCTGAACCAGTCTTTCCGCGATGCGTCAATGGATGGGTACGTTAAAATACATTATCACCGAAATAGCTGTCATTCCCCGTAACGAACAGTCTACTTTTTACGGACGGACGGACAGACGCAAATGTGCCGACTATATCGCGCTGTCCGCAAACGGGCGCGATAAAATGCATAGATATATAAATGTAAGTAGTCTACTATTTCATAAATAACAAAAAAGTCGCCCTTTCCATATTTCTTATCTAATGAGATTCGATCAATTTGTGTTTGTTTGTTGGGGTTTAACGGCCTATCAACAGCTAAGGTCATTTAAGGCCAGGTCAATGGGTTTAGTATTAAATCCCATATATTACCTGTCTAAGTACATGTACATGTTCAAGTACATGTACAAATGGGGGGAAAATCCCAAAATCAGAACTGAATATTTACAATAACAAAACATGATATCAGAATAATCCTGATCTGATGACAGGTCCTCGCCACACCAGAATCACTTGGCCCCTCCCAAAAGCAGTAGGATCAGTAATAATCTTACTACTTTTATAATGGGCAATAACCAAATTCATCTCCCAGGTAACAAAAGAGCCAAAGATAAAAACGCACCTGAGGACCAAACCAGGCAAATTGTGATTCCTATAAGGAGGAACCCATACCGTTAATTTACGCCGTCACATTCGCCCGACCACCACCCACTGAGATTCGATCAAATATTGATTTCATTGCGAAAAACAGAATGTTCCTATGGGAATTTAGCACGGGGGAAAGGAGGTAACGAAGCTGAGGGAGGACTCAACAAAGGAAAAAAAAAGTAAATTGACTCCGAAACCCGGCTAGATATGGAGTGCGCTGTCAGAACAGGAACTTGACAGATCGCAAATTAAATGCAATAAGCCCTATTACTCTATAGTCCGGGGGCAATTGGTCAGAATCCGGCACCTCATGTTAATTTTTCTTTCATAGTGGTTTTGTATTCATATGGGATCCAACTTTTCGAAAAATCCGGGTGCCACTTTTTTCAGACACTTTCAATGTCATTTCAAGGTCATTCAAAATCAAGGTCAAAAGTCTAATATTTATGCCATAAAATCGAGGAATTAATCCATTTGAAGTATCAATCTCTTCGGTAATATGCATAACAATAATTACAAATCAACTATAATCAAGAAATAAAACAATATTAATCAAGGTTAAGGTCACAAAACTATATTTTCACGGTCAACAAGTGAAAACGGGCATGAATTCATCTTTGTAATATTGTTTCTGTACTATGGCATACATATATCACTGCTTATTACCATAGAAAATATATATTTCACATATATGTTTCATACTGTTCATTAGTTCACCAGTCGTGACAAAATTAGACTTACTTAGTGTCTTATTAGTGTATGTCATGATGGGCGAGTACACGAATACACCCCGGTATAAATCTAACGTTTTGTTAACATTCCGAGGCAATCAGCTTTCAGAAAAATGTGGGTGTCATTGTTTCCAAATACAGTGTACGTTCAATGTCATTTCAAGGTCACTGAACATCAATATAATGTTGATGCACTATATATACACAATGTACTTTAAAACATATTAATTCATACAATTGCCAATAGTATTCATTATTATTGGACATATTGATATTATTAAATTTACTTTATGGAATAGAATATTAGTCACCACATTTCAAGATCACAGAAAGGTCGAAAATGTTGATACGTTTAGACTCAACCATTAACAATGCATATTTTTCAAGGTTTTGTCATAATTCCGCACGTATTTCTATGACAAAATATCTTCACAAATGCATTTATCAAATGTATTTGTATTTATTTTTATATTTGTCAAGTTGAATGCTAGCTCGAAGACATTGGCCAATTAAGAATAATGCAGTATTTTATTTATTTAATGCAAAATAAAACGACAAATAACAGATCTGGAATACCGAAAGAGCCAATTACAATACATCAATATGTTCAACTATGACAGTATTCAACTATGGCATGCTGTTTCTATTGTGTATTGCTTTAGAGTTATGTTTACATGGGTTCATCGGTCTCCTCAATGTCTGTTATTTTATACAGTCTGGTCAATAACGTCGAAGACCTAAACATTATAACTGTGCATACCAACGTGCCGACTGAATTCCTAATTTTAAACTACGAATATTTAAAATGATAACCTATAATTGTTAAGCATATGTATAAAATCGAAACACACGGTTAACATGAAAAACAAATAAGATGATAAGTTCAACGCCAGACGTACATAGAGACTATTAAAGCATTATTTGCAGTTCAAATACAACGGTATCACAACTAACGGTGTCTGATTAGTAACAGAGACTTTCAAGAAAAGAAGAAATTATAATGTGAATTAAATGAAAGTTTCACAAAACACAAGCACACTGGAATTCCAATAATGACGAGATGTATGAGGAATATATGACAGTGTATACTGCCAATGGTTACATACAATACAATCCATATATTGATGGCAACCATGATACCGACATAGAAGGGAGAATGAACATAACTTCTAGTTGGTGCTTTAAATTAGTTGACCTGCTACATTGTGGCTATGTCGTTAATGTAATCCAGATACGTTAAATCACATTTGAATAGCTTGGCTTAAATATGTACAGTGGAATAGATTGATTGTAACATCACTTGCGTTTAGCAAAATGTCATAGATGGCAATATTCCTCTATTTTCCACTGAATGGACCATATCCGTGCTGCGAGTTATCATTACCTCATCAACATTTGAAGCAGTACACTATGCTATTTATCATGTGTTCATGGACACAATTACTTCCATCCGTATTCACACTGAGATTACATGACCCCCATAATACATGCATATGACCGCGTCTAATTTTACGCAAAGCAGGATGCGTGTGACACCCGAGAGAGGATGGATTTACTGTTGTACTCACACTATACTAGAGGTTGTGTAGCAAAGTCTATCACAAACTTATCAAAATAGCAACTTCCATATAAGATATGACAATACAATGACACCTCATAATCATATAGACGACCACTTAGCACTCACACAAATTTGACAAATGTTAGTAAATAATGACATCACTATCTATATGTCCTAATATATATTGGCTTGGCAACCATCAGTCTGTTGTGTCATCCCGCTATTAACTGAAATTAATTGCCTAAGCCATACTGGCTCTTGAGCACCATAGTAATAACAAATATACAAACAATATGACAATGCAAGCACTATGAGTAGCACATGATATGGCATATACGCATTCGCTTTATACGTACGTTCAACGTTGCAACGAATATCCTAGAACAATCGTCGTTAAGAAGACGATTATCGCTCTGAATACAGAGTATTCGAACATATTTCGTTACATATAGAATAGAAGCTCATAAATATAAAATATACGACATAGGTTAAGTGCAGCGTTGCATATTTCGATTAGTACAGTCCCCCTACCATACGTAGTGTACAACCAAAGGACATGTGTGCTCTTGTTTTCCAGGTGTCCAGTGTCTACATGGTTTATACTTTCCAGTTTACACTTGTTTAAAACATGTACTAATATTTCATGTAGAGAAACAACCCAGTTTGATGACTTTCCAGATGAGGAAACTTTAGTTATTACAATGACTAAATTACTCAGGATAACCAGTTGCTGTTTCAACTCGCACACTGACTTCTGAATATAATGAGCTTATCATAGGACAATCAAATATTTTTTTCTCGTAAATGAATGCACTTTCTTATGCAGTGTATGTATCAGGTTAACACGAATATCAAGACTCAAATGATGAAAACATGTGAAATGAATTACATATATCTTTGTAGCTACTTGTAATATGTATTTTTTGCATATACATGTACCAGTACAAACCGATGAGAATTGCACCGACGAAAATTAATTCAGTCTATGAAGATGTCAGGAATATCATCTCCTTCAAACGTGCCATTGCTACAGCACGTCATTCATACAGTACATTGGCAGGGCCGTCAAACATGGTTAGACTTGCATAGCCCAGATAGTAGTCCCTGATATGGGATACCCATGAGCACTCTATAAACCCATTTAATGTATGTGGATACTAAGTCATGTGAGCGAATCCTTATAACCACAATGGAAATTATTTCAAAGAATGTTCAAAAATATGTGTACATGTTTCAATTAAGCCAAATATTAATGTGTGTGGCTTTGTCACAGGTTGATCCTGGGGAAATCGTTTTATTGTGTAGACCATGTTGAAATAATTACCGTAATGTAATTGTTTTATATAAGGCAATAAAATAATAGCTGAAAATGTTGGATTCGTTGGTGCTCTTACGTAAAGTAATGAAATTGTCCATCAACACAAAGTTCTTAACATACTTTTGCTTTTATGAAAAGGCAGTTTGGTGGCCATTTTTAAATTTAAAGATGATATTGTATGCGAAACTGTATCAATATACTTCTTACAAGATACCATGAGGTGAAATGATAGGCATATACAATGAATACATACATTGACGCTATACGTGTCAAATAGACTAGCCTATCTGAAAACGTATCTTTCTGGCGGCCATATTGAAAATATGACCGCCATGCGTTGATAAAACTAATATTTGTCTACTAGCAGCATGTATAATAGCTATTAGTTCGATCTTCTGAGCAATTTATACCATTACCGGGTCAATGGTAACTTCAGATTATCCTATACATATCACTGTTTGGACACCAAACATGCATGAAGTTCAATGAACTTGAAATGACATTGAACATGATTTGAAAAAATGGCACCCGGATTTTTACACATATGAACATTTGCCCCCGGACTACTAGTCGCATGTCAGGAGCTAGTTAAATGGCCGGAGCTAGACAGGTCACAAATTGAATCAGTAATGTTTCTTCAGCCACATATCAGAAGGTTGACTGGCCACAAACTAACAAGCCCTATCTATACAGTCACCAGTCAGAAGTAGACCGTCCACAACTGTTTTAGCTCTATTTCTCCATTCACATGTCAGGAGCTAGACGGGTCACAAATTTAATCAGCCGTATTTATTCAGTGACCGATCAGGAGCTAGACTGAACACAAATGGCATAAACCCTATTTCTCCAGTCACCAGTCAGGAGCGACATGTCGTAGGCCCCATTTCTCCAGTCACAACCACAGATCATAATCTCAACCTCTTCACAGTAGCTGATTTTAGTACATATCTTATTAATATTACATTTATCGATAACCTGGGTCTCAAGAATGTGAGACAATTCTTGTAACCCAGTTATAACGCATTCCAAAGTTCATCAGTATAGCGAAACCTCTAAATGTAGCGGGATGAGATGGTGGTGGGATGAGGCAATATCCAATGGATTACAGAGGCTTCCTCCGTCATCCATTGGATCTCACCTCATCCCACCACCACCCACCCCACCCACATACCCCACCTGGCTGAGATAAGCTCCGCGAATACCGAGAACTTTGACTACTTCATCTATCTTGATAAATTTATATATACCAACGATGTAGTTTACTACTTCTTATGCATGTTATATTGTCTGTGTCCTAAACGTAGGACACAAAACATATACAAGGCAGATGAAGTAGTAAAAGTTATTCCGTATTAGCTCAGCCACACCCATATATGTATCTGTGACTGGAGAAATCGGGCCTATGAGTTAGTGTAACCAGTTTAGCCCCATATCAGCCTGTGCATCAGCGCAGTCTGATATGAGCCTGCACTGTTCGCCATTCAGTCAATGAAACATCATTTCTGCTTCTAACTTACAGTTTTCACATAGGGTAAACCTATGTATTGGGATCGCCTCCGAAAGTTAGCCACGCCCCAGACCCCCCTCGATGCGATGGTCCGTAGTGATATCTTGGGAGTAACCATAACAACAAAATGCATTGTGTTACTCAACGTTTAACTGTCATTCGCAACCGCTAATTGAAAATAATATTATGAAAAACTACTTGCACTGCACAATATCAACAACGGATGTTCTACGTACAAAAACACATCGGATTATTTTGTTGCGCGTGATTGTCCCCCATTTGGGGCACAAATCGTGCGGTCATCGCTAAATTTAGTAACATGCTATATTTTTCGGCAGAGTTAACTCCCTCCGAATATTCTCCGAAACACGCGACGCGTTTAGCACAAACGATATCAAGTTTGACAGTCCGACAGTCTATTTTTAAACTCACCCGACAACAAAACTCGCACGCGTGGGTCTTACTGATGTTAATCCTCATTTTATCGATGGATTTACAGCGGATTTTAGTGACATTCCCGAATTCGGCCTAATTTACATTTGGCTATGGTGGCCAATACACGCCAACATGAGTGGCAATACTACGTTCAGGGAAGGGCGTCAATAAGTCAGTATTTAAAGTGATAAATTACAGTCAGGGAACAAATTAATGACAGTATAACACATCCAGCGTAGATTAATACCCATATTAATGCAAGTACTGAAAATACGACAAAAACAAATTCTAACAAGTTTGGGCTTCCATACATTGAAAATGTTGTCAGCGGTTTCCCCAATGACGTCATTTGTATGTTTTAATATACTCGATCCGGGGCCAACTATTTCATTCACAAAACCGAAGTAAACATGGCGATGTACCGACAAGGCATTTTCAGGCGCGACACCGCTTCCGTGGCGGAATTCTTGTAACTATTGCTCTTCAATCAGTTTTCAATATATCTATAATGATCATAGATATCTGGAATCTGTATTTATATTTGAATTGATGATGTCTTGTATATGTGTTACCGTATGTTTCTGATATTGCTATGCATAATCTGTAATGTTGTTGAATGTTTTGGTACATAATGTAGCAGTGCATACTGTACTTGTGCCATATCAATAGTTTACCCCTTAACCATTAAAACGCTGAAAAAGAAAATTGCCGTCTGCTCATTTTGTATATTGTAATCTCTATACAAACCTGTTTTGGCAGCGCATTAGAATCGTCTCTGTGTGTTTTTGAGGAGAAAATATAACAATATTTAAAATAGCAGACGACAATTGTCGTTTCCAGTGCTTTAAAGGTACATGTCCACTCAGTAAGCCCAAAATGTCATTTATAGGAATTAAATAAGTGTATAACTGTGTCAATATTTCACCAGTTCTAAACGTTACAAGTGCCCGCTATACATATATAATCATTTAGTAATATTTATTTTACTGATAGTGACGCGCGGTGGTATCAGGCTATTTTCATATGCAAATGAGGCATGATATTTTTTAATTATTTGTACTGAAGAAATGAGTCGCCTGAAAAAATAATATTTTCGACAGATTTTAAAGTATGATCATTGCACATCATAAAATTAAATACAGAGATAAAATAGTAATGTCCGTTAACATTTTAAGCAAACACGGTTATCGCCCCTGATATCAGTGTGTAAATTTACGTCTGATATAAAATGTATAATAATGCCAATCAGTATGTGGGATAATCGTGCATAAAAGTGGGCATGTACCTTTAAGGGTTAATGAAACTGCAACACCAGCAATCAATCAATCAATCTAGTTTAATCTTGTAGTACCCTATGTTCAGTACTTTCAGTACTTTGATTATCGTTATCATGCTTCCGGAGTGCGCTAGGATATCAGTAGCCTATTTCACCAACATTTCAAAGTATACGTTTCTAGCAAAGTATACTTTGAGGGAGCAATTTTCAATTTTAGGATAAATTTATTAATTTTTATTATACTGAATTTATTACATTATCACAGCCAAAATGTAATAAATTCAGTGTAATAATTCTGCGTACTTGTAATCATCAAACATATGCAGTCGTTAGTTCTATATGAAATAATGCACTTCAGGAAAAATAAATGATTACTCCCTCAAAGTATGCTTTGGTAGAAAAGTATACTTTGCAATGTTGGTGAAATCGGCTACTGAAGTATTTACGGACTAACGGAAGGACGGACGGAATTGCGCAAACTATATACAGCGGAACGTCTCCAAACCGGACACCCTGGGAGGTCCCCTCCCCTTTTTTAGATGTTCCACTGTAAATTAGACATGTTAGCGATTCATGATACATTCTAGTGTTTTGCAATCATGAAAAGTCATTGAAATCAGAGATGCAAAACAGCGAAACACATCCAAGTGAAACATTCACATTTTCCCAAGTCTCCGGTTTAGAGGGGTTCCACTGTACACCTCGACATACTTCGTGTAACAGGGGTATAACTATGTGATAAGATGGTCTTACCGTGACCCATGGATCCAAATTTCGAGTGGTATTCGTCGATGGTGAACAACTTGCAATCATCTGAGACACATACCACCAGGTACCACAGCCCCATGTGTACCTGGATGCTCCCGTAGTCCAGAAAAATCCACCCGGGACTGGAAAATCCCGCCACTTGGAGTAAGAACGATAGAGCGATCAGAACAAAAAACGCCATTTCTGTCGATAAGGAACCTTTCTTGGTACGTCCTAGTAACGGCGCTTGTTCTAGATATAACACTGGATTGTGTTAGGTGTCGCAGTAGAACTTGCTAGATGAAGCACTGGACAACCTCCTAGATGGCTCGGTAGAACTTGGTAGTATTTGCGAGGTGTAGCTCTACACCTTGCTAGCGGCAACACTAGACAAATGTGTCGAAAGTCTTCACTTCACGAACGAGTCTAGTACTTGAGAATTTCCTAAATATAGCACGAGAACAGGTTATGTATAGTACTTGAATTTGTGTGATATCTTAGTAAAAGTTTGAGCTAGATATAGCACTAGAACTTGCTCATTATACATGTAGCATTCAGAAAATCTTCACTTCACGAAATAGCGCTTCATAAAGAGCTTCCTAAATAGCACACCAGAACTTGGTATAAACAGCACTAGATTTAAGTTGTTAGAAATAGCGATCATAGAACATGTGTCGAAAGTCCTCACTCCACGAAAACTAATTCCAAAGTGGCTGTGTCTGGTCACTTCGCCACACAATGAACTGGACAGTCAAAACTGAAATGTGACTATGACTGGCTTTATGGCGTATACGGTAAGTATAGCCAGCTCTTAATTTCTATTAGCGCACTTTTTATCCTCATATATGATGGCAATGAAACAATCTATAGTGTCTCTTACTAGAATTAAGATGTCTGATCCGTTGACTGGGTTGCTAACAGTGTAGACCATGATCAGACTGCGCAAACGCAGATCTGGGACTATACTGGCCGCAAATGTCATAGTATCCATTCTTCAATCGCAGTTACGCGATTTTCATACACACAAGAGAACTATTATATCAAAATCTGAGTTGCAAGAACTAACAAGCGTTTACACTTCAGCCAAGTGTAGTCCCTGATCACACATTGCGACCGTGCAGCATACTACTAATTCACAGTCTTCACGGAAAGCAGCATGTACATGTTTCAGATCGGGTCAACGGTCAGTGGAAATGCGAATCGGACCGTGTGATACACAGGCTCGTCTGGTTCGTCAATGCTGGTCGCAAATGGATTAAACTCTAATTTATCAGACCGACGTAAAATGTGTTTACGAATTGGTATCACGGTGCCCTCAGGCATTTCGACATGACCATTACCTGGTTACAATGAAAAGTGTAAAGCGTTTCTTTGCTACAGTGTCACCACTATTCAGATGGCCGGCAAGTTTTGACTTACATGTACGAGACACTGTAACCTTTGAACTCATACGGCACATGTGTTGAATGGCAAATGACTTAGAATGTTGAATTAAAGTAATTGAGGGATACATGTACACCCATCAGCGTTACTGATGTCCAGCTTTTATTACATGGCGACCGAATAATTCGAAGGAATTTAGTTGATAGTTTATTATAGCATGACCCCATTTTCTGATTAACGGAACACTATCGAACTTAACACGAAATAGTCCATGTCAGTCACTAAGGGGTGGAAGGGTTACACGTCAGCACACGTAGTTTGAGCTCAGGAAAAAATCCAAGGGCTGTTGGGTTTACTGTGGTTTATACAACATTCGGTCTCTTTAAAGAGCGTGATGTCCACAGTAAACGCAACAGCCCATAGTTGTATTACTTATATTAATTTGACGCTGCATTTTCTGATAGTTTAACATATGTAAATAACCAAATCCTGTTTTGCATAATTTTGTCGCAATTCCTGGAACAGTGACGTCGCCGGTCAATAGCGTGTCGTTATTTACAACGTCATGGAGAGTAATGACGTCAAGCAACCTTTAGCCAATCAACAACGTCGCGCGACGTCACATGGGTATAATGTAATGTACTGGCATATAAATGCAATCCGTTCAATTGGCGTTTCCATTATCAATTTAAGGACAAAGTACATATTGGGATGTAAACGCAATACGTCGAATGGACGTTTGCATTATGAATTTAATTGAAGCCATAAATACATGTACATCCGGATATGTGTACATAGAGGATATTCCATCGCACATTTTGAACAGCGGGAAATAATACATGAGTGTGCGTCGGCTTCCGTGCAAGCTACGAGTGAGCGTAGCGAACGAGTTGCTTGCACGGATGCCGACGCACACTCGTGTATTATTTCCGATATTCAAACATGTACCATGGAACATACTATTTATTACACTTCCACGGCGGATATATAATTGGGCCGCGCCATACGAAAACGGGGCTTAATGACAACGTCATGAAAAGTGGTAAACGACGTCGGAAAAACTACGTTTCAAATTGTCTAGCGTCGCCGTAGAAGTTCACAGTTTGCCCTCCCATTTACGTTTACTGGTGTCAGTTAACATTAAGTGTGAACAGAAAACGGAAAATGATATCTTACTGAAACTTTCACTAATATGAGACGCGATACCTTGTACCTCGGTACACATATTATGACGTCATGACTTGATGTCACGTACTTGTGACGTCATTGAACGTGAATACATGTTTGACGTTATGGCCATGGTGTCGTGACAAAATATTATAGCAAGGATACTTGCATGAGTTCCTCGCAGCATCAATGACTTAGAAATGCTTTCGGCGCTGTACATTGTCGCCTAACTGTCGTTCTTTGACATTTTTACTCCTTTTCGTCGGTTGTCCTTATGCATTCAAAATGGTGAACTCATAATGTAACTGGCTACATATCAGCGAAGTCTTCGCTTACACTGCACTTTGATTCCTAAATAATCTTAAATATGAACAACCTAGTGTATGCCAACGATATTATCATATATTATCTTGGTAAATTGAGACTTGAACAATTATATCCAGTACTTAGCGAATGATATGCCATTTAATGCCGCTCATTTTATCATAAATGGAGGTAGACACGCAGCTATATAATGACATAAATATCCGGGGTATCCTTTGCATTGAATTTAAAATAAATGCATCAACACATTAATTGGAAATGTGATGGTCATAAACTTGCTTTTGTAGTCGAAAGTGCTTGTGTAGTATCAAATCGTCAGTTTATCACTTGACTGCATAATAATGTAGATCAGGCGATGGTAATGCGATCCTCAAGAAAGACACACGGCGACAATTATAAGGTATCACGCTACCAAATCTGCCCGGTATCGTGTTTTGTCACAAAGTTAATGTTATAAGCGGCCTAGTGTCTACTTTAAAATATGTCGTCGCATACGAAATGTTAAATGATGTCGCTATTATTCCCCAAAATATTTCAGACAGCAGCAAACAACAGGGAAACGCCTCACTCTGCCTTATTTGAAAATTATTCATACGAAATTACGTTACTTCGGCCGCAATCAATCCAAAACATAACGTTACATTAGCAACTGCAACACGAGCCATACACATTATTTTCATACTTTGTCTTGGCCTAAAACTGAAAATGTTGTCATTAAGCCCGGGTTTCGCACGGCGCTGCTCATATATTTTCGGCGTTCGTAGTTGTGCAAAATGTACACACAAGATAATGTTGATTTTGCCCAAGGTTACGTGTCGTTTGTCAATTATTCACTAATAGTATACAATTTATACATACACTACTTAAAATCAACCTGCATGGCAGGCCTATTAGTTTACTACTCCATTACGCTTAAACGTTCTTATTGACGTTGAAGTCGCCCGTTAATGTTAACGTCGTAATTGCGACGTCATTGAGATAAAACGTCGTTTGCGCTTCTACCACGTGTTACAAAAATACATGTAGCATGAAAAATAATTGAGATACATTGATATTTTTTGTGGTACATGTATATGACTTTTAAAAAATGCGGTATTCAGAATATGCAAAAAAGTGAAAAATGAATTTTTTGTCATTAAGCCCGGTTTTCGCATGACGAAAAATAGTCTATGTAAAAATAGTCTATTTTTGAGATTATACTCAATGAATTGTGATGTGCAACTGACCGACAGCCTTTCCATGCTTATACAAATATTCAATCACATATACGAAGCAAAGTATGGTATTCTATTGAGTTTCAGTCCTTAAATGTGTTATGACACTGCGAACAAATATAGCTTGCATTAGTTTACTAACCATACTTACAAGATTGCAAGACGGTTCTATTTACTCTATTATTGTGTTAAAACACTAAAAGACGGGTTCCATTTGGTGAAAACTACAAGGTGTAAATATCTTTGGATGATTACAGGAATAGATATAATCAAGTTTATGATTGCTAAACACAGTCTGTTGTTGCACAACGAAAGCCCATTTATGCAATGAAATGGCTTTCCCCATACAGTTGCACAACTCATGTAATCAAATATTATATTGTTGTTGCATTATATTCCGCCATTCAACGATATGTATGTGTATTTCCCCATGTTGCATGTGATATACATGTACTGTAATGGGATGTAATAAAGAGTATTTGATTTCATTGATTGTGATTTAAGTGTAAAACTGTCACCTGTAGCTTCCGTGTCAGCTCATAGCAAATTTACCAGCTGAGAAAATGTGTAATCAATATATGGCTGCGTCTGGAGGAACCGGGCTTATGGGTTATCCGACCAGTGTAGATCCAGATTAGCCTGTGCATAGTGTGATCATGTTCTGCACTGTTCGTCATTCCATCAATGAAACGCCCATCATGTTTCTAACAAGCAATATATATATCGTTATCAGACTACACGAGTGTGCTATTTGATCTGGAGCTACACGATCACGAAATTCATTAGCCCCATTTCTCTAATCACAGCCAACTTTATGTTTCCGCGTGATCTCGATCAGCATCTTAATTGTTTAACGCTTCGGCCAGTGTGAATCGCGTCGATAATGGCAGGTCGTGAACTGCATGGCTGTTAATTACACTTAACTGATAGGCCCGCCCGTGAATCGTGTCGATACTGGGGGATAATGAACTGCACGCGTGAATGGACACAACATAATTGGGTGTTCATTATTATTGATTGATTGGCCAGCGTGTAACTCGTGTCAATGATAACATTTTGTAATCACGCGACGAAATTTCAAATACCGCTTGCATGTACATTCGTGATACATGTACACGCTGGGTGATTGGCATGACACACGCACTTATTGAGTGAATTGATGAAACTCATTACCATCGTATGTATATATATGCCGGTGAAAAAACGTTACAGATCATCATTAATTAAATCCACGTATGGAAGTAATTGCAATTATTAAATTATACTAATCAATCCGTTTTATAAAACTGCATTTGCCTACGCTGTTAATTTATCACATCCACAAGTACACAAGGTATTTATCTGCAACATAATTATGCATTTATTTCATATTTTCAAGTCCGTAGTCTTAATGTGACGTCCAGTGTTTACTGTTCTACTGTTTATTTTCTTGTACCGTTTCAGAGCCGAGCCTGATAAACTTAATATCAAAGTACAGTAGCCTGGTATTCTATTTATCAGGTAATGTTTTATAATTGAACATGACCACATATCGACGAACACGGACTTGTTTACGTTGCGTCATTACACTGACGTCATTCGGTAACGGTACGTAACGTCATACGACCAATGGAACGTCAGTTTTCAATTTGTTGTAATCCGGATGCTTGTATCAGGTTAATGTCTGATACGACAGTATGTTATCAGTCAGTACATATTCAATCAATACAGGGCAGGTTACCTGACAAAACTACGCTATTGCTATTATGGTTTCTGACGTCTAATATTTGTTCTAATTTCCAGATTCTGCAATATGGCCGACAAGACGGCAGAATCACTGCGATACCAGAGAGGTTCCATTGTGCGCCAGGAGAGCGGGCTTACGGTCTGGGAACAACGTCCACAGCCCGGGGATTCCGCCGTACCGACGTCATCGACGCCAAGACGGAAGAGACGTCGTGATGTTGCGCGCAATGACACTCATACCAATACAAACACATGTAGACCTAGGAAAGTGTTTAAGTGTTCTACACCCATCCGGAATACGCGCGTTAACGAACACGGGAAAAGTCTGCTCCGGATCAAGACGACGCTCGGGAAAAGTGGAAAGAAGCGCAGAACTGAATGCCGAGCCGATCGTGCAAACATAACTGTTGGTGAAAATCCGCAGGTTGACGATTCCCGTGTGAAAGCCTGCCGCGACCTGTCTACCACAATGTACTACACGACATCCGGGTCTTTCTGGTCCGACAGATCCCGACGGGAACCGCTACAGTCTCTGGACAATTGTTTTGTGCTTCGATCTGAAGAAGACTCCATTGCGTCCGGCGTTTCATTCATCTACACCGGCCACAACGACGCCGTTTCCTTGACAACAGAATACTCCACGGCAACACGTGTGTCCATAGAAACATCTAATACGGCGTCCATGACAACGGATAGACGAGCGACAGACGTATGTTTACTTCGTACAACGTTCGTAAAGCCGCAGAGCAGGACGTGTCCGGATTTACTCGGCGAGGACGAGGAGAGATCGGTGGTAGATTCGACGGTTGACTTTCTAGCCCTTGTCTGCAAGGGGAGCCTTCTCCAGTCGCACGACAGCCTGGTCAAGGACGATCACCTGACTGTCCGGTGGTGCTAATGTGCTAACAACCGATATATGTTATAGCTACACGTATCTATTCCAAGGTGACTCCCCTCCCCATACATTGTTTTACAGTTTACGACGTTATTAATTTATATGACCATGTTCTTGAATTGCTGTTGTTGATGTTGTTGATGTTGTTGATGTTATTTTACAACATGGTAGTGCTAATAATAAAATCTTATTCATATATTTGAATTTGTGTTTTGTTTCTACATTTACACAGCACATTGGCAATGTATTGACATGAGCATATGATAGTACGGTTATATCAAGTTCGTCTGCATGTACAATAGATAATATTCTCGTTAAATATTGTGGATTATAAACTCGTATATGCGGACAAACCCTGATCTACAACTGTGGCTTAATCCAGAGACAATCGGCGTTTTTGTGTCACACCTTACCTCAGTTATGTCTGCTTTATGCTCTCTGGTCAAAATGGACTCATCCAGAATTAAAAAATTCGAGAATTACCTAGTATCGTCTACAATATAGTATATACTGTTAAGTATACCTTTGCGCATGCGCACTTTACCATTTTCTTGCTTTTCTGGATAATTTTGGAGGAAGGTATTCATTTTATCTCTCTCTCTCGAATTTTGCTTTTGCTTCGGTTTGTACGGCGTTTCACGCGGTTAGTCGCGAGTATTTTACTTGTGAGGTGCATTCAGACTCATTTTGATTTTCGACCACGTTCGGCGTTCGCCGACATAGTGGCATCCATTTTTTTTTTGTGTTGTTTGTGTATTGATACACAGGTGATATATCGCCATTTTGTTTACCAATAACAACTGTTACCTTTCCCTCCCTGCTACTCGCTATAATCCGGGCGTCGGTAAGAAAAGCGTGCATTAGGGTCCGCACGAAGTTTTATTGCATTTTCGTGATTACCAACCAATACTTTTAAATATTCCGCCGGGTGCCACTCCAGCACCCTTGAGCATTTTTAATAATCTGCATAAATCCAAGATGGCCGCCAGTTTAATATTTCTTTTTATTTAATTGCTCCAAGTGCTATTTGTCGGAGTTAATACATTGGTATAATCAGGTTTTCGGACCCGTGGATTTGTTTAGGAACATTTTCGACTCTTTTCAACATTGTCTCAGCTATATATTGTCAAGATGGCCGCCAAAAATCAATATTGTCTAACAAAAAAATAAAAGTATGTCGCCTATCATTGACATACATATATAATTGTATGCGTTTTACTTCACGGTGTGTGGCACACACCAACGTGTGAAACAATGTATGCAGTACACATGTTTATTGCCGCACTTGCATGAATCCAAGATGGCCGCCAAAAGTTTTCAAAATTTGCTAATCTGTTTCTCATATTGCTACCGCTAACACATCTGAGACGTAAACCATCATATCATAGTGAATTGCAAATCCTTACTTTTATACCGAAGGATTTACTGTTGTTGGATACTTTTCTCAGTTAGATACGTACAGGATGCATACGAAATGTGCCAAATATGCAGTAGTCACAATTTAGCACATACTTGCATGATACTTCAACATTTCTATACACTGGCACTGTGCACGTGGTCGTATGATAAAATATGAAAAGGAATATGTTTATATTCATTCAGTATAATATACCATATTTAACATAATTTAGTGTGTCTATACTAAACTGCTGGCTAAGGGGACAGATGGCCAATGGTGGTACAAATGTATAATTCACGTATCTGCGTGATGTCTCATTAACTGACACAGTGCAAATCTGACGTCACGCACGCGCTTGAATTATGACAGTGTAACGTCTATAATGTATTTCAAAAGTTTGGTAACGAGGTATGGTATTGACTGCTGTGTTCTCGTGTTGTTTCACTTCCGGAATCTCCATATTTGCATTGTAATTTAAGTTACTCAGAAAATTGAAGGTGTGCATTCAACTACGTGGAGCAACAGTGTATGGCTTGATGGCTATGCAATGTGAACTGATAACATGTAATGATCTTTCTCGTGAAATCACACATTTCTACACTCTTCACAATGTCAATGTACATATGCCATATAGCCATACACGCAGACTGTTTGGAATATCATGTTTACTAGTCAGCATTGCAAAACGAGGTATTTTCAATGATATATGCCAAACCAACTGAATTTAAGTATGTATGTATGTAGTGCTTCTGATCTCACTCAGTACATGATCAGAATCATCATCTTCAGCATAGGCAGCAGCTGTTTTTGTACGATCGTTTTGGCAAACAGTTTCTCCCCGGCATACGTAGAACATGGTGCACGATAATTTGGCAGCTGTACAGCGGCATAGCGCAGTATAACATGGTCTCTACGAGGAACATCCACATCGAATCATCTCCAGGACCTCAGGAGGGGCGAGAGGGACATTTGGTGGCAGCATAATGGGAATAAGTGATTTCGATGCTTCATCACGTGTCCATCCACATTGGGTTGGATTCAAGGATGGTGGTATTGAATTGGCTGCAGACTTCCATATTGCTGTCTGGATATGTGTACGCCGTACGTTTTGCTCAAATTACTCTGTGGTGGGTGGCAGAGCTTTCAGATCAGGTGTTTTCGTGAGCTTTGGTTTCGCCATCTTTGTGGAACACACCTCTAGCCGAACATCAGACATGCGAGTGGTCTTCTTGCTGCCATAGCATGCGGCGATAAATTCAGTGGCTTCGTCAATCACGTCAGTAATGGCGGCATTCTCTTCACCAAGTGAGTGCAGAACTCGGCCCGCAACCAGTGTCTTTCTCGCAGTTCCCTTTCGCCTACCCCACAACTGTGCCACTGTGTCGCAGCCAGTAAGGGCATATACAGCTGGTAAATATTTCACGATGTCTTTGTGTGTTTTTCTACTGTAGCGCCAATATCAACAAATGCACGTCCTGCACTGGTTGCCTCCATGGTTAATCGACCCTGCATGTTGAGTTTCGAAAAGTGGTACATAAGGAGAACAAACACATCCGTGTCGTCAGAGTTAACGTTAATACACTGGGATCCAGCTTCAGCAACCTGAGCAACTTGGTGTATCATAATGACGTCGGCCTCTTCTTGTGTGTTGAGAAGGTCCCTGCGTGGCAGTTGAATTCCGTGGTGTATTTCTACTGGTGTAGGATCGGAACCTGTAATGACAAGTCTGTGTTTGCTCTTACTTCCTCGTCCAGCCTCTGTCAACTGTTGGCATACCAGGTCAATAAGTTGCACTTTATTTTCCGTCACAGTGAAGACCACAATCTGCGGCGGCTGTGCAATGTTCATGGATAGCATATGACGTCTGCTTGCATGCTTTCCAGCTCTCGCAAACCGTGTCCCACTCTTGATGTTGAATTCATGGTACCTGTCAAAGA
The DNA here is from genome assembly GCA_029237695.1 of Conchocele bisecta. Lineage (NCBI taxonomy): Eukaryota > Metazoa > Mollusca > Bivalvia > Lucinida > Thyasiridae > Conchocele > Conchocele bisecta. The sequence continues at coordinate 18,093,025 of CM055273.1, read as the reverse complement.
CCATATATATATCAGATGTCTTGTTCTTCGCCAAGATGTAGCCTCTGAAATTATCGAAACAATCACGTACAGTTCCCCTATTGGGCCAATGCAGTATCCAGAGAATTTCGGACCCATCAACGACAGTGACATCCGGTTGGATACCCAGTCTGCAGGAGACTTCCACTTGTATGTTCTTTTTCAGGGTCGACTTGGATTTCGAGATACCCATATCCCTTTTTTCATCGAACATTGATGTTGGGACTGACGCAAGTTCATACTTTAGTATGTCGTGTACATTGATTTCACGAGAATGTTGGAAGCCCATGACTCGCGAATATATGATGTTAACATCACATATGTCTGTCGACCCGATTCGGAGAACATTTCGTATCACTGCCATTGTGACAACTTTCTTGGACAAAGCAGCATTAAATCCTGTTGGCAGGCTTTCTTCGAAGGACCGCATCTGGGCTTGTCCAATTTCCACGGCGTTTTGCGCGTTCACATTCTCTGGCCCAATTCTGCCTGTGATAATATTGACGACACCGTCAGAGTGGTCTGTATGATTCATGGGATCGATGGATGCCTGTAGCTTATCTCTTATCTGTGCTCTGTCTGCAGCATTCAGACGCATACGCCAGGGCATCTCTTCCTTGTGTGTGACAACCTCTGTATCGGCGTATCCATCTGACATATATGTCAGATCCTGGATCAATCGACTGCAGGTATACATGCTGTTTGCCCATTTCTTCAGTTTGACGGCTGTAACGTAATTCCAATGATACCATGTAATCCATGTCCGTAGCGCATGAAGGTGGACTCTATAAACATATCAGACCATATGCCGTTCCATAATCCTTTCTTGTGCCGCATCACGTGTTCTCCCATCATGAACCGGTCAAGGATATTTCCATGGAGCCTCTCCATCGATCAAAGGTAGTAGAGGCCGTATCTCGCATAGTTCTGGTGCCCGGCTGCGAAGAAGTAAGGTATCATTTCTGACATAGCCAAAAGATGCAAAGGCCAGTCTCCTTCACGCTCAGCCCTGATAAATACCATCATAATGAAGACTGGTTTCACGAGGTTCTGGACCCATAACTTCGTGGTTGGGCTTTTACGTGACTGTGATTTCAGGGTGTCGATTACCCGGCAGTGTGTCTCCACTTGCTGCAGGATTGGACGAAGCACCTCCTCAGTGACCAGTCGAAGGGCCCTCATATTTTGTGGGAACTTGAGCATATGAGCGACACCCCCGAACGCAGACTTCATTACATCTTCGAGACCACTGTCCGCCATCAGGTGCCCACAAAACTCATAAATGTGTGCATCCCGCCCAACCGTGGTATGAACTGCGAGAACATCTGCGGATACACCCATGTAACATCAACTGCAACTCTGTAAAGTTTCTGATCTTTGGTGAAAACTGTGATTGATTGCCCACAATCCTTTGCCAGGCGCTGTCCCTCCACCATAACTGTCAGCATTGTGTCGTGGTAGGCATGATCCATATCGATTAGTGGTGTATATATGGCCTTCGTTGCTGGTTGAACAGCCTGTCCACTTTCTCTGCAGAGCTTCGTATTGAAACCAGCGACCTCTGGTACATTCTGGTCAGATGAGCATGCGATTGCCTTCAGGAACGAGAAATCCAAATCGCGAGTTCTTGCAAGCGGTACCGACTGGTTGGCCAATATGCGGAGAGGTAATACGCTGCGCTTTGCTTCACTGGTTGGCATCGCGGGCTTCTTAGGGCCTATGTATCGTTCAACCGGAACATCTTCAGCTACAGGTATTTTGATCTTGTCACGGGTCACTCGCCTGATGGTAGATTCTTCATGGCGTAAAAATTATCCGCAACAACTTGAACAAGGCCACTGCTTGCATTTGCAACCCCACTTGTTCGCGAATGAATAGCTGCTGCCTTTGCCGCTGATGTATTGAACCTGTTTACTTCATCGTAAGAACAAGTCACACCATAGTCATACATATGCTTTATGAGACTTTTACGGCTGACTAGTACGCCCAGTGCTACTTGAAGTGGGGTCGGTCGTTTGGTGATAGCATGAGTTAACATGTTTCCTATAAGAGCTCCCGGAAGTGAATGGTTTAGTTTCTCAGAAATTTTGGACAGCAATGAGTGTAGAGTGGGACTCACAGACTCGAGCGCAATACCAATGCTCATTCTAGTTTGGTAAGTGTTACATTCGGATGATAACTGTTTGGATTCTTCAGAAATCGTCTTGGCGAGTCGTTGTAGTGACACGTCTGAGGTGTCGTCTTCATCTGAGGCTATTAAATTGATCACCGTAGATGCTTTATTGCGAAACAGTATCAAACTTGCGAAGCCAGCTCCAGACAGAATCAAAATATCGGAACCAAGTATATCGGATAACTTGGACAATAATGTTCGACGAGAACAGAGCTCGCCACCATGCTCTTTGTATAACTTATGCACTTCTACTGAATTCCAGATGTGTAACATGTCACGTTTCATAGCCGTAATTGTATACATTATTGCGGGTTCAACTTCATTAATATGCTCCGCAGATTGCGCTCTGTGGTTGAGACAGATCGGGCTGGCATGAAAGATTTTCTACAATCGTTATGATATCTCGCGTCTGCAGCATGCAAATCACTAATTGCACCGAGTACGCGTGCCTTAACCTGAAGCCCGTGTTCATCCTGGCGGGATTCGCATTTATCGAGAATCGCGTCCTTGAATGTTGTTGTACACCACGGTCAGTCGTTCGACACAACACAGTCTGTCTTCATCGAGTAGGATTCTTTCTGTCATAGACCATTAAACAGTTTTCGCCACAAAATAAACAGTGTAGTTTAAAGTCAAAATGTTTTGTTTCGAACCTGCGCAATCGCTTGCTTGACGGCGCGTTTTCATAATTAATAGAATCAGCACTAAAACGTTTCAAATATCTGTCTATGTGCGAACGTGATGTGTACGACGAAACACAGTTATTATGGTATTTCAGTTCGCCTGCATTTGATCTTCTTTCAAACGCTTCGTGTTTGCCGTCTTGTCGGGCTTTGCTCGCCTCGATTATGCTTCGTACCCGATCCGGGCCTGCGGTAATTAACGGTTTACCAGCCTGCGTATCACCACAATCGAAGATACAGTCATCCATAATGGAACATCAATATGAAAGGCAAATATACATATGTTCAGAACACATTACAACATTTTGAGCACACACTGTATATTTTAAATTGAAATAATTAGTGATGACGTAAAGCTACCCCAATTGGATCGCCGGATGTCGCCGCACATTCAGGAAGGTATGTTTGCTTTGTACGCACTGATCGTGGTTGGTGTTTTAAATTATTGGTTACCTTATAATATTGACACCTTAGCCGGTGCTGTAGACCGTATTAACCCCCCACTCCCCGCCCCAAATATCGCGCACATTTTTTGCTAAGTCCATACCTGCGAAAAATTTTGCGAGGGGAGGTGGGCTATATATTGATTTTTATGTTTTTTGTTGGAGGTAGAACATTGAATGTTATTGGTTGTAATCCGTTGAAATCAGCAACAAATAGCAATAGTGCAGCTCAAACGGTCACAACAACGTGGTGAAAACACTAGTGTATGTACATTAAGCATTATTACCCTTCTTGTTACCCTCTTCCGTCATGTAGGTGGCCGGATATGCAGCATACATGTGTCTGTAAACTGGAAATCGGGAAACGCGTAGCAAACTTCTGCTAAAACAAATGGCGCGTTGTCGCACTAAGGGAAGTAACAAAGCGATGGAGTGCCGCTTCCGATATCGGTTTTCTTTTCCCGAAGGAAACCGCAAATGTAGGGAATATAGGAATTAGGCGGCCATCTTGGATTTAACCAACGGAGGCAATACCATATTTACCTCATACACGTTCTCAAACATTGTTATGTGCCGGGCACCGTGAATATTTTATATTAAAACACTCAAAATGGTCGATGGATGTCAAGGATAGTAGATTGTTAAATTGTTTCTTGATAATATTTATTTTGGCGGCCATCTTGAATTACATAAATGTTACAATGTTAATTTAACTCGAACACTTTCTCAATCTAGTCAACGGGTAAAAAACGAAACATAGCGACCTAGAGGTCAGAAAAATAGCACTTATATGAAATATACGGAAATTCGGTGGCCATCTTGGATTTACGCAAATTATTCAAAATGCTCAAGGGTGCCAGAGTGGCATCACGAAAATGCAATGAAACTTCGTGCGGACGCTAATACACGGTCATCCAATAATATCCTCTTTGACGCCCGGACTAATATATATGTACAAATAGTCTACTTTTGAGATTATTCTCAATGAATTGTGATGTACAACAGACCGATAGCCTTTCCATGCTTATACAAATATTCAATCACATATACGAAGCAAAGTATGGTACCCTATTGAGTTTCAGTCCTTCAATGTGTTATGACACTGCGAACAAAATATAGCTTGCATTAGTTTACTAACCATACTTACAAGATTACAAGACGGTTCTATTCATTCTATTATTGTGTTAAAAACACTAATAGACGAGTTCCATTTGGTGAAAACAACAAGGTGTGAGTATTCTTGATGATTACAGGAATAGATGTAATCAACTTTATGATTGTTAAACAGTCTGTTGTTGCACGACGAAAGCCCATATATGCTATGAAATGGCTTTCCACATACAGTTGCAAAACTCATGTAATCAACTATTATAGTTCATGTTGTTGCATTAATTTCCGCCTTTCAATGATATTTATGTGTATTTCCCCATGTTGCATGTGATATACTGTAATGGGATGTAATATAGAGTATTTGAGTTGATTGATTGTGATTTAAGTGTCAAACTGTCACATGTAGCTTCCGTATAAGCTCACAACAAATATACCAGCTGAGAAAATGTGTAGTCAACATGTGGCTGCGTCTGGAAGAATGGGGCTTATGCTACCAGTGCAGATCCAGATTAGCCTGTGCATCCGCACAGTCTGATCAGGATATGCACTGGTCGTCATTCCATCAATGAAACGCCCATCATGTTTCTAACAAGCAATATAGATAGTTCGTAGGCTACACGAGTGTGCTATATGATCTGGAGCTACACGATCACGAAATTCATTAGCCCCATTTCTCTAATCACAGCCAACATTATGTTTCCGCGTGATCTCGATCAGGATCGTAATTATGGAAGGTAATATCCGCCATAATTATATTGGCTTGATGCTTGCTGGCTGATGACATTCTAAGTTCTATCCGTCTTATTACATTTCTATGTATGTGGCTTGATGCTCGCTGGCTGATGACATTCTAAGTTATATCTGTCTTATTACATTTCTATGTGGCTTGATTCTTTATTCATTCGTACTGTTTCAATGCGTTTGTGTTGATTACATTCTAAGTGGCTTGATGATTCATTCTTAGTGACATCCGGAGTTCCATTATTGATTAATGTATCGCTGTTTTGCTATGCACTTTGTTAGCTCAGCAACAGTAATTTGGGAACAACCATTTTGACGCCAGGTGCTCTGCTAAAACTTAAAATAGTTCTCCCTAAAATTATTGAATATGCTGGTACCTGTCTTACAATGCGTTGCTCTCTAAATTGGTTCCATGTCCCTAACGGTGTTGATGTATATTGATGCCGCCTTTTCTGTTGCGCCATGTTTAGGTTAAAAGACACCAAATAGTTTTACTGTATAATTTAACCGAATCTCAGCCAGTCTTTCCTACTTTCACTATTCGTATGGATGTTGTGGGACCAACCTCGTCATGTACTCCATTATTGTTTACATTATCTGGCCACGGAAACTATGTTTACATCTCGTGACCAACAGGCTCAGTGTTTTCTTTTAAATGCTTCAAATATGCTGAAAACAGGTGGTAAAAACACCCCCAACATGTTCCTGAAGTGAAACTGGGAAGTAATGGATCAAGATTTGCAAGCATACTGTGTCTGTGACCTTAAAACACCCGGACTATTTTGTATGCCGGACTACTTTTGCATACTCAATTTCTCTAACCTTAAACATAGAGTGCTACATGCCAGGTTATAATATAGGGAGAAGTGTCTTCCTTTATTCTTTCAATCTGACATTTTTCTGGCAAAATGAACATTGATTTACCATTACCAGACGTACCAATTGACATTATTATACTTTTTATATCAAATGCGAAATGCCAGTTTGATATCAGGGGCGATAACCGTGTTTCCTTAAAATGATAACGGAAGCAACTATTTATTCCATTTATTTATTTGTTGAAGTGTGTCATAGGACGAATTATTTATATCATCATTGTATTGTATTCCAATTCAATAAACTTTGTGAAGAACCCTTCTTCGTGTTTGTTGTTATTTACGCCTGGGAACAATTATTATACATGTGTACGGTTAGGCGGCTATTGTGGTTTTACGCGACATTGCTTTTCAATGACCTGCTTGCGTCCGCCCTGCGCTATGACCTATGCAGTAGCCAGTACACCATGTATGTGTAAAGTTATAGACTTTGCATATCTGATATAATTCCTACTTTATCCAAGTAAATATATTTATATATATTTCCAGGTATGTGGCATCTTCTTTATTATATATTTCTATATAAGTGTACATTGTTTCAATATTGGGTGTTATGTAGTGATTTATAAATGAAGCTGCAACATAATTCTCGACTAGCACCTGGGTACTTTACACGTGCGCCGCCATGTTTACACAGCATGTCGGAGTTGTGTTATCATTGTTAATGTAATGTTTTAATCATGTCCCGTATTGTAATCATGTCTTGTAAATTATGACATAGGCAGTATACAGTACATCATGTATGTGTAAAGTTATAGACTTTGCATATCTGATATAATGCCTACTTTATCCAAGTAAATATATTTATATATATTTCCAGGTCTTTGATTTATATTTCGAACCCAGTCGGAGCATTGAGGTGCAAGTAGCGATCTCGTTCGTAACCCGACCGGTGACATGTGCAATATCATGCTTTATGATATGTCCATAAAAATATTTATTCAGCATTTAGTTCATATAAATAATTTAAAAATACTTCATCATTTGCATATGGAACTAGCTTGATACCACCGCGAGTCTCTATGTGTACATTAAAGATTATTAAATAATTATATATGTGTAGCTGACATTCGTAATTTTTAAAAGTGGTTGACTAGTTGCAATTATACATTTATTTAATTTCCATAAAGAAAACTTTGTACCTATTGGATGGGACCCCAGCTTCAACAATAATTAAATCTATGTTTTAATTAGTCAAGATCCAGAGCATAATGGGTGCAGGTTATTGGAAAATAGGTCCCACAACATCAATAAGAAAAATGAAAGTAGCAGAGAATAGCAAAATATGTGGTAACGGGTTAGTGTTTTAGAGAAAATCAATGGTGGTGGGCCACCTTAGTCTGATCCCTGACGGTTATTGGTTTGCATCGGTAACGGACCAGTTTGACAGTCAACCTGTGTAAGTTACCATATGTGTAACTTATTATAAAAATGTCATTGTTTTCAATTACGTACATGTACATATGTAACTTAATTATGAGGATACATGTATGTATAAAACACATTAGAAAGTCAAACACCATACATACGTATGCAATTTAGTTAACATAGGTTAGAGATAAATAAATGGTGCGAAATAGTGAAGGGGGTAATAGTAGTCCAGTATGAACAAAATCGTGCGGGAGTTTTGAGGTCACTGACACAGTTTGCTTGCAAATCTTGATCCATTACTACCCAGTTTCACTTGAGGAACATGGGGTGGGGGGGGGGGGGTGGTTGGTCATGTGATGTAAACAGAGTTTCCGTGGCCAAAACAAAAAGTAAACAATATTGGGGGACATGACGAGGTTGGCATTTTCTTTCTTATGATTAAGTGAACCCATTATTTAATTAATGAAGAACCAGTACAGACCGGCTGCAGGTCATGTACAAGTAGGTCCCACAACATCCATACGAATAGTGAAAGTAGGAGAGACTGGCCTTATTGGATGGGATTCGGTTATAGTATATAGTAAAACTATTTGGTGTCTTCTAACCTATACTGTGATAATTTGTGGGTGAAATCTTACATCAACACCGGCATTGGAGGTGTGCCTCAAACAGCCAATCACATCTCGTACTATTATTTATTAGTCGGTGGATTCCTAACATTGACAGCAGTGCCGTCTGGCGTCATAATCAGGCACTATATCACCAATATTGCTGGCGTCATTCGGCTTGTGGCTTGGTGCTTGCGGCTTTATGCTTACTGCGCGTGGCTGTGTGCTTACTGCATGTGGCTTGATGCTTACTTCCTATGGACTTCATTGCTGCTATCGGCCTTATGCTAAGTGCGAAGTGCTTTATTCTTACTTTTGCTTCACATTAGGACGTAACAATACTCGCAATGTAAATATGACGAATGAAGTCGTAATGAAGACAAATACCACAACAATCACGCTGATTTCAAATATCATAATACAAATCACGAATGAAATAGCAAGGATAGAAGTAGCAATGGCATATACACACAAGCACCAGGACACATAGAATTGTCATCAATAATGCAATAACACACATGGATGTAGTATTATCATCAGCAGGAAAGCATCAAGACGAATAGAATTATGGCCAGTGTCAATCGCGTCGATAATGGCAGGTCGTGAACTCCATGGCTGTTGATTACACTTAACTAATGCGCCAGCCCGTGAATCGTGTCGATACTGGGGGATAATGAACTGCACGCGTGAATGGGCCGAACATAATTGGGTGTTAATTATTATTGACTGATTGGCCAGCGTGTAACTCGTGTCAATGATAACATTTTGTAATCATGCGACGACATGTCAAATACCGCTTGCATGTACATTCGTGATTGGCATGACACACGCACTTATTGAGTGAATTGGTGGAACTCATTACCATCGTATGTATATATATGCCGGGGAAAAAACGTTACAGATCATCATTAATTAAATCCACGTATGGAAGTAATTGAAATTATTAAATTATACTAACTGCATTTGCCTACGCTGTTAATTTATCACAATTCACAAGTACACAAGGTATGTATCTGCAACATAATTATGCATTTATTTCACATTTTCGAGGCCGTAGTCTTGATGTGAATTCCAGTGTTTACTGCTCTGCTGTTTATTTTCTTGTACCGTTTCAGAGCCGAGCCTGATAAACTTAACATCAAAATAAAGTATCCTGGTATTCTATTTATCAGGTAATATTTTATACTTGAACATTACCACATATGACGTCGTTATCGATGAACGCGGACTTGCTTACATTGCGTCATTACACTGACGTCATTCGGTAACGGTACGTGACGTCATACGACCAATGGAACGTCAGTTTTTATTTCGTTGTAATCCGGATGCTTGTATCAGGTCAATGTCTGATATGACACTATGTTATCAGTCAGTACATATTCAGTCAATACAGGGCAGGTTATCTGATAAAACTACACTATTATGGTTTCTGACGTCTAATATTTGTTCTAATTTCCAGATTCTGCAAGATGGCCGACAAGACGGCGGAATCACTGCGAGACCAGAGAGGTTCCATTGTGCGCCAGGAGAGCGGGTTTACGGTCTGGGAACAACGTCCACAGTCCGGGGATTCTGCCGTACCGACGTCATCGACACCAAGACGTCGAGATAGCGACCATGGACAGAAGAGACGTCACGATGTTACGCGCAATGACACTCATACCAAAACAAATACATGTAGACCTAGGAAAGTGTTAAAGTGTTCTACACCCATCCGGAATACGCGCGTTAACGAACACGGGACAAGTCTGCTCAGGATCAAGACGACGCTCGGGAAAAGTGGAAATAAGCGCAGAACTGAACGCCGAGCCGAGCATGCAAACATAGCTGTTGGTGAAAATACGCAGGTTTACGATTCCCGTGTGAAAGCCTGCCGCGACCTGTCTACCACAATGTACTACACGACATCCGGGTCTCTCCTGTCCGACAGTTCCCGACGGGAGCCGCTACAGTCTCTGGACAATTGTTTTGTGCTTCGATCTGAAGAAGACTCCATCGCATCCGGCGTTTCATTCATCTACACCGGTCACAAGGAAGCCGTCTCCTTGACGACAGAAGACTCCACAGCAACACGTTTGTCCATAGAAACATCCAATACGGCGTCCATGACAACGGATAGGCAAGCGACAAACGTATGTTTACTTCGTACAACGTTCGTAAAGCCGGAGAGCAGAACATGCCCGGATTTACTCGGCGAGGACGAGGAGAGGACGGTGGTAGATTCGACGGTTGACTTTCTGGCCCATGTCTACAAGGGGAGCCTACTCCAGACGCACGATAGCATGGTCAAGGACGATCAACAGACTGTCCGGTGGTGCTAATGCGCGAACAACCGATATCTGTTATAGCTACACGTATGTTGTCCAACGTGACTCCCCTCCCCATACATTATTTTACAGTTCATGACGTTATTAATTTATATGAGCATGTTGTTGAATTGCTGTTTTTGATGTTATTTTACAACATGGTAGTGCTAATAATAATATCTTATTCATATATTTGAATTTGTGTTTTGTTTCTACATTTACACAGCACATTTGAAAATCCCAATGTATTGGCATGAGAATATGACAGCACGGTTATATTACGTTCGTCCGCATGTACAATCGATACTATTCTCGTTAGAGATTGTGGAGTATATTCTCGTACATGCGGACAAACCCTGGCTTAATCCACAGACATTCGGCGTGTTTTGGTTTTCATCAGTATAACGCCATTACATTACCGTCAATGTGAATATTTTGGCAGAAAGTGCACATTTTCATTTGAGAATTAGTGTTATCTTGCTAAAATAGCATAGTTAGAACATAATTATGCAAAGAATATCGAATTAAAGCTGCTTTTCCTAAGTCGGACACAACCTCGTGTCATAACACATGAAATAATGTGTTTAAGGCTCTAATGTCAATATTGTAGTGACATGTACATATGATCATTTGAGAATTATCGCTATCCTGCAGAAATACATCGAATACATAGAAAATTACAATTTTAACCATGTTATTTTGTTATGATATGAGGTCGTATCCGACCAAAGTTAGAAGCCTTGTTCACATATATAGAGGTATATCGATGAAAGCCGAAGCACGCCGAATGCCTGTGGCTTAATCCAGCATTATTGGAATGGAATATATCATTTGCCTTCATTTTCTCTGTTAACATTAGTTAAATATGTGGGCTGTGGAGAAATGTGGCTTATGGGTATTGCGAGCAGTGTAGATCAAGATCAGCCCGGGCATACGCACATTCTGATCCTGAGTTGTACTGCTAGACAATCCACGTGCCATTCTTCTAACAAGCACTATTGATCGTTATCAGGCTACATCAGGATTTGAACGTTCGATACCTTTGAAATTTGGTAATTTCAGATTACCAACTTTCAAAGGTAACTATCCAAAAATCAACGGACGGCGGAAGAACGGCTTGGCAATGCTGTATGCTTGCTATACGCTAGGCAGTAGCTGTACGGACCGGAATGACTAGCCGCTATCCATGTGTCTTGTAAACCTAGTAAGCCTATATGTGGCTGTTACTGGAGAAATGGGGCTATGAATTTCGTGACCAGTGTAGCTCCTGATCAAATAGCTCACTCATGTAGCCTGATAGCGATCTATATTCATTGTTAGAAACATTTGTGTTTCATTGATGGAATGGCGAGCAGTGCAGATCCTGATTAGCCTGTGTGAATGTCCATTGGTCGCAAAACCCATAAGCCCAATTTCTGCAGTCATAGACACATTTCATGTGTCACATACGTCGGCCATTTTCAAAATAAAATGTCTGTCATTTTGGCAATAAAATATCTGAAATTTTAAAAATGTTCACAAGTTTACGGAGCCCCGCAAGGGACTTCACAATTCATTTTTGTATTAATTCGTTCCCACTTCGTTCCCTAAATTTATCAATTCGTTCCCACGAATTAACAATTCGTTAATTCGTGGGAACGAAATGTTATATCGTGGGAACTAATTGTTACTTCGAGGGAACGAATTGTTAAATTGAGGGAACGAATTGTTATTTCGTCGGAACGAATTAATAAAATAAATCCATGTACCCTGCGGGGATCCGTATAATTTCAACAATAAATATAGTTATAAGTGCTTCCATCACCATCAATTATTGCAAATGTCATGTGGCTTTGTGTTTATAAGTTGAACTTCGTGGTTATTTCCCTTTGGCCAAATATATCGCCACAGTTAGCACAGTGTACCACAATCAGAATACACGGGTGTAATAAGTGCATGTATGCAAATGCCGTGAGTACTTAAACAGTACAGCTTAAAATTATGATGATATGCTTATGCAAACCGTCATTTGTGCTATGATATTTATTATTAAAGATATTGGCAGCAGCGATTCACGACAGATCGGCCGGCAATCAGCGGTTGATAATGAAGACGAGTCACAGGGACACACACTCCCTCCTACATATACTTAAAGGTGTTCTTTTATACGATGAATGAAGAAATACAATATTTATGGCATCGTCATTTACTTACTAGAGTGAAACGGACCAGCTGTGTCGTAATAATCGAGCTAATAACCTAATCAGGTCCGTGGCCGATGTATGAATCGTGTCGTTGATTACAGCAATCACGGTAATGTACATGAATTCACGCGTCAAAACGGCACAAATACGTTACACCTGTAACTACAAGCCGAACGATTGGATGCGGCGACCCGCACGCCGACTGAGTGAATTACCGTCAATAGGTGGAAAGCTTACATTTGTCTTGTTTACGTATATATGTCGGGTTGAAAGACAGCAGGTCATCATACTCGGTATTAGTTTACAATGAACGTAATTGTTAAATTTCAACAATCCCAATATGGAAAAACAGTCTCATTGACTGTTTATTGATTGTATGAAATTTTCATCCGTTTCGCAAATATTGTTTTCTGAGACTTAGAAAAGCTGTATATAGTCAAGTATAATTTATTTCGATCGTAATTTTCTAACACTCACCAATGATGGAAACGCGATCAATGAGTTGATTGTATGAAATTACCTACGTTTTCGCAATGTTTTGTGTTCATTGTTATGAAACTGTATTATTTATTAAAAGAATACAAAATTGGCATGAATTGTTGTGTATATATTCAGATAATGGTACTCGTTCAAACCAAAACTATGTACATGGTTGGGTCTGATTTGAAAAGAAAATATGGTCTTTCCGAATGTATGATATTTCATACAATCGTAAAAAAAATGTACCAATAATTGGAATTTGGTTGTATCCAAAACACTGATTTTATGCTGTATAGAAGGGAAGTTTTTGAAAATATGGTCTTACGAATGTATGATATTATTTCATACAATCGTAAAAAAAATGTACCCAATAATGGAATTTGGTTGTATCCAAAACGCTGATTTATGCTGTATAAAAGGGAATTTTTGGGAAAATCCCTTTTTATTTGGGAAAGCGTTACATGCTCACTCAGTAGGCACAAACTGTTCTTCATATGATAGACATCATCTGAGACATTTTCTGACAAAATAAACATTCATTCACCATTACCCCACGTACTGATTGGCATTATTATACATTTTACATCAGACTTAACTTTCCACACTGTTATCAGGGGCGATAATCGTGTTTCCTTAAAATGTTAACGGACATTACTATTATATATATTCTGTATTTATTGTTTGATGTGTAATTAAAATACTTTATAATCTGTCAAAAATAATTATTTTTTCAGGTGACGCATTTAATGAGTATAAATAATTAAAAAATACCATGCCTCATTTGAATATGATAATAGCCTGATACCAACGCTCGTCACTCTCAGTAAAATACATATTACTTCATGATTATATTTGTATAGCGGACACTCGTAATCATTAGAACTTGTGGAATAGTGACACAATTATACACTTATTGAATTCCTATAAATATCAGGTTGTGCCTACTGAGTGGGTATGAACCTTTAACGAGCTATCGTACATCGTCTTATAGGTACAAAATCGCATGACTTGTCTCATATGTGACGTGACATGACATACCATTGGTGTATTGAACTGGCTGCAAATGTGGTACCACATACACTCGGTAGCCGATTTCATCAACATTGCAAAGTATACTTATATAGCAAATTATACTTTGAGGGAGTAATCATTTATTTTTTTCGAAATGTATTATTTCATATAGAACTAACGATTGCATATATTTGATGATTAGAAGTATGCAGAATTATTATACTGAATGTATTACATTATCACAGCCAAAATGGCTGTGATAATGCAATAAATTCAGTATAATAAAAATTAATAAATGTATCCTTAAATTGAAACTTTCCCCCTCAAAATATACTTTGCTAGATAAGTATATTTTGCAATGTTGGTGAAATATGCTACTGATCATTGTATACACTGTTCGTTGTAGCGTTCATGATATTTTCAACAATAAAAAACGGAGCGTGAAAATCTTGTCAAAAGTACCTAAGTGTACTTGTAAAACAATTGATCAGTTTCTGCAAGCGAAACAGTATGCCATAAATTGCAACACAATAAAGGTCATATTCATTATCTATTATATTGCATATTTCTCTTTTTCCAGTTTGTGTGAAGATGGCGGAATCCGGACGGGAAAACAGTCGCTCAATCATACGACAGGAAGGCCGGATTAACGTTTGGGGGGAGCACCAACAGCCCGGATGTTCCGACGTGCCGATTTTAAAGTGTTCTACACCCATCCGGAATACGCGCGTTAACGAACAGGGGAAGAGTCTGCTCATGATAAAGAAAACGGTCGGGAAAAGTGGAAATAGGCGCGGACGTGGACGCCGAGCCGATCGTGCAAACAGAACTGTCGGTGAAAATACGCAGGTCTATGATTCCCGTGTGAAAGCCTGCCGCGACATGTCAACCACAATGTACGATACGACAGCCACGTCTCTCTGGTCCGACAGTTCCCGACGTGAGCCGCTACAGTCCTTGGACAATTGTTTTGTGCTTAGATCTGAAGAAGACTCCATCGCTTCCGGCGTATCATTCATCTACACCGGCCACAACGACACCGTCTCCTTGACGACATGTGACTCCACCATAACATGTGTATCCATGGAAACATTAAATACTGCGTCCTTGACAACGGATAGGCGACACAATAGCGTATGTTTAGCTCGTACTACATTCGTGAAGCCGGAGAGCAGAACGTGCCCGGATTTACTCGGCGAGGACGAGGAGAGGTCGGTGGTAGATTCGACGGTTGACTTTCTGGTCCATGTCTACAAGGGGAGCATACTCCAGACACACGCCCAGGAGTTAATGGACGATCAAATAACTGTCAGGTGGTGCTGAGACACTGGTACATGTAGTTGGTATATATACATTTGCAGTTGGAGTATTACAGCCTACTTTACATGTAGTACCTGTACGACGTAGGCCGTGATCAGACTGCGCGAATGAGCAGGCTGATCTTGGTCAACGCTGATCACAAATAGTCTAAGGTCCCGTTTTCAACAGGTGGCACACGTACTCATTTACATGTAGTAGTGTTCCATATATTTACCACGCTGTTACTTTATACATGTTTCGTTAGTTATTGTTTTTTTAGTCAATTCTTGATGAAAAGTGCTAGAAATAAAGTCTAAAGAAAATAATCATTAATTTAATCTTGCATTGACCACCTCCACCCACCACCCATATAGGTATCACATAGTTAGATCATGGTACATACGCATGTACGAGGATATAATCCACGAGCGCTATGTCATAAGAAAAAGAGTACTTTGGTTCTCAGACACGGGGTTTCCAGAATCTGATGCGGGAGAGCGGATTTAAAAAAAAGGTGTAGGAGATCTTCATCTGTGATACATTTCGCCAGATGCATTTAACATGATGTCAGTTAAACATGTGGTTCATATATATGCTTACTAATGCTACATATAACATCAATAGACCTAAACAATTACCAGATTTTCGTGAGACATAAAGGTACATGCCCACTCAGAAGGCACAACATGTTCGTTAGAGAAATTAAATAATTGTATAATTGTCTCACTATTCCACCGGTTCTAAATATTACGAGTGCCCGATATACAGATAAAATAATTTAGTAATATTTATTTCACTGATAGTGACGCGCGTTGGTATCAGGCTATTTTCATATGCAAATGAGGCATGATATTATTTAATTATTGATGTTTAGTTTGCCAGAAAATGTCTCAGATGATGTCTCTTGTATACAGAACATGTTGTGTCTACCGAGTGGGCAAGTACCTTTAACACATATTTGCAGGGTAGTGTTTTTGATCGATCATGTGACGAATTTACAGTATGTTTTTAATTGTCCATTACGCTAAAATGTCCCGACGCGCATGTATTGTTCTGACTCGGCGATATCTGAGAACCGAATTATTTGTATGGCCTTGCATAGACAGTAAACTATCGATCATACATCCGGACGAACGTGATCTAACTGTGTTATCACATCCTCATGTCCATACATTGCCCATGTATTATGTAAATGCAGAAACGAAACTCGAAAATGTAGCAAATCTGTGATAATAAAATGCATCATTGCGTAAATTATTGACCTTATAGGGCGATCATTATCGTCATTTCGGGGCAAAGAGATGATAATTAGAGTGGCGAAAAGACGAAGTTTAATTATTAAACTTCGTTTCTTCGCCACGCTAATCTTCGTTCCGTCGCCATAAAGAAACGAAGAGACGAAATGTCCCTAACGAACCACCATACATATAGGAGCGACTGTAATTGTGACACAATTGGCACATAATGAGAACGACTATAAGCGGTTGCCCTATTGCTTTCGATTTAGGAGAAAACCGCATAAAAATCGGCTAATTAATAAAGATGTTGGTACGCTTTAGAAAATCAGATAATGCAAATTGCTACAATTATTATTCTGCGATTGACCATCCGATACATCTTGCCGAAAACCGCATCGAAATCGGTCAATTAATGAAAAAGTGAGATATTTTACGTCTTTGTAAAATCCGGTGAAGCAAGTTTCTACTTATACTGGTATTTGGCAGACTCCTCATCACTTTGATCCACCACCTTTCGGTTTTCAGAAACAAAATGTTTTTGACAAGTTCCAGCATAATAAAATCACTGTAAATCACAGTGGCGGATACACTCGAACATTCGGAAAATGTCACAGATTTATGATTCTATTTTCGGCCGAAATACGGAGACTCGACAATATACAAGTAGGCATGCTCCAAATACTGTATTCACGAGCGTATCCATAGCATATAAGCACGTATTAAATATTCGATTAATATTCGAATTATATTTCAGAGAAACACTGTTACAGTAAAACTGCCATATACATGTAAGTTCTATCTGAAGACAATAACATTCTTTTTTTCTTAATATTTCACGTATTGTCCCACGAAAAACAAGGGCTATAATGTCCAGCAATTCGGCATTACAGTACTTAAAGTAAGACGTTATATAGTCCTCCACTGAGTGGAGGACTATAGAACGTCTTAATTTAAGTCCACTCGTCTAAATTAAACCCACGTTTAAAGCTGGATTCCCACATGCCAGGTTATAATAAAGACAGATAATTTTGAAAATTCTGTAGATACATGTATGACATTTTCCATCAAAATACATATTCATTCACCATTACCTCAAGTATTGATTGGCATTATTATACATTTTATATCAGACGTCAATTTCCACACAGATACATGTATCAGGGGTGATAACCGTACTTCCTTAAAATGTTAACGGACATTACTATTTACTTTTTGATGCGCAATGATCATACTTTATAATCTGTGGAAAATAGTATTTGTTCAGGTGATGCATTTAATCAGTATACATATTAAAAAAATATCGTGCCTCATTTGCATATGAAAATAGCCTGATACCACCGAGTGTCACTATCAGTTAAATAACTATTGCTAAATTATTATATCTGTATAGCGGCCATTCGTCATCTTTAGAACTGGTGGAATAGTGACACAAGTATTCACTTATTTAATTCCTATAAAGAACATGTTGTGCCTACTGAGTGGCATGTACCGTTAATGTATCATTAGCATTACATCTGTTTCAAACATGTGCTATGGGATTATTTTTTAAGCTGGAACATGTTTATCATAATGATTGTGATGCGGTTTCAATTCCAGGGTGGTAACAAAATATTTAATTTATCATCACTCACAAAATATACAATGGACACTTTTTCGCGTGTCCAGAACATAGGCTCTCATGCGATATGTGTGCCAACATTGATTTTAGTATAATTATAGAGTGTCTGTTGGTATACAATTTATGTATGAAACGCGTAGGAATTCCGAGGCTCGGCGAGGAATTGCTACAGTTTTTGAGCCGAGCATTAACATAGATAATAGTAGGTAACGCATTTAATAAGTATAAATAATTAAAGAATGTCATGCTTCATTTGTCTGATACCACCGCGAGTCAATATCAGTAAAATAAACATTACTAAATGATTATATCTGTATAGCGGGCACTCGTAAGTTTTAGAACTGGGGAAATAATGACACAATTATACTGTTATACACCTATTTAATTCCTATAAAGAACAGTGTGTGCCTACTGAGTGGGCATGCACCTTTAAAAGGAAGAAACCACTGTCGTATTGTTGAAAAATAAGACTTACCTGATACCTCATGGGCGCCACCATTAATCCAGTGTAAACAACAGACCACGTAATCCCATACCTGAAAGAAGCTACATACCAAGTATCAAGCCTCCAACTATTTCGGTTTAGAAGTTATAAGGCAACATTCTAAGTCGAAAAGAAGAAGATAATCCATGACCCGGGTGTCGAATATGAAATCGAAATAAACCGTGCGCATCTACTCGTCATACCGAAGCTACATCGAACGTTTCAGGTCTGTACCTATACGGTTTAAGAGGCAAACTTTCTAAATTCTAAGTCGGAAAAGAGCAGATAATCCATTACCCGGGAGTCGGATAAAAAATCGAAATAAACTTTGCAAATCTACTCATCATAAGGAAGCTACATACCCAGTTTCATCTATGAAGCTAGTACGGTTTACAAGTTTTACGAGTGACGGAAGGACGGACGGACGGGACGGAGGGGACAGGACGGGACGGGCAAGAGTAACACCAAATTCCTGCTCCAATATCGTGGTGGGGCATAAACAAAAAAGATCCGAGATCTAATTCCGGATAAGCTGTGAATGTTGTGTCATCTTTCGACGTCATTTATGTAAAATAGGACTGCTCAATGATATCTGTGCAAGTACCGTACATTGCATTACATGGAATAACATTTGTCCTACATGCATGGCGGCAGTTCTCTGATATTGACTAAAAAAAAACACTCATATTTTCCGTAAATGGTGTGGAACATTGTCAAACACGACTGGAGCACATGCTAAATGCAATTTCGCATGACCTCTGATGTTTTGGTAAATTTTCGACGTGATTTGTGTAAAACATTGCATTTGTTCGAAATCAATATCGGCGTAAACCGCGAGGCGATAAGGGAGGTAATACCAAAGCCGACACATAATTGAGACACGCCATGTGATTTTGTGAATCATGAAAAATATTTACAAAATTTACGATATTTTTCCGCATATGACGTTGAAACCTGATGAAACTATTAAAATTTCGTCATCTTAGGACGTAATTTGCAAAAAATTACGGAGCCCCGCAGGGGTTAAGGATTTGTTTTATTAATTAAGGACCCGTTCTATACCTGATCATCGTTTCATTCAAAGATAATTGCTTCGTAAACATGATGGAATATATGCATAACATATAATTATGTGAATATTCATGAATATTGCCTCATTACTGTATCCTGTACGGCACATGGAGTGGACAAGTCGGCCATCTTTGTATAACACATGCTATAATGTAGCTAATCACATGTAGACAAACCAGGTTTTATGGAATCCCATCAATTATATTACACAAAACTGTAAAATATGTCAGTTTTCCGGACAGGTTTGTGCCTGTGTTTTTAACAACATGAACCACCATTATAATTACCCTCATACACATAATATCGCACAGTGTATCAATTTTACCTGGCCATCCACACAACACATACCATATGTATACCTACTACTGTACTCATTGACATGTAAGCAGTTACCTGAGTGTATTGGCCCTGGTGTCTACTCACCTAATATTCGAGTAAATGTGACTTTATCTATGGGCAACGTGCACACTAACATAGGCTGTTCGTCAGATTGAAAAGTTTACACATCAAAATGTATTTTGAGATTGATGGGAGAAATGCTCAGATATCACATCACGTCTTTTGTATAATTTGCTCTAATACTATTTATAGTTTGCCGTTGTGATATCTGTCTATTATGTATTGCACCAAATCTTATTTGGTTTACTGTCATATTATTTGCTGTATGTGTCAAACGCACGAAGTGGTGAAATTGTACGATGGCTTGTACATACAACGATGGCTGAGATGGCAACACAATGCTCCATATAGTATCCAGTAACAAGACAATATTCACATATGTAATCATTAGAACTTGTGGAATAGTGACACAATTATACACTTATTGAATTCCTATAAAGATCAGGTTGTGCCTATTGAGTGGGTTTGAACCTTTAACGAGCTCTCGTACATCGTCTTATAGGTACAAAATCACATGACTTGTCTCATATGTGACGTGACATGACATACCATTGGTGTATTGAACTGGCTGCAAATGTGGTACCATATACAGTCGGTAGCCGATTTCATCAATATTGCAAAGTATACTTATATAGCAAATTATACTTTGAGGGAGTAATCATTTATTTTTTTCGAAATGTATTATTTCATATAGAACTAACGATTGCATATATTTGATGATTAAAAGTATGCATAATTATTATACTGAATGTATTACATTATCACAGCCAAAATGGCTGTGATAATGCAATAAATTCAGTATAATAAAATATCATTGCAGTCACATGTATCTATCTATCACCTAATACCTTAACAATTCGTTCCCTCAATTTAACAATTCGCTCCCTCGAATTAACAAATTCGTTCCTACGATATAACAATTCGTTCTCTCGAATTAACAATTCGTTCCCTCAATTTAACAATTCGTTCCCACGAAATAGCAATTCGTTCACACGAATTAACAATTCGTTCCATCGAATTAACTAATTCTTTGTGCGCGCGCTGCTGGACGCCAAAACAATTCGCTGGAACGAATTAATAAAAAATAATTCTACGTCCCTGTGGGGCACAGTTTCTGTAAATATGTCTCATGAAAGATCGCACATGTTCTTCAGGTACAAAATAGCAGCATTTCTCATATAGTGCAGCTGTTATATCCATATCTAGCAATATACCTGTAGCCTATTTCATCAACATAAGCATTTTCATATAGTTTGCAGCTCGTTAATATTCCATTCTAGCTCCAATACCTGTAGCCTTTTTCTTTCATTCCAACATAGGCATTTCTTCATATTAGTGCAGCTGTTTTATCTCCATATTCTAGCACAATACCTGTAGCCTATTTCTTTATCAAACATAGCATTTCTCATATAGTGCAGCTGTTCTATCCAATTTATCTAGCCCAACATACCTGTAGCCTATTTCATCAATAAACATTAGCATTTCTTCATATAGTGCAGCTGTTTTTCCATATCCTATCACAATACCTGTAGCCCTAATTTCATCCAACATAGCATTTTCAATAAAGTGCAGCTGTTATTTCCATATCTAAAGCACAATACCTTTAGCCTTTTCATAACATAGCATTTCTATATGTGCAGTGTTATAATTCCATATCTTGCACAATACTGTTAGCCATCATCCACATAGCATTTCTCATATAGTGCAGCTGAATATCATGTCTAGCCACAATACCTAGTAGCTTATCATCAAGCATTTAGCATCATATAGTGCAGCTGATTATCCCTATCCTAGGCACAATACCTGTAGCTATTTCAATCAACCATGCATATAGTGCAGTCTGTTATTTATCATATCTAGCATCAGACAGTTTAGCTATTTCATCAACTAGCATTTCTCATATAGTGCAGCTGTTATATCCATATCTAGCACAATACCTGTAGCCTATTTCATCAACATTGCAAAGTATGTTTTTCTAGCAAAGTATACTTTGAGGGAGAAATTTTCAATTTTAGGATAAAGTTATTAATTTTTATTATACTGAATTTATTACAGTAGCACAGTCATTTTGGCTGTGATAATGGCTGTGATAATGTTATAAATTCAGTACATGTATAATAAAAATGCATACTTTTAATCATCACATATATGCAGTCGTTAGTTATATATGAAATAATGCATTTCGGGAAAAATAAATGATTACTTCCTCAAAGTATACTTTGTTAGATAAGTATACTTTGCAATTTTGATTAAATTGGCTACTGGGCAACTGGGGAATATGTGGCTGTGACTGCAGAAATGGGGCTTGTGGTATTTGTGACCAGTGTAGCTCCTGATCAATAGCACACTCCTGTATTGCTTTTTAAAAACATGGTGTTTCATTTACGGAATCTGATTAGTGATCAGACTGTGCGGCTGTGCGATCTGCATTGGTCGCAAAAACGCATAAGCCCAAATTCTCCAGTCACAGCCACATATCAGATCACAAGTTAAAGCAAAACAAATAGTTTTACAATTGTGTGTATTACATTATAGCACTACGTGTACATGTATGTTATAACAAGTACAAAATCAGAGCAATAACAACACATGATATGTTTCAAAATTTAAGTTGTATAGCTGTATGTAGTACAAATTCCACGTGTCTTAGCACCACCTAACTGTTATGTGATCGTCCCGTAACCAGTGGGCATGTGTTTGGAGTAGGCTCCCCTTGTAGACATGGGCCAGAAACTCCACCTTCGAATCTACCACCGACCTCTCCTCGTCATCGCCTAGCAAATCCGGACACGTTCTGCTCTCCGGCTTCACGAATGTAGTACGAGCTAAACGTACGTCATTTTGTCGCCTATCCGTTGTCAAGGTTGTAGTATGTGATGTTTCCATGAGTACACATGTTGTCGTGGAGCCAGCTGTTGTCAAGGAGACGGTGTCGTTGTGGCCGGTTTAGATGAATGACACGCCGGACGCGATGGAGTCTTCTTCACATGGAAGTACAAAACAATTGTCCAGGGACTGTAGCGGCTCACGTCGGGTTCTGTCGGACCAGAGAGACCTGGATGTGGTACATTGTGGTAGACAAGTCGCGGGAGGCCTTCACACGGGCATCATAAACCTGCGTGTTTTCACCAACAGTTCTGTTTGCACGATCGGCTCGGCATTCAGTTCTGCGCTTATTTCCACTTTTCCCGTGGGGTTTCCTGATCCGGAGCAGACTCTTACCCTGTTCGTTAACGCGCGTATTCCGAATGGGTGTATAACACTTTAACACTATCATAGGTCCGTTCCTGTTGGTATGCGTGTCATTGCGGATAAAATCGCGGCGTCCCTTCTGTTCATGGTCGTTGCCGCGACGTTTTGGCGTCGATGGCGTCGGTACATCGGAACCCCCCGGGCTGTGGACGTTGTTTAAAGACCGTAAACCCGCTCTCGTGGCGAGCAATGGAACCTCTCTGGTTGCGCTGTGGTCCCACCATATTGTCGGCCATCTTACAGAATCTGGAAAGAAGATAAATATAATACGTCAGAAGCTATAAGAGGGTAGATATATATAATCTGTCCAGGGAAAAGCGAGCATTTTGGCGTTGGAGGTTTAACGCCGAAATCCGAGGAAACATGGTGTTTGTGGCCAAACATACCTTAATTTGAAATAAACTCCCATTTGCATTGGCCAATGTTAATAACTATGAAAATAAAAAAATCAAGTCAATACTTTGGTTAGTTGCATATATACAGTTATTACACCCTTCGAAGTTATTTGCATGGGTTTCGCTGTGAGAGAAAACCCGTAATCAACTCCTTACAAATAATACACCGTCTTTTATTACAATCAAAATAAAGTTATTTGAAAATGTGGAGAGAGCCTGGACTACTCCACAATGCTAAATTAAATGTGATTGAACACATTCCAAACATATACTCAAATACATCTATTTCATAGAAACAGCTGCGTAATTTGGATTTCAAAAAGTTTACATGACGTCACGCTTAACGTCACACAACGTGACGTCAAAACGCGGAAAACACGTCAGTGTGTATCTATTCATACACACAGCACAATTATTGTGCTTACAATCTCAAAGAATTTGCATACATGTACGTGAAATGTAATACATAGGATATGCCATCGTACATGTTTGAATAGCGGAAATCATACACTCGTGTCGGTCAAGCAACCCGTTCGCTACGCTCAGTGTTTGCTTATGCAGAAGCCGGCGCACACTCGTGAATTATTTCCCGCTATTCAATATGTACGATGGAATATCCTCTACATATTGATTTTTCTTTCTACATGATATGACGAGTCAACGTTAGTTTTAAACCAACAGTCTCAAAATGACGTCACATGTCATACTCCCTGGTTCTCATTATCAATGTTATATTTACTGTGACGTTATGTATACATCTAAAAATGGTGTATGTGTGCCTACCGCTGCTGCATTTAGTGCTTCGTAGACGACGTCATGAGTTCATATAGTTGTGACGTCATGACATGCATGTCATTTGGAGCTGAACTAACACAATAATGGCAGAAAAACAAACAAGGAAAATATGTCCTTTTTTATGTAAGTAAAGAATGGAACTTAACTACAAAAACTCGAAGATCGTAAGTTTACCCAACTGGCCCCTTTTCACTTAACTTGACACACATTTGCTTTTCAAATGAATACTATATAATAAATTCGTTATTCTCACAATATTTTCCTGGTCTATATTACTGAAGCAACATGTACTCATAATTATGCCACTCGAATGTGGCCAGATGTGACTTTGCTTTTAATAAATGATGTGTTAAGTTCTGTTCTACAGTGGAACCTCTCTAAACCGGACACCCTGGTGTACAGATGCGTGAATGAAATAACTTACAGTGAAACCCATCTAAATTGAACACAACGGGGTCCCATGTGTGTCCGGTTTAGAGAGGTTGTATTATGCAATGTTTCTTTTTGCAGAACAGTTTGTACTAAGTAATACACGCCTTGCCTCGACAACTCTATTAACATACGATGGTTATCTGTAGCAGTAACATGTATACATGTTATTAGTTTAGCTATCGTATACAGCACATGTTACTTGACAATCAAGATAACTATATACATGTATCGACGCCTCTTACACAAATGCAATCGTAAATATTAACAAATATATAAAATAAATTTAGCCATTAAATATACATACCTTGTGTAATTAAGAACTGATTGACGTGACGGATTGACGCGATCAAATAACACTGATTGAATAGTATAATGTAATACGTTCAATTACTTTGAGTGCATGCTAAGTAGAATGTGACTTTAATTAATGATGATATGCTACATTCAGGTCCGGTATATATAAATAAATTGTCAATGATACGGTTCCGTCAATTCGCTCAATACTTGCCTAAATATATACCAATTAGCCCGCTTGCATACGTGTTAAGAGCATGTACACGCAAGCTGTAATTTACATTTTGACGCGTGATTATAACATGCTATGGTCGACGCTATATTCACGCTTGCCAATCAACCAACACCAATTATGCTGGTCCATGCCACGTGTACAGTTCATTATCTGCCATCATCGACACGATTCACACACTGTTAAATCAATAAAGCGTAATTAACAGCCATGTAATTCACTACCTGTCAAAATTTACACGATTCACACTAGCCAGTGCTTGAATCAATTATAATGCAGGTCGAGGTCACGCGGATGTCAGTCCAAGCCTTACCGCGCGGACCTCTTTATTTGAACAGAAAAGAACAAATCGTTTATTTATGCAAAGATGTGGCGTGGCATTTGGGCAGGTTTTATTACGGAAAACTAAACACATAACTTTTCATGAAATTTCCACCCTAAGGCCACACTTTGGTGATCTACCTGTTGACATGCACAGCTAAGGGGAAAACATGTTAGAAAATCGTGTTGTAGGGCAATTTGTGCCCGATTTTCAATGGGAACAGCCATTCGGGTCGATAAATGGAACAGCTAGACACTTCACCATTTTATTTTCCGCAGTAAAAAATAGTTACACATTTGATAAAAAGATTTCTCAGCTACAGACTCTGTAATTGTACAAAGTAATACAAATAGTACATAGGATTGATAAATAAAACCGATATTAATTAATTTAGATCAAGCTTTATCTGCTTTTCTCAAAACGCGGTCACGCGCAATAATTTACGTCTGCTTGTAATTGAAAGCATGGGCGGATTCAGGTGGGGGCGGACCCGGCGCGCGCCCCCCCCCCTAAAATTCGCCGAGTAAAGATTTTTTACAAGTTATAAGGCACATTTCTACGTTCGCGTTGTGAATTTATTGTTTATTGGGGGGTGCGGCCTAAAAATAAACGGGGGGCAGCAGTAGAAGAAATATTTTTGTTAATATTTGTCAATATGTTTGCTCCAAAATGCGCCAGAACGCTGGAAATGCGATGTAGATTTCCAAAAAATCCGGGGGGGGGAATGCCCCCAGACCCCCCTACCGCTATCCCGATGCTCGGTCTACGAACGAGCTACGTTCGTTCGATAATATTAATATAGTCAAGCATTGTAAAATAGTTACGCCCCACCCCTAACCCGAAATCCTGGATCCGCGCCTGGAAAGTGCCGCCATCTTTTATTTTATGTTTATCTAACTGACGACAATAGTGTCTCAAAAAGTTGTTTAACAGTGTTTGGAACAGCATTTGATGCCTGCACACACTCCATATTCACTGTCGCTGTAGTGCATTAGTCTTTGACAAGGATCACAGGCGAGGAATGAAGTAGATAATCATATCGTGTTGCGGAAACTGATGTCGCCATTTTTAAAGATTTTAGAAACAACGGGGAAGGATTCGTGGTATTTTGTTTGGATAGCGACTGGTTGGAAAACGTGAAGCTAACATTTCCGTTGAATGTTGGATGAACAAAAAATCCTGGAGAGATGAGA
Source organism: Conchocele bisecta (assembly GCA_029237695.1). NCBI lineage: Eukaryota > Metazoa > Mollusca > Bivalvia > Lucinida > Thyasiridae > Conchocele > Conchocele bisecta. The sequence continues at coordinate 18,065,999 of CM055273.1, read as the reverse complement.
GACTGGTTGGCGCCTTGATTAATAATAATGTTCATTCGTGCGACATGTGTAAAGTAGGTTTTCTCAGATGTTGTATTTTAGATTCTGTTTTGTGTTGGTTACAAAGTATGTCGGAGATGTTTCTTGTTTGCACAAGTGTTCAGATGGCTGTAGTTGTTTAAATAAACTGTTAGCATTTTTTTTGTGGCTTGATATTTGTATTATTTGATTTTTTGGCACGCCATCATCGGTTGACTTTTGGATCAGTTTTTTTCTGGCACTGAAAGGAACAATAATAACATTAATTAATTGTTAATTCTCAAGTTGCTTTTCATTATTTTTTCTCTTTGTGTAGCACTCTGTTTCGATTTGTCAAACTGAAATTACTGGTATGTGGACAACCTATGTTCGGAATTTCCATCTGAAAAAAATATTAGTATTATAAAATGAATACATACTAATAATTCTGAAACAAATTTTACTATTGTAGAAGGTTTAGAAAATTAGTTTTGGCCTTTACAAAAAAATGGAGCCTACCTTAACTTTTACATGTCGGAATTTGGCTGCCACTGACTGGATCACTTGTTGATAATAGCTTAAATTTACTTTATCAGGTCAACTACATATGTCAATTTATGTCATAAGTACTTGAATATGTTATTTTCATAATATTAACACTCATTTCAGTTCAAAACTATAGAAAAGCTTTCACAATTAACTGCTAAAGTGCGAATCATACCTGATTCGCTATTCTGCAGAGAAGGCCTATGAGAATGATGAGTGGAATCATAACTGTGGCTACGGACGGTACGGGAGTAGATTGCAAGTTGCGGTTCGCAACTAGTCAAAATGATGTTTGTTTACTTATTGCTCTCTGTTCACGATATATTTGGAGGTTATTTTCACCACTAGCATTTAAAGAGTTAAATTTGACATGCTTTTCTCTGACTACTGTAGTATGGAGATTTAGGATAAATGGCAGAATGTAGGGAATTTCAGTGTTGCTCTGTTGGATTACACAGAAAATGTCAACGTTGTCGTACAGATTGCAAATGTCCGTTCTTGGGGCGACTGTTCTTTTGAATATAAAGTAGAACAGTTGTGTTGCAAGCATAGATACAAGCACCTGATTCGCCACGGAGAATTTCAAGATCAATAATGAAGATTGACAATTCTAATGGAATTCCATGGATTACACAGAAAATGTCAACATTGTCATACAGGTTGCAAATGTCTGTTCTTGGGGCGACTGTTCTTTGAATATAAAGTAGAACAGTTGTGTTACAAACATAGATACAAGCACCTGATTCAGCACAGAGAATTTCAAGATCAAGAATGAAGATTGCCGGATATTTTAAGATATTCATCATGTTTTTTTTGTTATTTTGATTACCATTACTCTTTTTTTTTTACTAAACATGTTAAATGTAGGGCAATGGTGTTATTTGAGGGTCCTCATGTTTGATTCGTATCTATTTGCGAAAGCAAATTGTCCAGTTCCGCGATTTCCTCCTTCGGTAGCAGATACAAAATGTTGCTCGCGTGCCAGGTAAGCGCATCCAGCAAGGGAGCTAATCGCAGGCGTGCAAGGGACATAATCATGCAACTACTAAAATTCCCGAGTTGCGCGGAGCCTAAGAAAGTATTTTGGCAAAACTGTGACTTTTCGAAATCGATATTTCACGGGCGCATCTGGCATTTCACGGGTGTAAGATATATTTAGATTCCACGGGTAATACACGGTAATTCATGGATAGTCATAAAATAAATATTTTTTTTCAAAATGATAGGAAACTTGTCAAAGCATAAAATAAAACCAAAAGTGAAAAAAGTACATGTACAAGTACATGTACAGTACAAGCACAGAAATTGTGTGTAATCAATAGAATAACAACCGGTCGGTTTGTGTTACCTAAAATATTTACCTCAATAGTGGGAATTGGTGATCTACTAGTTGGGATGCAGAGCTAAGGGGAAAAATGTTTGCTTTGGTTACCATGGCAACCAAGATATATTTTTTTCACCGACAATATTTATTTCAACAGTGGGAATTGCACAATGCTAGCAGTCGATTTTCGGAAAAATGTGCCAGTCTGGCTCGTTATCAAGCTATGCAGCTTCTCCCACACTGACCAAACTGTACTCAAACACGTCATTGCTGTTTGTTATTTGGCGAAAGAATTTCGTCAAATATGTTTGTCTATCTGTCTGTCTGTCTGTCTGTCTGTCTGTCTGTCTGTGTGTGTGTCTGTTAATCTGTTCGCGGCATAAAGGTCGTACTTTTCAATGTATCGCTATGATATTTACTACATAGGTCAGGAATGAAAATCGGAAGAAGTGGGTAAATTTTCGGCTAAATCGGTCCACCTGTTTTCCGTGTATCTGTTAATCTGTTCGCGGCATACAGGTCGTATTTTGCCATGTACCAACAAGATATTTGGTACATATATCAGGAATGATAATTGGAAGAAGTGATTCGATTTTCAGCTAAATCGGTCATTTGGTTTTCCATATAGACTAGACTTTAACTGTGAGTCGCAGGTTCAACACTGGTTCCAGGTGCCAGACCTGTGTAGATAATTGTTTCTTAACTTTCTCATGAATATGCGAAATCCTTTGAAAGCTGGCAGAACTGACCAAATGATCACTACTGAGAGATTTCTTGACCGCTGTTCCCTTTGATGTCCAGCAGATATGTTGGCAGTAATAAACCCTTTTTCATCTGCTGTTTTGAATATTTCAAATATTTCTCCACTAAAGCTTGTTACGTCAACATATTAGAATCACCTCATCGATTTCGCCAAATACAGTTCATGCGTTGCATGACATTTCGTTTGAGTTTCGGATTTCTCGCTTTCGCATTGTGCACTCCTTCAGGGTGCACACACAACTGGTATTTACAGATATGTTATATTACTCTATTTGGTAAACTCATTTATTCTTTCAGGGATGTGTATATTTCATGCTTCCTTATTTGATAATATTGGCTTAATTTATGAAACTGCAAAATAACTAGGTTCTAAACCTGTTAGACACAGCCCTGCTCCGCCATTTTGTACGTGTTGTTTAACTTGATTTGTTAAATACTTTTAGTTATTATTGTACGATCTGTAACCATGTAATGCATGTACTTTTTAGGCACTTTTCAATAGACCTGTGTGATTGAATATGTTATTACATTGTACTTATTAAATATATTTCATATATATTTACAGATCGAATAATTACAGAGATTGAAGACAGTGGTCGTTTTCTTGTTATCTGGTCCATTATAACCCGCGTGGTGAATTGATATGTAGAGCCAACTATATAGTATTGACCACTGCCGCGTGTGAGCCCCAGTCGTTGACAAATGGTGGCCTGTGGAATTGGACCAAAACCGGTGATTTGAATCGCACAAAGAGTTAACATCATGTATTCTCTGGATTATGAATATGTATGAGTTGTGCAGTGTGACGTCACTCTCACCGACCAGTGCCTAAGATTGGATATATTATATTACACCCGTTTCCCGGAGATTGCTTGTAAACAAACAACTATGTTAGATAGAGTGGATCCACATATAAACTGTTGTACCGGTGATCACCAAGGAGGCGGCGACACGGGACATCAGCAACACATAGAATCGTGTACGATGGAGCTGACGATTGGTTGCGAACGTTATTCCACGGACGCGTTTTATTATTGGCGCGCAATCATTCGTATATTGGATTTGTTCGAAACTAGCCTAAATCTCAGAGTCATGTGTCTGCACGCGTGCCCAGATTATCAGACGGCACCCACAAGACGACCCCAGCATGGGTCCGACCTTCTAATCAACTAAATTGAGTGATACCGTTTAGCGAATGTACACGGCACGGTTGCATGAACAGTTCATTGTTTACCCGGGGCGCCAAGTAGGTGGTCCGAGGTGATCAGCATGCTATTTTTGGTTTGACCATCAAAACCATGTAATAAAAATAAGCAGGTATAACCCTCTCAATTATTTGCTCAACATCAGGAATATGGAATCCAAGATGGCCGCCATGCTATATTTCATCAAACTCGCATTGCATTTCAAATTATACCTTTTAAAGGTACATACCCACTCAGTAGGCACACAATGTTCTTTATATCAGAGGCAGTAACTGAGATATTTTCTGGCAAAATAAACATTAATGCACCATTACCCCACTTCTTGATTGGCATGATTATACATTTTATATCGGATGCAAATTGTCACACTGATATCAATCGGATGCAAATTGTCACACTGATATCAGGGGCGATAACCACGTTTCCTTAAAATGTTAACGGACATTACTATTTATTATCTGTATTTATTGTTTAATGTGCAATGATCATACTTTATAATCTGTCGAAAATAGAATATTTTCAGGTGACCCATTTAATTACTACAAATAAATAAAAACTATCATGCCTCATTTGCATATGAAAATAGCCTGATACCACCGCGCGTCACTATCAGTAAAATAAACATTACTAAATTATTATATCTGTATAGCGGGCACTCGTAATTTTTGGAGCTTGTGGAATTGTGACACAATTATACACTTATTTAATTCCTATAAAGAACATGTTGTGCCTATTGAGTGGGCATGTACCTTTAAGGTTTAAACAACGGTTTAAGCTCTACGGCATTGAGTTATACTAGAAAAGTCAGTCGTATGTAAATATACAACAAACACCTGGAACTTTAAGATGGCCACCATAATATGTAGAACAAAACTGACCAAATTTACGTAGTTATTTGTATTTTTCACGTGAAACCGAAGTGATTGACAGTTGTAGATACATGTAGCCAATTTGGATATCTGCATTAAATTAATCAAAAGAAGACGTTTATCTAACTAGCTTCGTAGCACAAAATTGTAAATATCGAATCCAAGATGGCCGACATTTCATGTTTTATGAAAATCACATTAACTTCGCAATGTGACTGAGATCACATACAAACACAACAGACAGTACCATATCGTGTTATCTTTTTGAGTTTTAAAATTTAACTATCGTAAGTATTATGTATACATATGTATACACATATTTACAAATTGAAGATGGCCGTCATTTAAAAGATAACAGGAGTGCATGACTATGATGTAGCTACACTGTACTACATTCAGTCAAGATTCTAGGGCATCATATTGAATTTTGCTGTAGGGAAAAGTATTCTTTTTCGGCTATTTGATTTAGATATACCATGTATCCACATAATTATCATCCAGGTTCCATTAGATGTGTAACGTTCATGGTTATTCTTGGAGAAACAATAAATAGCCTCTATATTTACTTTTTTATCTGTGAAATTATCATACTTTGTAATAGTTTGACAACAATATATATCCACTCAAGCTAAGTTCAACGGGATTGAAATGTTAATAATTATGTAATATTATGTGGACAAGTGGCACTTCAGTTTTTTTAAAACCGGTGGAATAGTTACAGGATTGTAACTTGTTTATTTAGCTGTATTAATAACAGTTTCATCTCATCACCTGCAGAAAGCTTGACGTCAAGGTATGTGAACATGTAGTACGAATATAGCATACTCTAAAGTATACATATTTAATAAATAATTGGAATTAGTGTAACGATAGCCGTTGCAATAGTGAACTCCTTTTCGTGAAATGGTCAATCTGTATTCGAACAAACAGTTTTGCACTTTAAGGGACAGGGATGCTGCCATATGTCGAAACAACTGGTTGTGTTATGTAGTTTGTAATATTAACACTGAATTACTAAACTGATGTATCGAACAAAATGTAAACAATACTGTTATTTGGTTCTGTTTGAAAATGTGATGATAAGCAATTCAGCTAATTAAATTTAGATATGTTCTACATTTCATATTGTTGCAACACATACATGTGCATGTAATGCTTGCAATTTAATGAACTAACCTTTGTTACTGAAGTCTAGAAATAATTAGCATCATCGTATATAGCGGCCATTTCGAATTTATGTATGCAAACTAACTGCATACACATTATGAAGCTGAATAAAAACATTTCTTATTGCGTCTATGAATTGTGGTAACGATCAGTAAATGAAACGGTGAACTTCTGCAGGAAAACAAAATAAAATAACGCTGATTTATTTATATTATGTGGTGTCGCTAATAAAATATGAAACACTGAACCAATTGCTATTTGGCGGCCATTTCGAAAACACGATGATAAGCAATTCAGCTATATAAAGTTAGTTATTTTCTACAGTAATTATTTCGTCGAAATATACACAATAGTGTCACCCAAATGCACTTAAATACGTGATTGGAGACTGACTATATTGAACAGCACTATATGTGGCGGCCATTTTGAACATTATTTATGTAAATCACTTAGTTATGAACAAGCTATCAAGCTGGAAGCATTTCTTATTGCATTGAGGATAAGCTTTACTACAATGATCGTTAATTAAACATTGTCCACCCAGGGGGCCGTTTCACTAAACTTCGTACGACTATAATATTCATAAGCGCAACTTTAGGAACATCTAGACATTTTAATAGATGGATTTACATTTATTGAACATAAGGCTGCATGCAGCCTATGCTCAATACATGTACATCCAATAATTGTTTACAAGTAAAAATTATTAACGTGAAATGTACAGATCATCATAATTTTGCAACCCCATGGATTACTCAATATGGGACTTCCTATCGGAAAAGGTCTACACTGGTCAAACAAGTAAATTCACCGAGACTGAATTCAGAGCAAGGATCATTGCACAATGGTCAGAACTTACTGTCGAGGATATTAGGAAATGCATTACTTGTTGGAAAACCCGACTGAGGGCGGTGTGCACACAGAATGGAGGACATATTGACCATCTGTTTAAGTAGAAATGGTGAGAAATAATAAAAAAATTGTCCGATATCACGTTTTTTCACCTGAATTTTTCATTTTGTTGCCATTTCGAGATTTTTTACCCAATTTGGCTGAAATTTTGAGAAAATGCCTGAACTAGGCATAAGATGAGATGAGCAAAATAAAATGTTAATACTTTAGCTAGTTTTATAGTTATTAACATTTCAAGTGGGTATACGTTTTTTTTGGGCCACCCGATATACTAAGAATTCATTTGTTGGAAAGTACATTGTAGTCTTAAGAATTGGCACCAGGAGGGATGCGGAACTTTGCGGAATAGAAGTATTGCGGCTTGTCAGTAGTTGAGACAACAACTATTCAAATGGTCAGCTACATACAAGTTTCACTTGCTCAATAATTTTCCGACTATATATACTCACAGGATATATTGCTTTGTCATATGTTATTATACACTAGTTCTGTAATATATATGCATTACCATAGTAACCATGGTAACCAATATTGGAAAACACAAAAATAGTATTTGTTGAAAAGGTGTTTACTTTTTGAAAATCAATGCAATACACCCGAGTAATGTTACCATCTTGCAATACACTTAACATGTGAACGTTTAATAATATTGGTTTTCATGGCAACCATTTTAATATTTCACACAAAAAATCATATATACTCCATTTACAATCAATATATTCGTCGTATCAGTATACATTATCAATGCTGCAAAAACAATATTTATCCTGACAAACATGATTTTTCAAAGTAATTTCACCTTGACCTTGGACATGAAGGCCACATGGGTGTGGTACATGTATGGAATGAAAGTATGGATGATGATAAGGAAGTATATGAAGTTTGAAGTCAATCTGACTTGCTGTTGCAGAAAACTTTAAGGCAAATCGTACGGATGTAATTTGACCTTGACCTTGGAAATGAAGGCCGCATGAGTGTGGTATGGAATGAAAATATGGTTGATGATAAGGAAGTATATTGAATAAATGATGCCGAAATATTTATTTAAATTAAAGGTACATGCCCACGCAGCAGGTTACACTGTACTACTACTTTTCATTGTATGTCATGCCTTATATGAGCCATTTGTCTACCCACGAACAAGTTATTTTTAATTACGGCGCATGTTAATTGGTGTTAAATCGCATTTTATATGCCGCGACCAGAAAGGGTATTTTCCGACCTCGTGCTATTTTTACCAACACGCGTCACGTGACACGGTCAATCATATCACATCTTTGACATGCGCAGTGAAGTATCGGAAGTTGAGAAGAAAAAATTCTGTTCTAGTCCAAATCTAAATCTCCACGTAACTCTTTCCATTTGGTGATCTGGTCGCCAATATTAACCACTCTCTCCCTCTGTACTGCCTGTCCCTCAGTCATTTCGCCTTTTTGTGGCCGACTCCGTTTCATACAATTTCCGTCCTGGACGTTTCGACATGTTGATATTCTTGTTTACATATTGGGAAGCCTACTGGCGCGCATAGTATACTGCGCATGCGCACCGCAAGCCGTGATGTGAAAGTCGTCGTCCCCGCACATTATCAAAATAGACTGTTAACGCCGCGCGTCGCTAACAGTAAATTGATAATTAGTAAATTATTATATTTGTATAGCGGGCACTCGTAATTTTTAGAACTGGTGGAATAGTGACATAATTATACACATATTTAATTCCTATAAAGAACATTTTGTGCCTACTGCGTGGGCATGCACCTTTAATATCTAATTATTTAAATATACTTTTTTTAATTCATAATACAAATAATCTAGAGATAATTATTATCCTTATTCAAACTCAAGACAACGTTTCCTTTGTGAAGTGTATCGTACTGTATATGCTGTGTAACGTCAAGTCGCAAGCATGTCGGCAGCGTATGCGCTAACACACACGGCGTGTAATTATCAAAATATTGCTAGCACCTCTTTGGAAAGTTTGGATTCCCGCGCGAACTGTTTTACTAAATTCATTATAGATTAGTTGATTTTTTAAGTAAAATAGACACTGATTAATAATATCGATGGCTCAAGATGATTAAAACAGTATGTAACTGTCAAAAAACAAAGTTTCTGCTTTAAATCATCATCATTTCGCTGTCCAATGTCGGATTTTATCGAGCCATTGACCTATGTAAAGTTCAGAATGTAAGCTTTAATCTGATTGGTCATTCAAGAAAAACGTCACAGGGAAATCCCGCCCCTACTATATCATTGCGCAAAATATCAACATACATAACAAAGAACTCATATTAATACATAACAGTTAATAGTTTATAAATTAAACAAAAACTTTTGCAATAACACACATATAGCACAAAAAAGCAAACAACACATGTATTACGCTGAAACGGTAAGATAGCTCGCTGTTTTACTGTTGTTGAACTACTTTTTTATGGCGTAGTACCGCGTGTTTTTCTAAAGTTAAACCCGCAAACAGTGACACTGCGACCGCCACTTAACTCATTAGCATATCTGCAATGACAGAGCATTTTCATATAGTTACTAAATTCGAGCTAATCGCTCGGATAATAATCATTTAGTAATATTTATATTATTGAAAGTGGCGCGCGTTGGTATCAGGCTATTTTCATATGCAAATGAGGCATGGCATTTTTAAATATTTATGCTAATTAAATGCACACCTGAAAAAGTAATATTTTCGACAGATTTTAAAGTATGATAATTACACATCTAAAAATAAATACAGAGTATAAATAGTAATGTCAGTTAGCATTTTAAGGAAACAAAGTTATCGCCCCTGATATCAGTGAGGAAAGTTACGTCTGATATAAAATGTATATTAATAATGCCAATCAATACGTGTGGTAATGGTGAATGAATGTGTATTTTGCCAAACAAAATGTCTCAGATATTATCTCTGATGTAAAAAACGTTTGTGCCTACTGATTGGGCATGTACTTTTAATCGGCAACGGATTTTGATGAAATATGGCGCAGCAACCGCGTCTTCATGAGCTGCATTTGGTGGTCATGGGAGTTAGGCACTAAAAACGACAGAAGTTTGGGCCAAAGTACGGAGACCGCCAAATGCAGCTTAAGAAGACGCGTTTGATGCGCCATATTTCATCCAGAACTTCTGGAAGTTTCAGTACTTGTTGTTGTTGTTGTAAAAACGTGACCATACACCTTGAATACAGTAACAACACCATTCTGCAGAACGAAGGGTTTTTTGTTGTTTCTGCCAGAATAGATGGAGATCATTTTGCACATCAGCGCAGGCTGAACAGGGTCTTCACTGTTTTTCGTCCAATCATTCGCACTCATTTAACTGTTGGAATGAAAATAAAACGACCAGGTAGTGTCATTATGTGTGTTTGATACATGAGGAAATCGGAGTACACTCGATAACAGTATATTTCATACATATAAACATTCAGTTATAATATCTACGTTTAAATTAATAATAAACACAATGTGATAGCAAATACTATCCTAATATTCGTTTTGGGACAAACTAATAAAAAGAAGAGTATAGCGCCATTTTGTACTTGAGTTCCAGGCCATTGAGTCAAAGATTGGGAGGATTATACCTAATGAATTTGTTGTGTATATGTCATAGAAGGTAACCACAGTGCCAAACAAAAAATAGCACGCCGATCACAAATCACGCCCATTTAGCACTTTGGCGCCCCGGCTAGTTCTCACTCGTGCAAACCGGCTTTTACCAGTTTATAGCGAGAAGTGCTGTGAAAGTATTATTATGCACTCGGTAGTATTGGATCGCCAATGATGTAATTTTCCTCGGCGTTCCTATTCGTGTGGACGGGTGACAGCATTAAATGTCCCTAAACCCCGTTATTAAACGCTAAGTTGATTAAAACAATTGATGATTATCATCGTGTCTTAAAACAGAAAACGGCGGCACGGTCTTGTTCGCTAATTACTGGCGGCTAATTCATGGTCGTCTGCTCTTTGATCGTGTACGCGTGGCTTCTCGTAACGTGATTGGCTAACCGAGTATCACCTGAATCTGGAGGAAACGCGCAACCGATTTCTGCGCATCGGTGTTATGTCATAACTTGAGGGCGACATCGAAATTCATATACTAATACTATTAGTTGTTTTTCGTATGTCTAAGGTTTCTGATTAATAACATGCTTTGACAGCGCATAAGAATCGTCTCCAGTGGAAATAAAAAATGCAAAAACAGCAAAAATTCATAAAAGTTCACACTGGTTTTATGCAGACATATTTTATAATTGATGTTACTATAGCAACTGTTTATAATCCACGAAGAGCATCTGGATGCGACTGCATATTGCTGGTAGAGTTTGTTCGTGAATACGGTGAGCAGAACATTTTATTTATTTAGTGAAATTATTAACTGTCTGTTTCACCTTTGTGCCGCCGACGAACTTTCGGTTATTAAACACATTAAATATAAACAAATATTTACATGTAATAACGTTTTAGTCAATAGCAAAGAAGACACCCTCCCCATATAAAGTGTAGTATTACCTGACGCTAGCCTTACGCCCGAATGAGGATTCTGTCATGGAACGGTTCGATATCTTTAAGTGGCTACAGTAGGGCATTAGCTAGTAGTCAACATTATGATTGCTGCACATTTGAGACACCCCTGTGATTTTATACCTTCGAACATCTACGTAATTTCATTAAATACGTTTACAAAATTTACAATAATTTTCATAAATAAAGTTAAAAAGTTTATAAATGTACTCTCAAAATTTCGTTAAATTTTGATGCCATTGGAAAATATTGTAAATTTTGTAAACGTAATTCAAGTAATTATGCAGATGTCCGAAGGTACAACATCACATGGCGTGTCTCATTTATAAGGTCACACGACTCCTGCCATGAATACATTCATCAAGATAATGTGTTTATTTTCCGTTTTCCTTAGAATTATTTTAACTGCGCCTCACGATCACGGAAAGTAGTTCGGCCTGGGAGTTTACTGGAATATAAACTTTGGACAGAGACTTGCAACGGGCCAATCAAATGTTAGTGAATTGTGTAAATATTTGTGTGCTGCAATTATAATTGGTATGAACACTACATGTATAATATAATATATAAGGCCATACAAAACTACTTTGGTTCTCAGACACGGGGTTTGCGGAATGTGACGCGGACGGGCGGACTTTTAAAATAATTTATTTTTTGTTTGAGATGTTCGATTCTGTTTTTTTTTTCCAAGTCGCTAGATGCATTATATATTCTATAAAATTACTATGATAACATCTTTAGAAGTGAACAAATCACCATGTTGTCGTCAGTCAGAATTGTATATAACATACATGCATTTTGCAATGTAATATGTTTTATTGCACATGGTGCAAATTTACAGTACGATTTTATTTCTCCATGGCGCGCAGAACCGAAGTACTTTTGTTATGGCCTAACAAGTAGGAATCGAAGGAATCAACACATTGCCGTTTAAAACTGTCACAGTGGAGAAACATAAATGATATCCGGAAACGTATAATTGTAAAGTTACATGGCGCATGGCACGATATTAGACTACATCGTAATATAAGATGCATAGCTAAATTTAGTAAACATTTCAATCGCTTGCGCACTTCGTTTGCAATTAGACCAAATTAGATATAATAATTACAATTAGTCTGAGTGACATGCACCAAACACATCAGAAGTATATGCCATTAAAATACTCGCGGAATGGCTCCGACATGCGAATCCTGTAATCTTTATTATTTACACGAAAGTATTATTAATGATTTAGTTCGATTTGATCAAGGGAAATAATCTACAACAGCAGAGGCACGCCATACGGCTATTATTGACCAAACAATTGGTCGAAGAAAGGCCAAATAACACTGGTAAACGAAAAAGGACAGTACTATCGAGAATATGATAATAATACGGTAAATTGCCGGTCTTGGCATGAGTCAGACGTCACTTTCTGCATTGAAAGTAAACAAGAAGCATATTTACTTACCATAATTCCTAGCGGAAGGTTGCGTCCTGATTTGATCACACGAATGGCTGAATATCCGACTGACACAATATAGACACAATATAGACACAATCTAGACACAATATAGACACAATATAGACACAATATAGACACAATCTAGACACAATATAGACATAATCTAGACATATAGACACATATGAGACACAATATAGACCATCTAGACACAATATAGACACAATATAGACACAATCTAGACATATAGACACAATATATACACAATATAGACACAATCTAGACACAATATATACATACACAATATAGACAATCTAGACACAATATAGACACAATATAGACACAATAGACACAATATAGACACAATAGACACAATATAGACACAATATAGACACAATATAGACACAATCTAGACACAATATAGACACAATATAGACACAATATAGACAATAAAATAGACACATAAATAGCATTAATAATAGACACAATCTAGACACAACATAGACACAATAATAGACACAATTTAGACACAATATAGACACAATATAGACACAGTAATAGACCACAATGACACAATATGACACAATTATCAGACACAATATAGACACAATCTAGACACAATATAGACACAATCTAGCGCATTAGACGCCTACCATGGCGGAGTAATGTTCTAAAATTCAATCTATCTCATGCGATATCTGGCGAATGAAGCTGAAATAATTGAGTCATCAGAAGATATGACCTACTCGGTATTCAGGCTAGCATCCAAGTTTGCATGAACAGTGTAAATCACTCGTATATAACCGGTGCAAAATACAATAATGGTGGTACGTGCATGGTTAGGATAAAGCGCTATTCTATATAGCGGTTAATTTCACGGGAGCGATAATTTACACAAGAAGACCTAGACAGTAACGAGACAATATTCACATATGTTATATTAATTTATACCGCAACCATTGCTCCATGTAGCATAATAAAGGGGGTTGAATAAATGTTGTTTATACATATGTATCTGAAGTAGCCAAATATACCCGAAGTAGCCTAATATACATAAAGTGACGATTTTGCCTTTATTTGTTCACCTTTGACCCCGAATCGCGGCCTCTGATTGGTCATTATCAACAGCAAATTCAAGATTTTAAAATCAAAATCGCTGTCTATTCAGCCGAAGTTTGTCCATTTTTACAGTATATGCGATATAACCAAGGACACGGACATGTCCGTCATGATTTTAATGCTTATTCATGATGACAACTGTGGAGTCTAATATTGAAGATAATTGTAAATAAATCGAAGATTCAATCAGACACAATGCCGAATCTACCTTGCGTGGACGCCGCCATTTTGCTTTGAATGACGTCGCTAGATTTGTGACGTATGGCGAGAGGGAATGAAGTCAAAAACATTACGTCACGCACGTTCAACAATTAAGTTCAATATGCGGTATAATATATGATTAGTGCCGTCGAATATGAAATATATTCGGTTTCGCCACGACAACTTTATTGGGGCGAGCTTTAGCAAGACAATATTCACATATGTTATATTCATTTATACCGCAACCATTGCTCCATGTAGCCGTTTTTTACTTTATTTTTTCTCCTTTGACCCCTAATCGTGGCCTCTGATTGGTCAGTCACAACAGAAAAATAAAGATGGCGGCTAATTTTAAAATCGAAATCGCTGTCGGTTCAGCTGAATTTTGTCCATTTTTACAGTATACGCGACGTAACCAACGCCATGGATATGTCCGTTACGATTGCAATGTTTATTATGACAACTGTGTATTGAAGCTCATCGTAAATAAATAAATACATGATTAGTGCCGTCGAATATAAAATATATTCGGTTTCGCCCCGACAACGTTATAGGGGCTCGCTGAAGCTCGCCCAAATAAAGTTGTCTAAGGCTCAACCGAATATATTTTATATTCGACGGCACTACATTGTAACCATGTATTTACTATTTATCCCGTTAACACAGTGCGTATGTGCCGTGAAACACGGTGCTGTGAAACATTTTTAATATCCTGTCAATACGACCTAATCACTGCGTATTAATATGTGCGGTGGCTGGGTTATATTTTTGCATTTTACAGCAATTTGACGGGACAAACAGAATAGTAGGTTAGTGCCGTGAATGGGAAAAATATCTGACGCGGCACGGAAACGGGATGTGCTGGGCAGAGCCTCGCCCATCCCGTTTCCTGAGCCTTGCCAGATATTTTACCCATTCACGGCACTAACCTACTATTCTCTATATATCACATATGTTCACTCTTATGAAGCAATTATGACTGAAGCCAATACCTTCCATACCTACGACCTAATACCTTAACATGTTCTGATAGTTTCAAAAATGTAATAACCAAATACATGTACGGCGTTAAAAGTATCAACAACATCATGTGAGGCTAATTACAAATGTAATGTAATGCAATGGGATATCACACTTCGTTGAATGGGCGTTTACATTATGAATTTATAAAACGTGCAAATATTTCATAACAAGGTGGAAGATTGCGTTGCCCGTGTTACAACAATGCGTTTTAGGAAAAACATGTAACTTGTGCGTACTTTTTTTCGCGTAGGTGAACTGGAACAGGGGGCCGTTTCACTAAACTTCGTACGATTAAAATGTTCGTAAGTGCAAAATCATGTAAATTTCATATTAACAATGATTACTTGCAAACAATTATTGGATTTATATTTATTGAGCTATAAAATCCATCAATTGAAATTTCGAGACGATAATAACGTTGCACTTACGGACATTTTAGTTGTACGAAATTTAGTGAAACGCTCCCTAGCCTCGGTTACCAAGTTGAACGCGAAAAAGCGGAGAGCCTCACCCATCCCGTTTCCTAGCCTTGCCAGATATGTTTTCCCATTCACGGCACTAACCTACTATTCTCTATATATACAATGTACAAACGTAAATTGGTAATTTAAAACAACATTTTTCATTATGGACATAAACGTCAGTTGATTGATTCGATGGCGACGGTTACAGTTCCTGATTATATTAAAACATCTGGAAATATAAACCGGCGTAATAACTAGACTAGTAATTAATATTGCGATACCATACAACGGTTCAAGGGATGTAACTTGTCTATAAGTTCTCTATTGAGATTATATTTGCTGCGACTGGAGAAATCAATGAGGCTTTGGGATTTGTGTCCAGTGCAGAGCCTGATAAAATAGTAAATACCTGTAGCATGCTGCCAATCAATATTGATTGATGATAGAAGCACGACGGATGTTGCATTGATTGAATGGCGAGCAATGTAGATCCTGATCAGACTGTGCATCCGCACAGTCTGATCAGGATCTACATTGATCGCAAATTTCATAAAATCCATTTCTCCAGCCACAGAAACATATATGTGCTACGGGTCCTAATTCATCTATATATACTTACTACCACACCACCTGGCGGATATTATGGGCAATCGCAATGAAACAAAGTGACATTCAAGTAGTTGTAAGTAATCGCACATACAAAACAAAGCTGCACGAGGAAACAAGTCTAAACCATGGTCTAGTACGAAATAAAAATATGGAAACAGTTTCAAGAAAGCGTGCAAACAACACTTGACACTAGGAAACTATTCTAAGTTACCACGCTGACGGCTGTCAGAACGAGTTAAATTGGGCCACCACCGTTGATTTCTCCTATGGAACGTTTTTATATTCTCTGCTACTTTAATTCTTTTGTATGAATGTTGTGGGAGGTACTTTCACATAAACTGCCCCATTCTGCTCTGGATATTCACTAATTACAAAAATAGACATTGTTTTAAAGTCACTCTTTTTCTTAAATTTTCGACCACATGGTTTTTATCAAAATAGTGTGAAACTGTATTGGAAGTCCTATGTGACGTCCAAATTGTAGCAGTAAACCAGTAGGGAGTAATCATTTATTTTTCCCGAAATGCATTATGTCATATAGAACTAACGACTGCATATATTTGATGATTAAAAGTATGCAGACTTATTATACTGAATTTATTACATTATCACAGCCAAAATGGCTGTGATAATGTAATAAATTCAGTATAATAAAAATTAATAAATTTATCATAAAATTGAAAATTTCTCCCTCAAAGTATACTTTGCTAGTAAAGTATACTTTGCAATGTTGATGAAATCGGCTACAGATGTTATAACGTTCAGGAATAGCACAGTCCTGTAGCATGATATTGATCTATCCTGAGCAAAAAAAAAAATACTTTACTGTACCTATTTCTTTCATATGTAGGTCATTTCAAGAGATACATCAAGTGACCATTTGGCAACACATCTGCATTTCTGTTGGAAATCTAAAAGTTGATTGCATACTCGACAAATTATGATTAAGGGAACAATGTGCAAAACTGAAAAACAACCACAAGTTTCTAAAAAAATCGCTTTGCATTTCTGGTTGATGCTATCAATGAGATAATGTTTTCTGTTACAATGTAGGTCGAAATTGAAATTATATCCGTTTAATATCTGTTGTGTCCACCACGGGCGTGTATTAGTGCGTTTACTCGACGTCGCCTGGAATTTACGTAATTTTGAACCACGGCGTTGGGAATAGTGTTCCATTCCCTGACTATAGTCTGTTTCACGAAAGCTGCCCAAATTTTACGGCCATATAAAGAATTCAAAAACAATATTTTTTTCGATAATATTAAATTAAAGGCAAATTTAAGAATGAGCCTTCTTTTTATTTCGCGAAATTTTGTCAAATATTGATTTTATTGCGAAAAAAACAATTTCCCCATGTTAAATCCCCGTAGACATCTTCACAGAGTGCAGAGTGAAGATGTCTATGGGGATTTAACATGGGGAATATTTTTAGAATTTCAGTAATCCTGGACCGATTTTCAAAATTTAACTTTTGTTTTCTGAGTTACATCATTTCCAAGCTATCTATCTAGGTTTCGGAGTCAATTTCCAATTGTTTTCGCTTTTTTACTCCTCCCACACTCCTCTACCTCTTTTTTCCCCATGTAAAATTCCCATAGAGAAATCAATTTTTCGTAAGCTGGCCCCGGCAAAACGTTGCTGTTGCTAGCGGCCAAATGGTTTCGAGTGGCGAGAGCCGTATGCGGACACGCATTGTCCTGTTGGAATGTTCCTGGGCCGTGTCTCTGCAGAAAAGGGATCGCCTCTGCAGTAAGAATTTCGTTTATGTAGCGAGCGGCAATCATGTTTTCCACGAATGACAATGAGTCTTGTTATACGCCCTCCCATAATCCCTCCCCAGACCATTACGCCACCACCACCAAACCTGTCTCTCTCTCTCGTACGCACACGTGTGTGCCACCTTTACGGCGACACACTCGCTGCCGGCCGTCGGCGTGGCTGAGATTGAAGCGCGACTCGTCGCTGAACAGTACGCTATCTACGGTGTTCCGTTAACGCCATCGTAATATCGCTATATGGTCGATCTACGGTAGTACGATTCTACGATGACGATAGTACGATACTACGATGACGATATAGTACGATACTACGATGACGATAGTACGATGCTACGATGACGATAGTACGATACTACGATGACGATAGTACGATACTACGATGACGATAATACGATGCCACGATGGCGATAGTACGATACCACGATGACGATAACGCGATGCCACGATAGTACGATGACGATACTACGATATTGTATCATACTATCGTCATCGTAGTATCGTACTATCGTCATCGTACTGTCGTGATCTCGTAGTATCGACCCGATAGCGATATTACGATGGCCTTAACGGAACACTGGTTATCGTAGTATCGTACTATCGTCATTGTAGTATCGTACTATCGTCATCGTAGTATCGTACTATCGTCATCGTAGTATCGCCTTCCGGATGGACATGCGCATTCGCATCAAAACAATGGATGACGAGGTAATTCGCCGGTATTTTGATACATATAATCATCATTAGATTAATTTAATTTCATTTAATAGGTATTTAAGATAGATATTTGAAAAAAGAATCTTGTTTGCGCCGTTTGCGCCGAAATTCTTGTTTGCGCTATTAATAAGGTGTGTGATCACGTGGTTTTCGAAACCGATTTTCCGACGTAACGTAATCTGTGACGTCATTTTTAAAGTCGATTTTCATTAAAATCTAACAAACTAACGATATTAGTAGTAATGGGTGGCACTATGGCGTGGTTTTTTAACATGTGTTTTTTACATAGATGGATTTTACCATAGCACCGGTTGTCTATGTAAAAAACACATGTTAAAAAACCACGCCATATGTGCCACCCCTTATTACTCCCATTATTGGGGGTGGAAACTTCTTGTATCACGCTATAGTGCCACCCCTGAACCATTTTGTTGGAGATTCCTGAATTTTATCCGGGTGGAAGCTTCTTGTATCACGATATAGTGCCACCCCTGAACCATTTTGTTGGTGATTCGTGAGTTTTATCCGGGGTGGAAACGTTTTGTATCACGCTATAGTGCCACCCCTGAACCATTTTGTTGGAGATTCATGAATTTTATCCGGGTGGAAACTTCTTGTATCACGCTATAGTGCCACCCCTGAACCATTTTGTTGGAGATTCGTGAATTTTATCCGGGTGGAAACTTCTTGTATCACGCTATAGTGCCACCCCTGAACCATTTTGTTGGAGATTCGTGAATTTTATCCGGGTGGAAACTTCTTGTATCACGCTATAGTGCCACCCTGAACCATTTTGTTGGAGATTCGTGAATTTTATCCGGGGTGGAAACGTCTTGTATCAGGCTATAGTGCCACCCCTGAACCAATCGTTTTTGTATTCAACACGAGCAGTATGTAAGGTATTCATTTCTTGAGAAAGTGTATAGCCCTGAAAAGGGCTGTTGTCTTTTAGTAAAATATGTAGTATTCAGGTTACTCCACATACAATCGACGACTATTTGGCAGGCCTCACAAATTTCGAGGTCTTTAAGGTCCTCTTCTTCAAAAAAGCCTTCGTCGAGCTCTGGACAATTGTGTTCTTCCCCGTGAGTGTCCAACACTGCATAACATTTTCTACACTCTATGTAACAGTGTTCACCGCACATAGAGCATTCCCCGTTCTTCTGCATTCTTATGTAGTTGGTTGAACAGTTTAATGACTAATGAAATATAGCTGTATGTTTTTTACTTTTATACACATCAGAAGGATTGACCTACTTTTGGTAGTTTAGTCATTTTTCGTCCAATCAGAAAGTGTGTTGTAAACGCGTTTTGTGATATCCTAGTGGGGTGTACTGTTCCTATATATAATTTTCAAATATTTTTGACAACTCCAATATTATCAAATACATATGAAAATGTCCTAGAAATAATTTTCATCCACTTCTGACAACTCTAATATTGACATAAGTTAATGAAAATAAATATTGATTGTAAATCAATATATTGGTATTTTTCAATTTATGGGGGAAAATTGAATACAAGATATGTAAAGTTTTTATAATATTTTATTGAACAATAACATATTTACAACATGTATGTTTAACATTCAAGAGGTATGATCTATTTCCATTGGTTAAAACTGTCTCTGTCCATGAAGCGTGAACAATGGGAACCTTAGCCCCGATATTGTTTCAAGCTTTCCACTAATCCGTAAGTTCGGTTTACAGCGCTTAAATAAGAAATTCACAACATTGTCATTTTCAACAACTTCGTTTCTCCATTGTTCAAATGTTAATTGTTCTACTTTAATCCTTGAATCTTTGAAGAACCCTGTTGTTACCAATAGGGCTTTCTTGAACTCTTCAAACATCTCTATTTTCTCTAATTCATCCTTGATGATCCATGGTGTGAGATATTGTTCATTTGATACTTTTAGTTTGAAAGCAAGTATCAATGCTTTCCTGTATGCTATGTGATTTAATAGATCTGTCAGAGGATTCATTGTTACTGGTTTCCTGATTGCTATATGATTTGCTAGATCTGTCAGAGGATTCATTGTTTCTTCAAGTGTGTCTATTCATAGAATTATTCAGTTATAATCCGTTCCTACTTTCATAGTCTTTAATATCAATCTATTTCCACGATTGTTTGACTTGTTTTTTCAACTGTTCCAACCACGATTCATTGGATCTAAAACGGATTTTGTTTTTAATTTGTATCCATAGTATGTATGCTTCCAATTTATTTTGATCGTCCAAGGCCATATCTTTGAGAATTGGATACCATTCTTCCATAATTGTATAGGGATCTAATTTCCGTAGAGCTGTCAATATGAATAAATCTGTTTGTTCATCTTGATCTGTGAATAAGCACAGTTGATGTCGTAATTGACTTAGACGTTCAACCTGACATCCATAACAATTATCATTTACTTCTTTTTTAATTAATGATTGAAGTTGTTCAACCATACATCTATTGAATGTGTCATGTATTGTCTTTCTTTGTCGGAGTACTTCTCGTGATTTCTTTACCAGATAAACATCGTTTTGTAACCACAACTCATAATTATGTCCCATCATTTTTATTGCTGGTACAAGTGACATGTTGAATTTTATAATATTTGTTGTTTCTAGAGCGAATACCTTGAAGATAGTGGCTTATGACAAAATGCAAAACGTTTATATAGGTACAAATGATTATAAGTTTTTTCTATTCTAAATATTTGTATTGGCCCTGAAAAGGGCCTTTCTGTCTTGATCGTCTAATTCAAGTTTGCTGTTTATCATACTTGTTCACTCTTTTGATGTATTTTTCATGGCCATCACAGTCCCGTGATCCACAGCTTCTACATGTTAAGAGAAATCTGTGTGTAGACCTATTGCTGGGTTTTCCAGGAATCGCAAATGATGGTGTCGGAGCTCGTCGGATCTCCTCATCCAAGTCTTCTTGCTGTGGTTGTACACTCGCTCTCTCATCATTACCCCAGTTTTCTGTAGGCTTCGACATCGTGTTCGATGAAACATGTGTCCTGATGATATCGTTCATCAAATCATCGAACTTGTTCCAGTTATATACGAAGCTATTCGAGGCTTCTCTTGCTTCAAATTTCAAATTATAGTAAGGAATTAAATTCCTAGCCACGTACTCATGAAATAAATATATTAAAGTTATCATCCTAGATGTGTAGAGTCAGGGTTGTACTCTGAACAATGTAATGCTTCTCATCGAATGTAAATTAATGATTTTATGATCGCCTTTTATATACACCAGAAGGATTGACCTACTTTTGATAGTTTAGTAATTTTTCAGATTTTCGTCCAATCAGAAAGCACGTTGCAAACACGTTTTTTTACAGTTAAGCTTGTTTATTTAACAATATTTGATTGAACAACAATATATTTACAACATGTAATACACAGTGTATATTCAATCAAAGTCTCAATGTGTTGTAGCCGTATGGTACAGTATTGAAATTGTCAACAATGACACGTTTTGTGTACACAGACCTAAATGTCTTGCTTTGACATTCACTCGTTACTGTTCTGTTTGCATGTCTCCTGATTTTACATGCATACACAACTTTCACTTCGGTACTTCGGTCCTCTGCACATTGAACATATGTATCAAAGTTCACCACTTGACTTGTGTTGTAATCGAGTGTTAGTCCTTTAACTTTGCATTTGGATTTAATTTCCCCAGCTTTTGTTATCAACTTGTATGCATAACTCTTTGGTCCTAAACCCCTAAAACTTATTATTTTATTTCCGGGTTCTTCATCAGTCCATTTACCAAGTCTACTATTGATTATGGGAGGGTTCCATGAATTCTGTTTGTGTATGTACATACAACTGTCTGTATCGAAATACAACACACGCTCATTTAATTTTTCCAAAACACTGTATTGTTCAAGTCTTGCATATGCTGTTACATATGATCCCACTACAACGTTTGATGTTGCATGGGATTCAATGTGTTCACGTCTAGTTTCATAGTTAACCAATATGAATGGACATTCATTATCAAATATTTCTACGTCTTTTACCATTATACATGGATTTGAAATCAAATATTTTGAAGGATTATTGATGTATTCCGTTTGTGTCATGATTTCACGTTGTGCCAATTTACCCCATAAGCAATTTAACATAACCTTGGCAAATGCTCTACGTCCAGTATTTGTTTGTATGTTTGTTGGATCAAGACAAATACCTTCAGCTTCTTCATAGTCCTTAACAAATTTTTCTTTGTATTTTTCTGTTACACACCATCCTGGATAACCACTTGCTTCTTGTTTGATTTTAAGAAAATTGTCCACATACCCCGAGAAAAAATAATTAGATTTTTCCGAAAAATGCCATACTTCATACACGTCTAACAACGTATAGCCACAGTCCAATGCTTTAAACAATTCTATTGACACCCATGTACCAACCAAAGCTCGTTCTTCAATTGTATGTGTACACTTTGTAGAACTTTCTTCTCCACATGTTCTACATAATGGAAACATGAGTTTGTTATTACTATGTGTTGGTAACACTGGATGAAATAGATTGTCCGGAGGGAGAACTTTTATCAAACCCTCATACTGTCGGATGTTTTCTACATCAATACTTTCTTTTGTCAAAATATCGGGGTGTCCTATCGGATATTCGTTGTGTTTACATACAAACGGATACAATGAACAAATATCAATATATTTGATTTCATCATCTGAAATTTCTTCAATATCATATTTAATTTTTATAGCATTACAACGTCCACCAAACAATCCTTCCCTAGGTTCAATCGGATCACAGTTTGGAAATAATTGTTCGATCATCTTTTTGTATTCTTTATCAGTTTTCATTTTTAAATCAAACTCATGTTCCCATATAGTGTAAATTTTGTAACCACTTACAATGAAATATTCCAATCTTTCAAATGTTTGAGAATATAAATTTTGCATTGTTTCACCATTTATCGGGTTTTTTAGATTACGATTTGGGTAACATTTAGGACAACCATGCCATAGGTCACCGAGAAACTCATACATAGTATTTGATTCTTTGTGAAACCCATCTACAGTATAAGGACCAATTTGATATTCTCCACCATTATTTGCATGTTGGATAACAATATTGTTTTCGTGTGCAATACTTTGTATCCATCGAATACCTTTCATTGAAAATTTGCGTTTAATCGGATCTCTGCTTGAAATAATTCCGATCTGATTACTTGGCATATATTTGTTACGCCAAACTTTGTTACATGCATCAGCGATTGTACTGGCTTCTAGAAACGGATCTATACCCCCATATTCCATGAATACCTTCCTGAATTCTCCACAACCACGTCTCAAAATATCTACATCTGATCGACAATATTTTTCCATTTCTTGTTTGAAATTGAAACAATCGTTGTTTTCCACACGTTCGTTATGCCATGATAAAAACTTTTCCCTAATAGTTATCCCCATTGAATCTGGTTTATAATAAGAAACATCAACGTATGGGCCAACATAAGCGACAAATGTATCAGTATTTGCCCAATGTGGAAAATATCCCTTAGCCATTTCTTTCAATTCAAAGGTTTCTGGAAATTTTGCCAATCCTGAATTTATGAAATTATATGAATCAATCATTCGTATACCTCCAGCTTCCATAACCATGATGTTATTACCGTTCATTATTACCTTTGGTCGAAAAATTCCCTTTTCAATGAGATGGTGAAGAATGAATTGGCCATCATATGCTTTGAAATTATGTGCAATAGCTGTAGCACCTTTATGTTGTTTTAAAAACAACCAATTACAAAATTCTGTCAAAGTATTTTTTCCTTCAAATACTACTTCTCTTCCTTCAGGAAACCAACTACAACATTTACAATTGAATTATATTGGTTCATTGATACATTCATCACAAGCTCTGTGTGCAATACAATAGTTAGGAATGTGAACCCCTGTGTCTCGTTGACATTCAAAATCATAAAATATGAAAAACGGTTTGTGATCATCTTCTTCAGTTTTGCTTTTATACTGTTGAATATGACAAAATTTGCATTTCTTCTTTCCTTTACATGTATGATTCTTCTTGGAGTCGGCAAACTGACCTCCACATTTGCCACAACATATTATGAGTTGACAAATTGATTTCTTTTCACGTCCTTCAATTTGCTTATGATTTGCAAAACACGTTACACTATAAAATGTCCTGAGGCAATCTTTACACTTGATAAAATCTATCACATGACATTTTGTTTTGGAACGACATGCCTTACACGAAGTAGGGCATATATGTGTTTCACGATTTTGGTAACCAACATTACACATCTCACAATAGTAAGAACATCCAATAAATCCAACAATATTTGTAATACAGTCATAGTGATCTTGATTATAGAATACATGTATTATTTTGGTGTATGACTGAATTTCTGGATATTCAAACAACAATTCTGTTTTCACATGTTGTTGATGAATCTTGATCACATATTCTGGATACATATATTGTTGTATTTTCTTATATTCTTCAAATCCACAAGCTTTTTGTGGTGAAATTCCAACTTCATTCAATAATTTCTCTGCTTCAATACGTTGTAAAGGTCTTCTGGAATCCCTGATTACATGCCAGCGCATATTCCATGCTGAAGAAACTTCTCGATCAGCATGACATTTTCCAACAACAATAGCCCGGGCTAAACACATATTGTCTATTGAATTTTCAATTTTCACAACAGTTTTCTTTTTTTTCGTGAAAACTCGAGATCAATTTCAGAGGGTGTCTTCTTTCTTCCAGAACCTGTTGGCATTTTGGTAAACGTTGTTTCGATTGACATCTCACCATCGTTCAAATTAAAATCCATATTCGATTGTATAACTTTTTCTATTTCTTGTAACAATATGTTCCGATTCAAATCTTCAACATTCAAGAATTGAATCGGTATCCCCATCTTTAATACAGGATTATTTAATGCTACCCTGATTTTGTCGTGTGGATCACCATCAATTCGTTCGATGATTTGATGAACGATATCATCAAATAATACCCCAACGAAATTTTGAGGGTGTTCGTCTACATCAAATTTCTTGAATGTTGTTTTAAAAACTGATGATTCAGTTCTGAATTTTCTTGATCTTCGACTTTTTTCTTGCATAAGATCATAAAATCTTCTAACATCTGGTGACTCTTCGGTTTCACTCTCGGTGTCCTAGTATGGTACAAGTGGCATGTTGAATTTTATAATAAAGTATTAATCAATTTGCAACACCTTATATACTATCGTTATATCGTGACGTCTATAAAAGAAGCCACAAATTCCATATGGTCATCATTAGTCTACTGAACTCAGAAGCGAAAGCATTACATTGTTCAGAGTACAACCCTGATAAAATGGATCAACTAAGAAAACATTGTGACCAGCATCCGGAAGCCGAAGAATGTAAATGTTTCGATTTTCTCAAAAATTGTACTATAGGCATAGTAAACGGAGAATACACTATTAATAATGTAAACATTTATAAATCACCCAAATATCAATATTATCCTTTCATAGGGTACATAACAAACAATTCCAGATTTATACCGTTTGGTATTTGTCCAAAGATAACTGTGATATAATTTTTTTTTTTTATAGGTTATTAAGTTCTAGAACATACGGGAAGGATAGTCAGATTTACTTTGACAAGGATCTTAAACCTTTGCTTCATCTATACAGCCATAAAATTCCTTTTTCGGGGGCTGTCAACATAGAAACTAAAATTATTAAGTGTTATCCCAGTATCCCTC
The DNA here is from genome assembly GCA_029237695.1 of Conchocele bisecta. NCBI lineage: Eukaryota > Metazoa > Mollusca > Bivalvia > Lucinida > Thyasiridae > Conchocele > Conchocele bisecta. Next base: position 18,039,586 of record CM055273.1, on the reverse strand, counting down.
AATTAAATGTGAGAAAAGGGTATTGTAAATGGAATATTGGTTAGCAGCTATCGTTTTGTAAGACACACTGTGATTGGTCACTTGATTTTTATCAATTTCTAAGTAGGTCAATCCTTCTGATGGGTATAAAAGACGATCATAAAATCATTAATTTACATTCGATACTATGGCAGACAACAGAAGTTACGATTTTGTCGCTCAAGATTTTGATATATTAGCAGAGACGATGAATGAAATATATCAACCAACCTTTCAGCCACCACAACAACAACAACTACAGCAGCAGCCAACTGTTCCTGCATACATTCCATTAGAGAAGAAGAAAGAAGATTCTATGATATTGAAAGAACTACAGAAACTGAACAACAATACAGAAAGAATATTACAGAAACTAGAGAACATCGCATCACGACATAGTGTTCAACTGGACCGTATGACAGACACATTATCAAGGAAACTGGAGAAACAGTGTGAAAATCGGAACTTGACATTTAACACAAAGCCATTGAAAGTACCTATCAAGTTTGAATTGGACAAGAAAACAGTGGCACAGATCAGTCAACATGCCGAAAGGGCCCTGTGTGATACAGTTGACGAAAAAATACATTCGCATAAAAGTGGGATTGGTGCACATCGTAAACACATTCGTCCAGAAAAAGAAAATCATTTGATTCCACGAAAATAAAATATTGTACCAGTACTCGTGTCTTTTTAAAAAAAACATTAAAAAAATTGTACCAGTACTCGTGTCTTTTTTATTTTTTAAAATTGTACCAGTACTCGTGTCTTTTTAAAAAATAAAAAATAACAGTACTCGCACCTTTACCCAAACGGCCCTTTTCAGGGTCATCCCAAACTATTCGAACAGAATTCCTTTTCAAATAAAACATTGCTATACACATGATAGTATATCATAATACATGTGGACCTTGTACTGTAAACAATGGAGAACGAAGACCTATTGTCTTTGTTATTTCAACATCCCTGTAACATTTATATAGCAGGTCCAAGTGGATGTGGAAAAACTGAAATTGTACAAAAGATTATTGATTATCGCAAAGATTTATTTAATATTGTACCCGAAAAAGTAATATGGTGTTACAAAGAATGGCAACACAGTTATACTATCATGCAAGAAAAAATCAATTTCCTCAAATTTATTGAAGGTATCCCAGATGATGAAAATGAAATTGTATCCGATGTAACAATTCCACATCTTGTAGTATTTGATGATATGTTAGGAGAAAAAGATGAAGAAAAAATGAAATTGTGGCTTACAAGAAAAGGTCATCATAGAAATTCAAGTGTAATATATATTACACAAAATATGTTTCAACAAAATAAATAGAGTAGAACTATAAGTCTTAATTCTCGTTACATTATTTTATTTAGAAATGAACGTGATGGGTTACAAATTAAAACATTATCACGTCAAATGCAAAGTCCGCACTTAATTTCAGCCTACAATGATGCTACTTCTCAGGAACATGGTTATTTGTTAATTGATTTTCAATCACGAATTAAAAAACAATTTCGTTTAAGAAGTGACATTTTTCATCGCTGGATTACAGATAAGGATGTTAGAGGACCTACTATTTATTCTCCAATATAGTAATATAGATATCAGTATTGTACTTTCTAACAAGGTGCTAACATGACTTTCTCATACACATCAGGAAATATTATTTATGCTTTAAGAAATTTAAGTGATGAATAACATAAACTTACAAGAGAAATAATATTGAAATCTGGATTAAAAGAGATATTGAAATGGTTTTCAATAGCTGCTCAAAATATAGTTGAAAATAAAATAAAATTACCAAAACAAACATTGCGTTTTATAGAAAAAAATAAAAAAGATGTTAAACAATTAGCGGATCCTACAGTTGATGATGAAACAAAGAAAAAAAATAATATTAAAACCTGGTGGTGGAGGATTTTTAGGTGGTGTAATTATTAGAAGTTTACTTCGCTGGACAGGTACAAAAAACGTGAAAAATAGAAAACTAACCAAAAAACAAACTAAAAAGAAAACAATTAAAAAACAAAAGAAAACACGAAATAAAAAATCTCAAAAGAAAACAACTAAAAAGGTAACAACTAAAAAGCAAAATGAATCTTCAAGATTTTCTTCAATGTCTAGTATGTCTACAAATCCTAGTCCTGTTAATTTACATAGATCTATATCACCGTTTCATACACCCTTATCGGGTAGAAAACCTCAGTTCACATCGACACCAACTTCCTTTAGATCTCCACAATTACCATTTACATCAATTTTGACAAATCTGGATCATCATACAATGCATCTTTCCCCAGTAATTCTGGTTCATTTGAGCGACAAACTCCAAAAAAAAAGAAGTACAAGTATAGCCCTGAAATTGAAAATTGGTTTAGACTTGTTAATAAAGCAACACAAGAACATGAAAAACTGTTACAGGAATATAATGCATTGGATGAACATCCAATAGCTAGGTTTTCACCGTTAAGAACACCTTTGGGATCTCCTAAAACCAAAGAAGCTGTCAGAAACAAACTTATTCAAAAAGAAAAGGAAATAAAACATCTAAAAGATTTTGCGTTTAAAAATCCAGAATTAAGAGTAAAAATTAAAAGGTACCTAGGTGTATAAAATACAGTTATTAATTAATTTTGTATCATTCAATATAAAGTATTGTTAGTATAAAGATGGGTAAGGTCAAGAATAAAACCAGTAAAAATAAACCATTAATTAAAAAACATGGTGCTATGTTTTTGGCTATAGCTAATGAACCTAAAAAATATCGTGAAAAATTAATAAAAAATGCACCAAATCATATAATTAAGTGTATTTGTGAATGTTGTCACAATCTCTTAAAAGGCAATGACACACTTACATCTGATCAGAAACATAAATTGTATCCTATGCGTAAACATCTCAGACAACTTGTATCAAAATCAATTTCAATTAAGAAAAAGAAAAATATTATAAATCAGACAGGAGGTCTTTTACCATTTTTACTTCCATTATTACCATTAATATGTAAAGCTGTTCTAGGTGGTGCACTTGGTGTTGGTGCCAGAGCAGGTATTCGAGCTCTAGTTAAATAATGTCGGTCAGGAAAATGGCACTTGTTCCTTTTCATTTACTGGAAAAAATGAATAAATGGAAAATAGAACAAAGTCAAAAACCTCAGCTTCCACCGGATCCACAAATTGCAAATACAGCTAAGCTCCAAAAAATTTATCTACCTTTTAGAAAGAACAGATTTATCGGAAAGTGAAAAGGTAAAGCAGCACGGAGAAACATTACATAAATTTCAGGAATCATTTAAAAAAGTTTTAGAACCTCAACATGTTACAGTAAATGCAAGTACAAAAATACCACTTAATGATAGGATTTTACAAAGTATACCAAAAACAATGCAAAGAAAGGCAGAACTTCTTTTAAGCATGCTGAAAGATAATCCAAAAATCAGTTGGGATGAAAATGGTTTAGTAACATATAAAGGAAAACTTATAAAGGGATCAAATATTATTGATTTAGTTAATGACACTTTACGTCAAAGAAAAGGATGTAACCCCAGAGGTTGGGAGACATTCAGTACAGCTTTACAGGAACTCAATATACCACAAGACGTAGTTGGTAATAGACAACGATGGAACTGGATGCATAAATATCAAACTGATACATCTGACATTGAGTCGGATTCAATATTTAGTACACCTAAAACAGTAATGAAACATCGTAAAACACCAAAATCAAAAATTTCAGTCACCCCAACTGGTATAAAAAGAAAGTTAGATTCAACATATCTTAAAAAATGGGAGCCTTATTAAAGCATAAAGAGAAGAAACTTAATTCATTACTAAAGAAAATATATTATGATCCAAAAAGTTCAATTGCCTACACAAGTGCAAAACACTTGTATGATTCAATTAAACGAATAAACACATTTTCAGATGTTAGATTAAAACATATACAAGAATGGTTGAGCAGACAGAAAACATATACACTTCATAAACAAATTCAAAGACGTTTTACACGTCGTAAGACAATAGTAGGAGGTATCGATCAACAATGGCAGGCTGATTTGGCAGATATGCAACAATTCTCAGGCGAAAATGAGAATCTAAGATATCTATTGTGTGTAATAGATGTATTTTCAAAATATGCATGGGTCATACCCCTTCCTAACAAAACGGGGAAAACATTGATTAGCGCGTTTGATTTGATACTAAAAACATCAAAACGTAAGCCACGTTCTTTACAAAGCGATAAAGGAACGGAATTTAAAAATAAAGAATTTCAACATTTCTTGAAATCTAAGCACATTCATTTTTTCACAACCGAAAACCCTGAAACTAAGGCAAGTATAGTTGAACGATTTCAAAGAACTTTAAAAACACGTATGTGGAAATATTTCACATATCATCAAACTAGAAAATATATTGATATTTTACAAAATACTGTTGATGGATACAACCGAACATACCATCGTAGTATTAAGAGGACCCCAATTTCTGTCAATACCTCAAATGAAATTGAGGTTACACATGCATTGTATTGAATGAAACAAGCTATTCCAACCAAAAACAAATTACATGTCGGTGATTTAGTTCGTATTAATAAAACAAAACGCACATTTGAAAAGGGTTATCTACCAAACTGGACGAAAGAATTATTTAAAATATTTCATATTAATAAAAGTTTACCAGCAACTTATAAAATTGAAGATCTTGATGGTGAAAAAATAATGGGTACATTTTATGGAAAGGAAATTCAAGGTATAAAAGATGATGAAATGTATGAAATTGAATCAGTTCTTGCTCGACGTATAAGACGTGTAGGTAATAAAACAATCAAGGAAACTAAAGTTCGTTGGATGGGTTATCCGTCAAAGTTTGATAGTTGGATTGCAACATCAAACATAATATGAATGAACTGAACAAGATATAATTGAAAACGGAAAAAATAGAAAAACAGGAGTTTTCATTTTGTGGTAAACGAATACCAAAAAATCAATTTCAATATATTTCTCAAGTAATTATAATATATGCAATTGTTACAACAGCCATCATTCATTTAAGTATCAAAAGTCCTAATCGTGAATTGTGGCTCGTTCTTTTAAGTAGTTCTCTTGGATACATTTTACCAAGTCCAGGCTTAAAATTTACCAAAAAACCACAGGCAGGCTTCGATTTTACAGACGGTAAAAAATGAATTCATTTTACGCAACATTACTGAGTGATAGTTCTATGGATATTTATTCATCAAATACACAATGTTGTTTCAAAGTTAAATTTCCTCAGACAGTTCGCATCGATAAAGAAAACTGGGAAATAGCATTAGCGGAATTAATTATTCCGTCACAGTTTTTAAATATTACCAAAGACGAAACAGAATTTAATATTATAACAAAAGATTTATCTTTCTACGCGAATGTTTCAGAAATAAATAATAAAAGATTTGATATAAATGAGATAGGCTTTAGTGAAGATGGTACTCCTGTTAAATGGAGTTTCAAATTTAATTTTCAACCTGGATCCTATTCATCATTAGCTCAGGTATTGGAAACAATTGATAATCTCATTCAAGATTCTTTTAGCGATATTTTTAAAAAAACAAGCAAGCGATTCACGTTTCATATTCTCATGGTATGAAACGTCCAACATTTAATTTCCAGAAAATTCTAAAAACAGGAATTAAATTTAACAATACATTGTTTTTAAAGTTAGGTGGAAATCCAAAGCTAATAGCCAATACATTTTTTCCAAACAGTGATGCAAATGATTTTTTTCCACATTTGTCAAATTTAAATGAGGGGTTTAATCATTTGTTTGTTTACTCTGATATTGTTGAATATTCGATTGTAGGACATATTCAAGCTCCGATTTTAAGAGTTGTACCATTCAAAGCATCAAATTCAATCGAAAATGATAATGGCAATCAACATATTAACCATGAATTTTTAAACTTACATTATATGCCTGTATCAAAATCTAAATTTGACACAATTCATGTAAATATAAGAGGAGATTCTGGCAATCCTGTTCATTTTGTTCTTGGAAAGTCTATGGCGAAGTTACATTTTAGGAAAAGAAAAATAGATTGAAAATGCATCCTGTATATCGAGGAGTTAAACGTCAGTATGGGGCAGGATTAGGATCCTTGTTCAAATCTGCAATTAGAACCGTTTCTCCAATTATAAAACCAATAATAAAAACTGGAGTAAATTATTTTAAAAATGAAGGAATGAAACAAGGAATAGGTTTAGCTCAAGATATTTTTCTTCAACACAAAAATCCAAAGGATGTAATTATTTCACGAGGTAAACAAACAATGAATTCACTAGGAAAATCGTTTTTGAAGAAATTAGGTATAAAAACAAAGAAAAATAAAAGGAAACATCAGTTGCGTTCAATACATCGAAGAGTTAAGGTCCATAAATCAAGTAACAATCAAAAATGTCTTGGTAGAAAAAGGAGAAAAATATCTAACAGAAATTTAGATATTTTTGACTAAAATAAAAAAATGATGCAAAACGGTTCTTGTGAATGTAGTAAGACAGAGTTGGATGTTCAATCAGTACCTCCAACCATGACTGCTATGCACGAAAGTCAGTGGGTTGAACATTTGCCGATTTCCTCTCTCAACAATAATGCTCCAATAGAATTTGTAATTCCACCACAAACAGATAAATGGACAGATTTATCTCAATCTTACATGTATTTGAAATTGAAAATTTTAAAAATAGATAATACTGCGTTAGACGCAGATGATAATATTGCTCCAGTTAACAATTTCTTTCATAGTATTTTCAGTAACATTGATTTATATCTAAACAATAAACTGATAACAAATAATTCTGATACATATCCTTTTCGGGCATATTTAGAAAATATTTTGTCATATAACGCTGAATGAAAATCAACACAATTAGCTGCTAGTGAAATGTGGTTGAAAGATACCGCCGATAAATATGAGATTGTTGACATTTCAGGTGAAAATGCAGGTCTTAATAAGAGGAATTCATTTATTTCTGGGAGTAAAGTAATCGAACTTCAAGCACGCTTGCATTTGGATTTATTTTTACAAGAAAAGTATTTACCCAATGGAATTTAAATTAGAATAAGACTCAATAGAGCATCGTCAAAGTTTTGTTTAATAGGCGGCACTGACGCACCAGAGACAAAAATAGATTTTGAAAATGTTAGTTTCAATGTAAGAACTGTTGAGCTATTACCTGCTGTGTCCAATGACAGGAACAGACTCATAGCTCAAAAGAATATGAAAATTCCTATACGTAGAGTAGAAGTCAAAACATTCACAATTGCAACTGGAATGAGCTCAAAAATAGAAGATCATCTTTTTCAGGGGCAATTACCAAAACGGATATTCATTGGTATGGTTGATAATGCTAGTTTCAATGGGGAATACGCAAAAAATCCATTTAATTTTCATCATTTTAATCTATCAAAAATTGATGTAAATTGTAATGGTCATGGTATTTTCAACCGTCCATTTGAGCCGGATTTTGAACATAAATTATATCTTGAATCATACATGTCTTTGTATCAAGCTGTGTCTTCACTAGGTCAAAACAAATCATTTGATATTACTAGAGATGAATATGTAAATGGATATTGTTTATGGGGATATGACTTGACACCTGACCAAGGCAGTGAAGAGGGACACCTACACCCTATAATAACTGGAAATCTACGCATTGAGCTTCAGTTTGCCAGAGCACTTGAAAAAGTCATCAATGTCATAGTGTTCTCAGAGTTTGATAACCAGATTGAAATAAATAGTCTTCGTGAAGTGATCACCGACTATTAATATTGGACAATTATGAACAAAACAAATCCTAAAAGCAACGTATTGGTGAAATCAACATCCAAAGATGGAAACCATCGAATTACAACACATACTGGACCGAGAAATATGGCTGAAGAGACTAAACGGAATAGTATGCCCAAAAGACAAGCTACCAAATCACAGACCATTAGACGTCCAAGCGTACATAATCAACACGGATAATTCTGATCAACCTGGAAAACATTGGATAGCCATTGCATTCGACCATAAGAATGAAGCAACCTACTTTGACTCCTATGGATTACCACCACTACATGAAGAAATATTGTCTTTCTTGACAAACAATTCTACGAAATTGACATTTAACAAACAGAGACTACAAAGTGTATTCAGTACAACATGTGGAAAATACTGTGTGTTTGTGTTGGTTGCGATTGCAAGAGGAAATACTCTACGTCTCTGTATTCAACAAACATTCAGTTCATCAGATTACTTCAAGAATGATAGGACTATAACGATCTGGTTCAAACATCACTTTGGAACACTCTACGAAGGACCTTAACAAAGTTCAACATCTGTCGGGTGTCAATGTTGTAAACCACAACAATATCATCATGCCATGTCTTTGCATTTTCCAAAATTACTTCATGTTACAAATATGTTAACATAATATTGCATGTACTTTTGTAAGGATCAAATATGAATATCATATCTGGTCTATAATTCTATGTTGTAAAATATGTTGTTGTTCAATAAAATATTATTAAAACTTTACGTATCTCGTATTCAATTTTCCCCCATGAATTGAAAAATACCAATATATTGATTTACAATCAATATTTATTTTCATTAACTTATGTCAATATTAGAGTTGTCAGAAGTGGATGAAAATTATTTCTAGGACATTTTCATATGTATTTGATAATATTGGAGTTGTCAAAAATATTTGAAAATTATATACAGGAACAGCACACCCCTAAATGTTCAGGGTGACACTATAGCGTGATACAAGAAGTTTCCACCCGGATAAAATTCACGAATCTCCAACAAAATGGTTCAGGGGTGGCACTATAGCGTGATACAAGAAGTTTCGACCCGGATAAAATTCATGAATCTCCAACAAAATGGTTCAGGGGTGGCACTATAGCGTGATACAAGAAGTTTCCACCCCGGATAAAATTCACGAATCTCCAACAAAATGGTTCAGGGGTGGCACTATAGCGTGATACAAGAAGCTTCCACCCGGATAAAATTCAGGAATCTCCAACAAAATGGTTCAGGGGTGGCACTATAGCGTGATACAAGAAGTTTCCACCCCCAATAATGGGAGTAATAAGGGGTAGCACCTATGGCGTGGTTTTTTAACATGTGTTTTTTACATAGACAACCGGTGCTATGGTAAAATCCGTCTATGTAAAAAACACATGTTAAAAAACCACGCCATAGTGCCACCCATTACTACTGATATTACGATGGCCTTAACGGAACACCGTAGGTATCCCAGTCACGTCGACGCCAATGACGGTGACGCCTCGCCCATTACACTCTGGCACGGCGGTGACGATTCGTCAATATACTGCCAGTGTATGGCCTGTACGCCCTTACAGGTCGTTGCTGGCTTCTTAGACGATTACGTATCGTCTGCTCCGACACGCGGTATTGGCGTGCCGTAACGGTTGCCGGCTGGAACCTATCGCGTAAATGCGTCAATCGGATTTCCCGATCTTCACACAGCGTTGTAACACGCGGTCACCCTGCCCTAGGACGATCAGCCACATCCCTAGTTTTCTGCATACGCGTAATCAAACTGAAAATGGTTATGCGGCTGCAACCAAACACTGTACAAACGGCAGCGGGAACAACGCCAGCTCGAAGCTACCCAATTGCCTGTATTTTGTGTATGTTTTGGACTTTGTACCGAATGACTTGTCTGCTCAGGTAGACCAAACTGAATTTTCCATTAATTGAGCACGAGCACGTGCAAATGGCTCGAAACGACTTTCTGACGATTCGATCATTACACATTGTCCGATGATAACAAATCAGATTCACACACGGTAGGGGTACTCTTGACCGACAACTTGACACAGGAAGCGTGTATATATATACACATTGATGAAAGTAAGTTTCTTTTTTTGCTCAGTATATATCGCTTGCTAGAAGCATGACGGTGTTTTATTGATGGAATGGCGGACAGTGCAGATCCTGGAAAAACTGTGCGGATGCACGTGCTGGTCTGGATATACATGTATACGGGTCGAATGACCGATAAGCCCACTCATATCTCCAGTCAGTGTCATATTTAAAGCGATTCCTATTTCTATACCATACATAGTCTTGGGAGTGACAAAAACGAACAGCACGACATATTACAGCTGTAGCCGATATCACCAAAATTGCAAAGTATACTTATCTATCAACGTATACTTTGTGGGAGAAATTTTCAATTTAAGGATAAATTTATTAAGTTGTATTATACTGAATTTATTACATTATCACAGCCATTTTGGCTGTGATAATGTAATACATTCAGTATAATAATTCTGCATACTTTTAATCATCAAATACATGTATATGCAGTCGTTAGTTCTATATGAAATAATGCATTTCGGGAAAAATAAATGATTACTCCCTCAAAGTATACTTTGCTAGATAAGTATACTTTGCAATATTTATGAAATCGGCTACAGGACGCCCACATCGCAGGTTGTAATATAAAATACATTTTATTTCGTATATTCTTTACATATGACACTTTTCGGACAAAATTAATATTCATTCGGACGTGTTCATTGGCATTATTATATTTTGTGTATATCAAAAGTATTTTGCCAATCCATTAGCATATTTCACCAACATTGCAAAGTATACTTTTCTAGCAAAGTATACTTTGAGGGAGTAATCATTTATTTTTCCTGAAATGCATTATTTCGTATAGAACTAACGACTGCATATATTTGATGATTAAAAGCATGCATAATTATTATACTGAATTTATTACATTATCACAGCCATTTTGGCTGTGATCATGTAATAAATTAAGTATAATAACAAATAATAAATTTATCCTAAAATTGAAAATTTCTCCCTCAAAGTATACTTTGCTAGAAAAGTATACTTTGCAATGTTGGTGAAATAGGCTACTGATATCAGGCGCGACAACAGTGTTAATCACATGAACTCCTTGTTATGGCGGGTTTTAACCCATTTCATAAATGTGTTATGACACAGTGTAACGTGTAATAACACCTGGAGCGCATTTGATTGGCTGGCCGCATAACCCTAATTACGTATTCGTATTATGCGCCAACGTTATGTCAAATTAATAAAATAAGGACGTTCCAAATGACGTCCGTAATGGCGCGACATCATGTTTTAAACGTCATTAGAAGTGTCCGTAAAATTACTGCAATTGTCAGAATGAGCTCCCGTTTGGTAATGTGAAGTGTTTACAAATAACAGGATCCTGTTATATGGCATATTTATAATACTTGCATTGCCTAGGATTAACTAGTTTTATCTGTGGAGATTTTCAGCTAGAAACGAAAATAGTCAATGGCGTCTTATGGGTGGTGGTCGGGCGAGCGCGACGGCGTAAATTAACTGTAGGGGTTCCTCCTTATAGGAATCACGATTTGCTTGGTTTGGCCCTCACGTGCGTTTTTATATTTGGCTCTTTTGCTACCTGGGAGTTGAATTGGGTTATTGCCCATTATAAAAGTAGTAAGATTATTACTGATCCTACTGCTTTTGTGAGGGGGCCAAGTGGTTCTGGTGTGGCGAGGACCTGGCATCAGATCAGGATTATTCTGATTTCAGGGTTGAATATATAATGATTTATATACTACCAATTAACTCGTCCTGAATGTTTATTTTACCTGAAAAGCTAAATAATGGACGAAATAAATAATTATTCCTGTATTACAACCTTGGATGCGGGAGTCCAGGTTTAAACACAGAACAATATCCTGTAAGGGAAGACATAAAACCACACATGTGCTGTTAAGAAAAATGGATAATGGATAATTAAATCGGAAGGCCTCGTCCAGTATTCCCGCGACTTTTCCAAGTTTATATCCCCGATAAATTCCACAAAAAGGTAATTCATTCCTTATGATTCCATCATTTGAAATAAATTCATCAAGAAAATGTGTTTATTTTCCGTTTTCTTAAGAATTATTTTAACGGCGCCTCACGGTTACGGAAAGTAGTTCGGCGTGGGAGTTTACTGGGATATAAATTTTAGACAGAGACTTGCTACGGGCCAATCAAATGTTAGGGAATTGTGTAAATATGTTTGTGCTGGAATTATGAATAATTATCATGATTAAATAGGGTGTATCCAACTACCATTCTGAAATACCGGTGACGGGATTTATTTCCCAGAGACATCTGGGAATCCGATAAAGAAACGAGTGCGGAGCACTCGTTTCTTTATCTGATTTACATATGTCAAGGGAAATACATCTTGTAAGTTTCAAAATGGTAGTGGAATAAATTGTATATTACATGCTCTTCGATAAATGTGAAATTTACTCTTATAACGTTGTCAAAATTGACGTTAGAGTATGAATTGTTTCTTTGCCGGATATGACGTTAAACGTGACGTCAATTGCGTCTCGCGAACGTCTAGGAGGGCGGCGGGGGTGGGGAGAGTATGCTTTGCCCCCCCCCCCCACCTCCAATCAGAGACAGACACAAGAGAGCAAGCATGTTGAAGTATGTTGGTGCGGCGAAAAATAAGTGCGGGTTTGACATAGACATGTACATCTACATCTACAACAACAACAACAATCTTTCTGATCAATTTTAGGCATATTCTTTAAATCTTAGTTGCAACCCAACATGTACAGTGGAACCTCTCTAAACCGGACACCCTGGAGGTCCCCAGGGTTGGAGGTCCCCAGGGTTGGAGGTTGGAGGTCCCCAGGGTTGGAGGTTGGAGGTCCCCAGGGTTGGAGGTTGGAGGTCCCCAGGGTTGGAGGTCTCCAGGGTGCCCGGTTTAGAGATGTTCACTGTACTTCCGATATAAGAGCACTGAAGCACGTGTCTGTGTGCATTGCAATCACGAACACTGATAAACATCAACGATACTTGAACGTGAAATCGGTCATAATTGAATACATCGATGTCGTCAGGTTGTTCGGTTTAGAGCGGTTCCACTGTAGTAAGTAATTAGAATATCTTCATGCAAGATAACATTTGACAAGGATTATCTTTATAATAATAATAACTGTTACAAGCATCAGGGGCCCGTTTCACTAAACTTCGTACGACAAAAATGTTCTTAAGTGCAAATTTATGATTGTCTGGAAATTTTAATTTATGGATTTACATTTTTTGAGCATAGGCTGCATATGCAGCCGCAGCCTATGTTCAATAAATGTAAGTCCAATAAATATTTACAAGAAAACGGTGTTAATGTGAAATTTACAGACTATCATATATTTGCACTTACGAACATTTTAGTCGTACGAAGTTTAGTGAAACGGACCCAAGGACAGTTTCAGACATAATGAATGATGAATCTGTCACTGAAATCCTTTTGCCGTCAGTGATGTCGCTTATGAAATTGTATCTCACATTTCCAGTCACAACAGCAACAAGGTGCATGATCACGTGTCTACAACAACAACAATAATGGCTGAACGTGTTGAAAGCGCGCCCACTCCAAAAGCAAGTATTATTTGATATTTTCCTTAAGAGGCAACGGATTTTGATGAAATATGGCGCAGCAAACGCGTCTTCATGGGCTGCATTTTGTGGTCCTTGGAGTTTGGCACATACTTGTGTCGTTGTTGCGAAGAATCGATTTCCGTGTCAGTAGACACTTAAATCGATTCTTCGCAAAAACGAAAGAAGTTTGTGCCAAAGTACCGAGACCACCAAATGCAGCTTAACAAGACGCTTTTGATTAGGCATATTTCATCAAAATCCGTTACGTACATTGAATTGGAGGGCTTCTGAAAGTTTCAGTACTTGTTGTTGTTGTTGTAACCACGTGACTATACACCTTGAACAACTGCAAAACTTTCTTGTTCGTGTCTGAGGCGTTTGAAAACCTATATAGGGTCTGCTATGACACAGAAACGTCTGAACAATATCTTGCTTCTTCATTTTCATAAGAAACTGACGGATAATCGGAATGTGAATGCACTAGCATTATATAGAAGATATTCCATCGTACATTTTGAATAGCGGGAAATAATACACGAGTGTGCGTCGGCTTCCGCATAAGCAACGAGTGAGCGTAGTGAACGAGTTGCTTGCACGGACGCCGACGACACGAGTGTATTATTTCCGCTATTCAAATATGTACGATGGAATATCCTATGTATTACACTTCCACGGTGGATATATATATACACATTTGATTTTATAATCAATGAATTGTGACGTGCGCATGAATAGTTGTACAATTACGTGTTTTCCCGCGTTTGGACGTTACGTTGTGTGACGTCAACTGTGACGTCATATAACAATTTTGAAATCCAAATTACGCAGCTGTTTCTATGAACCAGATATATTTGAGTGCATGTTTGGAATGTGTTCAATCACATTAACATTCTAGATTAGTCGAGACCCTTTCCAAATTATCTAATAACTTTATTTTTACTGTAATAAAAAGTAAACATTTTGCATGGTAGCTCGTGGTTTCCAAGAAAGCAGGCGCGCAATACGGGTGTTCTCTTCGCTATGTATTATTTGTAAGGAGTTGATTACGGGTTTTCTCTCAACCTGTGCAAATAAGTTGCAAGAGTGCAATACAATTTGTTATTATACCTCATCGTAATTTCTAAGCATATCATTGGTCAGATTGTTGTCATGTGGTACGAACCAATCTGGGATATCCCCCTTTCGTGTATATTGCCGTGGGATATTGAAAATATCCCCAGCTGCGACCGAAGACACCCGATACACAATACGTAAATAACTTAACTCTGTGTCGTAGTGGTAACATTGAACGAAATTGTGGTACAGTCATTGACGTCGTAGGGGTCGAGGGCTCGAGCCCAACCACCAGCATATTTTGTTATGATTTTTTGTTCGGTTTATTATTATTACCAATACTTTTTTCTATTTACTTTATAAATTCAACATTTGATCAATATTTTATTGGATAAAATCCGGTAATATTGGCATTGTTTTGCTATGAGTATGTAATATTAAATTAAAAGAAAAATGAGTGGGTGGGGTAGTAGGCCTACACAAATCGAGGAAAAAATGGGAATATTTCAATTTGAATATTTTCGGTATAATAAATTAAATAGTACCCTCGGGAGATATCGCTTCCTAGTGGAGATAATTTACCATATTCCCCTCAACAAAGGGCACTATTTCTATATTGGCAAATGTGGCAAATGTCTGCCAACATGTCGTCTGAGCATTTATGCACTCTGGTCTGTTGTTATAATTGCACGCAGTCTCTATAAATTACCCATTTATTAATGCTAATGCATACATGTACATGTAGGCTATATGTTTATTCCTCCGCCGACCGAAGAGGTTCGGGGGTGTATATCGATCATCCCTGTGTCTGTCTGGCGTATCTGTCGTATGTAGGCAAAATGGTCAAGTTGCGATAACTTTTAAATTAGTTTCCATTTGCCGAACTCAATGATATTTGGTATGTGACTTCAACATACTACATATGATGCCAGAAAATAAATGCGGCCCGTTTTCTTCCATAGTTATGGATCTTTATACAATTTGTATAGCTACATATGGAAGCGTCCTGGTGCCAATGTTAAAATATTTTTTCTCCTAATTACGATATACTAACTCCTAATTAGGAGATAGTACGTCCTAATTAGGATATACTAAGTCATAATTAGGATATATTAACTCCTAATTAGGATACAATTTCTCCTAATTAGGAGTTAGTATCTCCTAATTAGGATTTAGTATTTCCTAATTAAGACTTAGTATCTCATAATTAGGAGCTATATTATCTCCTAATTAGGACCTACTATCTGTGTCAATGCTAAATAAATTATTATCTCCAAACTAACTTCCAATTAGGAGATAATATCTCCTAATTAGGAGTTACTATCTCCTAATTAGTACTTATAATCTCCTAATTAGGACATACAAATTCCTAATTAGGAGACATGATCTCCTAATTAGGACTTATTATATCCTAATTAGGAGATACATATATTTTAGCATTGTCACAAGGACGCTTCCATAGCCACTGCATTTACCAAACTGTTAGCATCTATGTACCTGCAATAACGTTAGTTTCCATTGACTGCTTCAGTTACATTTGATATGTGATATTCAAGTTCATATAGTATGAAAACATTGCCCATATACTATCTGGTGGCTTAGTTGGCGATTCCTGGTACAACGGGAACTTGATCCAATTGGTCAATTTAATGTATTGAGTTACGTGACTTCTAGTACAGCAATCGATATGGCATAAAACGTGCCCACTCAGTAGGCACGAACTGTTCTTTATAGGAATTCAATAAGTGTATAATTGTGTCATTATTCCACCAGTTCTAAAAATTACGAGTGCCCGCTATACGGATATAATCATTTATTATATGTATTTTACTGATAGTGACGCACGGTGGTCATAGGCTATTTTCATATGCAAATGAGGCATAATATCTTTTAATTATTTATACAAATTAAATAGGTCACCTAAAAAATAGTATGTTCGACAGATTATAAAGCATGATCATTGCACATCAAACAAATAAATACAGATAATAAATAGCAATGTCTGTTAACATTTTAAGGAAACACAGTTATCGCCATTGATATCAGTGTGGAAATTTGCGTCTGATATAAAATATATAATAATGCCAATGAATACGTGGGGTAATGGCGAATTAATGTTTATTTTGCCAGGAAATGTCTCAGATGATGTCTCTGATATAAAGAACATGTTGTGCCTACTGAGTGGGCATGTATCTTTAAAGTTTAATTATGTTGGAAGTATAGAAAATAAACATAATCCAAACTGCATGCATCAGTTATACATGGAAGCTTCCTGATGCCTATTTCACCAACATTGCAAAGTATACTTATCTAGCAAAGTATACTTTGAGGGAAAACATTTCAATTTAAGAATAAATGTATTAATTTTATTATACTGAATTTATTACATTATCACAGCCAATTTGGCTGTGATAATGTAATACATTCAGTATAATAATTCTGCACGCTTTTAATCATCAAATATATGCAGTTGTTAGTTCTATGTGAAATAATGCATTTCAGGAAAGATAAATGATTACTCCCTCAAAGTATACTTTGCTAGAAAAGTATACTTTGCAATGTTGGTGAAATCGGCTACTTGTGTCAATGCTAAGCTATTTTTATCTTCCAATTATGAGATACTAACTTCTAAGTCATAATTAGGAGATAGTAACTCCTAATTAGGATATAGTATCCCCTAAATATGAGTTAGTATCTCATAATTACGCCTTTATATCTGCTAATTAGGAATTAGTATCTCATAATTATGAGTTATTATCTCCTAATTAGGACTTGCTATCTCCTAAGTCGGACGATGCTAACAAATAATGAATCTCCTAATTAGACGTCACTGACTCCTAATTAGGATATACTAACTCCTAATTATGATATAGTATGTCCTAATTAGGAGATAGTATCTCCTAATTAGTAGTTAGTTTCTCCTAATTAGGAGATAAAATATATTAGCATTGGCACAAGGGCGCTTCCATAGTTATACTACCCAGCAATACATAGAAAGATTTGTTGTGCCATGTTTTTGGTGCCTTTTGCGACTTTTGTACAGCCAGTACTGTGTACATCGCTATTGGATAACTGTTTAGTATCCACAAGTAAAGTGTAGTATTGAATTAAGGTTTCGTACCTATCCATTTGGCAAGTTTTTCTATAAAAAAATAATACTGTTGATTTCCGATAAAATGGCAAGGGCACGTGACGTCACGGGGTCAGCGGACTATGTCTATGTTAGCTTCATAGGGATGTAGTCATTTTGCAGTTATTTAGGTGGTCGAATCGACGCCTTATCTAGAACAATTTAGAGCTTGAAAATATATGCCCCTGATAGCTTAGGAGATAATTTAAATTACCAACTAGTTGATTGATGAAGCAGTTGATTGTAAACAACAATAAATGCCATATTTGTAAATATATATCGTATCGATAGTTGATTCATTTTGAATGCCCATTCTTTCGCAAACATAAGCATTATTGTCCCTGCAGCCTTGATGGTAGCTCGCTAGGTAAATGCATTCGAACTGTGTTTCTTTTGTGCGAGAAATAATCGGAATAATTATCATCTGGTTTTTATTTTTTATTCATAACTGATTCAAGGTTTTCTCACATTTTATATATATTTGATAGAGATTGACAAAGGGTCCTAGTGCCATGTGCACTTGGTCAATTGCGTCACGGACAACGCAGTCAGATCGTGTTCACAAATAATTTACTAATTTACTATCAACGTGAAACAAAACCTGGATTTAGACATATTCTAAGATTGTCGCCTGTATGTATTTCATAGAAACAACAGTACCAGGCGGGTATGGGGGTGGTTCTTCGGGGCGTCAAATATACACATCCTCGGGGTTATTGGCCTCCTAATTTTCGGCCGTTGGAAATGTTTGGCTGACTCAACCGTATACGTGTGGTCCAGACAGGCATATGGGTTTTACTAGGACGATGCAAATAACATTATGCAATATACGGATATCAGTCTTCGAACGTATGTACAAAATGTTTCTATAAGCTATATTAAGTACTATTAATAAAATAAGCTTATTAACAACGGCAAATATGTGGGAGTACGAAGTGTTGGGGTCCAATTAAAAAGATACAACAATGGTGGTATCGAACCGACAACTATCAAGCAAAGATTAATAAAACATGTACCTGTAACCACTAAGCTACATGCATCATATACCAAATGCACGTCTTGGTCACAGGTCGATATATGTGCACTTATGTATAACAATGCTTGTATGTTCTCAAATTAGATAATGAAATCACAGGTGTGTTGTTATCGATTAATATCGACTTCATCATGAATGCATTTCCCATGGAGTGATTGACGTATTTTGGTCTGATACACATACGATTCGAGTGCATGTGCTCACTATTTTCTTTTTTAACAAAAACATAACAACAAAAGTGACAAATTGATTCTCAATTTGAATTCTCCTGTGACCTTTGCCCTTGCCACTTTATCGGAAACCATGGTTTCCGATAAATTGGCAAGGGCACGTGACGACACGGGGTCAGCGGACAATGTCTATTATAGCCTGTTAGGGATGCAGCCGTCTGCAGCCATTTTAGGTCGCCGAATCGACGCATTATCTAGAGCAATTTAGAGCTTGAAAATGCATGCTCCTGATAGCTTGGGAGATACTTTAACTTACTAACTGGTTGACTTGTGAAACAGGCGATTGAAAACCACAATAAATGCCATATTTGTAAACGTAAAATGTTTCAATAGTTGATTCACTGTGATTGTCCAGTCTTGCGCAAGCAGAAGCATTATTGTTTTCACAGCTCAGATGGTAGAGGGTAAATGCATTCGACCTGCATTGCTTTTGTGCGAGTTCGAGCCTGACACACACTTTTTTTTTGTAACAGATGCAACGTTTTCTCAAATTTTATAAATATTAGAGATTGACACAAGGGTCCTTGTGACGTGCGAACTGGTTTTGCTTATTTCACAGATCAGGATGCACATCACGTAGTAACACCAGGGCTTACGGTGTTCACAGTTCATTCACTAAATAAATGTTATAATGTTATAAATCTAAAATAAAAACGTGAAGACCAATACAATGAACGGGGTGAGACTTCTGGGGGCGTAAATATACACATCCTCGGGGTTCTCGGCCTTCTATTTCCCACCCCCCTGAATATGTTTGGCTGGCTAATCTCACCCGTCGTCCCGAGATGGGGAAGATATTGGTTGCGCGTATACAGACAGACATATGGATGCATCTAAGACGATTCAAACGAATCACAGGTGCAGTGCATCGATTAGTATTTACTTGTTCATGCATGCATTTCCCATGGAGTACTTGACGTTGTTCATGTGATACATGTATGATTTGAGTGACTGAGCTCACTACTTCCTTTTTGCCACTTTATTGGAATTCAACAGTAAGTTGATTTCCGATAACGTGGCAAGGCAAAGGTCTCATGAGATTCCATATCGAACCGTAATAGGTAAAGTATGTGTGTTATAAATGCAAAACTGATATTAGCATGACGATGTAGCATGCATGTCACCAATGGTGGCCCGAAATGTATTGAAGTAACGTTCAGGCATATTTTGAATCAAGTTGTCATTTCTTTGCTGAAAAATAAAATAGTGAGCACAAGCACTCGAATTGTATATGTGTCACATCAATATACGTCAAGTGGTCATTGGAAATGCATGCATGAGCGAGTCAATATTGATCGATAA
The DNA here is from genome assembly GCA_029237695.1 of Conchocele bisecta. Classification (NCBI taxonomy): domain Eukaryota; kingdom Metazoa; phylum Mollusca; class Bivalvia; order Lucinida; family Thyasiridae; genus Conchocele; species Conchocele bisecta. The sequence continues at coordinate 18,019,358 of CM055273.1, read as the reverse complement.
CGATGCACCTGTGTTTCATCATATAATTTTAGAACATACAAGCAGTGTAAAACATACGTGCACCTATATCAACCTGATATATATAGAAACTGGGGTTCCTGGACAAAAAATACATTTTTATGTTCTTGATTCCTGAGGTGTAATTCACAAAATATACAGTAGTTTTGTATTTTTGTATTTTTGTATACAAATGTAAAACTATTTTACTGTTTTAGGCTTGTCAGCCCCTGTGGCTAGGAATTTATCAAAACAATGCTTGTTGTACAAAGCTATATAGGTGTTTTGTACGAAAACAGATAGGACGAACATGAATTTCATTTTTTTCTTTGCCCCTATATATATGTTATTTTCTCAATCGCCTTGTTTCAATTCTGTAATCTCGTTCGATTTTATAATATATATTAAGGTCCAAATTCTATTTGCACCACATTTATTACACACTTGTTCCATTGCACAAGTACACCTTCCGCATAATAAGCATGGTTTCAATGGACTATTATGTTTTACTCTAAATCTATGGGTTGCGCAGTATATTGAGTTGTTCACTGATTGTATCGTGCATGGCTTATCTGAATGGATATTTCTGTATTGGCACATGTTTGTTTCTTCCATTTTGTATTAATATAATTAATTATTTCTATTAAATAAATAAAACTATTATAAAAAGTACAAGCTTAAAATGAAAATGAGTGCTACAGATATACAATGTACAATATATTCTGAAGTTACATCGTGATGGAGTTGTAAATGATGAACAATTGCGAAAGATGGTTGATGCTCTGAAGGTTTCAGAGACCAAGGTTGAGACTAAGGTCGTGACCAAAGTAGAGCCTAAAGTCGAAACCAAATCATCTGTACTAGAAAATCTGCATGAATGGCGGCGTAGGAAAAAGGAAAGGAAGTGGCAAAAACAGACATACGTTGAACCAAAACAAAATGTTATAAATGAAGCCAAGCAAGCCCCCAAAGATAAAAAAAAATAGAATTAAAACTGATCGACAAGCCATTGTGTGATTATTTCAAGTCATATGAAATAGATGCCCATAAATATAAAGACCCCAATATATATTTGATGATAAAAAGACTACTATAATAAAACAGATCAATCAAGATATAAAATAATATAATGGTATAAAGTTTTCAATCGGCATTTCTGTAAAATTCTTCAAAGATGAAAGCGGTGGAGAAAATATGTGCTGTTCTTGATGGAAATAAAGTAGATTAATTTTATAATAAACAAACTCAAAGGCTCACCATACATTCCTTTAGCTAAAGCGTTGGCAAATAAAAAATCAATAATCAATGTGAAAAACAAAGACGACAAATGTCTATTTCACGCAATAAACTCTGATCTTAATCCTGCTTCTGATCATTCTGATAGACTAACAACATATCCTGATTATTCACTTTGCTTAAAAACTGAAGGTATTAACACTTCCACGCCAATATCCCAAATACCAAAAGTGGAAAAACAAAACAACCTAACTATTAATGTGTATGGGTATACAATAACAAAAAAGACAGAGAAAATAAGCATATTCCCATATTACATATCAGATCGACCAACATAGTTGAATAGAATTAATTTACTTTTGATATCACAAGATGTAGCAGTTGATACTGATAAAGTTGATGAAGCAGTTGAAGAAGGAATAATAGATGAACATCATGATCCTGATTCATTCTTTCCGGAAGAACCAAAGAAAGAAACGCAATATCATTATGTTGGATTAAAAACCTAAACATTCTACTCGTAGATCAAAACAAGCATACGGAAAAACTTATTTCTGCGACCGCTGCCTTTACGGTATTACAAAAGAAGACTTACTAATCAAGCATAAAGAAGATTGTAAAGGCATCATCAAAACTGCAACAAGAATAGAAATGCCTCAAAATGACAAATGCCATATCAAATTCAAGAACCACCAAACCAAATGCCTGTCCCATATGTCATATATGCCGACTTTGAAAGCATAATTAAACCAGAAAGTAAAAAAGCAGGTGATGAATCAGAAATAACAGCGAACATGAAGCTTGCGGGTTTGGTTATCAAGTTGTTAGGTATGATGGCAAAGCAGAAAAAAGCAGTAAAATGCAGAGGTGAAGATGTTGTTGAAGTATTCCTAAACCATTTGAAATGTGAAGTCAGTGACATTAATAATACTTTTACTCACCCCAAATCACTAATAATGACAGACCAAAACACAAAAGATTATAAAAACTTAACACATTGTTGGATATGTGAAAACGAATTAACCAATAACAAATAGGTAAGAGACCACTGCCATATTACAGGTGAATACAGAGGTGTAGCACATAAAAACTGCAACTCAAAACTCAAAATAAAATCAGGCACAACTAAAATCCCTGTGGTGTTTCACAATCTCAAAGGATATGATAGCCATCTTATAATGCAAAATAATACACAAAGCAAACTGTAATACCCTGTATTCCAAATAATGACGAAAAGTACATCTCATTTAGCATTGGCTAACTTAAATTATTGGATAGTTTTCAATTCATGGCGTCCTCACTTGAAAAGTTAGTGGATGCAACAGAAAAATCTGATTTCAAAATTACAAACAGTGTCTTTGGTAAACAAGCCAATCTACTACTGCGTAAAGGAATGTATCCTTATGAATATATGAACAACCAAGAAAGATTCGATGAAACGCAATTACCACCCATAGATAAAGTGTACAGCAGTCTTGCAGATGAAAGTATCAGCCCCGAAGACTATGAACACGCACAAAAGGTATGGAAAGACTTCAACTGTAAAACTCTTGGGGATTATCCTGATTTATATCACAAAACTGGTGTTGTTCTACTTGCCGATGTCTTCAAAACATTTAGAAAAAAACTTGACCCATTACATTATTATACTGCTCCAGGATTATCATGGGATGCATATAAAATACACACAAATAGATTTATAATTACTAACAGATATCGATATGCATTTGTTCATTGAGAAAGGTATGCATGGAGGTATAAGTATGGTATCCAAAAGACATGCAAAAGCAAACAACCCACATGTCGCTGACTGCAAAGAAAATAACTACATCATGTATTACGATGCAAATAATTATTATGGTTGGGCGATGAGCCAACCATTGTCATACTCCGGTTTCCAATGGAATGCTCTAAATAGCAGAGGTACAGTTGCCCATTCTAAACCAGGCAAAGGCTTAATACTTGAGATGGATTTAGAATATCCCAAACATCTGCACAAATTGCACAACGATTATCCACTTGCACCTGAGTAATTAGCAGTGAAAAAGTAATGGTTATCAGAATATCAAACAGAACTTCTTGACAATAACAGTATGATATATATAGAGAAACTTGTCCCCAATCTGAAGGACAAGAATAAATATGTGATACACTACCGAAATCTACAGTTGTACCTATCACTTGGCATGAAACTCAAGAAAGTACATCGAGTATTAGAATTCAATGAGAAACCATGGATGGAACCACACATTCGTCTAAACACCGAATTCCGTAAAAAAGGAAAGTCTACATTTGAAAAAGATTTCTATAAACTAATGAACAATGCTGTATTCGGAAAAACTATGGAGAACCTACGCAAACGAGTAGACATCAAACTAGTAAGAACAAATGGTAGTGAAAATGAAAGGTTAAGAAAAATCATAGCTAAACCTAATTGCAAAAATTCTCAGATGAATTATCTGTAATACATGTAAACACAACTAAACTAACGCTAAACAAGCCAATCTATGTTGGAATGTCTGTCTTAGACTTATCAAAACATCTAATATACGACTGGTACTATGACACATTAAAAAAGAAATATAACGAAAACTGCACCTTGTTGTATACAGACACCGACAGTTTATTAGTTGACATCAAAACAAAAGATGTATACAAAGATATGTCTAAGATGAAAGATGAATATGACTTCTCTGGTTATTCAAAAGACAGTCCACTTTATAACGAAACAAACAAAACAGTAATAGGCAAAATGAAAGATGAATGTGTTGGTACTCCAATATAAGTTTATATTGGCCTACGCCCAAAGCTATACTGTATATTACGAGCAGACGAACAACTCATCAAGAAAGCAAAGGGAGTAAACAAATATGTAATCAAAAAACAAATAAACTTTGAAAATTACAAAGATGCACTTTTCAACAAGACAACATACACTCATAACATGAATATGTTACGTTCCATACGCCACAAAATATACGGACTAACAATGAACAAAACAACACTCCCACCACTTGACACAAAACGATACATTGCACCCGATGGAATCATGACATACGCGTTTTGGGTATCAGCCGGAACAATAAGAAGCTCTTCCTTCACAAAGCCTCTCTTTGGTGCCGGTGCCTTCAAATAATACACTCTTATACCTTGTGTAATAAAATGATAACCAATCGTGTGAATATCAACACTCCATGTCGGGTCAGTAGCTCTACGTTTGCCTCCTCCTTCTTGTTATCCAGGTTGGTATAAATATCTTACGTTTACAGTAGGACAGATGGGGTCGTCTTTTAATGTTTTAATTTCAATTGGGGAGGGTTTTTTCATCTCTGAATTTATTGCAGCGATTACCGCTGGTAGTCTCTTCACACATTCCCTATTTCGTGTATGTGGATTGTCCAACTCCTTAGCATACTGATAACCAAACGATCTTTCAGCCAGTGTCCTATTAAATATTTCAACAATGGCTTGGTCTCTATGAATTTCTCTTCTACCACGCCTTATATTTACATTATGTTTATCCATGAACTGTGTAACAGTACCCATAAATTCTCTACCTGGATCTACTTCTAATAATTTGGGATATGTTAGTTTTCTTTTATAAATATTTTCAAAAGCTTTAGCAAATTCCTTGCTGTCCTTTGTAGTCAGTGGTTCTGCCTCTTTATATCTACTAGCAATATCAACAGCAGTCAATGCATACTTATATGTTTTTCGGCCAACAGTGTTCTGTGGTAGGAATAATACATCCGCTTGATGAACTTCATTCTTGTTAGAAACATCAAACTTTGTCCTCACTTTTTCCTTTGGTGCAGGTAAATAAATCTGCCATATCGCTTTTTTTTTATGAAATTCAATGTTTCTTTATCACTTGCTTTAGCGGCGTTTGCTAATTTCTTAACAGCTGTTAAACCTTTCCAAAATCCTTTGGGGCTGTAATATATTTTCTCCATTTTTGTTTTTCTATTTAAGATACATTTCTATAACATAAAACACAAAAATTAATCAACAAATCACACCAGCCAATTTTGAAGAAAGGCACAAGGAACAAAATGAATATAACGCAATTAAATGGGTAGATTTTCTTCAGCAGAAATCTAAAACTTTATAGGTTTTCTAACATCTGCTTTCATTTGTTCATATGTATCCATCTCTCACATAATCAATTTAAATTCTTCATCAGATACATTGCCATCTTGTAATGCAGTAGAAACTTTATTTGCAATATAATTAAGTTTTGCCATTGCAAGCATACGTATCTCATCATGTTTTTCAGCTTTTTTCAGTAGTTTAGTATTAATAAATGTGCTTGTTAATGCAAATTAATAATAGTCCGGCACTCGCCTCACCCATTGCCAGACCAACCGTAGTTAATCCAGACTGGGCACCATTTAATATGTTCACGGCCCATTTATATTTATTTCGTATTGTTTTCCTTATCACCACTTCATTTTCTAGCTTATGTTTTATAACAAACACTTATTTCACTAAGCTTATAATTACCAGCCTCAACTGGGAGCTCTGGATACAGTTTACTATTCATTTTTTATATATATATTTAAATATATATTTCAATTAACAAATTTACAATTGAAATGGAAGCTTTGCCACATGTTGCAAGTGAAACAAAATTTTAACTCATTTCCAGTGGAAAGTTCAATTGGAGTTTTAAATATGATATATGCCGAACCTTGCCCCTTATGTTTTGTTAAAGTTCCATTCACATTTGGAATGCCATTAATACTAATCCCAAGTTTTACTTCATCGGTTGCAAATCCATATCTTGTGACACTGCATCACCCATTCGTAAAACCCTTCCACGGCACATCATAGTATAGCCACAGTTTTCATGCGCTGAACTAGAAGCACCATCTCCAAATGCAAATTCAGTAGGCCCATCGTGTAATGGCCCAGACTCTTAAGCCCACACAGTTATTATTATTTCATGTTTATTGAACAACTCTGCTACATTTTTATCTCCAGCGTCTATATAATCTGTAAGACTATTTTCATCTGCTCCATAAATACTCATTGTTTTTTCATATAACTTCTAAAATTATTATAAATGGCAAATTATGGTTGTTAATTACATTATTATTTTTATCTCTAATTTCAAGTCTCAATTCGTTTATATCGCCATTTTGTAGATTTCTATATTCTGTGTGTGCAAATGTCACTGTATCTGACTCCCCAAATGTCATTTTGCGAACTGGTATAACACCAATGAAATTACTCCTTTTGCCGATGAGTAAATTATATGATGTATTTACTTGGTCAAGATAAATATATACATATTTGTTAACAAAATTAACTGGATTAGAACCTGGATGGGAACCTGCGTGTAACCAATCTGGATTAATATTAAACCAAAGCAGATTAAGAATATCGCTTGATATCTTCACTGTATATCCCAGGTGAATATTCAAAGTACATATTCCGTTGGATTTATTTATGGTCAGCGTTAAGGCAACATTACTTAAAATTGTACTCAACCTATCAATCAAATATAACCCCGCTGGAATTGAAACAATTCTGCCCGGGCCATTTATAGAAGCCCATACATACTGTACATTATGTAACAGGTTGTACCAACCAACCCAGTATTTTAAACTTTTGAAACCTATTTTTCGTTTGCAGTCACTATTTTTGATACTGTCTTGCAATGTAGCTGTTGTATTTGTTAAAGTTAAGTTATACATTTTTATTTATTCCTTTATAAAAAAATTGCATTCAAATTGAATAAGGATGCAAACTACAATGGCAACCATATATACACTTTGAAAACAATACCAATGTTTTTCAAAGTAGATGTTTATGTTACAGAAGATAAAAGTTTCAAAGCTACACATTCCAATGCACTAGCAGGGTACCCCAACCCAAAAATAACTGGTAATGTTGATAACAACAACAAAGCATACCACAATTGGAGGAATAATCCGATGCGGTGGTATCAGAATCAATTTAATTTTGCAATATGGTGTGCTACCACAGGTTGTGGCGTTTCTTACAATCAACGCTTGTCAATAATGGATGATCCGCTTTTGACGTCTTTATTCCATATTATGTATCTGTCTCGTAGGATCCTGACAGAGATGAAATTACCTTTACCTGGTAACCACAGTTATTGCTGGTATGATAATAATTTTGACCTTTTGGCCTACCGTAGAATATGCGCTGAATTTGACATTAATCCAAACAAGGATTTCAGGCAAAATATAGACCATGGAAACCACAATCTGGGTAGTTTTACTATGAATTTCAACCCAAATGGATCCTACAGGTTGGGCCATGGAGGTGTTTCTTCACCATTTGTTAAGTAAACGATTCTTATGAACACAACGTTGATATTACAAATGCTTCGACCAGTTTTGTTCTAGATAACTCAGTAGGGTTCACTTCAGCAGGGGTAGAACGGCTAAATGATAGTATTAGAGTTTATGTGTGGACAATATTGGGTGCCCAATCACTAGCACAAACTTCTATTTTGGGCACTGGTACTGGGCTTGATGCCCAAAAACAATATTTAGTTAATGTTAAAGGCCCAGTACGTCTCAATTCGCCGAATTTGACCTCCTATTGGGTTTTCCCATGAATACATCAAACTGTTTTCGAAACTGTGTGCACTCATTTTGGTACAAAAAAGACTTTGTAGCCGATACAAATATCTATATTTGTTGATCAACAAACAGCAGGTGCGTGTTTCATTACCCCGAGATATTTTCGTAAAGCTGCCGGATAACTCCGTGACCAATCCAGATTCGCTCCGGTAATTTCTCTGTAGTACGGTTTGTAACCCCCGTATATATGCACAACTTGATGACGTATTACACATAGCGCATTCCGGAAGCATTTTGTAAATAAAATAAATATTTGAAAATATCTCCCCGGATCACATATTGACATAACGACGACGGTCATTACTGTGTAATCAGGTAATGTTATGTTCCGCTTCACATCCTCGGACACATACGAAAGTTTATTCGTTTATTTCATACTGTTTTATGTGGTCCGGGTCATTTCGTACCCATACCATTTCGTTCCGTGTTTGGTCAATTCGTACCCATAGGCGCATGTTTTCCGGTAATTTCGTAAATATAGGTACGAATCGACCATAATGTTTGGTCATTTCGTACGCATTCTTTTTTAATTTTTTTATATATTCACATATATATTTGGGCATATATTTGCATATTTTAAATTTGTTTTGATGAAAAGCTGGGTCATAACTTGAGGTAAAATAAAATGAATGTTATAATTTAATCCTTTCACCCCTAAGTAACTGGAAATTGGAATGGAGTTGTATATGTTAATTTCCGAACCAATCCAATCGCCATAAAATTGTTTTCAGACTAGTCCATTTATGAAAAGGGGATATTTTTGTTGTCAAAAATAAGAAAAGTATTTGCAAAAAGTGCAGATCCTGATGACACGGCTCGTGATGGATTTGTATATGTTGATTTCCGGACCAATCCAATCGCCACAAAATGGTTTTCAGACTAGTCCATTTATGAAAGGGGATAACAACAAAAATCAGAAAATTATTTGCAAAAAGTGCAGATCCTGATGAGCCGGCTCGTGATGGATTTTTATATGTTGATTTCCGGACCAATCCAATCGCCACAAAATGGTTTTCAGACTAGTCCATTTATGAAAAGGGGATATTGCAAAAAATGCAGATCCTGATGAGCCGGCTCGTGATGGATTTTTATATGTTGATTTCGGGACCAATCCAATCGCCAGAAAATGGTTTTCAGACTATTCCATTTATGAAAAGGGGATATTTTTGTTGTAAAAAATAAGAAAATTATTTGCAAAAAATGCAGATCCTCATTTGGATCTACACCATTTGGCGATACCACTATACAGGTAGTGTTGAAAGGGTTAAATATATGTTAGTCGGCCAGCTAACAGAGAATTAGCTTTAGCAATGTACTCATATCGTGATGTACATATGTAGCTGTGACGTGATGTACATATGGGGCTTAGTCGATTAGTGGCCATTGTAGTCCCTGATCAAATAGAACATTAGTGTAGCCTGATAGCGATCTATATTACATGCTACCCAGTGAGTTACCGTATTTCTGGTAGCATTTCCTCCTAGACATTATATATATAGCGAAACGTCATTTCCGGCGAAGAAACGATTCATACGCTAACGTCAAAATTGTAAATGTTGATGTTATAAGCTGGTCTAAGAGCAAATTTCACATTTTTCGAAAAGCATGTAATATACACTACCATTTTGAAATACCAGCTTTATTTCCTTTGATATCTGTAAATCCGACAAAGAAACTTGTGCTCAGCACTCGCTCGTTTCTTTATAAGACTTCCAGATGTCTCGGGATATAAATCCGGTATTTCAAAATGGTAGTTGAATAAACTCTACATATTGCTTGTTAGACGCACGACGAGTGTTTCATTAATGGAATGACAAACAGTCCAGATTCTGATCAGACTGCGGATGCTCATGCTGATCTGGATATACACTGGTCGCAAATCCCATAAGCCCCATGTCTCCAGTCACAGCCACATACATGTTTGAAACAAACAAGTATTTGGGGTTAATTACTTGTATTTTGTAATCTGGTGACGTAATCAGATGTTTCGATGCATATCTGTTGATGTAATTTTATTATATTTGGTGTTGTTAATTAATGGGCAATTACGAAATAGGTACGAAATAGCAATTCCCGGCGATGGAACAGGACCCACCACTTTTTTCTAACTTTCATAGGATTTATATACATGTATGGGCCACCAAATCGGATGTTCACCAAACCGTCATCAATAGCTTCCTTACATTGATCAGGGCTCCAGATAAGGAATTAGTAATTGAGTATTTTCACTCCATCATTTCTCAAGCAATTGGGTATTTCAAAATTTTAATTGGGTAAAATAAAATCACACTACTGTTTATACATCAACAGACGAAAAATATGCTATATTTGTGGTCTGTTTATTGTTTTCTGCAGCACGATACATGTTCCACAGCATTGTAATTGTTTTTTGATACTCGCTACTTCTGATTTTAATTGGATATTTAAGCAAATACGCAGCTTATCTGGAGCGCTGATTGATATATAACCACTCTGAGTAATTTAGGTGACATTGACCTACTTTCGCGAAATACAAGTCACATCCGTCAAAATTGTATACATTTCCTGATCTGTTAGTCGGATGTTCGCCAAACTTTATCAGTTGCTTCCTTACATTGATACCTAACCACCCTGGGTCATTCAAGTGACCATGACCTACTTTTTTTGTCTCGCCCACACGATAGTGATACATAGAAATCGCATATCAATCGTTGTCGTCCAAAATGTTGGACATAGGTCCATTGTAGGTCCAAATAGTTGGATGTTCGCCAAGCTTCATCAGTAGCTTCCTTACATTGACATAGACCAGTATGGGTCCTTTGGGTGACACTGACCTACTTTTCTTAACATATAGGTCACATCCGTCAAAACTTGGACGTACGTCCCAATTTCGCATATATCCTGACACATGTACGTTGGATATATGCCAAACTTCATCAATATATTTTGTCTCGCTGGATTGGCGGTAAAATTTAAAATTAGTAGCCGAAATTAACTGTCACAGTAAAATACTAAAATAAACAATATTATTTTATATTAGCTCCACTATTTGTAAGAGTACAATTTCAAATAATTTCTGAGATATCAGTATCAAAAATTGCAATTTGAATGATTTCTGAAATATTGGTAGCCAAGTGGCCATTTCAGTAGCCAAATTGCGACCAGTAGCGCCATCCTAGCGAGTAGCCAAATTGCGACCAGTAGCGCCATCCTAGCGAACTGGAAAGTGAGACATAGCGGTCACAATTCTGGTGTCGTCTTCATCAACTATTTTGAACAAAGTCCAAATTTCTCATATCTCTTATTGGCGGATAATTACCAAACTTCATCAATAGCTTCTCACATTGATAGTTATCCATCCGGTGTCATAATCTTAACCATGACCATAATTTCATCTATAGCAATGTATTTCGACTGACATTGACCATGGTCACCGTATCAACAACTTTCGACATAAAATATATGTTGTTTTTTTTTTCTTCAGGAAAACATCAATGCATCAAGATTGGACTCGAACTGGGCCATGTGAACACCGGACTGTCCACTGCGCAAGATCTGGATCGATCGATCGATATCAACAATCAGCAGGGAGGGTGGAGAAGAGAAGACACCATGAACACAAGTCCCTTGGCCAGATAGAGAACAGCCGACGGACAATTATTTTACAGCAGTGTTTACAGACTTTGTGCAGTTAGATTGGCTACCAGTATATATGTGAATATGTCCTGTTTGTTCAAACATGGTGGGTATAGTCACAGGCACCTGCTATTGGGATGGGGTGCACTGAATCAGGTAGGAAAAACCTTCCAATTCAGACATTACTTTTTTATCTTTTACATTCACGATTTTGACGTGATTAAGCACAGATATCCCGGAAAATTGAATAGCAAACCTGCCAATGTCCCCGATTTTGCTGGAAATAAGGACTGATGGGGTGCACTCCGATATGCCCCAAAATAATTTGAAAATTCAGTTTATCGCCACGAAAAGAGATGCACGAACACGCATGTAATAATATTGCGCATTCACCAATCAGTCAGGAAAACTTGAATGTTATACCCTAGTGCACCCCGTCTTTCCTTAATTCCAGGCAAATGTATATGTAGATTTTCTCGAAATAACTCCTAAATAGCCGAATCTACGGGGACTAGAACATCGACAGGTGTTGCTGATCAATTGCCTGGGGTATCTGCGCTTAATTGCGTTAACATTTTCTTACCTGATTCAGTGCATCCCATCCAAATAGCAGGTGCCTGTGACGTACTATACCCACCTGCTAAAAGTATGCTAGACATTCCATTGTTAAATAACATAGGTTTGTGCTACTGGTAGCTGCAGAAACCATTGTGTTACTGTAACAGTGATTTGGCTACTAATATTTCAGAATTTGGCTACTGAAAGGTTATGATTGGAAAAAGTAGTTTTGCAAATATTGGAGCTACTGGTACTAACCTAGAGTTATAACAAACAGTGTAGACCCGGATCAGACTGCTCGACTGCGACTGGTGATCTGGGTCTACATCTATCACACGGTTAGAAGATCCATTTTCTCAGTACTTGTCATCTCAAAAACAATTTATTTTTTCAGCATCATACTGATGACAACCAGGGCCAGGTTGCTCAAAGCCTCTGTTAGCTTAACAGACTGTTAAATCCTTAACATTGTGTTAGCTTAACAGACTGTTAAATCCTTAACATTGTTAAGGATTTAACAGTCTGTTAAGCTAACAGAGGCTTTGAGCAACTGGGCCCTGTATACTTAAATACATGTAGATACATGTACATGAATATAATGAGACACAAAATATAACAGTTGCTGCTGCTTTTATTTTCCTCATTTAAATGATAGTACATGAGCCTACACACTGTAGCACATATACTAACTCTCTGCCATTAAAGGTACTGTGTCTCGGATAGTTTGTTTGTTGGGGTTTAACGGCCTATCAACATCTAAGGTCGTTTAAGGCCGGGTCAATGGGTTTAGTACTAATCCCACATATTACCTGTATAAGTACATGTACAAATGGGGGGAAAATCGCAAAATCAGAACTGAATATTTACAATAACAAAACTATATATTCAACCCTGAAATCAGAATGATCCTGATCTGATGCCAGGTCCTCGTCACACCAGAATCACTTGGCCCCTCCCAAAAGCAGTAGGATTAGTAATAATCTTACTACTTTTATAATTGGCAATAACCCAATTCAACTCCCAGGTAACTAAAGAGTCAAAGATAAAAACGTACATGATGGCCAAACCAGGCAAATCGTGATTCCTATAAGGAGGAACACATACCGTTAATTTACGCCGTCTCATTCGCTGTGTCTCGGATAGATCCAGTGGAGGGCACATTTAGTGTTGCCATTGTCCGTCCGTCCCCAACCATGTAACTCGTAAAACTTTTAAACAGTAATAGCTACAGACCTGAAACTTGGTATATAGCTTTCTTAGGAGTAGATGCACAAAGTTTATTTTGATTCTTTCGACCCCGGGTCATGGATTATCTCCCCCATCTTCGACTTAGAATTTTGCCTCGTTTACTATCAAAGTGATACATGCATGTGGGGCATCCGTGCTCAATGAACACATTTTCTAGTTATTTTTCTGTATTATGCACTTATTATTTGCATAAATATCAAATCTTTACAGGCGACTTGTACATGTAATTTGGTTCCAGAAATACGATCTAAATTAACCTATTTTGTCCTAATCTGTTTCATCACATTCTAGGCATATCGGAGACCCAGTGCCTTTAATGCACCCGTTACAGATATTTTGTGAACAGTTCAGAAATGATCCGTGAAAACACTAAAATTGGACTAATTTCATGATTATGAGCTCCGCTCATCTGAAATCTACATGTGCTTTTTTTTTTTGAAAAATGCAGATAACCATTACGATATCAGATAACACTACTTGTATCTGACCAGGCTACTCATTGTTCACAACTTCACAATTTGATCAATACATTCCGTCGATGATACAGATATTGAAAAATGTGGTTTTTGGGAATATTATGAGCTACCGGCTGAAAAAAGGAACCCTATAACATGTGCAATCAGCGTGGTCAGTGCATAGATCTGATCATGACCTACGTTGTTTGAATTACTGTCATCAGCAAAACAATTAGATTTTATACTGACAAGTGGACCTCTATCTACAATTGTTGGACATGTTGTCAGGTCTATTCTCTCGGCTGGGGGCTATATGTGGCTGTGACTGGAGAAATGGGGCTTATGGGATTTGTGACCAGTGTAGTTCCTGATCCAATAGCACACGCTGATAGCCTGATTTTCTATATAGCTTGGTAGAAGCATGGCATGTGTATCATTCACGGAATGGCGAACAGTGCAGATCCTGATCAGACTGTGCAGTCTGATCTGGAGCTATACTGGTCACAAAACCCATAAGCCCTATTTCTCCAGTCACAGCCACATATGTGATCTGTGTTGATAAAAAGTGAATGCTACATTATTTCTTCGTAACGATAAATTTTACCCTTTTGTTCTGTAGAAGCTTACAAAAGCCATGACAGAACCATTTGCCCTTTCAGGGTATGGGGTCACGTGATTTCAGAACGACACTAGATAATTTGTGATGTTGTTTTCACAGTAGATTTCATTTACAATGTAATAAACCAAACATTTTCATGGAAAATAGATTACATTTTATTTTGACATGTCTTGATACTTGATTGTGGAGTTCGGTGATAACCATAATAAAAGTAAGAAGATTAGTACTAATCCTTTTACTTTTAGGAATGGTGAGCTGAGGATATATATTTGTACATATTCAGTTCTGACTTTGGGATGATCTTCAAGTTTAGCATGTTTACAATATTCAAGTTTCCATTCTCAAGTTTTGCATCAGAAATCTTGTTTCGAGTACACAACTGGGAGAACTGCCCTGATCAAACGGCCTTGTGACATTTCTGCACAGCAGTAATAAGCATATGCTCAACTGTCAGAATAGCGACAAGTGCGACAATAGCCGGGGGTGGGTGGGCGGGATGCTGGTCACTTATGTTGTTAGGTGAATTTTTACCGCTGGGGTGAGGGAACATGTATTGTATATGCTGTGCATAACAAACTTACTTCTATAAGTAAGCTGAGGAACCGTTCTATACATAATCATGTTTGATTCACAAAGATAATTGCTTCGTAAATACATTTACATTTACTCTTTGTTATTAGAGACTATGACAATAGTATATATAATGGTGTAGTATAATTTATATGACTCCGTTGTCCTGGCTTTTCTATGTATGATTGGCCACATTATATCATATGTTCTACTTCTCATTGTCAGTTCTTTGTCAAATGCCGGAAGAGGTGAAACTAGCTGATGGCTGACACACACACACAAAGATGGCCGACTTGGCCATTCCATGTGCCGTATATGTTACAGTAAGGAGGCAGTGTTCATATATATGTTATACATATATTCCATCATTTTTACGAAGCAATTGTTTGAATCATATGATGATCAGGGGTCCCATAATTATGTCCTCAACATGAAATTAGTGTCTTGCAACTCGGAACTCCATGTTCTCAACTGGAAACTCGAAAATATTAACTTGAAGCTTTCAACTGGATACTCAAGAATTCCGACTCGAAAGTCAAGAATGTCAACTTTCCTTAGTCTTTTGACCTTCAAAAAAACCCAGTGAAAGTGAAAGGGTTAACATCCCAGCAACAGCTAAGGTCATATAGAGACCAGACAATAGTTTAAAGTCTCATCAGACAGACCAGTGGGAAGGAAATACTGTGAAAGTATTTGTTGATGCCCTAGGCAAGGTTTGAACCCACAACCTCCGCATTGGAAGTCAGGTGTTCTAACCCTAATACCACAACCCATCCCTCATTTGACATTGAACATAGGTAAATAATGGGCGGGCTATAGAATGAAAATACAGATGATGACACATAGGTATATTATGTTTCAAGTCAATATGATTTAGCGTTGGAGTGTTATAATAACAGATAGCCAAAAACCTTTAATGCAAATTTTGCCAAAACTTGGCGTTGACATTGGCTATTTAAGCCACATGGGTGGTGAAAGAGGATGGGTTTTATGTCCCAGCAACAGCCAAGGGCATGTAGGAATGGTCGCTCGGTTTCAAATCTCATCTGGTGGGCGGCTGGTCGGGAGCATGGGAAGGGTAAATTTAACGACGGGTTCATCCTTACTGTTGGTGGTTGGTTGGGAGTATGCAAAGGGTACATTTAACAATGGTTTTCATCCTTACCAGAATCCCGATATCCCTGGTTTGACCCGCAGGTACATTTTTAATAAGTGAGAGTTGAATCCGGTTATACTATTATAAAAGTAAAAATGTTAGTACTAATCATATTGCTTTTGGGGAGTGGGTTCAAGTGACTGGTGTGGTGAGCTGGCACCAGGTCATGTTATTCTACATGTAATTTCAGGGCTGGGTTTTTAATTTCTTTTTAAATATTTAGTTTCTGATTTTGGGATTTACCCCCATCACAGCCTAAAATGACCTTAGCTGTTGACAGGCCATTAAACACCATTCGATCAAATCATCCTTACTGGAATCCCAATATCCCTGGTTTGATCC
Source organism: Conchocele bisecta (assembly GCA_029237695.1). Classification (NCBI taxonomy): domain Eukaryota; kingdom Metazoa; phylum Mollusca; class Bivalvia; order Lucinida; family Thyasiridae; genus Conchocele; species Conchocele bisecta. The sequence goes on along the minus strand of CM055273.1, from coordinate 18,002,945 downwards.
TCAGGTGCATGATTGGCTTTCTTGTTACTTCAGAGTTGCATCAGGTTATACCCGTCATAAAAGTAATAGGATTAATACTAATCCCATTACTTTTAGGAGCTGGGGATAAGTGACTGGTGTGGCGAGAACCTGGCACCAGATCAGGTTTTTTCTTATTTCACAGCTGAATATATATATTTCAGTGACTTTCTCCCCATCGATGAAAGTGAAATATTGGATTTGACCCCGTTAACCTGGCCTAAAAGGCCCATAGCTGTTAACAGGCCGTTAAACTCCATTAATTAAACTGTATTCCTGTCCTATTTCCCACTTCCCAATAAACCCAATTAAATAGGCAATTAGTCCTGTCCTATTTCACACTTCCCAAGGACATCAAAGGGAAACAGTCTTGTTGAGGGTTATGGCTCGCGTGAAGAAACTCAACACCAGTTAAAACTTCACTTTACACATCATTAGATCGATGACACTATGTTGACACCTCAACGGCACCAAATACTCCTGCAAATACACAAGAACAACAAATTATATTTCTTTGCCAGGAGTAACCATTATGATTACAACATGCACATTTTTCAAGATCTTCTCTTTAATTTAAAATAAATAAATGTATCTTTATCATCACTAAGCTAATCCCCTGGCTGGCAGCCTTGACAATAATAACATGATCCCTCGGTGACCTTGATATTGTCGAAAGGCATGTAGCGATAATACATGTTAGTAACACCTTTTATTTTCTTAAATAACTTCTGAACCGCTTTATCGATTTTAATAATATTTGGCCATGACGTGTGTCTAGGTATAGTAATTGGTTTTGCATGCACCACACGTATGAAGACACAAAGTCACGGTCACTGAGAACTCGGGGGCCAAACTGGCTACACATGCCATAAGCCCCAAGCCTCCAGCCACACACATATCAAAAGTCAGACTGGTCACAAATGCCATAAGCCCCAATCATCCAGCCACATATAAAGACAAGGAGCCAGATAGGCCACAATTCATATAAGCCACATTCACAAAGGCCACATACATGTACAGATATCAGGAGTCAGACTGGTCACAATTTCCATAAGCGCCAATTCTCCAGCCACAGTGACATATAGAGATCAGCAGACTGGCCACACTTGCCATAAGCATGATAAACACCAATTCTGCAGTGACAGTGACATATAGAGATCATGAGTCTGTTAGACTGGCCACAATTGCCATAAGCCTTAATTTTCCAGCCACATACATGTATAGAGATCAGGGGGCCGTTTCACTAAACTTCCTACGACTAAAATGTTCGTAAGTGCAAAATTATGATAGTCTGTAAATTTCACATTAACAATGTTTTCTTGTAAATAATTGTTGGATTTACATTTATTGAGCATATGCAGCCTATGCTCAATAAATGTAAATCCATCAATTGAATTTTGCAAACGATTCTAAATTTGCGCTTACGAACATTTTAGTCGTAAGAAGTTTAGTGAAACGGCCCCCAGGAGTCAGACTGGCCACAATTGCCATAAGCCGTAATTTTCCAGCCATATATAGATATCAGGAGTCAGACTGGCCACAATTGCCAGAAACCCCAAGATGAAATCAGCTACAAGCAACAGACTGCACACATATGCCATAAGTGCATCGCTATCACTAAGCTAATCCCCTGGCTGGCAGCTTTGATAATACAAGGTGATCGCTGGCGAGAAACAAATCACCATGACGTTTAAAAACATGGCGAACGCCAGGAAGAGTCCGCCCACTAAACAAGGCGATCACCACAAAGGTCAAGGTCGGTCAAGATGAGGAATTCCAAAATTATTGATATGAAGGTCAAGGTCACACAATGACACTGGGTGAATAGCCATCAATGTGAGGAGCTATTGATACAATTTGGTAATGATCCATCAACGTTGAGAATCTACCGATGAGGGGGTATTCAATATTTGAACGTACGTCCAAAATTATTGACACAAAGGTGAAGGTCACCTGTGAGGAAGTTAGTGATGCAGTTTGCTAATTAATGATCCGACTTACGTCCAAAATGTTGTTTTTTATTACGACGGAATTGCGATTGCTAGGTCTTATTTTCCACTTTCGTGAGCGAGACTAAAAGTGGTTTTATGGTAAGAAATTGCATTGAAATCAACGATATTATTCTGCTGTCTACATTGGTAAATTGAAACAAACAGGATGGGGGTTACGAACAAACTGATTGTTGATGGCACCGACCGTCGATTGTATCATGGAGTGGGACTGTCACTGCACACAACTTCACAAAGACTGAAAGAGTTCACAATACCTGGTTATACCCTTTGCTATAGCTGCACATTTTTCGCTTTATATGCAATAGGTTACACTATATCGCAACACCACAGTCAACGGTATAAATTATGCGGAATAACGTTTCACTAAAATATTGCAATAATCTGCAGGGCGTTGACATTCATAGCTATATAGTTATTGAGAGACAAATATTGAATATGAGAACAAAATATTATCATGAACTTGTCGAAAATCTAAATAAATGTTGCGCATCGATTAATCATAAGGAAGCTACATACCAAGTTTCAGGTCAGGTGTGTAGTTAGTACGGTTTAAAAGTTTTACGACTTGCAAACCAAAATTGGAAAATTATAAGTCGAAAAGGGGGTGATTATCCATGACCTCGAGGTCGAATAAAAAATAAAAATAAACTGTGCGCATCTACTCATCATAAGGAAGCTACATACCAAGTTTCTGGTGTGTAGCTAGTACACTTTAAATGTTTTACGACTTACAAGCCAAAATTGGAAAATTCTAAGTCGAAAAGGGGGAAATAATCCATAACCCCGGGGTCAAATAAAAAATCGAAATAAACTTTGTGCATCTACTCATCAGAAAGAAGATACATACCAAAAGGGGGAGATAATCCATGACCCCGGGGTCAAATAAAAAATCGAAATAAATGTTGCACATCGATTCATCATAAGGAAGCTACATACCAAGTTTCAGGTATGTAGTTAGTACGGTTTAAAAGTTTTACGACTTGCAAGCCAAATTTGGAAAATTCTAAGTGGAAAAGGGGTAATAATCCATGACCCCTGGGTCGAATCAAAAATCGAAATAAACGTTGCGCATCGACTCATCATAAGGAAGCTACATACCAAGTTTCAGGTGTGTAGCTTGTACAATTAAAAATAAATACGACTTGCAAGCCAAGATTGTAAAAGTCGAAAAAGGGGAGATAAATCCAGGACCCCGGCATCAAATAAAACATTGAAATAAACTTTGTGCATCTACTCATCATAATAAAGATACATGCCAAGTTTCAGATCTTTGTCTATTACGGTTTAAAAAAATACAAGTTACATGGCAAAATTCTAAGTGGAAAAGGGGGAGTTAATCCATGACCTGAAACAGTTTGGTGAAAATGGCTTATCGGATGGGGAAAGGAGAACGGTCTATAGATCGTGCTGTCAAGTTGAGTTAAAAGTGTGCAGCGAGTTGAAATGCCATTATTACCATCTCATCTGCACGTCCTTAAATATAGCTTAGAAAATCTCAGCTCTACGGATGTGTTTTACTATTTCATCTGTCTTTTATATTTTCTGTATCCGTGAGAGCTGAGACCCTTATAAATACTTAAAGTGTAAAATTTAGTCACAATAAGTTGAATAACAGACCAATTTGTCCTGGTGTTTTGCTACACAAATGGGAATAAAAAGACAACCAATGTCAAACTATGTATACCTATATGTGTATTATTAGTCTATGAATGTTTTTAACATGACTTTGAAGTGTTCAAACTTCTCACTCCTCACACTGTGTAGCAAAACGCCAGGACAAATTGGGCTGTTATTGTGACAAATTTTACACTATAAGGGTCTCAGCTCTCACGCATACAGGACATATGAAAGACAGATGAAATAGTAAAAGGCATCCGTACAGCTGAGATGTTCTAAGCTACCTTAAATACTGCATTAAAAAGATAAGAAGCCCAAGAATAGCATCCGGCCACACTTTTGCCCCTTTCATCCAGGTTCCATGAGATTTACGGACCTGAGAAAAGTGATGTTAGGCGGACGTGAACATCACTTTTCGAAGGTCCGTAAATCTCATGTACACCGACTCAAAAGACTATCTGGCCAATATTTTTTTCAAAATATCCGGGCGAAAAAAAATTTCTTCACTTTGTTTTGGTTTCACACAATTATAACTAATTATTTAAAAAAAAAGATTTTTTAAATTTTAATTTTTTTTCTTCAAAATATACGGCCGAAAAAAATGTGTTCGCTTTTTTTTGGTTTCACTCACTTGTCAATAATTATTTAAAAAAAAATGTTTCCTAAATTTTAAAATATTTTTTTCAAAATATCCGTCCGAAAAAAAATGTGTTTTTTGGGTTTCACACAATTTTCAATAATTATTCAAAATGTTTTTTTTCAAAAAACCTCTAAGGAGGTGAACAATAGGTTTGTTTACATGAATAAACACATCTCGCGGTCCGAGAGTGCTTATTCGTGTAAAACCGTTCAGAGGTCTACATTCAATTTGTATAAAATCACGTGGTCGTGTTTCGACCAATGAGAATGACTGAAATACTTAGTCATATAATAATACTCATTGTAACATCATTTCTATGTGTTACAAGTGGGTGGGGGTAATATTCAATGTTGACTGTGATTCACGAATACGTACTCGGGTACAGTACTGTAACTGATGTCATGAGATCGTGAGAGTCGCTCGGCTGTTCTTGTTCGATTGTGTATAATGTCAATGTCATTGATGTAAATTGTAGTTAAATAATATCGTCTTCGCGAGTCTGAATCTAGAAACAAATGTTTACTTTCTTGTTGTTGTTGTTGTTGTTCGCCTTCAATTTCGCGCACGTGCTTGTGACGTCATAGTTTTGTGTTTAAGCAGTTTTCCGACATGTCTCCGAGTAGTAGCGAGTACGCTAGCGCGCAAACGCTCGGGATTACGGAAATGAGTGGTACACAAAACAAGTTTTTGTTTACCTTTTGTTGTCTTCACATTGCGATTATGATATAAATCTCAAGACTTGGGATATATATATTAGGCAGTACATGTAGTTTTGTGTACTAAATCAGTTGCCAAACATGTTTTTGTGTTTGAAAAAATCTGAAAATTGGAATACTGAGCCGTACTGGGCCTTTAATGATGCAATTAATATGGCTGTAGACTTGCCCACAATGATTTCAAACTATCAGAATGTACTAAAATATGCCAGATCAAAAGTAGACTTTGTATATGGAATTGGTTTGTATATGGCGCCAAGTAACATGGATTTACAGATAGGCAGTATTCAAAATTACAATAATTTAATTTCAATTGCAAATGGGAGTCAAACCGTGGGGTTTAATGGTGATGTAAATAGCCTACCAGTTCCACCGCCTGTACAAACACCGGAACAAAGTATTGTTAAACCTTTAGATGTTAAACCTTTAGATGCTAAACCGTTGTATGTTAAACCTTTTGGGTGTTAAACCTTTGGGTGCTAAACCTTTAGCTGTTAAACCTTTAGATGTTAAACATAACACCTTTGCAGTATCTATAGCTGAACAAATAGAAACAGACAATCATGACAATTATAAAACTGGACTAGTCACTGGTACTTTTACAGTTGGGTTGGGGTTGTTATTGTTTTACTTTCGAGATAGAAGAAGCCCAACAACTGCAATTATCAAAACCCATACATTATTGGCTAACCACCCAACAGCTGACCCCTCTGCAGTCAATAACCATGCTACTATAGAGCTGATTATCCCTGGTAATGCACCCACTGCCTTCCCTGTTAGCATACCCAGTAATTAACCTATATGCTTTAATTGTTTCTTCATCCATTCTTTAGCCCCTCCTTTTCCTGATGGTTTTTGGATAGCTGCAGCACCACTTCCACCTCCAGTAATACTTAAAATTAAAGAAGAGATTATAAATCCAACAGCAGTCAAAACTGAAACAATAGTTATTCCCTGTTCTTTGAAGAGTATTTTTAGTTTTTCTTTTAATGTTGTATATTTGTGTAACACTCTATCGAGGGTCTCTTTTATTCTGGATATTTGGGCCCTTAAGGTTTCTCTATCAGCTGAAATAGCCTCAAGACGTGCTTCACGCACATATCATAATGCATAAAGTCTCCACCTTCTGCCATTATTTATTTTTATTATTTTAAAGTATGTAATTCATAAAAAGAAAACTTAACCCACAGACATTTAAGAGAGCGTCTCGGTGTAAAAGGAATAAGGCAATCAATAACAATAACAAATAATCCATATACAATTGATCAAAACCAACTGCTCTTAGTGCGATTTACAAATTTAGGCCCAAATGATTTAATCGTACCTGGAACAGTTCGTTTAGCTTTTACAATTGCATTAGTATCCGTTGATGACGCTCGCAGAGTAGTTCAAAATCCTGGTCATGCGATAGTCTAGAAAACAACTATTAAACTATCTGGTAATGAAATGATGTCAGTTGACGATTCAGATGTGTATTACATCTATCGTGACATATGGAAAACACCTCCAGAGCGAAGTAATATGGTTTATCAAGGTATAAATACTAGTGCAAGTGCAAATTAAGAACTGGAGCAGCAAATGCAAATTCTGCAAACGCTGAAGATAAAGCTATCTCAGATACATTTGGCAATCGATTCCATATACCATTATATTTTAAACTTCTTGAAGCCTATATGCCATATTATCAATCTGGTTTGGGTGATAGGCTCGAATATGAACTTGCATTTAATGATTATTCAAGGGTAATAATAGCCTCAGGTGGTTTAGCTGCTAATTATCAAATTAATAATATATGCTTAGAATGTGATTTAGTCACAGAGCCTAATTTAGCGACAATGGTAGCAAATCAATATATGAGACAAATGTCAATTTTGTATGATTGAATCCTTAGGCATCGAAATATAACTAGAAATAAAAGTTATTATATATATGGAATGCAAATTTGAATACCCCTGCTAGATCCATGAAGGGACTTTTAATGGTATTTGAAGAGCAACCAAGACCTTTTGCAAGAGAAAGTGAAACATTCTATAATCCAAATATAAATAATGTTGAAGTAACAGTTGAGGGTGTGCATAATCATCCATAAAGTCAATGGTGAAAGCATATACAATGTGGGATGAAACACTTTGCCGGGGGAAATATTAATGACTCAATAGTGAACGCTGTCAGTAAATAATTTAATGTGTCCAGTGTGACAATTGGCAAATATCTTACAAAACAATATGCGCTCTGGCTTGACTTAAGAACAACAGATGATAATAGTTTACATGGGAATGGACGGAGAATAGAAAATGCGAGTGAAGGTATTACAATTCAGATTTCTAAAACATCTGAAATTGCAGGTACAATAAATATATATTTATTTATAATTTAAGACGCCCAACTAAATATAGAAAATGGAAGATTTGTATCGGCGTTGTATTGATTTGCCAAAGTATGCACATAGTTCTATTATCTGTGGTCAAAGACGATGTGGTAAAACGGAATTTGTCCTTGACCTACTTGAGCTTTCACAGAGTATTTGAGAATATAGTTATACTTTGTCCAACTATAGCATGAAACAAGGCTTATGCAAACAGAAGTTGGATAGGTGATGTACACCACCCAATCGACACAAAAATAAAGATTTTTAATCCAGTTAGTAGTAATGGCGAAGAGAAGCTGCAAGATCTGTTAAGGTTATTTTTTTAATAAATAAAGTCCAACATTATATATCATTGATGACTGTTCATTGATGATACAAAGCAATTAACTAAGAAAAAAGATATGCTGTCACAGCTCGCATTCTCTGGACGACATGCGGAGCAAAGCGTTTGGGTCATATCACAGAGATATAATTCAGTGTTAAAGACTTAAGAGAACAGACGAAATGGCTGTGTATGTTTTATACGAAAGACAGAGATAGTTTGGAGGACTGTTTGAGAGAAAATGATGTTATTTCGACACTAGAGGAAAGAAACAAAATGAGAAAAGAGTTGTCAAAAACAAAACGTTCTAAGTTGCTTATTAGAACTGACCAACCCACTGGTTATAAATTACTTAAGTAATGCTGGGAATTGCCTAGTATTACTTAATATTTCTTATTTTACTGGATTTAACTTGATTTAACTTGAATTTAACTTGATTTAGCTATGCATAGATAACAATGTTAAGAATTGTTTCGCAAATAGGTATTGCTTAGCATTGATGCGTAGTTCTAAGCAAATTTAACTTAAAACATAATAGTAATATATAAAATGTTTGATATATTGATATTGATAAGTAAAAATAATGGAGACGGAGAACACACAACAGATTCCTGAAGAAGAAATTCCAGACCGAAAATAGAAGATTAAACAAGTAACAACAAATAATCTGAAACGAGTAGAAGCTGGCAAAAAGTGTGCTGCTGCTAGGAAAGCCAAACAAGAAAGTCTATTAAATATGGTACATTAACTGGAAAAAGTAGACATAGCACCTGCAGAACCAGTTATAGTGAAAGTCTATAAAACATCAAATATAACATATTTTATAGCTGGAATGGGTCTAGCTGTCGGTGTTGTGTTTGGCTGGAAATTATTCAATCGAAATAAGATTGTAGCAAGAGAACCTGAAATGTCTAGTGTCGGTGATGTAAAACACAATCCACATTTTATGGAGTAAACAATTAATTAAATTAAATTAAATTTATATTATGTAAACTAAAAAAATAACAACAATAAATACAGATGGAAAGACAACAGGAAATCTTGCTTATCATGCTGTTGTAATAACGGCGCTTGAAATAGGATATGCGCAGATAACGAATACAATTATGAAACAGGCAGTTCCAAAACTGCAACTTGATGGTTATACTAACAGATGTTAATGTTGGATACTGGTCTTGCTATTGCTATGAGAGATATGCTTGTTTAACAAGGTATAATTCCAGATAATATTTTTAAGTAATAACATTATTATAAAAAACAAAATGGCGGGAATAGCTATGATGGTTGGTGGCGCATTTGTTAATGCATTAGCGTTTACAGGGAGTAATTTCTTATTCAGTTCATTTGGGAATAATTCAGCAAATGATGAACGCAAAAGGCATGATTATGCCATAGAGCAATTGCAAAAGGCACAGGCACAGTGGGCAGAAAAAAGAACATAGAGATTAGACTGCATTAATAATGAAATCAGGAAACAAAATCACGCTGCTAAGACGTTTGATGATGTGGACGAAGCTATTAGAGAATATAATGATGTTACTACTCCGGTGACAGGTGCACAACGATAGCAGTCGTTTGGGAATGAGCCAGTATTGAGTGATTTTTATACACCTTCACATAGCCAAAATGATAGAGAAATTGTGTTTATTGTCGTTGGAATGGTTGTGGTAGGGTTCATTGCGTATATATTGGCTTAATTATAATGCTGGCGCCACCGCATATATATCAAGAAAATCATGTTTAATTTTTTTCCTTTTTTGCTTGGTGTTGAATGGGTCGGGAATCCCTATTTTGAAAAAAAGATACGCTTTTGTAAGGTGTTCCATTCAATCCGGCATGCGTGAAAACATATAAAATGATATATTACAAGTCGATATAGTGATGTCTCTTAGAGACGATTTTAATGAGCAAAATTGCAAAAATATGATATTCAGCATATTTGAGACATGCTCGATTGAATGCACTGTAGAAAATGCGGATATTTCAAAGCATACGAAATATCTGTTGAAAAATACAAAGATCCAGATTTATTAAGCTATTGCACAATCGATTATACTAGTAGGTGTGTTAACTGCACAAAATAGGGTGTTGACTTCACTTTCTGATGCAAGGGTCCCCTTTGGTATGGAAGTTCCCTAAGACAAAAGAAAACTTTTTATCCAAAGACACACGCTCTATCTCATTTTCAACTCCCGGTATCCATGGAAATCAAAGATGGCCGCCGTGAATAGAGGTCAAATCTTAAAATTGGCAAATTGGTACCTGCTCATGGTAGAAACATGATTTTGGTGTCTATTCCCATGTACTGGCATGCACAGAAATCAATAAAATAATTTTAAACAATATCCGTTCATGAAAACATGACCAAAATTCAAAATGGCCGCCATTTTTCGATAAAATACGTCTAAATTGAACGTAAATATTGACTGAAATATGATAACGCCATGAAATTTGTCTCCACTAACATGCACTGGATATCGTGTGATGTATAATAAAAATACGATACAGTGAAACCAGATTGTTAAATCCAAGATGGCCGCCATTTGTCGTTCTGCATTAACTAAATATTCTGTAACAGTTTGCATATGCAGAGCAAAACGATATGTTATTACTGAGGAATTTGTGTACTTATTCTTGAAAGCACCTATCATGTTTAGTTTCTATTTAAAATGGATAATAACAAAGGAAAAAGACACTAATCAGTTAGTAAACTTTATAAAACGTAATTTGTATTTATCTGTATGTATTGTTTGATGTGCAATGATAATACATTGTACTTTATAATCTGTCGAAAATATCATTTTTTCTGGTGACGCATTTAATTAGTATAAACAATAAAAATAATAGCATGCCTCATTTGCATATGAAAATAGCCTGATATCACCGCGCGTCACTATCAGTAAAATAAATATTACTACATGTAAATGAGGCACTCGTAAGTTTTAGAACTGGTGGAATAGTGATATAATTATACACTTATTTATTCCCGGAAATACCATTTTGTGCCTGCTGAGTGGGCATGTACCTTAAAATCAGTCTAATACGGAATAACTACACAACTTGATAATTTGATAAAACAAGAATTCCGCCATGAAAGGTATGTCGTGCCTGCCGAGGCATTTGACTGTACATAATATGAGCATGGGCATGTGCTAAAGTAGGCATCACAAAACCATCAGAGAAATGCATTACATGCTTTAAGCACGAAACAGGTCAACAGTACTAGTGAGTGTGTTCCAAATGCTCACATGTGTCGAGTTTCAAATATTGAAGCACTCCGTAATCAGTAATCAGTAATTTTAAAGTTATCAAAATCAGGACGGAATATTTTCATCGAAAAAATATAATATATTGAGCCCTAAACTTAGTACAACCTGACCTGGTGCCAGGTCCATACATAATAATTTTCACAAATAATCATAAATAATAATTTCCACAAATAATCATAAATACTAATGTCCACGAATAATCATAATACTCACAGAACAGGTACAACCCGCTGAAACTGTCACATACAAGAATTCCAACGACGTATGTGAGGGCCAAACCAGGTGTCCGGTCGAGATTCCCGTAAGGATGAACCCCAATCGTTCAATTATTTCATCGCATATTCCCACCTGCGACCCACTTTTGACGTAAAGTGTTTCCACAAATACATGAAGGCCAAACGATGAAGGTCATCATGGCGGCATGAGTGAGTTCCAAATGCGTACATATATCAGGTGTACAAGTGCCTATGAAGCAATCCACCAAGTAATACAAAAGTTATATGTTGATGAAGAAACTTGTACACGTGTTGACGTAAATAAATGCCTACGTGTTTCCACAACAGTGTGAATGTCAAATGGGAAGGCTATGCATATGGGTGCATGAGGTTGTTCCAAATGCTTACATGTATCAAGTGTCCAAACATTGAAGCAATCCATCAAGTAATATTAAAGTTATATGCCGATAAAGAAACGTGTACAAAGTGTTTGACGCAAAAATGGCTATGTGTTTCCGCAAAAATGTGAAGGTTAAAAAGGTGAAGGTCATGTTAATTGGGGCATGAGTGTGTTCCAAATGCTCACATGTATCAAGTGTCCAAATACGGAAGCAATCCATAAAGTAATATTAAAGATATATATGATGATGAAGAAACTTTTACAAACTTTTTGACACAAACAAATGGCTTAGTGTTTCCGCAAAAATATGAAGGTAAAAAAGGCCAAGGTCATGTTAATTGGGACACAAGTGTGTTCCAAAAGCTCACATGTATCAAGTGTCCACATATTGAAGCAATCCGTCAAGTAATTATTAAAGTTATATAGTGATGAAGAAACTTGTACAAACTTTTTGACATTTGTCGACGCAGACGACGGACTGAAAAGAGGCGACTATAGTTCTGCTAAAATAGGAACAACAAAATCTGCACATTTCCCATGTGTTATATGTTACCTTATAACCAGATAACACAGTATTTATTGCATGTTCAGTACAGTCTGGTGATGGTCTATACTGTTCACAATTTGATCAGTGATTCATTTTGGATTCAGCAAACACTTAATGATGTTTAGGCTGTATCATCTGCGTCTGATCAGGATTTCTAAATTGGACAGGAATTAATAACGAAATAAATTTGGCGATGTCTAATGTCATGATTTGTAATTTATTTAATGGTGTTTAACGGCATGTCAACAGCTAATATAAGGCCATTTTAGGCCGGGCTTACATGGTAGAATCCAAAATTTCACCTGTTGTGATTGTGGGGAAAATCCCAAATCAGAACTAAATATGTACGAACAAACATATATTTATATTCAGCCCAGAAATTAGAATAACCTGACCTGGTGCCAGGTTCTCACCACATCAGAGTCATTTAGCCCGACTACCTACAAGTAATACAATTAGTATTAAATCTGACTACTTTTATAATGGGTATTACCAGATTCAATTCTCAAGTAACAAGGAAGCAAAACATGCACCTGGGGGCTAAACCAGGGATATCAGAATTCCGTTAAGGATGAAACAAATTGTTAAATTTACCCTGCGCATGTTGATAACAAACCGCTTATTCCATGAACTGCAATGAAGTTGTCCCTTAATTATAACCCTGCGATACGACTACATAATAATTATTACCAAACATCATTATCAAATTACATTGTACTTGCAAAGGTACTGCATTTTACGATGTTTTTTCTATATAGCTGTGACCCTGATCATGACATTTAACGTTGGTATGTATATGATACCAAAGTAAACTGGAAAAGGTGGCATCACGTATCAGTTTATGGCGAAAGATTGAAGAGTTTTATTTTTATATCCAACGGTGAACATCTTGATAGCCATCTTAGATTTCTCAAATTGCTGAATAATGTCCTCCTGAACAACCACATCGTATATAGACGGGAGTGCACCTTGTAAGAGGGAGCACTGCATATTTCACACGCAGGTTGAAGTAACGGACCAATGTCTATAAATACATTAACTATATATGGAAGCGTCCTGGTGCCAATGCTAAAATAGTTTTCATCTCCTAATTAGGAGATACTATCTCCTAATTCCTAATTAGGGCTTACTATCTCATAATTAGGACTTACTGTCTCCTAATTAGGACTTACAAACTGTGTCAATGCGTTCAATTTAGACGGTTTTTTTATCGAAAAATGGCGGCCATTTTGAATATTGGTCATGTTTTCATGAACGGATATTGTTGAAATTTATTTTATTGATTTCTGTGCGTGCCAGTACATGGGAATATACACCAAAATCATGTTTCTAGCATGATCAGGTACCAAGTTAGGCCAATTTTAAGATTTGACCTATATTCACGGCGGCCATCTTTGATTTCCATGGATACCGGGAGTTGAAAATGAGATAGAGCGTGTGTCTTTGGATAAAAAGTTTTCTAATGTCCTAGGGAACTTCCATACCAAAGGGCATGTTTGCATCAGAAAGTGAAGTAAATAGTCAATTAACACACCTACTAATGTATAGGCGTTATCTTAACAGTTGTTATCAATGATGTGTCTCGCGGTCTAGGGGGCTAAGTACAGGTAGAAGACTCGGATCTATGACACCAAAAAAATGCCTATTAAAAAAAATTCCCATTACCCCACCCACTTGGTCTCGTACAGTACTATATGCTATATACAGGTGAGTATAAATAGGGCCATTATCGAAAGAGTCCTCTCTTTTCCGGTCGCACAAACACAATAAACATCGATTAAATGTATGACTTCTGTCTCTGGCAATCGATAAAGGTATTAGGTGTGTGAATATACTCACTTCAAATCGCTGTTTCCAGCATTTATTCAGTTATTCGCATTTTGTATACCCCATCCAAAGCGAAATTTGCGTGTACGAAAGAATCTCACACAGAATCGGAGGCCGTCCGGCTGGATTATCGGTCATATTTGGCCGATAGCTGATCGCCAGCTCAAACTAAAGTCGTGCACCATGACCATATACATTAGAGACTCCAACCATACAAAGTTCGTCCAATTGTGATCGTTCGCCGATCTAAAAAACACCTGTGGGGTTAAGTACCTGCATGTGATTACAGTTACGTACTGCCTATGCGGGTTAGAACCTTGTTGGAAGCAAACATTGTTTAAAGCATTAACCGTGTAGGACAATAGCTAAAAATAAATAATCTAAAAAACACTTATGTTTTCGTACAAAACACCTATATAGTTTTGTACAACAAGCATTATTTTGGAAAATTCCTAGCCACAGGGGCTGAGAAGCCTAAAACAGTAAAATGGTTTTACATTTTTATACAAAAGTACAAAACTACTATATAGTTTTGTACATTTTGTGATTTTTTAACAAAATCACACCTCATGAATCAAGAACATAAAAAAGTATTTTTGGTCCAGGAACCCCAGTTTCTATATACTATACCTGTGACCAATACATACAGTACGTATCTGGTGCATATAGCGTAGTGGTAACACTTATTGTTTTGTTTAATTAATCAACGTTGATGGTTGTATGTGGCTTCCTTATGGGCTATGAAGTAAAGCACAACTGATATGAAAAGAAAAAGGTTTGCAGGTATCTAAATGTCAAAGGGAATTTCAAGATTATGTTGAATTTTAGCAATCAAACTTTCGACATGCCGGCAGTTTTCTTTATTATTGGTATTAAATGTTATAAAAAGAAATAAACACAATTTGCCGATGTGGGAATAGAACTCAGAACTTGCTGTATCAAGGGCGGCATGTGTACCCATTATACTAGTGTCTGTTTCACGAAAGCTGCCCAAATTTTACGGCCATATAAACAATTCAAAAACAATATTGGTTTCGATAATATTAAATTAAAGGAAAATTTAAGATTGAGCCTTCTTTTTATTTCGTGAAATTTTGTCAAATATTTATTTTATTGCGAAAAAAAAAAATTCCCATGTCAAATCCCCATAGACATCTTCACAGAGTGTGAAGATGTCTATGGGGATTTAACATGGGGAAATTTTTTAGAATTTCAGAAATACTGGACCGATTTTCAAAATTTAACTTTTGTTTTCTTAGTTAGATTATTTCCAAGATATCTAGCGAGGTTTCGGAGTCAATTTAAAAAAAAAATCGTTTTTTGACTCCTCCCACACTCCTCTACCTCTTTTTCCCCCATGTTAAATTTCCAGAGAGAAATTAAGTTTTCGTAATAAAACCAATATTTGACCAAATTTCACGAAATATAAAGAAGGTTCATTCTTCAATTTTCCTTTAATTTAATATTATCGAAAATTATATTGTTTTTGAATTGTTTACATGGCCGTAAAATTAGGGCAGCTTTCGTGAAACAGACAGAAGTGGGACATCTGTTTACATATCCTTGGTATTACTTTTTTACACTCGTCAGCACGACATTATAACAATAACAATCGCCATGTGATCTATAACGAATGTTGATTTAAAAAAACAGAAATTGTTTGCAAAGTGGCGGACCTCTAGCAGGATTGCTGCTCAAACGCGAATCAAAATATAATAACGTATCACTATCACAAAGCATCTTACTCGGGCATAATAATGTATCGTTAGTGGGAATTACAAACAGTATAATGAAAAGTCATGAAGAGCATGATGTTATTAGCCGATCAAATCAGGGTAAAGTGCATCGAACATATATGTAGGTGTCTCTGGTAACATTGTCAATGGTAAACTATGTTCGACCACAGTTTTGTACCCAGCGTTGACATTTTTCTAGATTTTGTGCAGGTTTTGGAAACCCGTTCCCAAATCCATCCAATAAAGTATTTGTCTTCACCGGGTTTCAGGGTTCGTGAATCGCCATAGCAGCAATGTTTTGTTGTCACCATTATGTTGCGAAATATTCCAGCGTAACACCTGTACTGTATGCTCTATTTATCTACAGATTACACTCTGAAATACACAAAGTTGTAGTCACTGTGTGTTTGTCCGAATTCTGTGGCAGCACGCGAGTGGGCGGAGCTACCGGAGCTAGCGGTTACAATGCCATCTAAAAATAGACGCAAGCTCCTGCGTCTTCAGGCACATGCCCAGATTGGCCTTGATAACGTTGTCACTTGTTTATCCCTTGTTTATCGATTTAAATGGTTTACATCGACTCAAAGTTTACGTTCAACGGCCGCACAAACTCGATTGAACTGCACGCTTTCCAATGATTTAAATATACAGCGCGTTTAAATAGTCAATTACGTTTTTTTAATGTGCGCACTGGTCATTTAAAAAGGGGCCCGTCCGTGAATTTTTGCGCGATGTCGGGCGCAAGACAATCAATAATTTGCGGCATTGACAATAATTAAGGGGGATTGCCGCAATCGCGCGTGCTGGATGCATCCCTGCCATCCCTGCATGATACGTAAACAAATCAAAGTTCGCTATGAAGGGCAATTCTTCGTTTTGATTGGTGGAAAATTTTGTGAATATTAACTAGCGTCAAATGACGCGCATACGCGATCGGAGGAGATTTTGAGCAGAGGTCGATTATATATTAGCCTAATAAACACATTTTACGCGATTATACGTGGCTGAAACTTGTTCTGTTTAATAAATAAAAGCTTTAAATTAGCCCAATAATCGGCGTATGTTGGCGTATATGGCCATTAGAGCCAACTATGGACTTCAACAACAACAACTTCCGGGTTCAATCTCTTCCGGCGTTCAGCTCATTACGTATTCAAAATTGTGTTATTTGGCTATATTTAAAGTTTTAAACGGAGATAATTGCCAAAAATGCAAACTTTATCGGTTGATGCAACTTGGAAGTGATACAGCAAAATTCGCGTTCGTAGATTACCGAATAGCGGAGAAAAGGGTTGCTACAAACTTTTTCAGAATTCGATGGATGATCAATATATTAGCCGATCTATAAATAGATCGGCTAATGAAAAGGTCCGGCAATTTGTGCTGACGCCTTATCATTGTAAATATTATTGTAAACAAAGGCTATTTTTAAAAAATCAACATTCGTCATCGATCACATGGCGTTTGTTATTGTTTGTTATAATACAGTGTTGACGAGTGTTTAAAGGTAATACCAAAGATATGTAAACATATGACTTTCTAGTATAATGGATGCACATGCCGAAACAGCGGGTTCCGAGTTCGATTCCCACATCGAAACATTATTTTTATTTCTTTGTATAATTTTCATATTTTTGAGAACAACAAATACACCCTTTTTATAAATGGAATAGTCTGAAAATCATTTTGATTGGATTTGATTGGATTGGTTGCAAAATTAACATATTGCAGCCCATTCAGTTACTTAGGGGTGAAAGGGTTAAAATGCAAACTCTGAGCGCTCACGTTTCCTCATAACCGATGGAAGAAGCCACATGCAAACTGCCTAGTCTCTAGCAATTACGGTTTACTAAGTTTTATTATATACCTACCCATGAAATACATAGTTATACGATGTAAATAAAAGTCATATGTTCTCATCGATGAAAATACGACTACTTCCGCTATCTATATTCATGACGCGCACCTGCAGTGCCGGACTGCAAATAGGCTGCAAATATACATTCATTATCGTATACTATCTAAAAAACTGCTAATTTCCACGGAGCGGTATAAAATAAATAGAATATTCATATTTTTGCAACGAATATGACATATATGTTCATCGAGTGGTGTGGAATGTCCATATTTCACGAGTGCCGTCATATTCGTTAAAAAAGATGAATATCCTCTATTTACTTCTCCCTCAAGAAACATGACGGACGAACGTACAGAAGACAGAACTAACAGACGAACGGACACCAGCGACAAAAAAACAACAACACAATAACAATGTATGTTTTCATAAAGTAGGTATATGGAAATATATACGCGAGTAGTGGGATTCGAAACTGGGATAACATATTCATTGACAGAAGATTTTCAAGACCTTACCAACTGTGCTACGGAAAGATATGAGTATTTATATCGATACTAAATATATGATTATTTGTCTTGAACAGACGTGGAAATCCTGATGGAATTCCCTGTAGTATTTATAACTGATTGTTAGGCAAACAAGAGCATGTAAACAACGCCACAAAAAAGTGGTATTATTATATATGTATGTACCTGATAATGTGTATAACATCATGGGTATTTTACAAAATAAAAAAGCTTACCAACCATGTATTTTTTTGTAATTGTACATGTAAGTTGACCAATTTTACGCCTTATCTTATTACGTGTAATGTGTTGTACTCTGTATTTCTGATCACATGTTATGCTATTACGAATTGTTAATTCGTGGGAAGGAATTGTTAAATTGAGGGAACGAATTGTTATATCGTGGGAACGAATTGTTAATTTGAGGGAACGAATAGTTAAGTTGAGAGAATATATGAATTGTTATTTCCTGGGAACGAATTGATAACAAATATTCCATGTCCCCTGCGGGGCTCCGTAGTAACCAGATGTAACTGCATCACTACATCATGTATATATTTGTTAAGTACAATGTATTGTATGACTGTTGCATATTCAGCATAGACCGAACATATATAATTTTACATGTAGCAAAATAGTTTGGCCCCCCCCCCCCAATAATTAAAATGCGCATACGCTTATGAGATGGGAAGGTATTCAAAGGAAATGTTGAAACAATAATGCACTTAAAACTGCATTTACAGCCTCATAATGGCGACAGGGGCAGGGGTGGGTGTGGAGGCGGCAAATATGGGGTTTAATGTGTCTGTGTCTCAAATGATGTATCATATACCCAATATGTGTTGTTTCTGTCGCTTAATGCACAATACATGACATATATAAATCAATCGCAACATTCCGAAAAATATGCGTTACATTCAGGTACATGCTATCAGAAACCATGATAAGCAGGCGAGATAATTTTGGTTTGGCTGTAATTTGGAATTTGCGCTATACATGTAAAATTAAGGAACTATTGTAAAAAAATAATTGTGTTGTGAAATAATATACCATATATATATATTTATACATTTTAATGCAATTAATTTAGGATTTCAACCTTTCTCAACTTCTATTGGCAATCTCAACTCGCAGTCGAGCAGTTTGATTGGCCGAGCTTGAGGAGCTCTAGTATAATATTAAAGTATTATGAAATAAAGAAATTGACACATGTTGGCAGAATTAGCGGAGGCGGTAAGTGCAACGATGCACTTCATGAACCGCTGATAACGCGGAACTATGAACACATGAATGGTTGATAATACTGGAATTTGGAACTGGCTTACAGGTACACCAGTAGCCTATTTCACCAACATTGCAAAGTATACGTATCTTGCTAAGTACACATTGAGGGAGAAATTTTCAATTCAAGGATACATGTATTAATTTTTATTATACTGAATTTATTACATTATTACAGCCATTATCACTAGCTAATCCCCTCGCTGACAGCCTTAATAAACTGCCGACGAAAATGTGCGTAAGCAGCAAAACGTGGAACAGACAGTAGCTAATCCCCTCGCTGACAGCTTTAATAAACAAGAAAATGAGGGCCTGTCAGCACAAGAATCCCCCCAGTGGCAGATTGGATATTCTGTGGCAAAGTTAATTAACCCAAAGTCATAAGTATTCATAAGCACAGTTGTAAAGGTCAAAAGGTCAAGATCATTTTAAGGGCATGATGGATGTGTGATAGTTGTCCACATGTATGATGTATTGGAATATTAAAGTAATCCATCAAGGGATATAGAAGTTATGACAAGATTGAGAATCTCCGACATCCTTCTAAATGTGTGAAAAAGTTCAACGTTGTGAAGGTAAAAAAATGAAGGTCATATTAAGGGCAGCATGGATGTGTTATATTTGTGCACAAGTCTTATGTAAAATCCGGTAAAAATGTTTAAAGTGCCAAAAAGTTCAAAGTTGTGAAGGTCAAAATGTCATGGTCATATTAAGGACAACATGGATGAGTCAATTTTTTCCACAAGTATGATATATTGGAATATTAAAGTAATCCATCAAAGGATATAGAAGTTATGACAGGATTGAGAAACTCCGGCAAACTTCTTAATGTGTGAAAACGTTGAAAGTTGTGAAGGTCAAAAGGTAAAGGTCATTTTCATGGCAGCATGGATGTGTGGAATTTGTCCACAAGCATGATGTATTGAAATATTAAAGCAATATATCAAGGGATATAGAAGTTATGACAGCATTAACAAACTCCGGCGAACTTCTTAATGCGTGTAAAAGTTCACAGTTGTGAATGTCAACATGTCAAGGTCATATTACGGGCAGCTTGGATGTGTGATATTTGTGCACAGGTATGATGTATTGAAATAGTATAGTGATCGTACACGGGATATATAATTGAGACACTCTTGACGCGTTCGTATTCGGTGAAAAAGTTCACAAGTATGCTGTGTTGAAATATTTAATTAATCCTTTAATGAGAACTCTAGTGTCCACGATAATATGACCGAGACCGGAGGCATCAACAAGAATTAACACTTTCGCGCTACAAAGGGGATGAACATAAGTCCTCAGTGACACACATTGTGGCCAATTATTATCAAAATCGGTGAAGCGGTTCATGTGTTGTTGACAAATGAAAGGTGTTACTAACGTACGCACGCACGTATGTACATAGACTAACGCTATACACACAGATGAGGCGTCCATATCATGGATAATGCTTGCTCAGTCCGTGACACAAATTAACAAGACAGTGCATTAACAGCTCAGTGCATAAGGTAGCTGCACGTTTGCCGCTTTATAGGCAACATGTTGCACTATATCGCTACACCACGCTACAAAGTAAAAAGGTGCACTTCGCGCATTAAACTATAGAAAATACCTGCCGGATGTTGACGTCCATACTTCGCTATATTGTTATCATTTTCATTGGTCTCGAGCAGCCACATCCGGGCATATTACGAGACAGGGACGCCGGAAGCATCATAAGATTGGTCCGACGAATCTAGTTGGTGGCCCCGTTACCCACCCAAAGTGCATGTTATTACCGCTGAGTTGAACCGTCACTTTTGATGAGAAATGAAACATTTGTAGACAAAATATTTATATTCCGTTATACAAGTAAACAAAGAACGTCTCAAACGCACATTTGGAAAGACTACTGCGTCAAAACGTTTATGTAATGCAGTGTAATGAAATGTAATTATACTTATGTACTCAGGAATAGTACACTATGTATAAATACAACTCCAACGTGTGTACGATACGCTACATGAATATGTGCATTTTCACACACACTATAAATGTGGCCTTTCGGCACACGAATGCCCTGGCTGGCAGCCAAAGAAAACGAGGCACATTTGAAAACACAGAGGGCCAGAGAAGCAGCATGGATATGGCACAGCATGAAATCAGACAATCAGAGCAATGGGTGTGTGAAATATCAAGCATATCCATGCAAGGAAACAGACATTATACGACACTTACCCTTGTTTCGAACTCACCAAGTATGTGACATTGACCCTGAACTGAGCGGGGGCAGGACGATCGTGGGTTTTTGACATGGCGGTAGAGGACCATTAGACCAATGCGTGTGTGAAATATCAAGCAGATCTAGATCTGTGCACGGAATCATAAATTATATGACATTTACCCGAGTGTTCAGTTTTGAATACATCAAGTATGTGACCTTGACCCTGTGTTTAATACGAACGCCGGTAACACTATTGCGGGGACATAGCAACTATTTACATTCCGTTTATATATATATGTATGAATTCCAAATATGTCAACATTATTGATCGCCGGACCTTCCGGACATGTTCCGATGCCCCTGTAACAGCAACACTTGACATCGACGCCCGTACCCAAGGTGCATGATAACGTAGTTACAACAACAACAGTTACAACTGTTCCAGAAGCCTCTCAGATTCATAGTACATATTCTTATATATTGTCCTTATTATGCAACGGATTTTGATGAAACATGGCGCATTGAAAGTGCAGCTCATGAGGACGCGGTTGATGTGCCATATTTCATCAAAATCAGTTGCATATTAACCCTTAGCCTGCTGAATGAAATATTGTCGTCTGCTGTTTACGTTTTATTTTCTAAAGTGCTGTCAAACCATGTTTTTATTGAGAAACAGGGCAAAAATGCCGATGCCCCTGTAGCAGCAACACTTGAAATATAAGCCCGTACCCAAGGTGCATGATCACGAGATTACAACAACAACAACTGAAACTTTCAGAAGCCTCTCAGATTCATAGTACATATTCTTGTATATTGTCCTTATTATGTAACGGATTTTGATGAAATATGGCGCATCAAATTGCGTTTTGTTCAACTGCATTTGGTGGTCTCTGTACTTTAGCCTAAACTTCTGTCGTTTTTACGAAAAATCTATTTCCGTGTTTCCTGACACGGAAATCGATTCTTCGCAAAGACCAATACGTATGTGCCGAACTCCCGAGACCATCAAATACAGCTCATGAAGACGCGCTTGATGTGCCATATTCCATCAAAATCCGTTGCATTTTAAGGAAAATATCAATAATACATTCTTTGGAGTCGGCGTGCTTTCAACACTTTCAGTCATTGTTGATGTTGTTGTAACCATGTGATCATACACCTTGGTACCGTACGGCAGCAGATTACATGAGGTCTATGTGGATTTAACATGGAGAAATTTGATTTTCGCAATAAAATCAATATTGGACAAAATTTAACAAAACAAAAAGAAGGCTCACTCACAAATGTTGATAAACTTTAATATTATCGAAAACAAATTGTTCTGCATTGTTTATACAGCCGTAAAATGTGGGCATGTTTTGTGGAACATATTGTAATACTTGGTTTTAGTATGGAAGCTATGGGCGTAATTCTCCAGTCAAAATCACATGTATATATATGGTCAAACATGACTGGCATGTTCTGGTGACACTCAGCTACATTCATTTTGTAATTCAAATAATTTATACAAGGCTGATCAAATTTCTTGGCCGTTAGTTTCCACATATGGACACATGTCAAGCGTAAATAATGAACATGAATAAATCCCAGAAGCGTTGGAACTTTGCATAGATTGTAGACTTCATATGTGAAAAAGAAAGTTAACACTATTATTATTCTATACATATGTAAAATATATAGTTGTTTAGCGGACAGCCAACAAGAGACAAACAGCACCATTAAACGAAGTTCAGTGCATCGAAATTGTAATTAGTGCGATTTATTTCCTGATCGTAATCATAATATGTATATTTCCCGAGAGATATACTTTCTATTTAGTCGGATAATTAGTAACAAATACAAAAGCTGTGTTATTGAGACTTTGACCAGTGGAGCTGGTGATGTAACCGATCATCAGCTCAACTGGTTACAGTATCAGCGGATGCTCTCGGCGTCGGATCTAAACTATCATTACATGTAAGACCAATACTAACCTAACACAACAACAAGTAGTGTTAAAGGGGAATATCAGGATTTTTTGAAGAAAAAAAATATAAAAAATAAAAATGTGCTTTCATCATGGCCCTGTGTAAAGTGGTTTATTGAAGATATAGTTACATAAAATGTTTATAGGTACGCAGCGGTAATAGTATCGGCATATATCTTCAATTAAACCACGTAACATATAGTGTATACTGTTATGTAGATTTGCATTTGTTTGGCTAGATTCTTGTAACCAATGTTTTTTGTCATCTTTAGAGCACGAAGAACAAAACTGGGGTTGGTTCCATTTTTTTCGAAAATTCCTTTCGCTGCCATCTTGGATTTCCAAATGGCCACCCTGAAATGTTATATTCATTATATATACACTTCTAATACAGGTAGAATATTGATTATTTTTTTGGTGATAATTATCTTTTGACCACACATAACAAAACACGTGTTATTTTAATTTTTAACAGGTCCCATGGCGGCCATCTTAGATTTAAAAATGGCCGCCCTGAAATTGTATACAATATATTGTAATATTCATATCTACATTTATGATGCAGATAGAATGTTGTTTTCTTCGGCTATGCCATCTACATACTTCAAACAATAATACTGAGGTTGGTTTTACTTTTTCTGATGACTGGTATGGCGGATATTTTGTTTTCAAAATGGCCTCTGTGTAAATAATAGTTCGTATGTCTTCACTACTTACTGTCTTTAGTAAAGTGTATTTATAGTTAGGTTCTTTTGACTGTTTTGCTACGTTCTTGGAACAAAAGTTCTTTGTATCATCAAAGAAAACATGGGTTGTTCCTATTGTATTCTAATTTTGAAAATGTCTGCCGTGAAAATAATATAATTCTGATATAATGATGAACAAATCATTTGAACTGATTTGTTCCAAGACTATGATCATTATTGAAAGTAAAATGTTTATGACTAAAGTCAATTTCAAGTCACTGTTTATGACAAACATGTTAGATTGCAAAATGGCCACTGTGTGTATACAGGACTTTCTTAATTATGGATACAGTGCTTTCAACCAGGTCCATCACCATCTGCATTAGAGTCTACATAGTGTTGGTATTTCTGAAAGGCAGTGCTGGCAAAATCACACTCAAAATGTGGTCAAAGGAGTTACTTACATAAAATATATACCCTATGCAAACTTGCATACAGGAAAGTGTAGCAGCAATGTCGTAAAGGCAGTATGTATGTGATTAAATAACTGTTTCGGCATTAAAACACCATGTGCATATGTGTGTAAAATGTTGAGTACACTCTATACCTAATACAGAATTGTATTCAGGCGCGGATACAGAAATAATTGCAGGGGGGGGACTGTAATTACAAGTCGGCATAGCCGACCTCCGCGAGCGCGAAGTCGTAAAGTATGGGGGTCTGGGAATTTTTTGGATGCCAGATCGCCGCAGATGCGATTTCCTGACTCCTAGGCACGAAAAAAGTCATACAACTATTCGAGTATTGTAGATTTTCGTGTTTTTTTTTGCAGAGAGCATGGGGGGGTGGAGGGGGGGGGGGGGTCCGGACCCCCTGGACCCTCCTCCTGTATCCGCGCCTGGTATTGAGGAAAATGGCTACGTTGAAAAGGCAGTATTTTTCCATTGTCATTATCATTATATACGATTACGATATGGTCTTAAGAGATCACAAGAGATCACAACTGCTGTGTAAATATAACAGGGATCAGTGCCTTGATTGCCCAAATTTCGTTTCACTAGTCGAAATTGTCATATTATGACTTGACAAAGCCAGAGACATGTAGACCTACGCATCTAGGTCTGCATTATGGTGTGCCGCAAAGGCAAGTCAATGGCTAATGCCTTCATATCATTGATTCCCGCAGAAAACTAAAATGATCTGATTGAACATGAATAATGAGGCATGTTATTTGGCCAGAAACTGTTTCGTTATGTGTATGGACTTACTGTTCAAGTGGAGTAAGATCACTTGCCTCTCATGTCCATGATATAAATACATACTCTATTCATGTCGTCACAGATACATGATATTTTACTGCTGTTGAAGCAATATGGCCTGTCAATGAAACACGTTTCTGGCAAAACCATACTAGTTATTGATACGGTAACCCACGAGTCAGTAAAATACATATATTCTAACTTTATTAAGAGTATGGATACACAGTTACATGTATTATTCGTGAACTTACCTGTCAGTGATCACGAGTTGCAAGAAATTGCAAACTTGACTTGAGTAAGATGCACAATTGATTCTGCTAGAAAAGCTAGTCTAAACGAGTCTAAAGGGATAACTCCATTTCAGAACGCAATGTCCGCAATAGTGGCATTATGGGAATACGGGTGTAAGTTGAAAGGTTTTAAACACATAATTAATTCTGACTCCACTCGAGTATAAATTGTTGCAAACCGTGCACAATGGCCATCTCGGCATTCAGAAATGTCTTAGACGAGCGATATATATTTAGTTCTGGTAAACTGGTAGAAAGATGTTCAATTGAAGATAGAAACTGAAAAGCCAAAGAGACAGACTCTGATATCACACTATGTACCAGACGAGTACTCATGACAAACTGTTGCTATAAACGTTTCCACATTGAATGAAAATGAATTTCTGGTTACTGTTAACAACAACAGTCACACATAATGACATCTAAATTGGCCATTGGACAATTGTAAGGGATTTACAGTAAGCATGGTATACCAAGTACACATGTATCAGATGAAGTCTGCAATCTACCTACCAGGTATTTACTGATTTTTCAAAAGAATAATATTTCCTTAACACATGCTCTATGTAGCCAATCTTAAGTGGGTTAGCTGAGCGAACAGTAATCATTATGATATAAAGCACACATTCTCATCCTCAAACCCCCGGACCCCCCTAGCAACATCATGCCCTTTGGACAGAAACAGATTGAAATTTTGTTTTCTCCGACGACCCTGGTTAGGAGCTTGGTTACAATTTAACCAGGGCCCGGTTGCTCAAAGCTTCAGTTAGCTTAACAGACTGTTAAATCCTTAGCAATGCTAAGGATTTAACAGTCTGTTAAGCTAACTGAAGCTTTGAGCAACCGGGCCCAGGCTTCTGTAGGTCTTAACCAGAAAAATCATGGTTAAATTTTAACCGGAGTTTTATACAATCGCTAACCAATAATTTAACCAAATATTTGACCTAACCACGGATTTAACTAGTGGTTAAAATTTAACCAAAATACACAAATTAGTGGTGATTTAGAAGGAACTATTTTGCGAGGTGAAGCGTAGTTCCGGCACTAACCAATATGAACTCACGAGACGTCAATATGGAAAAATATTGACGTCTTGCGTTGCATTGTGTTTCAATGGGAAAGGAAATTACGTATATATTAATTGGTGGTGACATGTGTGTGTGATCGGGTAATATAGGATTGCAACCAAGCTAATTCCCTAACGGATACAGGTTATACCCTTGAGCAATATTCATTTGTTTTATCGCTGTATCACCCATCACGGCCCCAGGAGTGCTGATTTGCTGATTCCAACCAGTAGCCTATTTCATCAAAATTACAAAGCATACTTATCTAGCAAAGTATACTTTAAGGGAATAATCATTTATTTTCCCCGAAATGCATTATTTCATATAGAACTAACAACTGAATATTTGATGATTAAAAGTATGCAGAATTATTATACTGAATTTATTACTTAATCACAGCCAAAATGGCGGTGATATTGTATTAAATTCAGTATAATAAAAATTAATAAATTTATCCTTAAATTGAAAAATTCTCCCTCAAAGTATACTTTGCTAGAAAAGTATACTTTGCAATGTTGGTGAAATAGGTCACATTCCCAATAGGTATACAATACATCATTGACGAATAGTCAATTATTTTATAGCTGGATCATTCACATTATAAGTGAAGTACTTGTTTGTTAAGATTTAAACTATGATGTTCGAACTAGTCACCGCACATCAGTTTATTTCTATATCATTATCATAATTATATCCAAACGTTTCTTTAAAATGTTCAAACATACTTAAATAAGCTTATTGTTTACGCTATTGTCTCGAACAATAACAGAACGGCATTTCGTCTCAATTAATCGCATATTGCGCCGCTTTCGCCAATATGTATTAAAGTAATCATTAAATGTTCAGCGCTATATTTAGAACTGATGTTATGCCTTGTTGCCATCAGTTCACGAGACGCAAAACATATTACCGCCCACACACGCGCTCACAGTGTGTCACACCGCCAATCACATGCTAGAATAGCGATTGAAATCACTGTTAGGGGCGGAGCTTCGCGATTGGCTGGTAAAAAATAAGTACGTTGGAATTCACATATTGAAAACGGAAGATTTAAAGGTACATGCCCACTCACTAGGCACAACTTGTTCTTTATAGGAATTAAATGTTAAGGTATAATTGTGTCACTTTTCCACCAATTCTAAAAATTACGAATGCCCGCTATATATTTATTATATATTGGCATTATCATACATTTTATATCTGGCGTAAATTTCCACACTGATCTCAGGGGCGATAACCGTTAACGGAAATCACTATTTATTATCTGTATATACTTTTTGATGTGCAATGATCATATTTTTTTCGGATGACGCATTTAATTAGTATAAAAAATTAAACAATATCGTGCCTCATTTGCTTATGAAAATAGCCTGATACCACCGCCCGTCACTACCAGTAATATAAATATTACTAAATGATTATATCTGTATAGCGGGCACTCGTAATTTTTAGAACTGGTGGAATAGTGACACAATTATACACTTATATAATTCCCAGAAAGAACAGTTTGTGCGATTACATTTTTTTATCAATTCAGTCGTAACGATGTTCCTTCACGTTCATGTATGTTGTTATTACATCTTGAAAAAAGGAAAATGTATCTATTTACAAATTTATTTATAGAGATCCGGTCCTATGCTATATTTCAGCGTTTACTTCTTACTGAATAGCACAAATGAATTTTGCGAACGGAGTAGACCCAGCTCAGACTACACTGAACGCACTAACATTAATAAGTGTGAAAACATGAATCTGGCAAACAATGTGGCCCCGGATCAGATTGCTCCTTTTCATAGCAAAGCATGATACATTCGCCCGTTTCCCAAGCAATAAGGCTCTAAGCTATAACAATTACGAAAATTATTAACCCCTCTACCATACTTAAAAGATAGGAACAGACTCGCTGGATTCATATTAAATCAATAAATCATATCGAAATAACACGAACGCGGTAGATAAGGTCGCGAGAAAAACGACCAATGCCATTATTATTCATGTTTTGTAACTGGCTTCAAATCGCCTTTAAGTCGCCATCTTGGATAGCCGTGACGTCACAGTGCGGGGCCGTGTACAAGTACAACACATATTAATCGGTAAAATGGGAGCTGATCAAAACGGCCCCGGGTCAAAACGATCCCAGTTAAAAACGGCACCTATTTGACCAAAACATCCCCCAAGTTTTAATTTATATATAAATCAGATTAATAAACTAACAAAATCGACCTCGTAATACGAATGTTGCTAAAACCGAACTATTCTAGTTCTGTATATCTTGTCCACAAGTCAACACTTGTTGTTCACACCTTTATCCAGACGCGTGTGGCATGTGTACCATTAATAGTTAATCTAACTAAGCCATGCGTATTGTGCTTACAATCAGTGCAGACCCAGACTAGTCTGCACCCTGTGCTGTCTGGTCAGCGTATGCACTGTTAGCCATCCAGTCAAACAATCATTACAATTTGCAGTATAATACATTACTCACGAATTGAAACAATCATATCCATGATAAAGGACGATCTAATGCACTGGTGTGTTTTCTTATGTACCATACTGAAATTTTAGTAACAATTTTGTGGGAGATTTCCACCTTAAAATAAATATGACCTATACTGGTCCATTACAAAACAGATTCATGGTGCAACCAGCAAAATACAGTCTACAGTACGATACCGTACCATACAATGTCAAATGAATGGTGTAGTCCCTAATCAGATTTTATTTTATTTATTTGCTGAATATAACTGAAATGAAAGTAAACACTAAATTTTGCCAAACCAAGAAGCAGGATCTACCTAATGAAATATATAATTCTTATGACACAGCAACAAGTGGTGTTTTCTAATGTGCTGTCTAAATATGTTTTACGACCAGCAAAAACATCCACGGGGCTAACCAGGGGATTACAATATCTTTGAAATTCAGATGGCAGTATATGACACTATTTGATGTGGATTATGGTTCACTATCTTAATAAACCTGGCATATTGTCCTTGCCACTAGTATAGAGCTAGATCAGCTTGCAAAAGCAGCAGTCTGATAATGGTATGGACACTTTGCACAGTCTGATCAGGATCTGCACTGTTCACATTTCCATCAATGAAACAATTATCCTGCTTCGAAGCAATATGTATCGATACCAGGCTACATAAGTGTGATATTTGATCAGGAGCTATACTGGTCACAAATCCCAAAACCCCATTTCTCCAATCACAGCCACAAATGTGCTGTCCCCGTTAAACACCTCTGGTGGCATGTACACAACCGCGCCGTGACGTAGTTGTAAAGCGTATCACGTGATTTTAATGGAGGCAGCCGTAAATCCCCATGGAGTGGACAGTGCATAAATAATGGAAATTTAAAACCAAATCTCAATGGGATTACAATAAATGCAAGTCAAGTAAAGCCACGATATGTCTTTAATATAGCTATATAATGCAAATGTATCGGTTTTGGGGAGTGTGTTATTCTTCTTTAATATCATATGCAGGGGATATAATAAATTCAACGGGAGATAACTACATGTAGCTACGATCCCTCATTGCGGACATGATTTACAATTATTACCTTCCTTTCGAACTTAGTCTAGCAGAAAATACGATCTCTATTGATTAGCAGACTTAGGTACGTCTGTGGTTTAATGCACTGTATCATGTTAATAGTCGCTCAATACCCTCTGGGACTGTTTCTCCTCGGACAGGATCCGAGCGCGGAGTAATATATTGTACCTGTAATCACCAATGATCCAATCTCACGTGTATGGCGTACAGATTGATTTAATCTAAATGTACGTTAGAAGAAAATAGTTAGCATATGTTGTGTCCAGAAAGTAAGGTGGTACATGTACACAATGTGTATGATCACGTGGTTACAAAACAACAACAACAAGTACTGAAACTTCCAGAAGCCCTTCAATTCAAAGTACGTATACTTTTATTTTGTCCTTATTATGTAACGGATTCGGATGAAATATGGCGCATCAAACACGTCTTTGTAAGCTGAATTTGGTGGTCTCGGTACTTTGGCCCAAACTTCTGTCGTCTTTGCGAATAATCGATTTCCGTGTCTACTGACACGGAAATCGATTCTTCGCAAAAACAACATAAGTATGTGCCGAACTCATGGAACCACAAACTGCAGCTTATGTAGACGCGTTTGCTGCGCCATATTTCATCAAAATCCGTTGCCTATAAAGGAACATATCAACTAATACTAACTTTGGATTGGGCGCGCTTTCAACACTTTCAGTAATTGTTGTTGTTGTAACCACATGATCATGCACATTGTGTACACATTCATTGCAACTGTGTACGTGCTAATTAAAGGAGCTGAAATTCAAGCCCAATACAGCTTAGAAATATGCAAACTGACAAATGATATCAAATAAACAATTTGTATTTAATCCATGGTTGGAGCAGAACAAAAACCTATCGAACATGTGTCTTATTATTATAGGTATTGCAACTTTGAAAAAAGCGAAAGTACAATCTCTGTTGAATGTTACGGGAATCCATGTCCAAAAATACGCGATCGGCCCGTTTCACTAAACTTCGTACGATAAAAATGTTCGTACGAAGATTTATATGAATGTGTTTCTCACATGAACTTGTTTCTCTAATCATACCGGTTATTACGGGTTCATGTCATTAAATGCAACAAGTCCACGAAATATTTTCCAAAGTTGTCTGTCAGAACAAACGCTATGCTTGATTTCAATTTTGCACTTATGAACTTCTTAGTGGTACGAACGTTAGTGAAACGGGTCCCAGATGATCAACACGCGCGCACTGGTGTGACGCCACGTCATACAACACGATAAGAAGATGGCGTCAGACAGTACTGAGAACAGAGACATCGCCTGCAGTGTCTTTGCCGCAGATACCCGTCACGTGACTTGTGATGTCACATTTTCGCGTCAAATGTCTATGTTTTATAATTAGATCAGTACATATACTGACTTAATCATTATTGGGAACCCCCCGTATTTCCTATACTAGTGTATGCGTTTCATGTACATACATTTTTATATCGTATACATTATGTATGTGGTATGCTACTAAATTATGTATTATTATTGTTTCCTTACGGATGAGAGCAACACCAATGGTCAACGTTTCCCTTTAAAGGTCACATGAACGACTTATCTTGTGTAAATAATGCAATTTGATATTATGAAAGAAAAGCTGAAAAATGCATGTAAAAGTAACAAATATTTAAAATTTCCAAAGGTTTGAATATTTGAATTACATGTAATCCATGAACAATTATTTTTTATATTTATTTATATTTAGTCGAAGTGATTTATTTCTCTTTTTTTATTGCATGAACTTAATAATTTATGATGAAATAAAAGGAAAAATGTAAAAAATATTCTATTAACACTTTTTAATGGGATTTTCAAAATTTTGTTGGAACGAAATTGCATAAAGTGTACAATTATAAAAACTTGCATAACTTTTGATTCCATTATACTTTTTGCATGGGGTTTTCTGCATGTCGTTTGTATTGTCATTACAGTTTACAAATATATTTCAAAGGATAATTTTTCAATTCATATCACCTTTAAATTGACGCTTCGTAACAACTGAAAATAATGGAAATCTAGTGTAAACCATATTTGTTTCAACTGGAGTTTACATATAGTACAACTAATATGTACATACAATGTGTACAAATGAAAAGGACTAGAAAACAAACTTCTAATTGCTTATATGAATTCTGGTTTTTTATTTCATTTTTTTTTTTCTTTAGCTTATATTTAACGGCGGCACTGGCTCTAGGACCTTGCATGCCGTCTCCCAAGAATGGGAGAAAGAACGGAGGTAGAGATTTTTGAGAGAAGCCGGTAATTCGTATTTACAGAGCAACTACGAATTATCGGTACCCATTTACAGCTGGGTGAACTGGAGCAGTGTGGATAAAGTGTCTTGCTCAAGGACACAACGCACGCCGCTAGTCAGGCTCGAACCCACGACCCTTGGATCAGTAGTCCGACACACTAACCATTACGCCACGGCGCTCCACTAATTCTGGCTGTGACTTGAGAAAAGGCGCTTATGGGTTCTGCGAACAGTCCATATTCAGATCTGTCTGTGCATCCGCACAGTCTGCTCAGGATCTGCACTGTTCGTCATGTTTCCATCAATGAAACATCATCCATGCTTGTAACAAGCAATATATATCGTTATCAGGCTACATGAGTGTGCTATTTGATACGGAATTACACCGGTCACACATCCAATAAGTCCCATGTCTCCATTCAGAGGCAGAATTTGTGATTAACTGAAATATCACACATGCATCTGAAATATTTCCTCGCATTTTCCATTAGTTCCGGTAGATCTTCATTAACGGTGTTAGAAGCACCGATTGACTTTACATGTTCAGTTCGCGATTTAAATCGTCTAAAGTATGTACTAGTAATTTGCGTAAATCGTACTAAATTAATACGTATTCTAAGAAATCATATTTAGATTTAAACAAAACACGTACTTTTGGCACATGCTGGTAGTTTGTATTGCAAATGAGAAATATGTTACCCATTTCATAACATTAAAATAACATGAACAATTAAAACCAAATCTACCCCAATCGTGTTCAATGAAAATGTATTAAATTATCCCTTATGAACGTTAGTAAACATATTGTGCGGACATGCAAAATGTATATACAATATATATACATGTATATATATCATGCACCTGGAGATTTGAAACTAATCAGGGACGAGGATTTCATACAAATATAAAGTTCGTAGGCACGAGGGAACTGTTTGTACCCCAAGGCCGTAGGCACGAGGGAACTGTTTTAACCCCAAGGCCGTAGTAGGCACGAGGGAACTGTTTGAACCACAAGGCCGTAGGCACGAGGGAACTGTTTGAACCCCAAAGCCGTAGGCACGAGGGAACTATTTGGACCCCAAGGCCGTAGGCACGAGGGAACTGTTTGAACCCCAAGGTCGTCATGTCCGACCAAAGTTAGAAGCCATGTTCATATATATAGAGTTATACCGATGAAAGCCGAAACACGCCAATGCCTGTGGGTTCACTCATGAACGCGGAGCAGTACGTGAGATGGTAAGGTGATCGCCAGACCGGACAAGTGGGTTTGCGTCGGGTACTCCGGTTTCTTCACGCATTAAGGACCACCGCCTCCTTCCATGCGGTGGGAAGTAAAAACACTGTAATCGCTGTAAAGGAAATACACTTTTACTACAGTTGACCTCTCTAAACCGAACAACTTTGCGATATCGATGTGTTAAATTATGACCGATTTCACTATCAAAGATCGCTGATGTTTATCGATGTTCATGATTGCAATGCACACAGGAATAAGCCATGTGTTTCCGTGCTCTTATATCGGAATTACAGTGAAACATCTCTAAAATAGACACCCTGTGGACCTCCCAGGGTGTCTGGTGTAGAGAGGTTCCACTGTAGTTTAAATTATGTGACATTGACCTTTTGACAGACTTGTAGGTGATGTATATTTCTTCTTTGATCATTAGTATGTCACAGCATGATAGAGAATCCCCAGAATAATGAATCCACCATATTAATATTGTTCATTTCATTTCATTGCAGTTCATTTTGACGTTTGACGTCTTTTACGGAAGATATTATATATTTTGTAAATATTTTCATGAAATATCGCACATATCGCACGTCTTAATTGGTACAACACCACCTCGCTTATCTCATATGTATGGGACGCCAACTCTACATACAGACTAAATAATTAATCCTAGCTCTAAATATATAATGCTAGCTCTAAATATTTAGACAGAACATACAATCTAAACAAAATATCTAAATGTACAGAACAGAACTACGGAAGCCCATTAGGGCCACTTCTATTTTTTTTAATTTCCATTTTTTCAAGATGTTGTCTTGAATTTTCAAGTTCTTTTCTTGAATTTTCAAGATATTTTCTTGAATTTTACAAGATGTTTTCTTGAATTTTCAAGTTCTTTTCTTGAATTTTCAAGATCTTTTCTTGAATTTTTAAGATCTTTTCTTGAATTTTACAAGATTTTTTCTTGAATTTTCAAGTTCTTTTCTTGAATTTTCAAGATCTTTTCTTGAATTTTCAAGATCTTTTCTTGAATTTTGCAAGATTTTTTCTTGACTTTTCAAGTTCTTTACTTGAATTTTCAAGATCTTTTTCAAGAAAAGATCTTGAAAATTCAAGAAAAGAACTTGAAAATTCAAGAAAAGATCTCGAAAATTCGAGAAAAGATAAAAAATGATCCATATATTCATGCTGTATCCCACTCATGCGGCCCCTGTGCCCAATGTCAAGGTCAAATTGGACTAATGGGCCTTTTCAGTACAGAACAAAAGGCTTTTTATTTGCAATATTTCTCAGATCACACGTGGGGTTATATGAAGGTGCAAATAACATGACAGAAAACAAACAGAAAACAAAGGCTTTTTAATTTTGCCATATATTTTTTCAAGACCAAAAACAGTAAAGGTTGATTTTTTAATGAAAAAAGTTTGGCACAAATACAAGTACAGAACAGAACAGAACAAAGGCTTTAATTTGCAATATTCTCAACCACAAACAGTAGGGTAATGAAGTGGCATTACATGTTACAGAAGAAACAGCCAAAAAAACAGAAACCAAAGGGCATATTTTGGAATATCTTCAGAACCACAACCAAAGGTGTTATTTAGTTCAAAACAGTTTAAAAAAATCACAAAGAAAAAAGGAACAGAAACAAAAAAGGCTTTAAAGGTTTACAAATATTCAAAACAGACACAACAGTGGAAATATTGGAAAGTGGCATACATGTCAGAAAAACAGAAAAAAGAACAAAGGCTTTTTATTTGCAATATTCACAAACCACACAAGTGGATATATGAGTGCACACATGTACAGAACAGAAACAGAAACAAAAGGCTTTTATATTCAATATTCTCCAGACCCAACAATGGTTAAAAATACATGAGGTGCACAAGTACAGAAACAGAAAAAAAACAGAACAAAGGCTTTATTTAATTTGCAATATTCTCCCAGACCACACAGTATATGAGTGCAATACAAGTAAACAGAACAGAACCAAAACCCAAACAAAGGCCCTATTTTCAATATTATCCCCCCCTACAGAACCACATACAAACAGTGGTATAAATGATGGGCATACTGAACAGAACCGAAACAAAGGCTTTTTTATTTAACAATTAATTTCTCCAAACCCCACAGTGGGTCAAATAGGAAAGTGCATACATGTTACACAACAGAAACAAACTAAATTTATTTTGCATTTAATTTCCCCTCAAGACCCACAAAAACAGTGGGTATATGAAGTGCAAACAAGTCAGAAACAGAACAGAACAAAGGCATTTAATTGGCAATAATTCTCAGACCACAACAGTTTGGTATAATGAGTGCAAACAAGTACAAACAAAGAACAAAAGGAAACAAAGGCCTAAATTTGCAATATATTCAGACCACACAGTGGTATGAGTGCATCCAAGAACAAATTTAACAAGAACCAGAACAAGGCTTTAATTGCAATTTTAATCCTCAGACCACACAGTTGTATATAGTGCATACATGTACAGAACAGAACAGACAAAGGCTTATTTGCAATATTCTCAGACCACACAGTGGTATATGATGTGCCACACAGTACAACAAGAACGAACAGAACAAAGGCTTTATTGCAATACTTCTCAGTTTACACACAGTTAGATGCATACATGTACATAACAGAACAGAACAAAGGCTTTATTTGCAATATTCTCAGACCACACAGTGGTATGAGTGCAAAGTACAGAACAGAACAGTAACAAAGGCTTTATTTACAATATTCTCAGACCACACAGTGGTATATGAGTGCATACATGTACAGAACAGAACAGAACAAAGGCTTTATTTGCAATATTCTCAGACCACACAGTGGTATATGAGTGCAAACAAGTACAGAACAGAACAGAACAAAGGCTTTATTTACAATATTCTCAGACCACACAGTGGTATATGAGTGCATACATGTACAGAACAGAACAGAGCAAAGGCTTTACTTGCAATATTCTCAGACCACACAGTGGTATATGAGTGCATACAAGTACAGAACAGAACAGAACAAAGGCTTTATTTGCAATATTCTCAGACCACACAGTGGTATATGAGTGCATACAAGTACAGAACAGAACAGAACAAAGGCTTTATTTGCAATATTCTCAGACCACACAGTGGTATATGAGTGCATACAAGTACAGAATAATTTGTATTATCAACAACAACAACATGGCGGACAATAAATATTCTCAGTGTACATCGTCACTTTCCGTTTTTTTTTAATTTAATTTACACCCTCCTCGTCACTCCGCAGCTCCTGTATGCCCCATATTAACCCTTTCACCCCTTAGTAACTAGAATGGATATTGATATGTTAATTTTGCAACCAATCCAACCGTCACAAAATGGTTTTCAGACTAGTCCATTTATGAAAAGGGGTATATTTTGTTCTCAAAAATATGAAAATTACTTTCAAAAAGTGCAGATCCAGATGAGACGGCTCGTTACGAGCCGGCTCATCTGGATCTGCACTGCATAAACCTCTATAGCGGGCTTTCGGGGTCAAAGGGTTAATGTCCCACTGTAATTTGTTGTTCGCGTTAATCTCAATAGTTGATGGAATTTCATTCACGTTAGATTTAATTTGCTTAATAGCCAAAAGTTCCACGGCAGCAAAACATGGAACAGACAGTAATTGGCTTGGTGAGATACATGTATATAATACATATTTATTATATTCATAGTATTGCAATGAATATGCCATATTTTTCATATGTGGTGTGAAATATCGTGCCTTATGACACTCGTGAAATATGGACATTTATACAACTCGATGAACATATAATATATTACAGTGGAACCTCTCTAAACCGGACATAGAGCAAGGTTAGTTGTGCTTAATTTTGATAGGTTTTATTGCCTTTTATCTTCGATGTTAATGTATGTTCATGATCACAAACCACTCACGCGTGTCTTCAAATAGTCATATGCTTATTTTACAGATAAACCTCTTTAAACTGGACACCCTGTGGACCTCCTAGGGTGTCCGGTTTAGAGAGGTTCCACTGTAGTTGCAAAAAGGAATAATAAATATATTCTATTTATTGCATCGATGAACACGTAAAACGTGCACTTAATAACAGATGTGTTAAGTACAGTAACGCATAGGTGGCGTTTACTTTATGTGTATAATAGTGTCACTATTCCATCAGTTCTAGCAATTACGAGTGCCCGCTATACAGATATAATCACTTAGTAGTATGTATGTTACAGATAGTGACGCGCGGTGGTATCAGGCTATTTTCATATGCAAATGAGGCATGATATTTTTTTATTTATTTATACTAATTAAATGCGTTACAAGACAGATTATAAAGTATAATCATTACACATCAAACAATAAATAAATAGTAATGTCCGTTAACATTTTAAGGAAACACGGCTATCGCCCCTGATATCAGTGTGGAAATTTACGTCTGATATAAAATGTATACTAATGCCAATCAACACGTGTAGTAATGGTGAATGAACGTTTATTTTGCCAGAAAACGTCTCAGATTATGTATCTTATATATAGAACATGTTGTGCCTACTGAGTGCAGTGTACCTTATATATACGCAATGAATGCTACAAGGTTCATGTTTAAAATGGTAGGAGCGCATTTTCGTGATTAAAGATGCGTAGTAGTATTGGTAATGAACGTAATTGGGTTCATTAGAAGAAAATACCGCGCATATGCACACGACTGATGCCCCGCCATCATGCACAGCTATGACACATCATGCACAGCTGTGACTGGATAAATGGCGTTTATGGCATGTGTGATCAGTGTAGCTTCTAATCAATTGACACACTTGTGTAGCCTGATAATGATATATACTGCTTGTTAGAAACATCGTGGGTGTTTCATTGATAAAATGGCGAACAATGCAGATCCTGATCAGACTGCGCGGATGCGCAGGCTGATATGGATCTACACTGGTCTCAAAACACATAAGGGCCTTTTCTACAGCCACAGCCGTCTATAACTAACATATAACGTTCATTCGGTGTATTAAAGGGACATGCCCACTCAGTAGGCACACAATGTTCTTTATATCAGATTTTATATCAGAGACATTTTCTGGCAAAATAAACACCCATTCACCATTACACCACGTATTGATTGACATTATTATACATTTTATATCCGATGTAAATGTCCATACTGATATCAGGGGCGACAACCGTGTTTCCTTAAAATGTTAATGGACATTACTATTTATTCTCCGTATTTAATTTTTGATGTGCAATGATAATACTTTATAATCTGTCGAAAATATTATTTTTCAGGTGACGAATTTAATTAGTATAAATAATTAAAAGATAGCATGCATCATTTGCATATGAAAATGGCCTGATACCACAGCGCGTCACTATCAGTAAAATAAATATTACTAAACGATTATATCTGTATACATGTAGCGGGCACTCGTAAGCTTTAGAACGGGTGGATAATCGTGAT
Organism: Conchocele bisecta; assembly: GCA_029237695.1. NCBI lineage: Eukaryota > Metazoa > Mollusca > Bivalvia > Lucinida > Thyasiridae > Conchocele > Conchocele bisecta. The sequence goes on along the minus strand of CM055273.1, from coordinate 17,963,609 downwards.
ACAATTATACACTTTGTAATTCCCATAAAGAACATTTTGTGCCTATATTAAGGAATTGATATTAAAGGTACATGCCCATTCAGGCATGCACCTTTAATATCAATTCCTTAATACGAATCGGATCGATTTACTCCGCGTCCTGTGAAATTTTACGGAGCCACGCAGGGGACATGGATTTATTTTATTTATTCGTTCACACGAAATAACAATTCGTTCCTTTAACTTAACAATTCGTTCCTCGAATTAACAATTCGATATAACAATTATTTCCCACGAATTAGCAATTCGTTCCCACGAAATAACAATTCGTTCCCTCAATTTAACAATTCGTTCCCTCGAATTAACGAATAGGGAACGAATTTACGACTGATGCCCCGCCATCATGCACAGCTATCGTGGGAACGAATTGTTATATCGTGAGAACGAATTGTTATATACGTGAGAACGATGCATTGTATTGATAGTGACGAGAACGTTGTTATATTGTGAGAACGAATATGCTAATATCCGTTGATAACGAATTGCTAATATCGTGAGAACGAATTGCTATATCGTGGGAACGAATTGCTATACCGTGGGAACGAATTGCTATATCGTGAGAAAGAATTGCTATATCGTGAGAACGAATTGCTATATCGTGAGAACGAATTGTTATATCGTGAGAACGAATTGCATATCGTGAGAACGTAATTGCTTATAACTCGTGAGAACGAATTGCTATATCGTGAGAACGAATTTCTATATCGTGGGAACGAATTGTTATATCGTGAGAACGAATTGCTATATCGTGAGAACGAATTGCCATATCGTGGGAACGAATTGTTATATCGTGAGAACGAATTGTTATATCGTGAGAACGAATTGCTACATCGTGGGAACGAATTGCTATATCCTGAGAACGAATTGCTGTATCGTGGGAACGAATTGCTATATCGTGGGAACGAATTGCTATATCGTGAGAACGAATTGCTATATCGTGAGAACGGATTGTTATATCGTGAGAACGAATTGTTATATCGTGAGAACGAATTGCTATATCGTGGGAACGAATTGCTATATCGTGGGAACGAATTGCTATATCGTGAGAACGAATTGCTATATCGTGAGAACGAATTGTTATATAATGAGAACGAATTGTTATATCGTGAGAACGAATTGTTATAGCGAATTGTTATATCATGAGAACGAATTGTTATATCGTGGGAACGAATTGTTATATCGTGAGAACGAATTGTTATATCGTGAGAACGAATTGCTATATCGTGAGATCGAATTGTTATATCGTGAGAACGAATTGTTATATCGTGAGAACGAATTGTTATATCGTGAGAACGAATTGTTATATCGTGAGAACGAATTGCTATATCGTGAGAACGAATTGTTATATCGTGAGAACGAATTGCTATACTCGTGAGAACGAATTGTTATATCGTGAGAACGAATTGTTATATCGTGAGAACGAATTGCTATATAATGAGAACGAATTGTTATATCGTGAGAACGAATTGTTATAGCGAATTGTTATATCATGAGAACGAATTGTTATATCGTGGGAACGAATTGTTATATCGTGAGAACGAATTGTTATATCGTGAGAACGAATTGCTATATCGTGAGATCGAATTGTTATATCGTGAGAACGAATTGTTATATCGTGAGAACGAATTGTTATATCATCGTGAGAACGAATTGTTATATCGTGAGAACGAATTGCTATATCGTGAGAACGAATTGTTATATCGTGAGAACGAATTGCTATATCGTGAGAACGAATTTCTATATCGTGAAAACGAATTGCTATATCGTGAGAACGAATTGTTATATCGTGAGAACGAATTGTTATATCGTGAGAACGAATTGCTATATCGTGAGAACGAATTGCTATATCGTGAGAACGAATTGTTATATCGTGGGAACGAGTTGCTATATCGTGAGAACGAATTGTTATATCATGAGAACGAATTGCTATATCGTGAGAACGAATTGCTATATCGTGAGAACGAATTGTTATATCGTGAGAACGAATTGCTATATCGTGAGAACGAATTGTTATATCGTGGGAACGAATTGTTATATCGTGGGAACGAATTGTTAAATTGAGGGATCGAATTGTTAATTAGTGGGACCGAATTGTTAAAACAAAATTCTACGTCCCCTGCGGGACTTCGTAAGATTTCACATATACCAGATTTATTTATTTACGTTACCAAACTGGAAAAAGTCTCGAGAAACTTACATTACAACTATTTTTGTCGCATTACGAGCGTTTGAATTGACTGTATTTGTCGGCTTGACGCCATTCAGCTTTATTTCAACAACGCAAGCAACGTGACGGCAATACATAAATTAAACCGGAGATAACTAATACGATCGCTCATTAAACATCCTTTTGCAAAGACGAGACTTTTAAACATGAACACAAACTTGAAAAATCAAGAATAACCTTTCCCTGCATACGTGACGTTAGAATTCAAGGTGTATGATCACGTGGTACTAACAACAACAACACGTACTGAAACTTCCAGAATCCATCCGATTGAAAGTACGTATTCTTATATATTGTCCTTATTACGTAACGGATTTTGATGAAACAAGTCGCATCAAACGCGTCTTGTAAAGCTGCATTTAGTGGTCTCTGTATTTTCGCCCACACTTATGTCGTTTTTGCGAATAATCGATTTCCGTGTCTCCGACACGGAAATCGATTCTTCGCAAAAACGACATAAGTCTGTGCCAAACTCCCTGGACCACCAAATGCAGCTCACGAAGACGCGTTTGCTGCGCCATATTTCATCAAAATCCGTTGCATATTAAGGAAAATATCAAATAATACTTACTTTGTAGTGGGCGACGTTGTTGTTGTTGTAACCACGTGATCATGCACCTTGGAATTGGCGGAAGTAATGAACTTCCGCCAATTCTAACGTTACGTATGCAGGGAAAGTTATTCGAGACTTTTCAAGTTTGTGTTCATGTTTAAACGTCTCATCTTTGCAAACGGATGTTTAATGAGCGATCGTACTATATGTACAATCTGACCCTGGCCGCGTTATTTGCCAGATTCATATTTTCACACGTATTAATACCATTGCGTTCAGTGCATACACAGACCAGACTCAATTGTTGTGCTACTCAGTAAGAAAGCTGAAAAATAGCATAGGATCGGCTCTCTATAAATAGATTTGCAAAGGGAAACAACTGACTACGATCACTCATTATAGATACATGTACATGTATTTAAGGAATACAACCATGGGCTGTTGCGTTTACTAGGGCGTAAAATACATTTGGTATGTTTAAAGTGCATGAAGTCCGAATGTAAATATACAAAATGTAGTATACACCCCAGTAAATGCAACAGCCCATGGTTGTATTACTTATATTTCCACTGCATTTTCTGATAGTTTCAAAAATGTAAATAACCAAAATATGGTGGTAAAATTAAGAATTATATGGTTTTACGTACTTTTGTCGCAATTCCTGGAACAGCGACGTTGCCGGTCAATAGCGTGCATTTATTGGAAATTAATAATAAGTCAAACGAACTTTAGCGAATCAACAGCATGTTGCGACATCACGTGGGTTTAATGTATTGCACTGGGATATAAAAGCATTACGTTGAATGGGAGTTTCCATTATGAATGTATGGACAGTGTAAATATTTAGCAGTAAACCGACATCACTTGCAGTTAGTTGGAGCGGAATTAGTTGAAGACCGGGATAAAACGGATACAAACTGATGCTGTACGCTGTCCTTCAGTATTGTGTTAGTGTCAATGCATGACTAAAATAACGAGGTGAGTACGATGGTATATATTACTGATGGAATATATCACGAAAACCTGAACAAAATATTGTTTTTGCATTTTTTATTTAGCCGTAAATTTGAGCAGGTTTTGTGAAACAGACAGTGTTCAATACACTGCAGAGTGCCATATTTGCGTTATACATAATTATACATTGTATCTGTTGCTAGCCTACTGAATGCAACGAAGTGAATGAAATAATTTATTTCGGGAGCAAATATCACATGATGTTTCCCTATATCTGCTTTAATCGTCTGTGCTTCCTGTATATTCTCGTTTACATGTAGATCGAAACTGACAATATAATTTAAGACTATAGCAAGGTACATGATCACCTGGTTATAACAACAATTACAGTTTATTGAAAAATGGTGCATCAAACGCGTCTGGTTAAGCTGCATTTGTTGGTCTCGGAACATTGGCCCAAACTTATTTCGTTTTTGCGAAGAAAAGATTCCTGTGTTTACTGTAATACTGACAGGGAAAACGAATCTTTGCAAGAACGACGTAAGTAAACGCCGATGTCCTGGGAGCACCAAATGTAGCTCACGAAGACGCGTTTGCTGCGCCATATTTCATAAAAATCCGTTGCATATTAAGGAAACTATCAAATAATACTTCCTTTGGAGTGGGTGCGCTTTCAACACTTTCAACCATTGTTGTTGTTGTTCTGCCCACGTGATCATGCACTTTGCATAGGTCCGTCACTTTGTGCTGACATGTCGTTATTTTAAATACGTAACAGTTATAGCTCATATATTGAATTTGCAATACATTATTTCGTAGCGAGCGCTAGCGTGACAGAAATTAATTTATTAAATTTTGTATATGTGATCTATAACGTACTTATTGTTTACCAGCTCACTGGCGAAGCTCCGCCCCTAAACGTGACTTCGAATCGCTATGCTAGCATGTGATTAGCGGTGTGAGCTAATTAGCAAAGTGAGCGCGTGTGTGGGCGGTAAGATGCATAGCGTCTCGTGAACTGATAACAACAAGGCATAAAATCAGTTATAAATATAGCGGCTGAACATTTAATGATTAAGTAAATACATATTGGCGAAAGTGTCGCAATATGCGATTAATTAAGACGAAATGCTGTTCTTTCATTGGTCGAGAAACTAGGGTAAACAACAAATTGCATTATTATAGTGTGTGTGATATTTATTACCTCCATTTAATGGAGATTCACATGAGAACGTATCTACACTGTACATAATAAAGCTAGAGAAATATATACAAAACATTGACATTTGAAAGTAGCATATTACATTACGTATGAGATGCGTCCCAAGTAAGTTGACCCAAAGGATTCTATGAACAGAGATGCTCCAGGGCTGACTAGCGCGCGCTAGCCTGATCTGAAACTCCACTGGTTAACATCGATTAGCCCAACTTTCTCAAAATGAATCACATATCAGATACATGTGTAAGAAAGAAAAAAATGGAAAACTGAATTCTCTTCCAAAATATTGACTGGAGACAATAAGAACAGAATAACATTGAGATATCACTAATACATTTGCCGAATGTTCGCCCCGTGCTATTTATATAAGTTACTGCGAAATTGGCACAAAACGAAATGAAGAGGTGATAACGTATTTCATTGTCTATGCCACCGTCATCACCTAATTTTCGTTTTATCTCTTTGGAATCACCACCAAACATGACAACAATTAAATTATCAATATCATGGTCTTTAAGGTAATCATGTACGTCATTTCCAAACTTTTGGCGAATATCACGCCAAAATTGCCAGATTACAGAACGGACAGTTATATCGTCACAATCAGAAATAAGATGTTTTAGTTCATTTTCACAAGCTGACCAACATCTCGGACATATGATCTCATCGTACAAAGTACTTCTGGTAACTGTGCATAGTTTGGCCAAGTGGTACGAAACAGCGAGCAGTCCAGGCATTCGTAGAGCAGCTTTCCAGATGTTAGATGGAGTTCAGCTTGCACTACCCGACAAGTGTCAACGTCTGGAGAAGCTGTCATTCGATCACGCCACGACTGACTTTCCGTTTGATAAAGGGCTCTTTTACAGATTGACTTCCAATATCAATGCTATGATGATTCGTTAGTATAATGGGTACACATGCCTTCTTTGAAACATCTGGTTCCGAGTTCGATTCCCACATCTGCAACGTTTGTTTATTTATTTGTATTGTAAACATAATAAAAACATTTGCGGGCTATTATAAATATCGATTAAAAACTAAAAATCAACATAATCTTGAAATTCATTTTGACATTTAGCTACATGTACAATTTTACATATTCAGTTGTGGTTTACTTCATAACCTCACTGACACACTAAGTTTTAATTCTTCCAAGAAACGTGACGGACGGACGGAAGGGTATACAGACGGAAGAACAAACAGACGAAAAGAACGAACACATGTGACGAAAAAACTAAGACAATATCTTTTTCAAAAATTGGTTATGAAAATATATACGTCACGATATATTCACTGATATAACGTGTTCAAGTCATTACCAATGCGGGGGGGGGGGGGTTGGGTTGGTCGTAGCTAGTTATGTCCCTTTGCAAATATATTTATAGAGATCCGGTCCTTTGATTTATGTTAGCGTTTATTTATTACTAATTTAAAATAACTTGGCAAAAGTATTGACTGATATGGAAAGATATCACAAATTGTATCGATAATAAATAATTATACCATATCAGTCATGAACAGACATGGTAAATCCCGAAATAATTCCCTAAACAAAGGCATGTACACAAAGCCACGACAAAGTGATGTAAGTATAAGTTAGATTACGGTCCGTCAGCTTGTACGAGGGATTATCGCTCGTATATACTTAACATGAGCTGTGTTAATACATAAACAACACCCGGAAATGTATCAAAGATGTGATAATTATACACAGACTGCTGTTACTTGGTAAATATTATACATGTACATGTGCCAGGCGCATGCACAGTGAGTGAGTGAATAGGGTTTAACGTCCGCTTTTCTGACATAGAGGTACAAGCCTCAGGGAGTCTACACGCAGCCAGGCGCATGCACAGGAATTCATTTAGGGGGTTGGGGGTGGATGTGCGTTATCGACGGCGCGAGGGACTAAACATTTGTTTGCACCCCTAAGTAACTGTAATGGATTTTGATATGTTAAGTGTGCAAACCAATCCAATCATCACAAAATGATTTTCGGACAAGTCCATTCATGAACATGGGGTGTTTTCTCAAAATTATGAAAATGACTTGCACAAAGTGCAGATCCTGATGAGACGGCGTCCGAGCCGGCTCATCTGGATCTACACTTTTTGCCAATACCACTATTCAGGCCTGTGGTGTTGAACGGGTTAAGGGGGTGCGGTGTATACACACCCGTCGCACCCCCTCTGCGTACGGGCCTGGGTTTACACATAGACATATTTGCTAGTATACGTGTACCTGATGAGTGGACGCTGTTTACGTCCGTGTAAGCGTAGTTTGTATGCACATGTACGACACATTTCCAGGTGTTGCTACTTTTTATGACAAGACATGTATTTTATTTTCATCAAACATCGAACGTGTGTTATAACATGCGGATTCCTTACTATTGTTTTGCTTTTCTTGTAGGTATAATATACACGTGACTGATGTTAGACAACACTTGACAATGACACTAGAACTGTCGACACAACAATAACGATGCCCAGTGCTATTGGGACCGTTTCCGTGTTGCTGACGTCATTGATGACGTGCGCACCGACTAATGTTGAAACGGTCACGGAGATTAAAGTCGGCGTCCTGGCTGTGTCCAAGTACGGATCTCCTTATGACGTGGAACGCGTGGGATCCGCCATAGAGCTGGGGTTCAGGCGGGTGAACGCTGAGATTTTGAACAGCAGCTACCGGATGGTGAAACTGGAACGACATTATGGGAATGAATGCAGCGCCAAGACAGCACCAGGTAACGTGGTTTGTTTTCGTGACGCCTAATTTCTTGGGAAAATATTCATTCCTGGGAACTGATACATGGACTTTGAACACGTGTTCGTATATGAGACACGCCCTTTGATTCTATGCTTAAGAATATGTGCGTTTCTTCATGAAATATATGAACAGAAACTGTGATCTTTTCTGTAAATAATATCGAAATATGATGAAATTTCCATAGCAGATGCGAAATACCTTTCCGCATTTGCTATGAAAATTTCGTCAACTTTCGAAGTCATTTACGCACAATATCGTAAAGTTTGTAAATATATTTCATGAAATATCGCACATGTACAAAATCACATGGTGTGTCTATTATGTATTTTTAAGTATTTGTTGTTTTAATTCTTCTATTACCAGTAGCTGACAGTTCCAAAAAAATAAAAATGAAATAAAAATGCGAAATATGCAATAAAAACTGGAGCATGTAAGGCTGAAAACTGGCATCGATTAGAAGAAATCAGACATGAAAAAATTGTCATATGTTAAGCATCTAAATGTATTGATTGCAGATGACATGTATGCATACAAAATTATAATATTATTCATATGGTACATGGGAAGTAATATATAATTGTAATTTCTATAATTTATAAAATAAATTCCGAATGCTGCGAATGTATTAAAGGTACATGACCACTCAGTAGGCACACACTGTACTTTATAGGAAGTAAATAAGTGTATAATTGTGTCACTTTTCCACCGGTTCTAAAAAATACGAGTGCCGCTATACAGGTATAATCATTTAGTAATATTTATCTCACTGATAGTGACTCGCGGTGGTATAAGGCTATTTTCGTATGCAACTGAGGCATGGTATTTTTTAATTAATTATACTAATTAAATGCGTCACCTCAAAAAATAATATTTTAGACAGGCAAAGTATGATCATTGCGCATACAAAATAAACACAGATACCGTAAAAGTAATGTAATAGAAATACTAATGTCCGTTAACATTTTAAAGGTACATACCCACTCAGTAGGCACATGTTCTTTATATCAGAGACATCATCTGAGACACGTTCTAGCAAAATAAACATTCATTAACCTAGGCATAAACATATTGATTGACATTATTATACATTTTATATCAGAAGTAAATTTCCACACTGATATCAGGGGCGAAAACCGTGTTTCCTTAAAATGTTAACGGACATTAATATTTGTTCTGTGTATTTATTTTTCGATGTGTAATGATCATACTTTATAATCTGTCGAAAACATTATTTTTTTCAGGTTACGCATTTAATTAATATAAATAATTAAAACATATCATGCCTCATTTGCATATGAAAATAGCCTGATACCACCGTGCGTCACTATCAGTAAACTAAATATTACTAAATCATTATATCTGTATAGCGGGCACTCGTAATGTTTAGAAATGGTTGAATAGTGACACAATTATACACTTATTTAAATTATATAAAGAACATTGTGTGCCTACTAAGTGGGCATGTACCTTTAAGGAACCACGGTTATCACCCTTGATATCAGTGTGGAAATTTGCGCCCGATATAAATTGTATACTAATGCCAATCAATACGTGGGGTAATGATTAATGACATTTTTTTTTACCAGAAAATGTCATATGTACAGAATATACAAAACTATCTGATTTAATTCCTAAAAAGATCAGTTTGTGCCTACTGAGTGGGCATGTACCTTTAAGGGTATTTAGATCAGTGATTAATTTTTGAAAAAATCTGTTTAGGGAGGCCGGAATGTTACAATTGGGAAACAATGCTTAAACTGATCAGTACACCTCACTGATCAAGAATATGCCCGTTTCCAAAAAATATTTTGACCTTTACGCATAATAATGAGGTCAAAGGTCACAGAGTGCATTTTCTTGAATGAAATATCAGCATCGCTTCAGTTCACTGAGACAAGTATACTCAGAAATATTATTTCAGCGTAATATATCTGGGTATTGATAACATATGTATAAATAGTTATCTAAATGCAGTTTATTCACATTTATAGGTTAAATCAATGTAATCAAAGTGCTGAAAGTACTGTTTTTTAATTAATTTTGACACATTTATGGACTTTGCATCACCAATTCAGAAACGTAAGCATGGTAAATTCTAGTCATATTAGTACTTATTTTGATCATTGTTGTGTTTAGTATCTGATACATGTATACTACGTAGTGTATGTGTGACCATCCGTGAAATCAGCAGACTTTTGGCATGTGTGGCCAGTATTGTGCCCGCTCTGGTATGACACTCCTGAAGCCTGATACTAATGTAATGTTTGTTTTGCTGGATTAGATTCTTGACTGAGTGTTGAACAGTACAGTACAGACCACAACCGGATTGCATGGAAGTGTATGTAGATATTGATTTAAACTGGATCTAGACAAATGCCTTAAGCCACATTTGTGCAGGTAAATTCGAGCCGGTATCTGAGAAAGTGAATTTTAAGTTGTGATATAATTTTCCATATACAATTTTACAATGGATTAATATACAGTTTACCAATGTTTGACACAATCATTATACGCACCATGCGTCACTGATTACTAATCACTGTCGCTGTCATTCTCGTTGTTTGGGTTGTGACATACATTGTCAAAGCACACACATGAAGCGGTACAACGTAACCCATTAGCTCGGCAGCCACATCTAGAAGTCGAACATGTTTTACACCCACATCGAATGATTTCAATACAACATGTTGGCAGAGGGTCGATGGTTATGAGCACAGGTCTTATTCATTTGCATTAATTTTTCCGTTCCCATCCATGCCCGATTGGCGATGGCAAATCCTGGTGTGGTTGTGGGGCTCTTCGCCATATCATTGTTTGGAAATTTGCCCTACGAACATGCTAGTGTGTCATGTGAAAGTGATAATTTCTCAGGCTCAACAATTCCTTTTCTGAACAAGTGGCAACGCAAGTCATTCACACATGTCACATCTGATTCAGGTGAATATATTCGACATACAAACTCTTCTACATGGGAGCAGGTGTCATTTGTCAGACCACCCACACCAAGTTCTTTTAGAAGATGGGGATGGCGTTCAAACACTTTCCATGTTGACTTTTTACCATGACCACCGAATTGACTGACAGTGTCACATCCTGTGAGCGCATGGAAAGCTGGCAAACTTTTACGAAGCTCCTCTTCAATCGCAATGTTATGTACCGCTATAAATTTAGGAGTTTTCATATTACCAGTTTTCATCCACACCTCTTTACATAATTTGCAAGCAAAATGAACCAGAATAACGAGGACATCTGTGTCCTTGCAGGACATTATTAGCCGTTCATATCGCTGCATGCTAGCCTCTATGGCATGCAGAACCATTCTTGTATCTGCTTCCTCATGATCCGCTTTCAGCAGACATACATCACGATCCATAGACGACTGTGCTGTTTCAATCTCACTGAACCCTCCAGCAGTAACGTGTTCTTTGAGCGATTGCGATGACATCAATTCTTTAGACACAAAGTTTGCGAGATTGGCTTTATTTGCTGGGGAATCAATAAATCTCTTCCATTTTACAGGCAATGGTACCTCACGACTGTCAATAAGACGTCGAATTGGTCTACTTTTGGTTCCAGTTCTCCTATCTCTAGTTCCACCTTTCATTGACTCCTCTTGGTATCTATCAAACACAACATCTACTCTAGACCCAATGCTTATATCGACTGAATCAATGAAGACATCTGCTAAATCTCCAAATGTATTTCCATTAGATGGGCGACCTATTGCTTGCACTAGGCAGTATCAGATAGAGATATTGGTGTATTTGATAGTTCGTGGCTAAGAAGCATCTCAAGATTAATGTTACGGCCAGATTCTTTAGCAACTAACAATCTCTGAAAGAGGTTACGACCACCTTTAATGTCTTTCTTTTCAGTGGTTGATCTTTGTACAGTTACAGTATACATTGTTGACATTGTTGGGGATTTGTTCTTTGCAAGCGCTTCGTGAAATTTTGATGTACTTTGAACTAGTCTGTTACTGGCAAATGTATTGAGTTTATGCTGTCCTCTATGTTCAGCAGTAAGTAGTTCTGATGCTATGTCTTCGGGAACAACATCGTGGGTTGACAGACTAACTAGTTCTGCTGTGTCAGGGCTGAATACATTGAAGCGATCAAACTGGTTCTTCACATGTTGTACATCGCGTTCATCTCGAGCAAGCCGACTTGCAGTGGCCTCTTTTGTCTCCGATACAGAGTACTCTTCATCACGGTCTTGAACACCAAACATTTCGTACGTATTCGCTGAAATTTCACTTCTTTGGTTAAATGTCAGACACCACCTCGTGCACTGTCCTGACGTGTGATACCGATAAGCCCTCTAGATAGTTTGCTGATTTTGTTCACATGTTCAAGGGCCTGGTCAGTTGACAGTTGGTTGAATTTGTGCTTAGTCTGCTTCACAACAAAGTTTCCAGCCATGAATTCCAAGTACACATCTGGATGTGTGAACTCCAACTGATGCATATCTGCTAGGTATACAGTACCCCAGCGAGTGTAATTTGTGTGATCATAGATGGCAAACCACGGTAGCATAGAAGCCAACGCCGACAAGTGTAATAACCAATCACCTTCTCGTTCTGCCCGCAAGAGGATTGATACAATAGCCATGTACTGTTGCCAATATCATACAGTTGGTGATCGCTCTGACTGAAACTCTTCCATGAAGTCTGGCATGTGCTTATTGCCCAGCAGTAGTTTAATTGAGTTAAACTTGTCGGCTATTGGGTCAACCTGTTCTTTCTCTGTAATCATTTTGGCTAGACATTCTACATTGTCATTCAATTCGGGATCGATTGGTGTGTCTCGTTTACTTAACCATTCTACAAACTGTGGCCAGATAATACGAAGCAACGCTTCGTATGCCAACTTATGGGTGCGAATTGTTCGGTTGTAAGATTTAGCGGCCATATTGTTAACCGCTGTATTTTCTCCAAACACTGAACTTTCCACCATCACCTCAAGTAGGCCAGAGTCTGACATATGCTTGCCAATTGTTCGCATACAATTGCATGCAGTATGGAAGCCACCAAGTCTTAAGAGCCATGTTTTGCATGTATTTGGCTCACTCCATTGTTGTTCTTTATCTTTACAGTACAGCTGCTCATCCAGAGTTATGACTGTTGATTGGTTGGGATTAAGTGTTTCTGAGATTTTGTGACATCTACATATAACTTTCCATAATGTATTGCTATCATGTGCTGGGGAGTTCAATATAGGTAGGTAGCCTACTGTGGTTGTTTCTGGACATACAGGAGAAATTATCTGATTGAAACCTGTCCAAAATGGTACAGACTGATTCTCAACATTTACCATTCGAGTAATGGCCCATGTTATGTCTGACAATAATGCCTCCTTGTTCAAATTTGAATCTGCTTCATACCACATGAGATCAACCTCTCTGTGAAATACTGGTATTGGTCTACCAGTTGTCAATGGTGATGTTGTGAGTGTATGAAGTGAATCTGGAACGTCTACTCGTTTATCGTTCCCAATTACAATTGATGGTGCACGACTCAAATTTGTTGAACCACGCTGGTACGCGACCATTTGTGTAGCATGGAATGTTCCTTTACCGTCCAACGTATCTTCAATGATATCAATATTATCTGCCGCGAATTGGAAAAATTGTTTCGGCTGGATATTAGCTGGAATCGGGACATTCTCATTGTCTGCCATTGTTTGAAGTTCCAACTTTGCTATGTACGTATCTATGCGACGAACTTGATCATAACTTATACAATTTCCAGCAGCGTGTACCAATTCCACAAGGACTTTAGACCTTGTAGCCTGGTGAATTGCCATTCCTAGTCCAACGTGCTTTGGGGTCATCTTATGGCAATTTGAAACCACATATACCAAGTCTTGTGCAATGCTTAGCACTTTCCTATGAACATTCGAATTACTTTCTTCACCATATTCATGTTCTATTTCGTGACCAGTAAGTAGAGGTCGAAGGAACAAGTACAGACTATCCGGTACAACATAAATAGCATCTTCTTCTCTTATTGATAAGCAGTTTTCAATACCTTTACTTATTCTAATGTCATTTCGTATTGACATAGCAATGTGGTGCATTAAAATCAGACTATCAGCATATTCAGGCAATAGTTTACGCTCCTGTATTGTTACTGTTTCTAACAGTTCGTCATTTTTTTATTTTCAGTTCCAGTATAGCAGCAGTTACTGATTTCTTCGGAAATAATAGTTGCGGAGCCCGATGATCTAGTTGAGGGACAAAATCTATTATACCACACAGTTCCTTCTCGAGTCTCTATTTAAATCGCGTCTTGCTGTTCCTATGGGAAGGGAACAAGTAAAACAGTATAGGCATGGTTATAGCATTACGAGCTTGGGTGCATAGTTCCAACCACCACCAGAATTAGAAGAAAAGCAATCTAAACTACTGTGCTCTCCAAAATGTTTATGCATGGGTATAAGTTAATTATTGGGAATACAACACAATCTAAATATTGTTTTGTCAGCTAATCATCAACAATAATTGATTTACGCAATCATTAGGCGAAATAATAAATAAAAACTATATAGTGTGTATATGTTTGGCACGCACAATGACGTTGAGTAGGATATGATTTGTATAATTGGTGCATAGTACGTATAGACTAGTTAAACAGCTATTCAAATGTACTGAAGCTGTAAAGATAGCGAATATACCTGAACAGCTTTGCATTACATACACATGCTTGATCAGTTTTGGAAAGCACTGCTAGGTTTGGTATAGCGTTATGTGTATAAGCCCAGTACAGTTAGTGCATATAGGAAAAGGATACGTGCAGACTGTGCATAAAGCAAGAGGCTGATTAAATATATATGGACTGTAAAGTAGTACAAATAGAAAGGTATAAACCCTAAGGGGGACAATAACAATTGTACGACAATCGTTCTGCACATGCATTTGCAAGTCTAAGCCGGCCCTGCGGTCCTAATATAATGTATTTAGTTTTTGTGCCTGTGGCTTGACAAATAACATATCTAGTCCAATCAGTGATTCGATCTGCTGTCTGCACTTTTGATGACCCGACTACGGCGGCAACCGTATCCATTTTTCACACTATTTTATCTGAAAAAAAGTCGGAAACTAATTTACTGTATACATTATTTTGCTTGATGTACCTTTAATAAACAAATGTCTAGTATATTCAGGTCATGCTGTTCACTATTATATTAAGAAGAAGAATTGATGACATCGGCAAAGCAATTAGTTTCTAATCATACTGAGTGAACGTGCAAAAGGAACTATCTATGTCAAAGTTACAAATGCCGTAAGATTCCCTTTCTCTGCCAACATCCCGTATGCATAACCACCACCACCACCACACATAAATTGATTGTACAAACACTTTCCTAAAAATCCTGAAATGAACAACTCTTGGTATGTGAGGAATATACACCATAAAGTGCGTGATATTGTACGTGTAACAAATATGATATCAACAATACATTATTCTAGCCCAGTAGCCTATTTCATCAACATTGCAAAGTATACTTTGGTAGCAAAGTATACTTTGAGGGAGAAAGTTTCAATTTTTTTTTTAATTTATTAATTTTTATTATACTGAATTTATTACATTATCACAGCCATTTAATGGCTGTGATAATGTAATAAATTCAGTATAATAATTCTGCATACTTTTAATCATGAAATATATGCATTTGTTAGTTCTATATGAAATAATGCATTTCAGGAAAAATAAATGATTACTCCTCAAAGTATACTTTGCTAGTAAAGTATACTTTGCAATGTTGATGAAATAGGCTACAGGTATCTCATTGACTCTATCTGTATAGAGAATATCTTGTTGTTTTAGGATGATCGGACTCTAAGATTATCATTTTAAATGCTTTACAATCATTTTGATAAGTATTCTGTGGTAACGGCAGATGTATACACTTTTCGCAGAAAAAATATCACAAAATTTCACTACCTTTATTTTTATGACTGAAATATGCATTTAACGGCTATATTCTAATAAATATGCATGAATTCATCAATTTATACCAAAATCAGGAATAAAAAAACATAACTGCATGGTTTACAATACAAAAAGTTACGTCTTTCGTACTGACTTCAATAAAAACGCACTCAATGACCTTTAACCTCATTAATATGCACGATATGCAAATTTCATCTTGGAAACAGGCCAAACATTGATCAGCAGGGTTTACTGAACAACATAAGCACTGTTTTCAGCTTGTAACACGCCGGCCTCCCTAAACTCATTTCTAGCAGCCCTATATAAATTAACCACCGGTCTAATTTCGTGTATATATACTCGTATACTTATTATGGTATTGCGTATGCTCATTACATATTGTGAAATATACGACAAATCATCTCAGACCATACATCCTAAATCCTAAAAAAGAATTACGGTGATTATGCCCCGGACCTCCATAGAATGGTGCGTAATCAACATGTATGCCCAGCTACGTGCCCGAAGTAATTTGCATTCTCTGGGCTTCAGAAACTTATTGTTGCAGTTGCTGATGCTCTCTGATCCAATGGCTATGTCTTGTAATATGCTACTGGAGGCCATTTCACTAAATTGCTCACGACTAGAATGTTGGTAAAGGCAAATTTAGGATCGTCTGGAAATTTCAATTGATGGATTTACATGTATTGAGCATAGGCTGCATATACAGCCTATGCTCAATAAATGTAAATCCAACAATTGTTTACAAGAAAACAGTGTTAATGCGAACTTTACAGGCTGCCATAAGTTTCCACTTACGAACATTTTAGTAGTACGAAGTTTTTTGTTAATTTGCATGTCGCATTAACGAGTTATCAAAGTAGCGAAAGTAACTGCATATATGCTCGAATTAAACGATATTTCCGACGGAAATGTAACAATAAAATTCGACCATGTCCTACGGCCTTAGGGTTCAAACAGTTCCCCCGTGTCACGAGGAAAACGTTTACCCACGGCTGGTCATGGTCGAACCTTATAGTTTGATATTTACATTTTTGAAACTATCAGAGCATGCAATGGAAATATAAATAATAAAACCATGGGCAGTTGCGTTTGCTGTGGTACGACACATATTTGGTCTGTTTAAAGTTTGCGTGGAGTCATTCGGACGCCACGCACTTTAAACAAACCAAATGTTGTTCCTACCACAGTAAACGCAACAGTCATTGTTGTATTCCTTAAATGTATGGTAGGTTAGGTAAAAACCATGCTTTGTTTTTCGATTTGGAGCGGTATGTGGGAGGTTTTATGGTCTGATAATAAGATTTACGACGACGCGTCATAAAACGTTACACATACCGCTCCAAATCGAAAAACAAAGCATCGTTGTCTTCATTCTAATGCAATATAGTGTGCTCCCTGCTTTCTTAAACGTCGCAGCATATCACGAACAGTGATATGTTTCAATACGTCAGCTGGTTGTTGTCGTCATCGATAACAGCATCGCATCAAACGAATTTGAAGAAATGAAAACTCCACCGAAGATAGTCCCATTCCAAATTGAAATTAACGAGACTTTTTCTAAGACATGTATACACCTACTCAACGTTTATGTTACCATTGTTATTGCTTTCTATGTGTATTTACAACAGTAACTTGCTTTTATTCATTTATAGAAACATTCCAACAATTCTGTCGAACTATTGCCGTATTGGGTTCGTGTGATTTTTTACAACGGAAATGTCAACAAATGTCAACAGATTTCCCATGATTTACGCTTGATTCAGGTGATTACTCATCTGCAATACAGTTTAGTATCTATATACATACACATAAGGCTGGTACTGGCATATTGAGTTTTGCATTTGAGCATTTGAGTTGATCATGCACTTGCGCGAATACCGTATTTATTCTAGTAGTAGCCCTCCAGCCCCCCCCCCCCCCGCCCTCTAACTAATAGTATCCCCCCTCTTATAATATTATATTTGCAGTCAAATTCTATCATTTTCATACACTTGCGCGAAGTTCTAATTGGTCACCCTGTATTTGGGATGTTTTTAGACAAATACAAGATGTCATCAGTAAGTCATGTGATGTATATGTATTGCTAATTAATTAGAAAGGCAATGTAGAAATTATTTTATTAATGTATTATGTGATCACTCTAAAGTAAGTGATCAAAGTTAACCACACACACATGTAAAATTCATACAATTACAACCTGTAGGGGTAATGTTTTATTTATGTACCGCATGCGTGGGGAGTGGTTCGTGGAGCCCTGCACTGCAGAGACAGACCATTACGACAGAGGGTCCACAATGGTATGGACTAGTATTTCGCTACATACCAAGACACCGCTACAAGGGAACCTCAACGCCCAACGATACCAACAGCAAATATTTACACTGTCCTTGAATTCATAATGGAAACGCGCATTCAACGTATTGCGTTCATATCCCAATACATTACATTAGCCCCACTTGACGTCGCGCGACGTTGTTGATTCGTTAAATTGTGTTTGATGTCATTAGATTGCATGAAGTTCATTGTCGTTGTCAATAACATCACGCTATTGATCGACAACGACGTAAAACAATAATATTCCTAATTTTTACGCCGTATATGGTTATTTACATCTAAGAAACTACCCGAAAATGCTGTGTAAATATAAGTAATATAAGTAATACAACCATGGGTAGTTGCGTTTACCTTCGGACTTCGGAATCAACGCACTTTAAACAGACCAACTGTTGTTCATAATACAGTAAACGCAA
This sequence comes from Conchocele bisecta, assembly GCA_029237695.1. Lineage (NCBI taxonomy): Eukaryota > Metazoa > Mollusca > Bivalvia > Lucinida > Thyasiridae > Conchocele > Conchocele bisecta. Next base: position 17,945,141 of record CM055273.1, on the reverse strand, counting down.
CAGCCCATGGTTGTATTCTTTAAGTCATTCTGCCTGCCTAAGCTTTAAGGTAAAATCACATTACTAACATTAATATGGTCTGACAGAAGCACGGATCTTAACCAAGTCGAGTACGTCTGGAATCTTATCGACAGACGGATTCGACGGCGCCCACGACCATCGAACCTTCCCGCCCTACGGCAGAACAGAAATGGTAGAAAATGACACAGAGGGAGCTATTTAATTATGTAAACTCCATGAGAAGTCGGCGTATGTATTTAATGCTCGGGGTGGACACACACAACATTAGCCATTCTACTGGGAAATTGTGTAATTGATGTGAACCTTTACCAACCATTTTAGAGGGATCGCATACTACTGTAATACATTATCTTCTATATTGCCTTGTTACTGAATTAATATTACACATAAATCACTTTGTATAATGATTGCATCTTGTATTTGTCTGAAAACGTCTCAAGTGTAGAGTGACCAATTAGAACTTTGCGCAAGTGTATTAGTAGATTCTTCTGTATTTTGGGTGGGTGGGGTACTCTTTTTTGGAATTTGTTGAACGGCCACCATGAAGACAAGTTCGTCAGTCGTTGGTCGATTCTCTTTTTTCGCTTTGGATTGTGCATGTCAAGGTGGCAGAGTGGATAACCGAAACTATATGCTGTGATTTTTCATATGTTATAGGCTGTACTTACAATTGACCAATCAGATGCGTGTTTTCCATTTTCCGTGCATTATAATTATAGTTCACCAACATGTGCTTAGTCGCGTTTTGTTTTCTGTCCCTTTTATATGTATGGTTCATGATTGACGTCACAGCAAGTCCTGCATAACACAAGCTAATTTAAAATCCTTGTAACGGAGATGGAATATTTGCATGCGGTTTTCACCAGCCTTGTTAGAATGTCAAGGACTATAATGTGCATAATTCATGAAACACAACACATTTACTGCATCCGAGAGGCCATTTAGTCTTCGTAGACACGAATGGTCGCACTTTTAGGTTTTAATATTCGTTTCTAAGGAACGAAGAGACAAAATGCCTATACAAAGCCACCATTCTCTTACATGTAGGTGTTGCCACTGAACTGTACTACATGGATGGGGTGGCCGCAATGATAGGACCCGCCTGTACGAACGCCCTGAAGCCCGTCGCTAACCTGGCCGACTACTGGAACATTCCCGTCATCACAGGTTGGTATATATATTTGATTACATATATATGCTATTTGTCATATTGGCTGTGGGTGATCACAGCTCTTCACCTCTACACGGACGTATTATATGAAGAAGTATTTACTTGCATGTTCTTCGAATAATTTGTCCTTAGTGTCCGAGCCGAACCCGATACACTTGATATTAAAGCACACTAGCACGGTATAAATGTGTTACCAGTCAGCGTATAGTCTGTCAATGCTTAGCGAGTTACCTGCTAAAGTATAATGATTGATTATATATGTATACCAAATGGTAGAATACTAGTAATAGTTATAGTTAACATATTTAATTGTTTTTTCACAGAACATATTTTTTATTTCGGCATCACTCGCAGAGCACGCAGTGGAATACATGTATATATATAATACATTGTACTTCATATATTTCAACAACAACATGATGGACGGCATACACGTATATGAGGGGGGCTTGCTAATTACAGGTGCCATAACTATATAGTGTTCGTTGGTGTTTAGCATCAATAATACATTATCAGTAGTTTAAGAAGTGAGGTGGTTGCAAAATAGTTACTAGTTGAACAATTACTGGAGGTAACTCTAGTCAGTGTATAAATGTTCAATGAAATGGAGTATATCCTGGGAGAAATGCCAAACATTGATAATACTAGAAACATTAATACGTCGAGACATGGACTGCAAAATGAACATTTGATACACGCGATAATTTAGACTGGTGCAACGTGAGAATATCACATACATGACACGCGTTGTGATGGTCAAGTTCTTTATTAAACTTCATTATAAACATGATTTATACATTTAGATCTCTTTCTTTGTAAGCATTATCAAGTTGAATGATAACATGATGATAGGTCAACTCACTATTCTCGATCTCCAAATAAATTGAGATCGAGACCGAGTTAACTAACCAAAGTAATGATGTACTGTAACATGTGGCGTGCCTCACACAGGTAGTCGAAACTCGAAAGCAGGTAAGAGCACATCGTGTGTTTTAGGTAAGTAATATGAAATTACGTGGGTTTGATCTCTTTCAACGAGCGATCCTAGAAGTGTCAGAAGAGGTAACTGCTAGTGTGATCATCTCTTCTTTAAACAATATTGGAAATGTTCACTATAAGGTAAAATATAATAGCTAGTAGCAATAACAGTCACATGATGTCACCACAAACATGTGAATGGCATACGTGGATACACTAGAAGCATGTGTTTACATATACAAGCCTGTATCGGAATAGCTATTGTATTTATGGTGTATACGGTTCAATCCACAATATAGATACTAATCATGCACCGATGATTTTGGTGATTGCAGACGGTAAACAAAACTACACAATGTCCTTATGTTGAATGTCTGAGATCACCAATTCACCATGGTAATTGGGTGTATACGTTCGTATCATAACTCCAAGAATTAGACATGTAATTAATAAAATATGTAAGTTAAACAAAATACTACGTCTACCAATAATAATGATAATAATAACAATAATAATAATAACATAATGCAGAATTAGTAATTGCTGAACAAACAATATAATTTCAGCAATGAATAAGCATTGCGTTTTTAACTTTGACTCAGATGTTGTGTTAATAAGTTCCTTGAATTTAATAACATTTGGATGCAGATAATAGTATCCTTTAAGTATTTCTTACGTGATTCCAAAAATGCTGGACAAACTAAAATATAATGAAACTCATCCCCCAAGTTATTGTTACATATAATACATTTGCGATCTGAATGGTGTATGCCCGACCATCTACCAGTGTCAATAGGCAATCGATGATTTCCGGTTCTAAAACGAACCATGTTTAGATACAACGATTTCGGTAAGATACTAAAATATGGTTCTATCTTCGCATTATCCTTGAAATGGGTGTATAACTTTCCCTTGTTGGACTCACCTGAGAATGCTAACCTTGAATAAATTGGTTTGTTTTTGACTATACGGATATTTGTCATAGTAGTTAGAATATCCAGTGTCATTTAATATTTGCCGGATTCTTTGTAACCACTTAAAACTTCCGTTATTTGGACTAGAAATATATTCCAACATTAAGAATGACAACTTAGTCTGATTGCCTTTAATAATTCTATTCCAGATTCGTAGCATTCGAGTTTTAATTATGATCGAAATTTCAGCATATAACATGTACAATGGTGTAGATTTGCAAAATCTGGTTATTTTCTTTAAAAGTCGGTATGTATATTTCAAGAATAGAAATATTTTCATAGCCCCATACTTCACATCCATAAGTTAATATAGGTAACACTGTATGATCGACCAGTTTTAATTGCAAATCGATCGGTAAATCAAGGTTGTTGATGCGAGTGTATAGCAAGTGTGTGTCCTTTCTGGCTTGTTAAGCGATATGCTTACGGGCATTTAGAAAGCTATACACCTTGGTATTTGTATGAATTTCCTATCTTTAATATGTCATTACCTAATTTAAATGAGTAAATTGCTGTTATTTGTTGTACCACTTGTGTTCGTCGTATATATGTTTAATTTTCAATCATCACAATACGTCTGTAAGTCATTAATACATTCTGTGTAGGCTATCCGCATCTTCAGCGACAATAATTGTGTCATTAGCATATAAAAGAACTAAACATTTAATGAGAAAAAATGTTTCGTCAGTACTATGTTTTATTTCAATACCATCATTATTATTTGCAGTTAAAAACTTTCTAAGTCATTCAGAACTAGTGCAAATAGTATTTGTGATATATTATCGCCCTGTCTAACTCCACATAAGCTTGGGTAAAGTTGTGAAACTTCGTTATTGTTAGAGACACATGTTTTGATTCCATCATACATATTATAAATAACTCAGAAGAATAACCCGTTTATGCTACTTTGTAGTAATTTACGTCATACAAACAGAATCAAATGCTTGTGAGAAATCAATAAACGAACCAAATAACTTTTTCCTCTCTTTTCGTATTAGTTCTATTTATAGGGATTGCAATACAAAAATGTGGTCAGTCGTCGACTATCCTTTCCTGAAACAGGCTCGGTTATTTGATAAATACGCATGCTGCTCAACACAATTGTTTAAATGCTTTTTTAGTAATGATGTAAATAATTTCCACAGCTAAGTATTGTGATTGGTATATAATTAGCGGGGTTTTCAGCGTCACCTTTATGTTTGCATATTGATGTAATTGTTCCAATTAACCAGGCGTCTGGTAATATACCGGTAGCCAAGTTGGTGTTAAAAAGTGAGAGAGATATAGGAAGCAATTCTTCCGTTGTAGATTGTATATATTCATTTAAGATGTCGTCCGTACCGCGTGTCTTTGCATTTTTTAATGTTTTATTAACATTTAGGATTTCCTCCTCTGTTATTGGACTCAATCTCGACCGCAAATTTGCAAAAACTGGAAACAGTACACCATTTTTGTATTAAGGTATCTCAGTCATTTCCAACTCAAACAAGAACTGCGTGTGCCCTGGGTATGATAGGTTCTTCAACACTGGAGTCGTATATTGACATGCAGAAGTTGAACTTTTTTGGAATGTTGTGTAGGTGCGACAATACACATATCGTGAAATATCTATTTATTCACAGACTTTATCAGTTCACAATGAACAGTGCGCATGTGCAGTATGGTTTTATTCCAGACATGATTCGAGTATTACAGAAACATAACTTGACTGATAATCTAGATTTGTTCAAAATAAACAGTGAGACTCCCTCGAAACATGCCTGGAAAGAACAATGTAAGGGCGCCACTAGCTTGGCGGATGTTTCGCGATGGAGGTCGAGCATGGTAAATGACTTGCAATTTACAAGATTTGGAAACATTCAGATATCTTTAACACCATCAAATTTGTGGTATGCAGCACTGAAACATCCGTCAAGGTTGCGTGCTTGTACATTTGCTGCAAAGCTATGTACAGTTAGAATCAACCGTTCTGATCCTGATAGCCCCAGGATATGTAGTAAATGTTGGGCCGATTTTGATGACGAACTCGTTCATTTACTACGCGAGTGTAATTACGCTGCCGTTAGAATAGTGTTGTGCCAATTTTGGCAGCATACCAAGGAGAAATTTGGTAGGCGGTTATATGAATACTTATCGAACAATGACACTGAAACATTGATTATACACGTGTTAGGAGGAAAACACGACATGATTATGAACTTTATGGTGGAAGACGAATATTTTCTGTTCTTGACAGAATGTGCACGCACACTGTGTCGTATATATTCAGCCTAACGATCACTGATCAGAGAGCATTTCGCAAGGCCCATGTGCGACAATGTTTATTGGGTTGATAATGTCTTCAGCTGCATTTCCATTGCACAGTTGCTTTGAAAATGAAGCTATTGATATGAATTTGATAATTGTTTATCCATGTATTGTTGTTTAATTCAAATTATGTACTCTCCTAGCATTGGAGGAAATAAAGTTATACATACACATATCAGATTCCTCATCATGACTTGTGGAATTAACATTTTTAAAATATTCGTATAAGTCCAGTAATCCAGTGCTGGTGAATATTGTCCCCTTTATGTTTGATTTTGTTTTTAGAAGTTTCCAATACATGTATTCCTTTGGTTTACATTTTTGTAACTTTCTTATATTGTGCCGTGTTTGTATATTATTCACATTAATATGTTTGTTCATTACATTCTTGTAATTTTGACTAAGTTTCTGTATGCTATTTTTATCCAATATGATTTTTACTCAGTTGATACTTTGGTTTGGCTTGGTTATATATAAGTCTTGCATTACGACATTGGCGTCCAAACCACGGCGTGTTATTAATTGGTATATGTGAATTGTTATTAACCCTAGCGACCCGAAACGCTTTTTGAGCAGATGCATCAAATATTGATGAAATTATATTTGTAATGTTGTTTATTTTTTGCTTAGATGGCAGCTGCTGACAATCTATTAATTCCTCATGCAATAGAGTAATTTCAGACTGCTCTATATTTTCTACAAATTCCAGGAATTTGCCTTCGTTTCATATAGTTTTGGTTATAACAGGTATAGTCGCAGTAGATACATCTGGTACAGACGTAACTTGGGGCTTTAGTAGTAAGCATATGCTTAAAAATGAACGTCCATCGGAAAGTAACACGTCTGTATCAAGCACGTTGAATTAATTAATTAAGTTAAAACAATCGTGCGTAGCTAGTGTATAATCTATTACTGTCTGTTTGACTAAACCTACCCAAATTTTACGGCCATATTAACAATGCAAAAACTGTATTTTTTTCGATAATATTACATTTTATCAACATTTAAGAATGAGCCTTCTTTTTATTTCGTGAAATTTGGTCAAATATTGATTTTATTACGAACAATGAGTTCTCTGGGAATTTAACATGGGGAAAAAAAATGTGGAGAACCTGGAGAAGTCGAAAAACGAAAAAAAATGTAAATTGATTCTGTAACATATCTAGATATCTTGGAAATGATCTAACTAAGAAAACAAAAGTTAAATTTTGAAAATCGGTCCACTATTTCTTAAATTATAAAAAGTTCCCAATGTTAAATCTCCATATACATCTTCACTCTTATCGAAAAAAAACCCCACTGTTTTTGCATTGTGTATACGGCTGTAAAGTATGGGCAGGTTTCGTGAAACAGACAGTAGGGATGTATTCCTAAATGACAATTGACCTATACCCCTATTTTTACCGACGCGACCATTTACTGTGAATAATTTGCTACTTTAGCATATGTCAATCAGTTCATGACCAGTTGACTTTACCGGTTTATCACAAGATTTTCTGTTAAATTTTAATAAATAAATGTCGTAGCGATTCGACTGATAATGTAATGTAAATAAATGTAACTTGAAAAAGTCGATGGCGCGCCATCGCAATATACCCACTTTCCCCAAATGCTAAATCCGAAAGGGGGAGGTAATCCATGATGGAGGGTCGGATAAAAAATCCGAATTCACTTTGCGCATCAGCACATCAAAACGAAGCTACGAACCAAATATCAGACGCGTAGGTATTAAGGTGAAAAAGTTTTTCGACCTACGAGGAAAAATAGTGAAATTCTAAGTCCGAAAGGGGGAGATAAATCCATGATGGAAGGTCGGAGGATCAAAAATCCGAATTCACTTTGCGCATCATAACGAAGCTACGTATCAAATATCAGAAATGTAGGTATTAAGGTGAGAAAGTTTTTCGACTTACAATGAAAATTAGGGAAATTCTGAGTACGAAAGGGGGAGATAATCCATGATGGAGGGTCGGATCAAAAATCCGAATTCACTTTGCGCATCTGCACATGATAACGAAGCTACATACCAAATATCAGGCGCGTAGGTATGAAGGTGAAAAAGTTTTTCGAGTTACAAGGAAAAAGTGGGAAATTATGAGTCCGAAAGGGGGAGATAATCCATGATGGAGGGTCGGATCAAAAATCCGAATTCACTTTGCGCATGTGCACATGATAACGAAGCTACATAGCAAATATCAGGCGCGTAGGTATGAAGGTGAAAAAGTTTTTCGAGTTACAAGGAAAAAATGGGAAATTCTGAGTCCGAAAGGGGGAGATAATCGATGATGGAGGGTTGGATCAAAATTCCGAATTCACTTTGCGCATCTGCACATGATAACGAAGGTACATACCAAATATCAGGCGCGTAGGCATGAAGGTGAAAAAGTGTTTCAAGTTACAAAGAAACAATGGGAAATTCTGAGTCCGAATGGGGGAGATAATCCATGATGGAGGTTCGGATGAAAAATCCGAATTCACTTTGCGCATCTGCACATGATAACGAAGCTACATACCAAATAGCAGGCGCGTAGGTATGAAGGTGAAAAGTTTTTCAAGTTACAAGAAACGTGACGGACGTACGGACGTACGACATACGGACGGACGGACGGACACTCGTGAGGAAAACAATATACCCATTTTTTCCCAAAAAAGTGGGTATAAATATAGTTATGTGCTCAGAACTAGAATAAGCCTTGCTATGTACACATACAGTGTAGAGCCAGATCAACGTAACGCAATCAATGTGTAATGGTACTCGCCTTAGGGTCACTATATGAACGACTCCTCGTCGACGTTTACATAAAATGAGTTCAAACGGTTGCAACATATGCTCGTCTAAATAACATGCAACTCAACGAGAGAGAGGGAATGGTAGCAACGACGGTAAAATGACCAACAAAAACAGGCGAAAATTTAGAGAACAAGAAACTGCCAGCAAAGCTGTCTTAAAGGTACATGCCCACTCAGGAGGCACACAATGTTCTTTAAAGGAATAGAATAAGTTTATAGTTGTGTCACTATTCCACCAGTTCTAAACATTACGAGTTCTAAACATTTACATATACTAAATGTAAATGTAAATGCTTTGATTTAACGACGGCACTGGTTCGATGACCTTGCATGTCGGGACCGACTATTTAAGTCCCCATCCGATAGGACTAGGCTATCACGAAGGTGTCTTGCCCAAAGACAAGCCGAATGGGCAAGTGTCGGGATTGGAACTCAGGACCTTTCAATCCGTAGTCCGATGTTCTACCACTGAGCTATTGCGGCTGACCTATACATATAATCATTTAATAATGTGTATAAATACTGATAGTGACGAACGGTGGTATCAGGCTATTTTCATATGCAATTAATTATTTATACTAAGTAAATCAGTCACCTGAAAACAATAATATTTTCGACAGATTGTAAAGTATGATCATTGCACATCAGAATATAAATATAGAGAATACATAGTAATGTCCGTTAACATTTTAAGGAAACACGGTTATCGCCCCTGATATTAGTGTGGAAAGTTATGTCTGATATAAAATTTATAATAATGTCAATCAATACGTGGGGTAATGGTGAATTAATGTTTATTTTGCCAGAACATGTCTCAGGTGCTCTCTCTGATATAAAGAACACGTTGTGCCTACTGAGTGGGCATGTACCTTTAAAAAGATTATTGCAACCGGATTGATTGGCTTACAATGCAAACTTGTTGTCAGGAGCAGTTGAATACACTATGATCTACGACAGTTTACAACTCCATATACACACCTGTCTGATAGACATCACAGTGAGCCAGCTAGTAACATCATTTGCAAGAACCTCCACTATGCAAGGCGATTGCCAACGACCATATTGATGACGTTTCGTAAAGAGAGAACTAACAGAAGAGCCGAACATAACTAGTATTACTGGCCGTGAGCGAAATTTCGAAAACAACTAGATGAGACAATAAAGAATGTACTATTGAATCAAGTGAAAGCAGATCAATGTGAAATGAAAGTCACATAAAACTCAGGATTCAGTTTTCAGGATATGAAAATCATTCCCAGAGTCCTTTTTGAGTGAGGTTTGTGTTTTGATTGACTAACTAATTGTCTCGGACCTCAACCAGACATGTGTCTACGTAGCAAGCATCGGCAAAATCGTATATTCACTTTTTAAGCCGGTATATGGCGATAGTACCGATGCGCTACATAAAGTCAATGAGTGTATCTGCTATTGACGAGCCATATACAGTTGTCCCCTGGTCTACCAATAACAGTAAAATCATAGTACATAGATGAGTAAAATGCAGCCCGCTCGCACGACCTCAGAAAGGGTTATAGCCCAACAAATAGGTATGAAATTATTGTATACCAACACATGTATTAACAAACTTGATATTATAAATGCGACTAATATTAATATTTACGATACAAACAATAAAGATGCATTATTAACTAGTTATCATTTTTTTCATAACAGGTTTTTAAGCGTACCATATATTAATGTGGCTAATATCATATTTAAATATATATATATCTAGTATGCATACATATATGAATATGTATGTTTGTGTATATGCATATATATGTTTGTATGCATGTATAGATGTATATATATATATATATGTGGGTGTCTGTATGTTTATATCTAGTATGCATCATATATATGTGTGTGTGTATGTACATATATATACAATATATATGTACATACACACACACACATATATATGTATGCATACTATATATATATATATATATAACATATATATATGTATGCATACTAGATACAAACATACAGACACCCACATATCTATGTACATAACAAACCTCTCTCTAGGGGCATTATCACATCTCTATATGTAACTACGGATTAGAGAGATATGTTATAATTGTATGACATATCATCATTAAAAAACAATGTGCTGTTACTACACCACTACGATGTGATTATGCCATACATTTTAGTTGTACTTATGCAATAAATGGAATTATGTATAGGTTGTGGACGTTCTATGAACCACTATCGTCAGTAAAAATCCATTACAGTTTAAACTTATTTTGTTATACTTATGTGGTGTTTATGCAATACAGATATATGATTCAATAGGGTGTCCTATTGGTTGCATCTGGTCTATAAACCCTTACTATCAGCACATATATATTACAGCTTCAATTTATTTTGCTATGTTTATGAAATAAACAATCCTTTATATGCGTGTAATAAAACTATGGTCATAGTAGTTTAATTGTTGTTTTATATGTTGACACTGTTCTATGAACCCTTTCTTTCAGTAATTACAGCTTATTTGTCTGTGCTTATGCAGTAACCTATTATAAAAGACCGTGTAGCCAACAAATGGTTACAGTAGTTTTGAAGGTAATCTATCATTTAAGCAGTGTACAGTTGCATAGGCACCACACCACCGTGCTGCGCCCATGCTATACCGGTTTAAATATGTGAATAAACTATAAAAAGCCTTGATTATAGGGTGTAAATGGTCTATGAATCATTACGGTCAACAAGAAAATCATTACACTTATGTAGTGTTTATGCAATATAGAGATTTGATTTATTGGGTGTTTTATTAGTTGTAACTTGTCTATGAACTACAACTGTCAGCAAAAAGATTCATTACTCCTTCAACTTATTGTGTTATGCTTATGCAGCAGCGCTTATGTAATACATATATTTTATACATCTGGTGCTTCATTGGTGGTAAATGTTCCATGAACCGTTACGGACAGCAAATATTAACCACACTTTCACTTTAATTTGATATGCTTGTGTAGCAAAAAAAAAATCAAAATATTTGCGACAGTAATTTAAATGTTTGTTGAATAACTCAATCAGTGCATTTTTTGTAGGTATGATATAAGTGTCCTGTGCGTATGCAATTCTATTTATATCTGCTTGCAATACTATTTGATTAATTGTGTAAACAGTTTATGCACCATTACGGTCATTATAGCTTCAACTTATTTTCTTATATTTATGTGGTGCTTATGCTATGAAAAGAGTTGTACTATGCTAATGCATTAACAAATCAATTTTACGGGTATTTTTTTAATAAACGGTCTATGAACTACTAGTTTGTAAACAGAACAGGTTGCATAATACATTTTCTAATGCTATGAATGTAGAATGTAAATCTAATTCCTTGATTGCAGAATTTTGTTTATAACATATATTATATTGTCATTTGTTTATGGTAAAGTATTGAATGGTATAGTAAATTGTATTTTGGTGCATCGTCTCTAATGCTTATCCAAATAGGCATATTATAATTAGGAGTTTGGGTGGGGAATGTAGTTTGTGTATAGTGTCTCAGAGCTCCAGATAAGCTGCGTATTTGCGTAAATACCCAATTAAAATTGCCAAAAACCCAATTTAAAGCAGAAGTAGCGAGTATCAAAAAACAATAACAAATTTGTGGTACCTTTATCATGCTACAGAAAACAATAAACAGACCACAAATATAGCAAATTTGTCTTATTTCCCAATTGCTTCAGATATGATGGAGTGAAAATACTAAATTACTAATTCCTTATCTGGAGCCCTGGTGTCTAATACGTTATACAAATACACAGATTACATCATTGACTCCGTTTACAGTCTTTAATACGTATTATAAATAGACATACATGTATTATATCATCAAAATTGTGTGAGATTTGGTGTTGGACGGGGTATGGTAATGTTGTTATGGAATATAACAATATATTATGAAAAGGACAGTTGTTGTTCTGGTCTATAGGAGTGAAGTAATATTGCTGAAAGAAAAAATATTTATGTTTAGTGTAAACTGGGGAAGGGGGTGGTACAACGGCTGTGGTAAGGGTGTGTATAACCTGATTTTGTTATATAAGGTGCGGATAAAGTTGTTTGCATGTTGTTTTGTATTTTAAAAATAACTGTATGTCTGTAGGTCTGAAAAGTTAAAACAAAAGTACTGTTTGCAAGGGTGGTGGGATAGGATAGGAAATGGTTGGTTCTGTAATCCTGGAGTAGATTGGTATGGTTGAACCAATAATTACAAATATTACTATTGTAATACACTCTTGCAAATTATTAGCACGGGATTCGCTGTGAGAGAAAAGCTGTAATCATCTCCTTACAAATAATACACCGTGAAGAGAACACTCGTAATGGCGCGCCTGTTTTCGTGGAAACCACGAGCTAACGTGTAAAATGTTTACTTGTTATTACAGTCAAAATAAATTTATTTGAAAACTTGGAAAGTGTTTCGACTAATCTAGAATGTTAATGTGATTGAACACTTTCCAAACATACACTCACAGAAACAGCTGCGTAATTTGGATTTCAAAAAGCTTACTTGACGTCACATTTGACGTCACACAAGGTAACGTCAAAGCGCGGGAAGCACACGTCAATGTGTAACTATTCATGTGAACATCACAATTCATTGATTTTAATCTAAAAAATAGACTAAATGTGCATATATATCCGCCGTGGAAGTGTAAAAAATAGGATATTCCATTGTACATGTTTGAATAGCGGAAATAATACACTCGTATCCATCGGCGTCCGTGCAAATAACTCGTTCGCTACGCTCACTCGTTGCTTACGCGGAAGCCGACGAACACTCGTGTATTATTTCCCGCTATTCAAAATGTAAGATGTAATATCCTCTATATAGTGATGTGTAATTATGTAATCAGGGAGTTTATGTAAACTATATATTGATGTGTAGGCTAAGTTGTGAGAGTGAAGTAAATGCAATTGTTATGGAGGGGGAGGGGGAGTGTCATGGGTGGGGTAGGGGTTGGCTATGTATACCTGGAGGTTAGTAATACTATCATTGTTGGATTGTAGGTTAGCCTTGCAATATCAACTACTCTGAAAGATTCCAGTAGTTGGATTGTATGTATGCGTAGCAAACGTGACTTTTAAGCGGGGTAGGGGTTCAGGGTTTGGCTGCTATGTAATCCTCAAGTTGGTTAGTGGGGATTGTGTCTAATCTTGATTAGTAGGGGTGAAATAATACTGTCAATTTAAATTTAGGAGCGGGCTGTGGGGTGGGTGAAAAAGGTGGTGGTAAGGTTTGGTATGTAAACTAGATATTAATGTATTGTTTGTCTGTCGTGTTGCATGGCTTATATTATTAGGTTTGTGTGTCTGTATAAAAATGATTTTTTATGGGGGAAGGGGAGGATTCTGTGTGGTTACAATAGGTAATAAAAAAGACATAGTTTGTAGAATTAAGTTAATAATGACACATTTATTCGAATTTTGCATTGGAGGGGGGAAACAAGTGTAAACATGTGTGGATTAGGTTAAATAATATTACATTACGTTGCGGAGGTAGGGAAATGTCGATATAATATAATCCTGTATTTTATAATGGTAAGATTGGATAAATAAATTTTTGTAGGGGTGGCGGGTGTGTAAATTCTGGATGGGAAGACATGGTGCTACTACTATCCTATACTTTATAGGGTTGTGGCTTGTAAGTCGTTTTGTTTTTTTGGTTTCTTGTTAAACTTGTCTTTAAACAAATTTAAGTTTCACAATATTTAAAAAATAAATAAATTAGAATTCCAATTTAATGTATGGAAAGACCAAAATATAGATGGGAAACGAATGCATTCTGAATTTACGTTGTGTAGATCTTACCATTTTTTATCCTTGAATTGACAATTGTATGTGGTCACAAACACACACATTAAAATAAATGTTATCAACGTATTTGGTCATTTATAACCTTCTATTTACGATATATTTATTATGTTGGTTACTAATTACCTGGATTTACTCAAATTATCTGAAAACTATTATTTTTTAAAAGGATATGTCGATAACGATGTTAACGCAATGGCAGCCGACGTGGAAAGAACGCTCGTATTCAAAGAGACAGAGAGAGATGTTTAGTTATTTGGAAGTTGTACTCTGTATGTCATAAACAGTGTAATTATGTTTTGTATAGGGTGGGGTTAGGTAAGTAAGTAAGCAACGAGTAAGAGATATGTTTGTTTTTTGGAGTGTGGGTTGAATTGTACATACATTATATGTGGTATACTGTCTCTATGTGGTGGGGTGGAGTCATTAAGTTTAAACTTTTAGTAGGGTATCTAATTATTATAGAATTGAATTTGGAATTTGTGGGTTGTCGTATCGAAGGTAGGGGAAGGTATAATTATGTGAACTGTTTTACGGGATCAGTGATATATCAGTACTTTACGTTGTTATCGGTTGAATATCAAGATAGAATATATATTTAAATAGAAAATGCAATTCCATTGCTATTTTACTCTGTGTATCGTTAATCTTAAAACAAATATTTAATTGTGTACATATATTCTCTTAAATGTGCAAGTTTTCAAAAACATACATGTAAACACGTAGTTGTTAATTATATGTACGAGCCGGTCCATTATCATGGAAGTCTATGTAACTACAATTAAGTGGTAGTTTCAGCAGTCGTTGAAACATTTTTTTACAAACGCAAGCCATACATTCAGGGTTGTATGTACAGGGATCCTCTAGATTATTGGACAAAAATGGCAGTTGTTTTATGATATTGTTCTTAAAATAGCAGCTACGGGCATAACATTTTCACAGAACAATCGTCGGTTCTTGCTTCTCAACGCATGCAAACTATTTAGCAAACTGTGCCATCTTTCTCACTTAAAATTGGGTCAGATCATCAGTCGTAAGATTACCCCAAAACTAACATCGACAATCAATTATCCGGACAAAATGTATAACCGTCTTATAACTTGTATTCTCACCTTAAAATCATAATGATATCGCCTGAAAACCAGTGTAAACAGCATTGTGTAGTTCTGCAGATAAAACAATCACCATTCGCTTCTTGGAAAACATCGTATTTATAGAATTTATTGTATTTATAGAACAACTCTGCAATGACGTAATGGACGCACTCGATTGACCTCGTCATAATTTGGTAGAAACATCCGCGGTAATGAGGCCCATAAAGGAAATTCTGATCGTTTCGTACACTGGTGTTTTCGCACCTGTCGATTTTACCCACGAATTAATATGGGTGCGAAATGGTGTGTAATGGCTTGGGTCCGAAATGACTTGGGGCGATTTGGCCTTGAAACAATTTGTATTTGTTTTTGGATAAATAGCTCTTCGTTCTTTTTCTATCATGATATATTTTCGCATTCATTCCTATCTGCTCTGTATTGTACATTGTGTATTAAACAGTCTGAAAATGATAGTGGAGGAATGCATCGTATCGTCGGCATACTTCACACAACAGAGTATTGAACAACTCTACAGGGGCCTCAAATTATGCGCATGCGCAGTGACAGATACAAGCCTACAAGCCCCCACGGGACGTTTGACGTTGTAAACAACTCGTGGACATAGTTGGGGGGAATGTTTTCAGCAAATTCTACTAAGATGTTTACCTTGGCGGTATATTATTCACACTGGCATGGAAACAGCAAGCACATGAGTGACTTAGATGTGTTCGTTGCAAAATCGGATCAAATGAATGCGTTTAATTAACAGCTATTTTCATTTGTCCTATAAATTGATTGTCCGGATAATTGGTATGACCCCTGTATGGTTCAGTTGGAGGAGCTACAGTTCATCCATAAAAGTACAATATTCCATAAAGAAGTACTCATGCAATCTCATAGCCACCTCAATTTTGAGGCCATTATACTTTACACGTCTGAAGCGGTCCATTCCCAAAATGCATTATTTCATATAAAACTAACGACAGCATATATTTAATGATTAAAAGTATGCATACTTATTATATTGGATGTATTACATTATCACAGCCAAAGTGGCTGTGATAATATAATAAATTCAGTGTAATACAAATTTATCAATTTATCCTAAATTGAAAATTTCTTCCTCAAAGTATACTTTACTAGATAAATATACTTTGCAATTTTGGTGAAATAGGCTACTGGTCACGTTTTTATGCTAACTGATGGGCAATTATTTATAACACGACTTTCTTTGAGAAGAATGCCGACTTTACGTTGCCTTATTTCACTGACCAATGTCAGAGAAACAGTTGTGATCAATAGCCTATTTCACCAAGTGAATATCCTGAATGACGCGTCCTTCACCATACAATGGAGCCTCTCTAAACCGGACACACTGGGACCAGGGCGTCCGGTTTAGAGAGGTTTCACTATAATTAAGCACTCCACGAACAGTTTTTGTCATTTTCGATCATGAAAAGACACGACAATGAAAGAAATGACGGTGAAGCCCATCTAAATGACAGACATGGGGTCGCCAGGGTGTCCGGTTTAGACGGTTTCTACTGTACAATGTCCTGGGCCCGAGGTAATACAACTTTTCAGAGAAAGTTTTCATGCTCAGCACAGTAGCCTATTTCAAAAACATTGCAAATTATACTTATCTAGCAAAATATACTTTGAGGGAGAAATTTTCAATTTTAGGATAAATTTATTAATTTTTATTATACCGAATTTATTACATTATCACAGCCATTTTGGCTGTGATAATGTAATACATTCAGTATAATAATTATGCATACTTTTAATCATCAAATATATGTAGTCATTAAGTTCTATATGACATAATGCATTTCGGGGAAAATAAATGATTAATCCCTCAAAATATACTTTGCTAGAAAGTTTGTTTGTTTGTTTGTTTATTGGTGTTTAACGGACATATCAACAGCTAAGGTCATGTAAGGCCAGGCAAACGGGTTCGATCCCGTTTTAACCTGCTGCATTGGGGGGGGGGGGGGGGGGTGGGGGATCCCAAAATAAGAACGGAATATTTACATCTAGAAACAATATATTCAGCCCTGAAATTAGAATAACCTGACCTGGTGCCAGGTCCATACTACACCAAAGTCACTTGGCCCCTTCCCCTGAAATAGAATTACGATTAATCGTAATACTCACATAAGGGGTATAACCAGATTCAACTGTCACATACAAAATGCCAAAGACATATGTAAGGGCCATACCAGGTCTCCAGTCAGAATTCCGGTAAGGATGAACCCCCATCGTTAAATCACCCATCGCGTAATCCCACCTGCCACCCACTTGCTAGATAAGTATACTTATACTAAAATGTTCGTAAGTGCAACATTGTGAAAAATTTACAGACTATCATAATGTTGCACTTACGAATATTTTAGTCGTATGATGTTTAGTGAAACGGCGCCCAGTAGCCAATGTCATCAACATTGCAAAGTATACTTGCTAGATAAGTATACTTTGCAATGTTGATGAAATTGGCTACTGGGCGCCGTTTCACTAAACTTCATACGACTAAAATGTTCGTAAGTGCAACATTATGATAGTCTGTAAATTTCACATTAACATACAAATCAATTGACATTTCCAGACGATCCTAAATTTGCACTTACGAACATTTTAGTCGTACGAAGTTTAGTGAAACGGCCCCGAGGTGCATTCCCAGCAACAGTAACACTGTGTTCTTGCAAACAATTATTGAATTTACATTCATTGAGCGCATGCAGCCTATGCAGCCTATGTTCCATAAATGTAAATATATCAATTTAAATTTTCTGATTATCTTAAATTTGCACTTACGAACATTTTAGTCGTACGAAGATAAGTGAGACGGGCCCCAGGATATGCGTATCTACATGTACGCAACGCTGGATACGACATTTATCAGTCGGCGTTTATTAGGCCAATACATAGCGAGTTGCTCGATAAATAGAGGATATTCATATTTTTGCAACTAATATGACATATATGTTCATTGAGTGGTGTGAAATGTCCATATTTCACGAGTGCCGTTAATATGACATATATGTTCATCGAGTGGAGTGAAATGTCCATATTTCACGAGTGCAGCCTATTTGCAGTTCGGCACTGCAGGTGCGCGTTATGAATATAGATAGCGGAAATAGTCGTATTTTCGCCGGAAGATGTTTATTTCATCGATGAGAACATATGAATTTTATTTACATCGTATAACTATGTATTTCTTGGGTAGGTATATAATAAATAACATGACCAGCTACCATAGGCAGTTCTAGTCGGTGCTACATTATCCCAACACTGCCAGAAATCGTCCACTGCCTGTTTTCGTCCGGCCCAGTAAACAGCATTTTTTCGGGTTATTTTACGACATAGCGGAGATGCGCGCGCATCACATTGTTTACCGTAGTGACAGAAATGTCAAAGCCGTTCGCTTGGCGAAAAATGGAGTTTAGAAATGTACGAAATGGTTAAAAAATAATAAATAAATAAAATTATGTCATTTTCACTATTCCCAAAATGTGTTATTCATAAAATACATTTTTAGCCCCAAAAAATACCAGTTTACAAATTTTTTGATTTACCGTCTGCCAAAGTGATGATTTTCCAGGGCACGCGCACCTGCTAGAAGGTTGCCAAAAGTATACTGTCGGCCAAAAAGTAGAAAAAGTATAGCCGCTGTTGTTATTGGTGTAGTGATTTCTTTTTTGTTCTGTCAATACTGATTGTCTGTACGAGTGTATTTGTATGCAGTTAGAAAAGAGTAATACAAAAAGATTTAAAACGTTTGTGTTTTGTTTTTTATTTTATCAAAATGATAGTTATTCTCTTTAGGCAAAATGCCCCTATTCTCTTTAGGCAAAATGCGCCTCCATCTACAAGGTAGCCATACAATCCTTACGACCCCGACGATATGACACATCATCAAGCGTGGTGACACGTTTCTGTGTACTAACTGCACTGGTGACATCATTACAACCCATTAATTATTGTATTAAACGGGATATACGGCAGCATTGTAAATAAATTTAAACAGATATTTAGAGTTGGAGTTTACAAACATTACATTTTAATCAGAGTTAGTTTTGATTTTGCGTAATTTTTGGCCAGTTGTGTAGATGTCGTAAGCAGTGGACGAAAAGTGGTTGTGTATTATGCCGAGCAGCAGGAAGTGGGTCACACAAGAAAACATTGACTTACAGCAACATTTTAAAGGCAACAGATTTTTATTTTCAATATTATTACACAGAAATGTTACTGTATTGACATTTACAATATATGTGTCTTACCCAACTGTGAAAATATAACAATTGCAAATAATATTGTAAGGTGGACGAAAACCGGTTGTACCGGGCTACAGTTGGGGTCACATCTGTTAGGCACACAATTTTCTTTATACGAATGAAATACGTGTACATTACAGGTGCCCTCTATACAGTTAGTATCACTTTACATGTAATCTTTAATTTACTGATAGAGACGCGCGGTTGTATCAGGCTGATTCAAATGAGACAGAACATTTTTAAATTATTTATATCAATTAAATGCGTCACCTGAATAAATATTTGTATCGACATAGCATAAAATATGATCAGTGCATATTCAAAAATAAATAGAGATACTACATAGTCGTTTCGATTAGCTGTTTAAGGAATGACGATTATCGCCCCTGATATGCAAGTGGCAATTACATTTTCATATAAAAAGTAAAGTAATGTAGATAAAAGTTTTTATAAAAAATATCAAAAAAATGAACGAAAAATATATCTCCTTATACATGTGTGACAACCTGTGGTGTGGGAATTCAGGTTTAAAGGTGACTTAAAGGTGACTTACGATATTGTGATTTGACCCCCGTATTAATAATATCAAAGGATGAGCAGGACAAGATACAAACATTTACCCTAGAGAGATCAGAGAATTATGTATAATCATCTGTCCGCTGACAATGCTAATGTTAGTGTTTAGATATTTGTCTGATGTTTCAGGGATAATTATCACCTCGAGGGTACACGGATTTCTCTTTTTCATTTGTGACTGTGGCTGGAGAAATGGAGCGTGTGGGTTTTGTGACCAGTGTATATCCAGATCAGCCTGTGCATCCGCACAGTCTGATCAGGATCTACAGTGTTCGCCATTCCATCAATCAAACACCCATACTGAGCTTAAAGGTACATGCCCACTCAGAGGGCACAAACGGTTATTTATAGGAATTAAATATTATTATTAAGTGTATATTTGTGTCACTATTCCACCAGTTATAAAAATTACGAGTGCTCGCTATACAGATATAAGCATTTAGTAATATTTATTTTTCTGATAGTGACGCGCGGTGGTATCAGGCCTTTTTCATATGCAAATGAGGCATGATATTTTTTAATTATTTAT
The DNA here is from genome assembly GCA_029237695.1 of Conchocele bisecta. Taxonomy (NCBI): domain Eukaryota; kingdom Metazoa; phylum Mollusca; class Bivalvia; order Lucinida; family Thyasiridae; genus Conchocele; species Conchocele bisecta. Next base: position 17,924,595 of record CM055273.1, on the reverse strand, counting down.
ACAAATTAAATACCTCGCCTGAAAGAATAGTATTTTCGACAGATTATAAAGTATGATCATTGCACATCAAAATATAAATACAGAGAATAATTAGTTATGTCCGTTAACATTTTAAAGAAATACGGTTATCGCCCCTGATATCAGTGTGGATATTTACCTCTGATATAAAATGTATAATAATTCCAATCAGTACGTGGGAAATGGTGAATTAATGTTTATTTTGCCAGGAAATGTCTACAATGGTCACACATACAATAAGCCCCATTTCTCCAGTCGTATCTACATATTGCAAATTACTTAATTACTGTCACATTACATATAGTTAATGGTATTTATATGTTCGGTAATTACTGGTGTGTTTTTTTACTGAAGGAATGGATGGTATGATCTTCGTAACAAACAAGTTTAAGCCCTGTAGCTTATTTCACCAACATTGCAACGTATACTCAGCTAGCAAAGTATACTTTGAGGGATAAATTATTAATTGAAGGATACATTTATTAATTCTTATTATACTGAATTTATTACATTATCACAGCCATTTTGGCTGTGATCAGTATAATAATTCTGCATACTTTTAATCATCACATATATGCAGTGGTTAGTTCTATATGAAATAATCGATTTCAGGAAAAATAAGATGATTACTCCCTGAAAGTATGCTTTTCTAGATAAGCATACGTTGCAATGTTGGTTATGTTGGTGAAATAGGCTACAGAGTATATGTTTTTATTTATGGACTGATTTTCAAAATCTAACGTTTGTTTTCTTATTTACATCATTTGCAATCTAACCCGGTTTCGGAATCAATTTCAGAACCCGCCAGGACACACTTTCCTCCACCTTTTTGTCCCATGTTAAACTCCCATGTCTCGCAATAAAATCAATATTTGATAGAATTTCATCAAATAAAAAAAAATAATAAAAAAGTACTTATCCTTAAATATTTTTTAGATTTAATTTGCTTAATATCCAAAAGTTCGTTGGCAGCAAACCGTGGAACAGACAGTAGTGTACGTGTATAGTACATGTAATTAATAAAAAGTGTAACCATAATTTTCTGTAAAATCATGAGTTATTGCTCCAACTAGTAGTCAGCCAGGTTAGTGACGTCGTTGCTGCTACAATGATAAGAAAAATGAGAAGTATATGTACAATGTATAAGTCACTTTACACACTGAGATTGCTCTCTTCGTCGATTTAAGGCCCCGTGGGGCCTCTGAAAATCCAATGCTTCATGCATAATTGCTTCGTACATGTGCATGGATATATGCATAACATGCATGTGCATATTTTCTTCTTACTATGTCCCACACAGGGCATGGAGTTGCCATGTCGGCCATCTTAGTGTGTACAAGCCATCGGCTTATATCTTACATCTTACTGCGTTTGGCACATACCACTAATAATATGACAAACACATGAATCAAATTTGGTGCAACATGATGGGGATACATCAAAAAACAGCGTGCTACGCCTTGTTTTCGTCAAATTTATATACAAAGTCTGATATATGAAGGGTTTGTTGGCCCTTTGTTAACATGTTTGAGAATTCAGTAAAGACTATGTAACAGTAAAAACAATACACAGTGCTGTGGATATATACCTGTATTACCATACATACTGCATCGATTACCAGTGACTTGTAAGCAGTTACATGTATCTGAGTGTATTGTCACTACTGTCTACTTGCCTGCTATTGAGTAAAAACGGCTTTTACCTGTGTCAGATGTACTTCTAATAATATACAGTGCATCAGTTTGGCATTTTACACATTGAAATAGTGTCAATTTGTATTTTGTGAGTGATGATAGAAAAGCTCAGATAGCTAGAGTTTTGTGTAGTCTGCGGAAATAATATGTATAATATCAGGGATGAATTGCACCAAATATTATTAGATTTTCTGCCATATTATTGGCTGTACGTGTCAAACGTTCCAAGTGGTGAACTGTCCAATAGCATGTACAAACTAAAATGGCAGAGATGGCAACTTAATGATCTGTATAATATACTCTAAGAAGAACAGGGTCAGATATACTTTTTATCCCGTCAACACAGTGCGTATGTGCCGTGAAACACGGTGCCGTGAAACATTTTTGATATCAAGTCAATACTATTTTTGCATTTTACAGCCATTTGTAGGTGTTGACGGGATAAATAGAATAGTAGGTTAGTGCCGTGAATGGGAAAAAATATCTGGCGCGGCACGGAAACGGGATGTGCTCGGCAGAGCCTCGCCCATCCCGTTTCCTGAGCCTTGCCAGATATGTTTTCCCATTCACGCCACTAACCTACTATTCTCTATATACAGATATACAGTCACATGATACTGATACAATGCAAATGTATATGTGACACGTCATGTCATGTTGTACGTACATGTAAGAACATCTGTGATATCACATGAAAACCATTTACAAAATCTACGATATTTTCCGTAAATGACGTAGAATTGTGACGGAATTTTCATAGCAACTGCGAAATTCGATTCCACATATGTTATGAAAATTTCCTCATTTTTCGACGTCATTCGCAGATTATCTCTGTTTCTGTAAATATATTTCATGGCAAATCGCACATGTTCTTAGGTACAAACTAATATGTCATGTCTCATATGAGACACGCCATGTGATTTTGTACCTAAGAACATGCGCGATATCTCATGAAACAAATTTACACAATTTACGGTACGCTCCGTAAATGACGCCAAAAGATGACGAATATTTAGTAACCTTCAGACGTCATTTACAGAAAATATCACATGAGGTGAGGTACAAACTCACATGAGGTGTTCATATTACAGGAGTGGGTGACGGCGGTGTGTTCAATGTAAAAACCGAATACGGAACGTTGACGCGATTCGCCTACTGCCAGTGTCGACTGAATAACGTGTTCCTCAGTGTGTTCCAAAATTTTGACTGGCTCGACATTTCCCTGATCATAGACAAGAATGACGCGTATTCCGCCATTCTATCTCAGACCATCGTTCAAGGGTTGCAGCAGAAGCAGTATTATCCACACATTTTCGGGTTTTACGAGCAGAGTGATATTGAAAACATTCTGAAAAATGCGGCGACGAAATCCAGAGGTATATATTTATTCATTATTGTAATTCGCCCTGCATTTTAAGCCAATCGCTGGACAACATTGTGCTCCCTTTATTTCACATATTGCACGTTGAACCCCAATAAGTTACATATTACCAGCTTTAAACCTTTGAACCCGAAAGCCCGCTATATCGGTTTATGCAAACAGTGCAGACCCAGATGAGCCGGCTCGTAACGAGCCATCTCATCAGGATCTGCACTTTTTGAAACTAATGTTCATATTTTTGAAAACAAAAAACACCCCCTTTTCATAAATGGACTAGACAGAAAATTATTTTGTGACAATTGGATTGGTTGCAAAATTAACATGTCAAAATCCATTCCAGTTACTTAGGGGTGAAAGGGTTAATGATTAACTGTTCGAGAGGAAATGGACAATCACTAATCGGATGGGACATGGCTTTGTACACTTGGATGAAATATAAGTCACTGAGTTATTATTCACATATTGGAGTTTACAGTAACTAAATGCTGCGGTGGCTAGCCATCCCTCGCATTTAATTCCTTAAAATCCAACATGTGAACAGTAATGCTTTGTACACTTGGATGAAATATAAGTCAGTTATTGTTCACATATTGGAGTTTACAGGAACTAAATGATGCGGTCGCTAGCGATCCCTCGCATTTAATTCCTTAAATGGTGGATTCAGACAAGCTGTATCTATACAAAAGAAGACGTGTGAATTTTCATGAAAGATATTTACAGAAACTGCGATATTTTCTGTAAATGACGTCGATTGTTGACAAAATATTCATAGCTAATGCGGAATGCTATTCCGCATTTGCTTTTGACATTTCGTAAAATTTCGACACAATTTCCGGGAAATATCGTAAATTGTGTAAAATATTTTCATGATATATCGCACATCTTCTTAATTGGCACAACATCATATGGTTTGTTTTACGTGTCGTGTTTTCTGTCACCGTGCGTGTTCGTTTCTTTCTTCTCAGACTACACGAAACGCTTAGGCCAACCATAAAATAACAATTATTGTTGAATAAATTCGTATATATTATACAATTATGTATTTTTCAGCTGGTGTATATGGAAGCGTCCTGGTGCCAATGCTAAACTATGTTTATTATCTCCTAATTAGGAGATACTGAGTCATACTTAGGAGATATTAATTCCTAATTAGGACTTGCTATCTCCTCATTAGGACTTAGTATCTCATAATTAGGACTTAGTAACTCATACTTATGACTTAATACCTCTAATTAGGACTTGGTATATCCTAATTAGGAGCCAATATATCATAATTAGGACGTATTATCTCCTAATTACAATTTACTATATGTGCCAATGCTAACTCCTAATTAGGAGATACTAAGTCCTAATTTGGAGATACTATGTCCTAATTTGGAGATAATAAGTCCTAATTAGGTAACGATAGTCCCAATTATTACATATTAAGTCCTAATTAGGAAATGATAAGTCCTAATTATGAGATAATAAGTCCTATTTAGGAGATACTAATTCCTAATTGTGAGGTAATATCTCCTAATTAGGACTAATTATCTCCTAATTAAGAGATACTAAGTATCCTAATTAGGAGATAAATATATTTTAGCCTTGGCACCAGGACACTTCCATAGGTGTATATGATGTGACATGGACAAGCAAAAATTAATATTGACTTTTCGACGCATACCACACCATGTACACCAGCTAAACTGTCCATGTCCGTTTCATTATATAAAATGTATTCAACTTCATTGTAAACTGAGATGTATGGTCTAAATCATATAGAAGCGTCCTGGTGTCAATGTTAAAATATTTTATATCCTAATTAGCTTATACTAACTCCTATTTACGAGATAGTAACTCCTAATTATGAGATAGTAACTCCTAATTAGGAGATAAGAGTTAAGAGTTAGTATCTCCTAATTAGGACTTATTATCTACTAATTATGACTTATTATCTCCTAATTATGACTTAATATCTCTTAATTAGGAGTTAGTATCTCCTAAGTATGACTTACTATCCGTGTCAATGCTAAAAATGGTGTATCTCCTAATTACGAGATATTAACTCCTACTTAGGAGATAATAAGTCAAAATAGTGCATGGGGTCGTCCACAGTACCGAGGGGGAATACGTTTTGACTGTTCCCCGAATGACCATGAAATAACTGTTTTATTACTCAACATGTAAACAGTGTATGTGACACAATGAACGTAAATGTGGCCTGAAGCGCGTCTGGGAGTTGGGTACTAAATAGAGGATATGTATATTTTTGCAACGAATATGACATATATGTCATATTCGTTGCAAACATATGAATATTCTATTTATTATATAACGCTCCATGAATGTGTATTTGCAGCCTATTTGCAGTCCGGCATTGCAGATGCGCGTTATAAATATAGATAGCGGAAGTAGTCGTATTTTCACCGGAAGTTGTTTATTTCATCGATGAGAACATATGACTTTTATTTACATCGCATAACTATGTATTTCATGGGCAGGTATATAATAAAACCGACTATTATCTATACACACCTGTATGATAAAGCCTGGGAAAATAACTTAACCATTTCAAGTTTACTGTGGGCCGCTCAACAACAATGTTAACTCTTTCACCCCAAGTAACTGAACTTTGTTTTGATATGTTAATTTACCGACCGATCCAGTAGTCACAAGATGATTTTGAGACTAGTCCATTTATGAAAAGAGGATGTTTTTGCTCTCAAAAATATGAAAATTACGTTAAAAATTGCAGATGCTGATGAGACGGCTCGTTACGATCCGGCTCATCTGGATCTGCACCGTTTGCATAAACCGCTAAAGCGGGCTTTCGGGTTCAAAGGGTTCAGAAGTTTCACTTTCGGTGAACAAAAATCGTTGATGGTAGAGGCGAATATTTCATTGACGACTATTGTTCGCGTGTATGATTAAACCGGGAATAAAAGGCGTGTTCACCTTCTTCTTTCACACAGTTATGTTACTAATCCTACCTGGCGACGGAGTCCGGGAATTCATGCTCGGTGCCTATCACCTTGGTTACGTCACAAACGGCGAGTTCGTCTTCATGGACGTGGAGTTGTTCCCCTTTCCCGGCCATTTATATGGCAACCACGATTGGCGTCGCGGCGATGAAATTGACGATGATGCAAAAACGGCGTTCACGGCGTTGCTAAGGATAGCACTGAATGTACCGAGAGACGACGAATGGCTGCAATTCACCAAAGACGTCAGGAAGCTAGCTTTAGATATGTACAACTTCACATACGGAGATGAACAGGTGAGATCAGTAGCATATTTCTCCAAAATTTGCAAAGTTTACTTATCTTGCATTGAGGGAGAAATTTTCAAATTAAGGATAAATTTATTATTGTTTATGATACAGAATTTATTGCATTATCATGTAATACATTATATTAATTGTGCATACTTGTAATCATCAAGTATATGCAGTCGTTAGTTCTATAAGAAATAATGTATTTATGGAAAGGAAAATGATTACTACCTCAAAGTTTACTTAGCTACACAAGGATAGTTAGCAATTTATTTTTGAATTTTTCTTTTATAGTTTTTTTTATTTTCACACACAAACATGTACAAACAAGACATATTACTAGTAACAATGATTAACCTGCATGTGCATAATTACATTCCATTACATATTTCCACATTACTAAGTAAATTTTAAATACATCTTACACATATTACTACCTGTTTGTATATGCATATGTTTGAAAAACCTTTATAAAGAAGAAACAAAATAGTTATCAATTAAAAATAGAGAGAAAAATAAAAAAAATACACCCATACAAAAAAAGAAGAGTTTAATTAAATAAGTACGATAGGTACGAGCAGCATGATCATATTATGTTTGCATTATTTTTGTGTTGGATTAAATATTTTAAGGGAAAGAATGCTAGAAGAAAAAATGTTAGTCTAGCGGTAAACCGTTCCATTTTCTATTGTGTATTTCAGCTTTGTTTCTATTTACTGCTATTTTATGTTCACGCTCTTTAGTTTTTTTTTAATAGTTTTTAAAGGCTGGGAAAATCGGTTCTGTATTTCTTAATTTACATCCATAAATAAAGTACTTTCCTAGTATAATACACAAGTTCAAGAAATATATTGTCTGTTTCATACTGCCCTAAACTTATTGATTGTCAATCCAATGTAAATTTTTTTCCATTATCATGTAAAAACGTGCTTAGCAGAGACCAAAATTGCTGACTTTTTTGGCATTCCCAAAATAAGTGCTTGTTGGTTTCCGGTGCCATGCTGCATACATCGCATAAATTAGAATTTACAATTCTGAATTTATATAAATAATCGTTCGTGGCAATAATTTACATCAAGCATTTGTACTGGAAATTCCTAAGTTTTGAATATATATAGTGCTTCTAAAATATTGTGTATTTACAATTTTCCAATTAATAGTTGTTTCTGAAAACTCTGCATTCCATTTAGTCTGAGCTTTGAAAACAACATTATTAATTTTACTAAGGAAACTTGTATATAACATTTTATTACATTGTTTGGAAGATTGCATTTTCCTTAAAAGGGGTGACTTAATATTTTGGATGTTTATTGTCTCATTCTTTAGTCGTGCACGCCAAGCTTGTGGTATACTGGATATATGTTTAACATATTTTAGGTAATCATTATTACTAACATTATATAATTGTTTTTTATATGTAAAGTCATAAAAGGTTTTGGTTCGATAATCGTATATATGTCCTATGTATTTTATTCCCCGTTCATTCCAATCTTTGTAATAAAATGTATTGCCATTACTTTTTAATTTAGAATTATTCTACATGGTTCGAAATGTTCTCTGGATTTTCAGAATAATTAATGCTTCAAGTATATTTGATAAAAAAAAAAATTATTAATATTTTTTGCATCTAATTCGTGGAAGTTTCCTTCAAATATATTTGTACCACCAAATTTATGTAAATAATTAGTATACACTATTTTCCATTGCCCATCGTTTGTATCATTTGTAAGACGTTTAACCCAACTTGCTTTTAAATAATTTATGAAACATACTAGATCGATCATTTTCAGCCCGCCATTTTCATAATTTTGCACAATGACTTTTCTGCTGATTTTATCTGGTTTGGAATCCCATAGAAAGTAAAACATTATGTGTGTAATTTGTTTTATAACATCATCTCTAGGGTATCTAACAACGTCAATGGAAATATTAGTTTTGGAAATGCTTTTTATAACAGTTATTTTACCCATAGTTGTCAGTTTTCTACGTTTCCATCTGCCTAAACATTGTTTAAATTCATTTACTTTTGGTAGTAAGTTTATATTATGTATTCTATGTTTGTCATTACAAAATTTTATACCTAGTGTTTTTGCTACGTCGGCAGTCCATACAAAATGTTTGTCTTCACAGAAAGCGAGTGTAGTGTTTTTTAAAGAACCTGTCTTACAAAGTATCGATTTTGAATAGTTTAATCGCAAGCCTGCAATATGTCCAACATTATCAATGGTAGAACTTAGGGTTTCTAACGATTATTTTGACCCATCTCAGCAAAAAGTGGCATCGTCTGCGAACATTGTGTTTTTTATTTCTTCTTGATTTATTATTATTCATTTTATCATGCTATTATTTCGGACACTATGTGATAGTATTTCTATTGCTATAATAAACAAATATGGTGACAAAGGACAGCACTGTCTTACGCCCCTACCTAAACCGAAAACATATGTAAGATAGCCGTTATTTGTTACACAACTAGATATGTTATGATAAAATACTTTAACCCATTTTATTAGACTGTGACCAAAATTTAAGAATCTTAAGACTTTCATAATATATTCATGACTAACACTATCAAAGGCTTTTTCAAAATCAGCAAAAAATAACAACACTGGAACATCTTTTTCATTAACATTACTTAGAAATTTTGGTGAAATGGGCTACTGGGATTGAATAATTCTTTGGTTCAGGTGAGATTCAGATGGGTGTATACCCTGAAAACCGCAGTGTTATTAATTGCGATGGTCTTCGCGGAAATATTTCATTGTGATTCTGTATGTATGTCATTGATTGCAAAGGACTAATAAACATGTCGTGCATTACAGATATGATTATTATTATAATATGTAATAGTTGTAGTTCATATATTGAATTTGTAATTAAAAATTCAATATGTGAACTATAACGTACTTATTGTTTAACAGCCCACTCGCGAAGCTCCGCCCCTAAACGTGATTTCGAATCGCTATACTAGCATGTGATTGGCGTTGTGACACGACGTGAGCGCGTGTGAGGGTGGTAATATGCTTTGCGTCTCGTGAACTGAGGACAACACAACATAACATCAGTTCTAAATTTAGTGGCTAAACAGTTAATGATTCATTTAATAGATATTGGCGAAAGTGTCGTACTATGCGATTAATTGAGTCGAAATGCTGTTCTTTCATTGGTCGAGAAACTAGGGTAAACAATACATATTGTTGTTGAATGTGTTACTGCCAGCCAGTAAGTATGTTTGTATAATTTTGTTTCAGGTGAATTTCTTCGTGGGTGCGTACCACGACGCCGTGCTTGCTTATGGAATAGCCCTCAATGAGACGATCGACGCCGGACTTGATTACTTGGACGGGTACAATATGACCCGACAGATATGGGACAGGACATTCAAAGGTACATGTACATTTCATTATATTAATTATTCAATTAAGGTATTAGATGATAGATAGATACTCTTGACTTCAATGATAATTGCTTCATAAGAACGATGTGATATATGAATATAACATATATACTCGTATGTGAATATGTTCTTGTTCATGTATACTATATGGATCATTGAGTTGCAATCTCCGCCATATTCGTATGTACAAGCCATCATACAGTTTCATCACTTCGTCCGTTTGACACATACAGCAAATAATATGACAGTAAACCAAATACAATTTGGTGCAATACATAATAGACAGATATGACAACGGCAAACTATAAATATTATGCCAGCAAATTATACAAAATACGAGATATCTGAGCATTTCTTCCATCAATCTCTAAATAAATTTCAACGTGTAAGCTTTCCAATCTGATGCACATCCTATGTTACTGTACACGTTACCCATATTTACTCGCATAGTAGGTGAGTAGACACCAGGAACAATACACCCAGGTAACTGCTTACATGTCACGGGAGTTGATGGCTAAAAACGGAGTACAGTAGTGGGTATATATGGTATGTGTTGTGTGGTTTGCCAGGTAAAAGTGATACACTGTGCGATTTTCTGTGTATGAAGTTGTTTATAATGGTTGTTCATGTTGTTAAAAACACAGGCAGAAACCTGTCCAGAAAACTGACATATGTTACTGTTTTGGTGTAATATGATTGATACGAGTCCGTTCTCCTGGCTTTTCTGTGTGATTAACTACATTATATCATATGTTCTACTTCACATTTTGGGTTCTTTGTCAAACGGCAAGACATGTGTAACTGTCTGATGGTTGGAACACACAACGATGGCCGACTTGGCCACCCCTTGTGCCGTATTGGATACAGTAACGGTATTATTTTATATTGTCCTTATTACGTAACACATTTTGATGACATATGGCGCATCAAACGCGTCTTGTTAAGCTGCATTTGGTTGGTGGTCTCTGTACTTCGGCCCAAACTTCTGTCGGGTTTGCGAAGAATCGATTTCCTTGTCGGTAGACATGGAAATCGATTCTTCGCAAAAACGACATAAGTCTTTGCCGAACTCCCTGGACGACCAAATGCTCAGAAGTTTGGGCCAAAATGCGAGACCACCAAATGCACCTTAACAAGACGCGTTTGCTGCGCCATATTTCATCAAAATCTGTTTCATATTAAGGAAAATATCAAATAATACTTGCTTTGGAGTGGGCAAGAATTCAACACTTTCAGCCACTGTTGTTGTTGTTATAACCACGTGATTATGCACCTTGATTCTGCAATTCGAATTCGTGGCGGTTTGAAACGTACTGTACAGTAATATCTTATACACAAGATGGTTGCTCGTCGGTTTGATCGACTGATCAAATGAATTCCGCATTTGATATGATATGAACATTTCGTTAACTGTCGATGTACAGAAAACATCACAGTTTACGGAAATATTTTTCAGAAAATCGCAGTTTCTGAGATACAAAATCACATGGTTTGTCTCATGTAGCTCCTGTAGCCAATTTCATAAAAATTGCAAAGTGTACTTATCTAGCAAAGCATTCTTTGAGGGAGTACTAATTTATTTTTCCTTAAGTGCATTATTTCATATAGAACTAACGACTGCATAATATTTGATGATTAAAAGTATGCAGAATTATTATATTGAATTTATTACATTATCACAGCCAAAATGGCTGTGATAATGTAATACATTCAGTATAATAAAAATTATAAATTTATCCTTAAATTGAAAATTTCTCCCTCAAAGTATACTTTGCTAGATAAGTATACATTGCAATGTTGGTGAAATATGCTACTGATCGACTCCTTCAGCCTGATAGCGATATACATGTATGTTGCTTGTTTCTTTTATGTGACTGGAGAAATGGAGCATATGGGTTTTGCAACAAGTATACATCCATATCAATCTGTGCATTCGCACAGTCTGATCAGGATCTGCACTGCTCACCATACAAGTACCATAAAAGTATTACAATACAGTTAACATGTGCCATTCTATCTAGAATCGTATAGTATACAATATCAGCGGCCGTTTTCACAGATTATTTTAACAAGGATGAACACGGTGAGAACTGCAACTGTATTGATACTACCAATCATTGATTGTTACAGTGATGCTATTTATATTATGTTAGTATGTCGTCTCTTATAATGCTAGATAGAATGGCACATGTGAACTGTATTGTAATACGTTTATGGTACTTGTTAATATGTACACATGTGATGAGACGTAAATAAAATATTAAACTAAAAACCATCCCATAAATTAAACACCCGTCATGCTTCTAAGATTTTAACATGGAATATAGATTGCTGTGAGGATGTAAGAGTGTGCTATTTGATCAGGAGGTAAGCTGGTAAAAACTATTATTATATTTATATACGTACTTTCGTTTCCCATTGAAACACAATGCAACGCAAGACGTCAATATTTTTTCAATATTGACGTCTCGTGAATTCATATTGGTCAGTGCCGGAACTACGCTTCACCTCGCAAAATAGCTCCTTCTAAATCACCACTGATTTGTTTATTTTCTTTACATTTTGTGTATTTTTTGAAGCGCATATACATTGCGAATGGTGTACGTATATACTACAAAGGTTATTTGGTTTGTATGTGGATATATGCCACTCGTTTCGCTCATTAAGTCGCGCAATATCGCACGCTGTGGAACTCGTGCATATATCCACATACATGTACAAGTCAAATAACACACATTGTATACATATAATCTCATGAAGCGTCCTGGTGCTAAAATATATTTATATCCTAATTAGGAGGTAATAAGTCCTAACTACGAGATGGTAACTCCTAATTAGGAGTTAGTATCTCCTAAGTGGGACTTACTATCTCCTAATTAGGTCTTATTATCTCTTAATTATGACATAGTATCTCCTAATTGGAACTTACTATCTCATAATTAGGACTTACTATCTCCTAATTAGGAGATAAAACATTGTATAGCATTGAAACACGGATATAAAGTCCTAATTATGAGAGACTAAATATAATTAGGAGATAGTAAGTCCTAATTGGGAGATACTAATTCCTAAATAGGAAATAGTAAGTCATAATTATGTGATATTAGCTCATAATTAGGAGATACTATCTCCTAATTATGAGTTACTATCTCCTAATTATGACTTAAAATCTCCTAATTAGGATATAACAAATATTGGCACCAGGACGCTTCCATGTCTAAACAGCATATATATATGCCTAGAAAATCAAATAGATTGTCTCATATGTGCTGTGACTGGATAAGTGTGTTTTACGTGATTTGTGATCAGTGAATCTCCTGACTCCTGTAGCCATCTAACAATCTGAATTGCTTGTTAGAAGCATGACGGGTGTTTCATTGATGAAATGGCGAACAGTGCAGATCGTAATCAGACTGTGCTACTGCACAGTCTGATCTGGATCTACACTGGTCGCAAAACCCATACGTCCCATGTCTTAAGTCACAGCCAGATTATCCGTATACGTCATAGATTAGGTACACTAATTCGCCTCCTATATGTTATATACGGCTACAATTTGACCCATTCAAAAGATGTCAGCAACCGAAGTGGATTATACCTCGAAACAAATAGACTTTGATGTAGAACTAGTAAATTGCCAAAGATAATAGAACAGGGAAGTCATTTTCCCATGGAAGCCATCGTTTCTCTTGTTGTTGTTCAACATTCAACATTCAACATAACGAAATGAAGCTTTCAAATTTAAAAGATATACATGAATTGTCAGTTAAACACCGTGTCACGGTAAAATAACTAATTTCTGCATGTGTATGTTCTGTATTAATACTTTATTGACACAGTTTTGTCAGTTTTTGTTATCTCTAACATGTCAAGCACGCCAGATAACCGGTTGCAAAAATCACTATTCCATGTATTACATTAAAGAGATGGGGTTAAATTGCAGAGAGGTATGGAGAGGTATGGAGCGGGTTAGCGATTTTGTTCCTAGTCATTGATGTGTTTCAGGCGTCAGCGGTGACGTGTTTATCAATGATAACGGAGATCGGGACACGAGTTTCGCCATACTCGACATGGACCCCGATACGGGCGACTTCCAGGTAACGTAATGAACGGACACTTGTCATACCGCAGATACATTTCTCTGCTTTTGATAGGTCAGTTTGACAGGTCACATGCGCCAATGTTGTCTCTCAGATTTCCGCTTTATATCATACGCCACCGTATTAAATACCGAGCTATATAAGGGACATAAGAAGAGAAACAAAAAGTCTGACCAATTTGATTATTTCTTTATAACGCATTCAAATTCGTTCTAACGCATTCCAATTCGTTCTAGCGATTTCAATTATTTCGTTTTAACGCATTCAAATTCGTTCCAACGATTTCAATTATTTCGCAATAACGGTATGCTGAACCAATGTGCATGATCACGTGGTTACAACAGCAACAACAATGGCTGAAAGTGTTGAAAGCGCTCCAACCCCAAAGTAAGTATTATTTGATATTTTCCTTAATAGACAACAGATGTTGATGAAATATGGCGCAGTAAAAGCGTCTTCACGAGCTGCATTTGGTGATCCGGGGAGTTCGGCACATACATACATTGTATGTCGTTTTTGCGAGGAATCGATTTTCGTGTCAGTAGACACGGAAGTCGATTATTCGCAAAAACGACAGAAGTTTGGGCCAAAATGCGAGACCACCAAATGCACCTTAACAAGACGCGTTTGATGCGCCATATTTCATAAAAATCCGTTACATAATAAGGACAAAATAAAAAAAATACGTACTTTGATTCGGAAGGCTTCTGGAAGTGTCAGTACTTGGTGTTGTTGTTGTAACCACGTGATCATACACCTTGTGAACATTTGATTGAATTCCGCATGAGCTCTGAATTTTATTTCACCCTAAAACGTCATCTACGGAATGAAAGAGTTTCGAAATCAACTTCGCCGACATACGAGGGAGCAACGTTCACAACTGGGCTCATAACTGAGACACGCCATGTGATTTTGTACCCGAGAACATGTGCAATTTTTCATGAAAAAATATTTACAGAAACTGTGATATTTCCCGTAAATGACGTCGAAAGTTGACGAAATGTTCATAGCGAATGCAGGAACCCGATGTATGGCTGTGACTGGAGAAATGAGGCTTAAGTGTTTTGCGACCAATGTAGATCCAGATCAGCCTGTGCATCCGCACAGTCTGATCAGGATCTGCACTGTTCGCCATTCCATCAATGAAACACCAGTGATGCTTCTAACAAGCAGTATCATATGGGTGTACTATTTCATGGGAAGCTACACTGATAGCAAATCCTCTCAACATTTCCTCAATGTTCGATCGCAAAGTTTGTAAATATCTTTCATGAGATATCGCACATCTTCTTAGGTACAAAATCACATGGCTCGTCTCACATGTGGCTGTGACTGGAGAAATGGGGCTTATGGGATTTGTGACCAGTGCAGCTCCTGATCAAATAACACACTTATGTAGCCTGATAACGATCTATATTTCTTCTTAGAAGCACGGCGTGTGATTCATTGATTGAATGGCGAACAGTGCAGATCCTGAACAGACTGTGCGGATGCACAGGATGATCTGGATCTACACTAGTCGCAAAACCCATAAGCCCCATTTCTCCAGTCACAGCCACATATTATGTTGAAGGTCGTAGCGAATTCCCGGGGTGATGGACAGACGTATGAACCAGAGCCAGGGCTAAAGATCCATTGGTCAGGCGGTCGAACCTCCCACCCACCCAACGAGCCAGTGTGCTGGTTCAGTGGGGAAAACCCGACTTGCCAACAATCACGTAATGTATTCTTTGTAGACCATTCTTAACCACAGGTTACCCAACTTGAAACAACAACGCGATTGACTTCCCTTTTAAAAACACATTGCGTTAGAAGTCGCGGTGTTTGTCGGTTTGGGATTACGTTGCTTAGTTTTACAGTGAAAATAACTACAAAATCACTACAAAATGTGCCGCATAGAATTTCAAATGTTTTGCATACGAATTGCATATGTAACATATGAATTTTATATAAAAAATTCATCTGCAAATTATTCATATGAAATGCATATGAAGAGTTCATATGAATTCATATGAACATCAGGAATTTCATATGTGCTCTTTTCATATGAATGTTATGCAATTCATATGTTGTTCATATGTTTTACATATAGTTTTACATATGAACAGCATATGTATTTTGTTCATATGAATTGCATATGTGGCACATTTTTCTTCCAATAAACAAGTTTGAAATGTGTACATGCTGGTAGAAGTTGGCAATCCGTAGCAGACGGTACGGGTGTAGATTGCAAGAGTTACTGTTCGCAACTAGAAGCTGGCCAGTTGTGAAGATACATTTGTATTAACAATTAGAAACATGAGAGAGTTGTCGTTCGTAATCGCAGACTTCGCGTCGCTGCCCTCACATTGGTCCTATCATTCGATCTACCTCGGCTATCTTCCGACTGTGTTCAAAATAATAGAATCGATCAAGCGAACATCTGTCAAAACTTTTAAATAATAAAATGCCGGAAACAAACTGTGTTGTACCCGAATGTCGCAACAATCGTAGTCATATTCTACCAGCTAACGAATTACGCCGGGAAAAGTGGATTCAGGCAATCAGGCGTGGAAAAAATGGACCCGGAACAAGCAAGTTCGAGAAATGGTCTCCTCCAAGCAAATACTGCTACCTATGACGGGATCACTTTACGGACGATGACTACGTCACAATCACATTTCACGGTATGTTTTAACTTAATTCTTCGCTATTTGCCTGCTTCATGCGCGCATACATACATGTAGAGCGTGAGGTGTGAAAACGTGTTGCGTTGATGTAAACACCGCTGCGTCAAAACGTACCTAAGCCAACACGCCCCCAAATGGTGTGGATCAAAACGTACCCATACATTTAGCACGCAATTTTATAAATCAAGTCCAAAACGTACCTATTAGTTTAAACTTCTATCTGAAATCATAAATTCCAACCCTTATGCTGCTGCAGAAAAAATTGCAGTCTGCTGCTTTTGAATATTTTATCAATTTCTGTGCTAAAACCTGCTTTGAGTTTGACAGCATATGGGCTAATTCCCATGTAAATTTTTATTTTCTACAGTTTTGCACAATTAATGGAATAAATTATGTATTTTTACATGGTAGATTCCAAGAACCTATGATTACGTGGATTACCTTGATTACCTGCAGTGCTGCTTCTGATTCATATGATAACCTACAATATCTCCTATTTTGCGTAAGAGGCAAGTAAAAGGAGACAGGGTCACGTCGCTCTAAATGGCTTGAGATGAAAGTCGAGAAGTCGTGATAAAACATCATTTAATAAATGTCTTGATTGTATATTTTCAGGGACAGCTGTAGAAAGACGAACCCTGAAGAAGACGGCAGTTCCAAGCCGATTCAGTTGGTCCACCAAACAAATGGAAGAATGTCACAGAAAACGGCAATCACGTTACGAGGAGAGGTCCAAAAAACGCAGAAAACTATTGGACGATATTACGAATAATGTCACAGATGGTGGTGATAAAGGGGATATTTATATTGACGATGTCAGTTCCTGTGCTGAAATTCTTGTTGATGAAACGTGTGACGACAAACCACTCACTAATTATAATGACTGTGCAAAAGAGTTTGTTTCGGTTCCAACTCAAACCCCAAACAGCGCATGTATTATGTTGAAAATTTTAAGAAATACAGTGCAGGAGTTTATTTCTATACAGGCCTCGAAAACAAATTCATGTTTTGAAATTACCGATCAATTTCTCATGGTGTTAATGAAATTGCGTAGACACACAACAAATTACATGTATGAACTTTCGAGAATGTTTGGGGTGTCTGAATTGGTTGTGATTAATGTTGTAATCACCTGGATTAACTGTATGGCTCTACAATGGAAGGAGGTGAACATTTGGCCATCACTACAACTTGTTGGACTGTTTACTCCATCTGGATTCAAGCGGTATTTTCCAAAAACTAGAATAATTGTTGATGGAACCGAGTGTCCTATAAACAAGCCAAACAATCCGGAATCTCAACAAAAGACTTTCTCAACTTATAAAAACCGTAACACTGTTAAAGTTTTAGTAGGAGCTTCACCCGGTGGACTGGTTTCATTTGTTTCCGATGCATATGGTGGAAGTGCCAGTGACCGAAAAATAACTGAACGCAGTCCATATCTGCATCTCTGTGACCCAAAAGACAATATAATGGCAGATAAGGGATTTGTTTTGCACCACGTGATGTATCAATAAACATACCAACATTGTTTAAGAACATAAATAGAATGAATGGACAAACTGTATTTCGTGATCGGAGAATTTCGAGTAAACGTGTCCACATCGAACGAATAAAAGGACTTGCCAAAACAATGAAAATTTTAGTAGAGCCAATGACCGCCATAGAGTCAAAATTATCATCTGAAATCATTTTCCTATGTTTTATGGTATGTAATTTCAGAGTTTGCATCATTCCAAAGCATTCTTAACACTTTCAACCACACAGCCCTCTATAGAGGCCAATGTTTGCAAACAGCATACATCCGGACGAGCCAGCTCGTAATGTGCCATCTCATCAGGATCTGCACTATTTTTTCTGTTGATGAATGGACTGACCAAAATGTTATTTTCTTATGAAATTGATTGGTCTGAATTTGAACATGGGAGAATCCTTTCAGATACTTTATAAGGGTAAAAGGGTTAAATTAAAATTGAAATAAATCAATTTGCCCACATCATTTTATGTAGTCAAATAAAATATCACCCCTCCTATGGATTAATATTTTAACTTTTTATGTATAAAAAAACATGTTTGACAGCATATTAGAATAATATTTTATCAGGTAACCTGCCCTGTATTGACCGAATACCTACTGATAACATATTGTTGTATCAGGCATTGACCTGATACAAACATCCGGATTACAACGAAGTGAAAACTGACGTTCCATTGGTCGGATGACGTCACGTGACGTTGCCGAATGACGTCAGTGTAATGACGCAACGTAAACAAGTCCGCGTTCTGTCAATTGATAATGACGTGATCTGTGGTCATTTTCGAGCATACAAAGTTAACTGATAAATAGAATACCAGGCTAGTGTATTTTGATATCAAGTTTATCAGGCTCGACTCGGAAACGGTAGGAATTCTTCGGCAAGCCTCGGAATTCCTACACGTTTCATAGCCTCGCCTGATAAACCTGATATCAAAATACACTAGCCTGGTATTCTCTATGTTGTGCGCCCGAAATGGTACGGGGGCATGTCAGTCTGTCGTAATAACCATAAGTTGCCCATAAGTAACACTGTATTTGGTGTTCATTCTGCCGGGTGGTGGGGGGGACTCATAGGCCACATTTCTAGTTCTAATATGCTGTAAAACATGTTTTAGCACAGAAATTGATCAAATAACCAAAACTGCAGACGAAAAGTTTTCACCTGCAGCAAGATATTGGTTGAAGATGATGTAAACCTAACCAGCTTTCAAGAACAAAAGTGTTATGATGAATATTTGTCTCCCGCTCCAGTTAAGATGCATCTTTATGACTATATTTGTGTATATTTCATTGATTTTTCAAAGTAACAAAGAAGTTTGTGGTTCTTTAGAATCGTCTCATCAAGAAGATTCTAAATAACAACAAATTTCTGTGTTTTAAAATAAAGATCTGAAAACTATAGTGAAACAAAACTTAGCTGATCTGGAGCTCTTATAGTTATGCTATTAAATATAAATATTACAACAAGAAATATTTCATACCGATATGTGTATTGATTTCGTTTTTTTTAAGTCATTGAACAGAAACTACATGTAGTAACGGGACACCCACTGTATCCTAAGAGATTGTTTACATCTAAAATGATTATAAAAACAAAAGATCATGTGACACAACAATAGCCAATAACACATAAAGTGGAGAAAACATAGTATCGGCTATTAGTGTGTCACGTGGCAATCCTATGTTATAGATATATAAACAAGCTGCCAGAATACAGTGTGCCCATTACAGTAAGATTAAAGTTTGCATGTTATGAATGATTTTAATCTCTGTAATAAAATTTAGACAACATGGCAGGTTCAAAATTTTTGGAATAAAAATCCGCAAGTTTTTCAATCATACTGGAAATGAAAGCATTGTCTCTTTCAATCCTATCGGCCAGAGTGTACACAAGAAAGTCGCAGTATCGCCTGCTAGTGCAAAACAACTCTCCGTGTACCTGGTAATAATAATTATTATTTTTATCAAGTTCCAGACTATTTCTTTGTGATTTCAGATATGACACAGTAACTGGTGTAATTGGTTTGTCCTTAGCTGTGTAAGAATATTTAACTTCCAGAATCACATCCTTTGTGATTATTCCATCTGGAGAAGTACCTAGGAAGTGCATTGTTTTTGATACCCAGATTCCCGATTCGTGCACATGACAGTGGTGAAGTCGTTCGTATTCCTTTGTTGCCACCTTTTCACATTTCTTGCTTTGATCAGTA
The DNA here is from genome assembly GCA_029237695.1 of Conchocele bisecta. Taxonomy (NCBI): domain Eukaryota; kingdom Metazoa; phylum Mollusca; class Bivalvia; order Lucinida; family Thyasiridae; genus Conchocele; species Conchocele bisecta. The sequence continues at coordinate 17,904,336 of CM055273.1, read as the reverse complement.
GCCTTAGACGTAAATTGTTGTGGCTCCAACAGGCTCTCCGCCAACTTATTGCAGTCGGTTCTGTCTGTTGCTTTGCATATTCTTCCGAAATTTGACGATTGGATACGCTTGCTCCTTTCTGCGCTCCACAATTCGTTTGCCGACGTTCACAGAATAAGTTACACCGAATACATACAATGCATATAACACTGTGCATACATGTTTACAGTGTGCAGTTGGGCTCATCCCTGCACCACATTCACATTGATAATCAAGAACCTCTCCTTCTCTCGATACACAAATGTCGACAAGATAGACGACGGACTTCTTCATTTCAGCTCGACATGCACTCTTAACAAAGTAGCAGTCCTGTAGCCTATTTCACCAACATTGCAAAGTATACTTTTCTAGCAAAGGATACTTTGAGGGAGAAATTTTCAATTTTAGGATACATTTATTAATTTTTTATTATACTGAATTTATTACATTATCACAGCCATTTTGGCTGTGATAATGTAATAAATTCAGTATAATAATTCTGCATACTTTTAATCATCAACTATATGCAGTTGTTAGTTCTATCTTAACTAATGCATTTCGGGAAAAATAAATGATTACTCCCTCAAAGTATACTTTGCTAGAAAAGTATACTTTGCAATGCTGGTGAAATAGTCCACAGGTCCTCCGAGTCATGCATTCGAATGTAGTACATATATTTTTCTTTGTACATACTTACTGGAGTGTTGTCAAAGTAGTTTTCGAAGGTAGCCATATAAGACACGATGCCCTCCATTGACACTGCTGCAAACTTCTTGTCACTGTTCAGATCATGGTAGCTCATGGGGTCCGGCACCTTCATATCATACTCTGATTGAAATGGACTGTCGGGTCTCCCAAAATTTGAGTTTCTGTCATAGGCATCCAGTCTGTTCTATGATATTATAAACTGTTGTTAGTAATGATATTTGTCTATAATATCGAATTTCGACTAAATTTTGGTACATTTCATTCCTTTTTCAACAGAACATTGAAGTTTGGAGTTCTTTATAATCGTCCTGTCGAGATGAGTGATTCTAAAGAACACCACATTTCTATGCTTTAAATAGAAATCAGAAAAAAAACAGAGATGTGTGTCTGTAAGACACGAGGATGCACCCTGTGGCAGCTTTGACCTAAATGCACCGAAATGTACAAGGTGGACATTTTGTTATAATGACGTTGACCTTGGACATACGGACCAGAGGTGGGTACATAACACGACATAAGCACATATACACATATACACATATACACACATGCATACAAAATAGTTTTGAAATCCATCAAGGGGTTTCAAAGTTATTCACCTAAACGTAAGTGTGGCAGACGGACAGACAGACAGACATACAGGTGCAAAACGTAATGCGTCCTGACTATCGTCAAGGGCGCATAGATATAGTAAAACAAGAGTGTCGCGTGTCTAACGATGGATGCCCCCGGCGTCATGCTGGATGGATAACATAAAATTTTAGAAAATCTTGCAATATTCTTATCCAAAACCTTCTTAACCAAAGTGTGACGGACATACGGTCGGACGGTCCAAACATTATGTGCCGCCCGCCCGGCTCTCCGAGACCGGGGGCATACATATGCAGCTTATCTGGAGCCCTGAATGATTGATATCGAATAATCGTCTGAAGATATTTGTTGATAATTAACAACAAGTTTAACCCACCCACCGGATTTTCCGTTTCAATTATTAGTACATTTTGTATGTTTGTCAATTCGATAACGTGAACGGCACTTAAATACTTTAAAAATATGCATATAGTTCATCATAAAACGGTTTACAGTCAAAACGGCCTCAGAATTACAGGCCCTTATCAGACTTTTGCTACGCGGGTCGTCTTGTGGGCAGCTACATGGTGGGTGGGGGTATGTGTGAAAGGTATGCGTCGTTTATCTATTACATAATTGTTGTGCATTTAAAAGACGGCGATTCAAAGGATGTATTGTTAGGCTAGCAGCTAAACCCTAGTTGTCAGTTTAGAGTAGACTAAACAAGATACAACTTTCAGTTTCTTTATTATTTCTATCACGATTGTTTGTCAGGATGGCATTACACTGTAGTACTAGCAGTAGCCGAAATGTTAGTGGCTGGAAGAATCTACAACAACAACAACTATTGACCAAACGAAGTTTTAGTGAAAGTGAAAGTTCTGTATTTGAGCGTTGGTCTGCTCTTTGTGACCGAAGTGACCGAAGCGAAAATCTGTGTTGCGTCATTCCTTATATAGACACTGGATCTGACAGTCAGCCAATCGGTGGCCAGGAAATCTGACAGTCAGCCAAGCGTTGACTGTCAAGTTTCCGCCATCTTTGATTTGAAAGTTACGTTTTTGGGCTTTAGACTAGAAATACAGCGTAGATAGCTAAGATATCGTGACAGTCAGATGTACAGATGAGTGTGCATGTCAAAATACATCAGGTAAGTGTAAAGTTGTGAAGATAAACATGCATTTAAAATGAGTGACCGCCAAACAGAAAGGCAGCATGAGTTGACAGTCAAATAATGGCGGTCACGAAACTTTGTGAGCACTGCGGAACAAATAATTAGAATAATGGAGATATTATGACGTCTGAGATATGATCACCTACGCAAAATACTTAGACGGAGGGTTGAGCTACCAACATATGTATGTATGACACCATGGTAAAGAATATCCATCACAAACTGGCCCAATAAAGGTGGTCACGTGACCTCCACAGAAGTGTCAATCCATGTCAAGAGTCAACAAGGGCCAATACACATCGACTCTATTGTTTGTCAGAGGTTTGTAAGAAATTTGAACACCTCTGAAAAGTTTGCATCTGTATGCAAACCTGGGCACGAAAAAGTCGTGCCTCACGGCAAACCGGTGTGTCTATGGTCATTGCGACACAAGGAACACCGGCTAAGAAAAGCAGTCTTACGATGGCTAGCGTAGCCCAGATCAGTCTGCGCATCTGCACAGTTTGATCATTGCATATGTTGGTCGCCATTCGATCAATACCATTTCCTATATTTACTACATGCCACCAATGTAGCAATTGTTGATGTTTTTCGATCAGCGGAATTATTACATATAGAACATAAAACGCTAATTTGGATGGTAAATGATGATAAAGGTTCACATATTCGCCTTACAAATGCTGCAAGGTCCTTCTCCGTGCCAGTGACGCATATGTAATCACAAATCGTATCAATGCCGTGGACAGATGTATAAACAAAAATATATATACAGACGGGCGGCAGAAATGTCTAAAATATAATGTAGAACATTGTTGAAATACTTTAAATAAAAGCTTACCTGGTGAATCTCCCACACGTCGTCTACAGTATATTTCTGCTTACGTATAGTTTAGCACGTGGAAAACAATTGTCACCGACGAAAATAGGGATATAATTGAGGGGCGTTCAGTAAGTAACAGAACAGTGTCGAACATACGAGTGGAAATTAAGCTACACTTATTTATAACTTGTGATCAGTGCACATTTATGATACAAGAACATAGATGTATTGCCTTTTTTGGCTCGAGAATATTGTTCACTTGCTCCCAGTTTATATAAAAAGAGGACATAATATGTTAATACGCTACCTACGAAAGTCAAGTGTATGCATTATAAAATTAAATGCATGTACACGTGGACTGGCATACAACTATGATATATTCTGCATTTTGACTGAGAATAGTTTTATTATCGTACAAAAGGGCACGTTTCATTGTTGAATGACAACTGTAGCAATCACTTATTTAAGTTCAATCACTTAAGTTGGTTTATTACTGAAACTGCATGTGAAAATACAGTGGCTAAAATTATGAAGGATTAAATTGTTTATGATGTGAACTATATAGAGACCCAACTGATGATATATGAAAAAAGACATGTCCTAACGTATGTTAAAGAAACAGTGTATCACATGATGTTTCAGATGATTTAGAAGATATTCAATGTTCCTTTCCTTTTATTTTCTCTTTATTGACTCCAAATGCCATATACAACAAGACCCGTGCCATTTTATTCAATCGAAGGCCAAGGAATGTGTGTTTTCTTATACCATATATAATGTACTACCATTGACTTAGATGAAGAGGGGCGATAAGTTTGTAACGTATTTTCCGTTCGCTAGTTCAGTACCAGGAAGCACACTTTGTGAAACATAACACTTTTTTAGTTTGAAATAACAAATACTGTTCCACACATATAATATGTTGCTATTTATAGACACGTGTGTAATTAATTTAACTAATTAAAATAGTACCATCGACTGTCAATTAAACTAGCGTTCGCAACGCTATTTATGATTTGGTATACTAGCATACTGATTCTTTTCAAGACGACTTATAGGCACAATTTGGTTAAGACAGTCCATGTAAATCTACCATTAAATTATTGTTTCCTAAATTAAACATGTTTCATCACTTTATGCACATACCTAAGACCACGTGACTTTAAAGTTGATTGTTGTTTTAATTATAGTTTTCATTCATTAAATTAATGTCATTTCATTTTCTTGGGATCATGTATGTGTTGGGAAATTAATTATTGAACATCCCTCATAAAGGACTTTTATAACTGACCACCAAATAATAGATATATGTGTCAAGGTCATTACCAAGGTCAGGAATGATCAAGACAAATTGTCTCCCCTATTATAATTTGAGCCAAGTATACTTCAATTGTTATGACGTTATGGCCAATATAGTTTGATCAGACGAACGAAAAGTGGTAACAATGCAGTTGAAGTGTAAGGGATACTGTAGGCTAGAGTAGATAAGTACACATAGTCACTTAATCACTTATAATGTACACTATATTACATGGCGAACACACAGGAATACATGACACATTGATATGCGAACATCACTGTACTGTGCATGATACTATTCAATTACTACAAGGTTGTAAGCCAATCGACTGTTATACTTAACGCAACTTAAAAGCTATTGACGAATAAACTCAGTATGTGGTATCTCAATGGTCCCGTAGTGGACAATAGTATGAATGCACAAGTACTTTGATGATCGCTAATCAAAGTGAAATAACATACAAGTATAACATGGCAGAACGAACATTGGAGGGCAAATGACAATCATCTGAGCTACCCCAGTGCTGGCGTATCTCAATAGATAGTGGTAACCTCCGAGTATGAAGGTCCCAAGGTCTGCCTCACCCGCAGTATGAGGTCTAGTCAACAATATGGCTATAATCCAACTTCAAGTGGATTAATCCATAAACAATATATGTAGTCTTACTACAAATCCTTAGCCATGATATGCCATGATAGGAGTATTACCATACACTATCAAAGTATACATGTGCATTGCCTATGCAATATATTTCCAAAGTATGAATGTCAAAGTCAAAGCCGGATGTGGTTATATCACATGACAGTCAATAATGATAATGTTCCGGAAGCTGGTACCGGAAGTAAAGTTCCAAAGGTAGTATTATTTCCGGAAATGGTGGACCAGAGGTAAAGTTCCTATGGCATCACTCGACTGTAGCAACCCGGATGTGGTGGACCGGATGTAAAGTATCCATGGTGAATCAATGGGTTGTAATACCGGAAGTGGTAGACCGGATGTAAAGTTCCGATATAATACAAATGACGATTATCACATTGGCTAAGACGCCGGGAAAAGTTTCACTTAGGTGACATTCAACTCGGTGGTAGTATAATGATATGATATGTGTGTATGGCGTTTCACTTCACTAAACTATGGCTGTGACTGTCTGCTGAACGCGATGTAGCTATCACTGGCCCCCTGTACGCACTGCACCAGGCGATGAGAGGCCCTTCAATTACAAATATATTCTATATGGCCGGGTGCTGGTCACTTCGTCGATGTTTTGACAGAGAACTGCTGAACGTAAACGTGGTGGGATATGTATACACGTCTAAACCGGACACCCTGGGGACCCCATTGCGTTTCATTTATATGGCATTGATTGTAGTTTGTTCATGGTTGAAAATGAGAACAAATATGCATGGACTATTTAATTATCCCCTTCCCGATAGGCAAACGGGGATATAGCGTTAGTCCATGTACGTGCGTACGTACGTACATGCGTACGTACGTTAGTAACACCTTTCATTTGTTAAAAGCTCATGAACCGCTTCACCGATTTTGATAATATTTGGCCACAATGTGATGGTGATTTGTTGTGCATGCTACCCATATCCGACTGCCAAAGGTCAAGATCACCGAGGACTTATGTTCACCTTGTTTGTAATAAGGCAAATTTGTAAGGCAATAATGTTGATATCCTTATTTTATTATCAAGGCTGCCAGTACGACCGCCCAAGGTCAAGGTCACCGATGACTTTTTTTAGCATTATCAAGGCAGACAGCGAGGGTATAACCTTTGTTTAACGCTGCCATTTCTTGTTATAGTGGTACCTATCTAAGCTGGACACCCTGCTGACCTCCCAGGGTGACCGTTTTAGAGAGGTTCCAACGTACTGTTTACTTATTTGTTATCGGGAATCGAGCTTTGTATTGACCCAATACGTACTGACTGATAACATACTACCGTATAAGTAATCGACCTGATACGAATATCCGGGTTACAACGAATTGAAAAGTTGCGTTCTATTGGACGAACGACGTCACATGACGTTAGCGAACGACGTCAGACTAATCACATAACGTAAACAAGTCCGCGTTCTTTTCAAAGAAAACTGTTTTAAATTTGAGCGTTGGCTAGCATAAAATGTTATCTTATAAATAAAATACTAGTCTAGTGTCTTTCGATATCAAGATAATGTGGCCCGGATCGGAAACGGCCTAGCATTGCCTCATAAACTAGATATCAAACTACACTAGCCTTGTATTCTCTGTGAAGTAGTATGATTTATGCAAGCATGTTCCAATGCATAGCATACACCATATTGAGTGCTTGCTTCGTATACCCATACGTTAGACATCAAACACAAATAATAATCAGAAATGTGTCAATGGCACACGCATACTCCCACTGGCAGCATGCGTACATGGATGTTATTGATCGGCTGTCATAACTGTAGAGACAGTTCATTTAATGTCAAATGGAAATTCAAAATTGCCACTGAATACTAGCCAACGGTAGTCGGTAAGTCGATGTGTAAGTCAGTTACTGCCCTAATCGAGGTGTTCATGTGTTTAAACAACCTACATGTGCCCATGAAACACCTCGCCGCTTCGCGGCTCGGTGTTCCATCCATGGGCACATGTAGGTTGTTCAAACACATGAACACCTCGATTAGGGCAGTAACTATTACTTACATTTCATTATGTTGTGATTCACACGGCATAATGTGAACAGTATGGCTTATTTAGCAGTTATGTAGTTCATCACCCAAAATATGCATCACTGTGAATGTGCTTATTAATAAAGTATTAGCAGTCAAAAATGGTAATAAATCTGATCAAATTGTAAGGATCATTTCCTTACAGTATTAAGCTATGTACATACTTTTTATAGTCATGTACCAGTTAACATGTAAAACGATTTTCAACGCAAATAATTACCCAACCATATAAATATAAAAAGTTGTATCCAACAAATGCGCAATTAATTATGATGGGGTATGTTAAAAGGAAATAGCGTGAACACGCAACTATGTAACAGCTATTTTTTTTAATATTTCTTCTTTCTATCAGAACAGATTTTTATATCATGGGGTCGTTTTGATTGGTGCCATTTGGGGCCGTCTTGACCAGTAGCCGATTGTGACCAGTAGCCGATGTCACCAACATTGCAAAGTATACTTTTCTAGCAAAGTATACTTTGAGGGAGTAACCATTTATTTTTCCTGAAATGCATTATTTTATATAGAACTAACGACTGCATATATTTGATGATTAAAACTATGCAGAATTATTATACTGAATTTACTACATTATCACAGCCAAATTGGCTGTGATAATGTAATAAATTCAGTATAATAAAAAGTAATAAATTTATCCTAAAATTGAAAATTTCTCCCTCAAAGTATACTTTGCTAGTCTGGGGCCGTCTTGACCAGTAGCCGATTTCACCAACATTGCAAAGTATACTTTTCTAGCAAAAAACAGCTGTTCAATATGGGTCAAGTTGTTTACACAATGTTTACGTTGAATACGCGGCCTATTTTTACACATACCTCTCAATCAGCGCCTTCTTACGACCCGACGTCTTCGCATGCCGTTTTCTCAGTTCATCTCTCAACTGATTCAGGTGCAGCGAGTCGAATTTAGATGACATTTTGAAGATTTTGTAAGCGAGATGTGATTGAATGTTAATTTCTAAGCAGGAACTGACAGTACCAAATGTGAGCATAGCGCCGTCTATCGGCGATAAGGGAGATAATCCAATAATGTGTCTCATTAAGGAATACAGCCATTGGTTGTTGCGTTTAATGGGGTGACACAATACATATGGTCTGTTTAAAGTTTAAACATACCAAATGTATTTTATCAGGTAACCTGCCCTGTATTGACCGAATACGTACTGACTGATAACATATTGTTGTATCAGGCATTGACCTGATATCAACATCCGGGTTACAACATTGTGAAAACTGACGTTCCATTGGTCGGTTGACGTCACGTGACGTTACCGAATGATGTCAGTGTAATGACGCAACGTAAACAAGTCCGCGTTCTGTTCATATATGACGACGTCATATGTGGTCATTTTCACGCATAAAACATTACCTGATAAATAGAATACCAGGCTATTGAATTTTGATATCAAGTTTATGAGGCTCGGCTCGGAAACGGTAGGAATTCCTCGGCAAGCCTCGGAATTCCTACGCGTTTCCTAGCCTTACCTGATAAACTTGATATCAAAATACACTAGCCTGGTATTCTCTATGTTCACCCCAGTAAACGCAGTAGCACATGCTTTATTACTTATATTTACACAGTGACTGCATTTTAATACGATAGTTTCAAAAATGTAAATAGCCAAATATGACGTTAAAATTAATAACAATAATCTTGTTTTACGTCATTTTGTCGCAATTCCAGGAACAACTACGTTGCGAAATTTAACCAATCAACAACATCGCGCGACGTCACGTGTGTCTAATGTATTGTTTTTATATGTAAACGCAATATGTCGAAAGGGAATTTACATTATGAATTTATAGAAGGTGTAATTATGTAGAACATAAACCGATTCTGTGATTGTGCTGAAGGATAATACAAATGTTATAACTGCTGTTACAGTAGTCTTTTTGTCAACCGGTTGCATATTTATTCAATATTCTCATTTATCATATGAAATCCTTGTTATGCCGTGTGATAGCCCATTTCATAAATGTGTTATGACACACGTGTAATAACACCTAGAGCGCATTTGATTGGCTGGCCGCATCATCCTAATTACGTATTCATAGCCAACAATGCAAATTAATAAAATAGAGACGTTCAAAATGACGTCCGTAATGGCGCGACAAAGCAATGATGTTTTGACGTTGACACAATCATGTTTTAAACATCATTAGAAGCGTCCGCGAGTAAAATTACTGCAATTTCAGAGTGAACTCCATTTGGTAGTACAGTGGAACATCTCTAAGCCAGGCACCAAGAAAACGTCTGTGTAGACTGTGATGTTATTTACTATGGGTTTGTTGGTAATTTATCTCTGGTGATAATTAGAGGTTAATACGTCGCTTGTTTGATATCGGCCTATGTATCGGCCCGAGGTAACTTGGTATCAGCCTGAGACCGAAGGTCGAAGGCTGATACCAAGTTACCGAGGGACGATACCTAGGCCGATAACAAACTAGACACGTATTAACGTCTTTATTACTTAAATTACTTAGAAATCAATTTCAATATCAATCATCCGACAGTTGTGATAATCCTATATTAAAATCTATACCGTTATCCATGATTGAATGATGAAATACAGAGCCTACACATTTAAATTCCCGGCATCTGTCAAAATTTACGCAGCCGATAAAGTAAACATACGCAATGCGCATGCCCAAAGGAACTGGTTTAATACGCGCGCGAGACATGGTATCGGACTGGAAACGGTGGTATCAGACTAGTAACGATGGTATCAGACTAGAAATGGCAGTATCAGACTAGAAGTTTCAGTATCAGACTGGAAGACACGCCGTTCAGCCTGGACTGTGTATGTTATTGCTATAGGCAAATACAGGCAATTTCTAGGCAAACATTTATATCTAAGTAATACTGTAAGTTCGTGATCGCATAGCACACAACTGTGGATTAGAATGATTTACAGTGAAACCTCTCTAAGCCGGACACACTGGGCCCTCGTGTCGGTTTAGAGAGGTTTGACTGTATGAAGTGTTTGCAAAGAACAGGAACCTGTTACATGGCATATTTATAATACTTTTATTGCTAGGATTAAAACTATTTTTCTCCGTGGAGATTTCAACTGGATGCGAAGATAGTCAATGGCGTCTGCTTACTGAAACATAATGGGTATCGCCACATTTTCTGCTCTTTGGAGGCTGAAGCCACGTGATAAAACACAATCTATGACTCGTTTCCATTTGATATGAGATTTATTGTGAGTGACTCGTTTCATAAATCTCATATCAAATGGGGACTCCTTTGATATCCTCTATGTGTCTATTTTGACAGTTACGATTCCTGATTACGCAGTGGCACTGATCGTTCTACTGGTGGTCACAATCGCCACGATGTTCGCCGTATTTTTTGGAATAAGGTGAGTAAGCCATCGTATGATTCGTATCAAGGTACGGTACATGTACCTCAGATCTGTGAATCAGTCTAAGTAACACACCCCAGTTGTGCCAATGACGACGTCTTGACACCGGTGAAACTGTTTTATATTCCGTTATCGTGGCATAGTTGAAAAGTGAAAATGAATGGGTTTAACGTCCCTGCAACAGCTAAGGTCATATAGAGACAAACCAGTGGGATGGAAATACTATGAAAGTATTTTTGATGCCTAAGGCGAGGTTTGAACCCACAACCTCCGGATTGGAAGTCAGGTGTTTTAACCTCTAGGCCACAACCTATTCCATAGTGGAAACCACTGAACCCTTTCAACACCACAAGCCTGTATAGTGTTATGGGCAAAAAGTGTAGATCCAGATGAGCCGGCTTGTGACGAGCCGTCTCATCAGGATCTAAACTTTTTGCAAGTAATTTTCATATTTTTGAAAACAAAAACACCCTCATATGGGACTAGTCTGAAAATTAGTTTATGATGATTGAATTGGTCGGAAATTCCATTTCAGTTACTTAGGGGTGAATGGGTTAATGGTGAGTGGTTATGTTAGTCTACCAAAATCGTAAACTATGATGTAGACGAGACGGTTCAACTGAGCGGTACCTGTAACACTATTCATTATGGGTGAGAAATACGAAAACTAATCTGATCGTTATAGGTAAACGCGGTTTCAAAACTACTACTGTCTGTTGCACGTTTTCGTGCCGACGAACCTTTAGCTATTAAACACATTAAATCTTAAAGACATTTAAATGTAAGTAATTTTTCATCAATAACAAAAAAGTCACCTTCCCCAAGTTTGTGTATTTGATGAAATTCCATCAAATATTGATTTTATTGCGAAAAAATGATTTTACTATGGGAATTTAACATGGGGGCTAAAAATTGATTTTTTTTAAAGATCTTTTTATTTGTGGACCGATTTTCAAAATCTAACCTTTGTTTTCTTACTTACGTCATTTCCAAGCTATCTAGCCCGGTTTCGGGGTCAATTTCCAAAATGTTTCGTTGTTTTACTCCTCCCCCAGCGCTCCCACCTCTTTTTTCCCAATGTTAAATTCCCATAGGAAAATCGTTTTTTCGCATTAAAATCAATATTTTATAGAATTTCATGAAACAAAAAAAATTGGGGAGGGTGACTTTTTTGTTATTGGTGAAAAAGTACTTCCATTTAAATATTTATTTAGATTTAATGTGTTTAATAGCCAAAGGTTCGTCGGCAGAAACACATTGAACAGACAGAAGGTAAATTGTAGAGGGTGCGTGGGCCGGACACGCCCACACCTGACATACGGACACCAAAGAGCCAGCACGAACTACAAATGTAATAATAAGTAGCACATTTATCACAGAGAACGACGGTATGTGTACATTGATATTTGCAGTATTCAGCGAGACACGATGTTTGTGGGTATCTGTGACCGTGCTTGTTGAAGACTGTGAGTACCGCTATACGCTTTACTGCTTAACCCATTAAAGACGAGATACCATTATAGTAGTATGAAACTTTTTAGGGGGAAATCCTATTTTATTTATTTCTTCTCGAAAGTATATGTTGTTACCACTCATTTGAACCGTCTCGGCGAGACGGTTCAAATGAGTGGTAACATCATATACCTTTATTGAGAAATAAACAAAATAATTAAATGTTTTTCAACAAAAAGTATCGTATCATTAGATTCAATTTTGTTAATATGATTTTAAATGTTTACATTTCTGCTTACATGTGCTCTTCAGTCACCTTTTAATATGTTATTTATATTTTTTTGAAGTGTTGTGATTCAGAAAGCATTGAATTTATAGAAGTGCACAGCTTATACCTGAAGTTGTTTTCATATGTACATATATCCAGATAAAATGCATGGAAAGAGAGCACATGTTTCATTATATGAAGTATAACTGTGTATTATACTCATTAGAGCCATTTGAATAGCTCATACTCTCGTCAAAATACTATGAAATGTACATGCCCGCTCAGTAGGCACAAACAGTTCTTTATATGATTTAAATAAGTGTATAATTGTGTTACTATTCCACCAGTTATAAACATTACGATTGCCCGCTATACAGGTATACTCATTTAGTAATAATTATTTTACTGATAGTGACTCGCGGTGGTGTCAGTCTATTTTCATATGCAAATGAGGCATGATATTTTTTGAATTATTTATACTAATTTAATGTGCCACCTGAACAACTATTATGCTTATAAAGTCTGATCATCTTGCACATCAACAAAATAAATACAAAGAATAAATAGATATGTCCGTTAACATTGTAAGGAAACACAGTTATCACCCCTGATATCAGTGTGGAAAACTTACGTCTGATATAAAATGTATAATAATGCCAATCAATATATGGGGTAATTGTGAATGAATGTTTCATTTGCCAGAAAATGTCTCAGATAATGTATCTGATATAAAGAACATGTTGTGCCTACTGAGTGGGCATGTGCATTTAACGGGAACCAATAATTCGCTACATACATGTATATAATTTTTTAGGAGGTATCAGTCCGAAAAGGCGTTGAAAAGAATGTCTTGGCGGGTCTTTGCGGATGACATAAAAACATTCAAGGGCAACCACTGCGAGTTGAGCGCGCTATCATTGGTAACCTTAATTGTTGTCGACTGATTCGTGCTACGCTTTTTATAACACCTCCAATAATATACCAATCCGAATATATGTTTTTTTTTTCGAAAATTGTATTTTTTTATCGCCAATTGTTTATGTTTATCCTATTGGTTATTCCTTTTTTTTTTTTTGATTTTTTTTTTTTTTGAAGTGGCGATTTTTTTATTTTCCCCAGCGGAATCCCTGATGTATTCAAATGCGTGATATCACCAATTCAAAATAAATGGATGATATCATCAGGCTTTCAAGCGTTCCTACTTTTTCCTACTTTTTCTTACTTTTTCCTACTTTTTTTTTTATTCCTACTATTTCATCAAAATTCCCCAAATTCCTACTTTTTCCTACTTTTTCATTTGAAAAGCTAAAAAAAAATAAAAAACTATGCTGTTCTGATCTGTTATGAGATTTATTTACAGAAAAAAGCTGTGCATGTTATATAGAGTGCTCTCGGGTGTCTTCTTCTTGTGGCCTTGATGTTTGTGATACCTCAGATGCCTGCCAGTTCGGAACAGCATACAGTATTCTCAGGTGAGTGTTGTAATATACTCTTGCTACGTGATTTTACCCCCAGGTACAGCCTTTTCTTTGTACATTTATGTGCCAGATTAACTGATCCAAGCAATTGTGCTGCAGTAGCCCCTGCTTCTCATAAATGATGAGTTAAAGGGGATGGCATTTTCCCTGTGTGCCACAGCATCAAGCTCCAGATTAAGATAGTGAGAAAGCTCCTTCGCACCTGCTCTGGGACTTCTGCCAACCTACGACGTCACTTGCACACATTCTATACAATACAGTGACGCATGCCGTCGCAGGCTACTTATAACGCTCGACACTGCCAACTTCAGACAATGGTTATACTATTTTGATACATCTTTAAACGATTTCACTCTTTGACTATTTATGTTTATAGCGAAGAACATTGTACATGTTTAATGTTTAATGCTAATACATACTATTGTATATTGTATTGTATACTTTCTAATTAGGAATTAAAATCTGTGTGTAAAAGGTAAACACTGTGATGTTTATATGAGTGTTGCATTGGGAATTTTGATTCAGTATATTGAGGAACAAATTATATTTCAAATAGACGTGCATGTGTTTCAAACTGCTGCTGTTTCAATACTAAATTGATTTGAATTAAACAACCAAGTTAAATGGGCAATACATTTATGCAATTTAAAATAGTTTTTTACATTGAAGTTTTCTGAAGTAGTTTATAATATGCACATGTTTGAACTTGATGTTGTCATTTTGAGTCACTTTTCATATGACATCGCCATTAACATCGATTGAAAATCCATGTTTAGGGACTGGCACATCTCATGAATGGATGAGTCGAACAAGACGAGATAGCTCAAATTATTCAGCAGTTGCAACTACATTTCTGAAGCTACCTTGCACAGTCCCCTTGGTATAAATTAAAAACAAAATATGAAAATACATTATAGTCTATGGGAAATGTATTTTGTCCTTTAAATACACGGCACAATGACATATTTCTAGTCGTCATAGGCTACACATTAGTATATTAAGTAAATTGGGCCATCAACTGAGAAAATGGACCTTATAACTTTTCCATCCAGCTGAGCATACACATGTGTAGTTTGATCAGACTAAACACTGCTTGCCAGACCCATATCTTAGCGCCGTGTAATGGCATGCCAAACAGTGTACACTGAGATCAGACCTCGTAACCTCATCAGGCGCGGATACAGGATACAGGATACGCGCGCGCAGGACAGGTACGCCAACTTTTAATTACAGACCCCACCCCCTCCAATTATTTCTGTATCCGCGCATGCTCATACATGCTGATTAGCTGGTTGAAAACCATAAAAGGCATGCTCTTAGTTGGTGTCCATATTGCTGTAAAATGTTAGTTCAAAGAATAAAAAAAATAATTTCAGACTGGCAGCATCCGTAATGTTGACGACACAAGGCCACAACAAGAAGACATCACTGAAACACCATGTTCCGAGTAACCGTGAGTACAAGAAATGTTCAAAGTAAAAGTCAAAGGTAAGAAAATATGAACAAATGTTCCTACTTTTTTATCATAAATTCCTACTTTTTCCTACTTTTTTCCAATTATTTTCGAAAAAAATTCCTACTTTTTTCGAAAAAAATTCCTACTTTTTTTCCTACTTTTTCACAAAGGTCACCAGAGAGCCTGTATCATCAATTCGAATGGGCAATGTCATATTTTAATATGGGTGATATCATCGACTTGAATACGTGATACGACATATTTGAAACGATGATACCACATATTCGTTTTAAATTGGCGATAATTTACTTCCAATGTGTGATATCACCCATTCTGAATAGGTGGTATCGACCATTTTGAATACGTGATATCAGCTATTCGAGTTAGTGATATCAACCTTATGAGTGGCTGATGTCACAAATTGTTATGACAGTCCAAATCGGCGTCTCATGCTATTGAAATGGCGATATAACCTATTCGAATGCGTGATAACTGTTTTCGAATAGGCGATATAGGAATGGGTGATATCTCCTATTTGAATTGGTGATTTCACAAAGTGCTATTGAAGTCCTTTATACCGCAACCATTGTTCCATGTAGCATAATAAAGGGGGTTGAATAAATGCTGTTTATATCTGAAGTAACTTAATATACCTGAAGTCGCCTAATATACATGAAGTGCCGTTTTTTTCCTTTATTTTTTCACCTTTGACCCCTAATCGCGGCCTCTGATTGGTCAGTCTCAATTTTAAAATCGAAATCGCTATCTGTTCAGTTGGATTTTGTCCATTTTTACAATATATGCGACGTAACCAACGACATGGATATGTCCATTATGATTGCAATGCTTATTATGACAACTGTGTAGCCTAAAACCAGCCAATATTGAAGTTCATTGTAAATAAATAGGATATTTAATCAGATACAATACCGAATGTACCTAGCGTGGACGCCGGCATTTTGCTTTGAATGACGTCGCTATATTTGTGACGTATGGCGAGGGAATGACGTCAACACATGACGTCACGCACGTTCAAACGATTAAGTTTGGTATGCGGTATAAATTAAATACATGATTGGTGCCGTCGAATATAAAATATATTCGGTTTCGCCCCGACAACATTATAGGGGCTCGCTAAAGCTCGCCCCCAATAAAGCTGTCTAAGGCTCAACCGAATATATTTTATATTCGACGGCACTAACCATGTATTCACTATGTGGCCTATTGCACCAACATTACAAAGTATACTTTGAGGGAGGAATTATTTATTTTCCCCCCAAATGCATTATTTCATATAAAGCTATCGACTGGATATATTCGATCTTTAAAAGTATGCAGATTTATCATACTGACTGTATTACATTATCACAGCAAAAATGGCTGTGATAATGTAATAAATTCGGTATAATAAAACATAATAAATTTATCCTTAAATTGAAAATGTCTCTCTCAAAGAGTACTTAGCAATATATTATTAAGTATACTTTGCAGTTTTAATGAAATCGGCTACAGAACTGGCCGCTAGGAAGGTGAATAACTAGCACTACTATGAGTGTCGGGAGCAGTCGGTGGCGGAAACACTTAGAACACAGAATATACCCACTTACACGAATTAAATACTAAATAGAAGATATAAACTAATGTATACGTATACATATTTATTATATGAAAACATTGTTATTCCGTGCTGTAACCCATTTCATAAATGTGATATGACACACGTGTAATAACACCTGGAGCTGGCCGCATCACCCTAATTATGTATTAGGGTCTTTGCACCAACGTTATGTCAAATGAATAAAATGGAGGCGTTCCAAATAATGTTCGTAATGGCTCGACAAAGCAATGTTGTTTTAACGTTGACGTCATCATGTTTGAAACGTCATTAGAAGCGTCAGTGACTCTTTAACATTATGATTGTTTTCGAATGTTTCCTCGTTTGGTAGTATGAAGTGTTTACAAAGAACATGAACCTATGATATGGCATATTTATAATAATTTCATTGCAGGGCTTAAAACTATTTTTCTCTGTGGAGATTTTTAACTAGATGCGAAAATAGTTAATGGCGTCTGCTCACTGAAATGTATTGAATATCTCCACGTTCATGTTGGCTGCTCTTTGGAGTGTGAAGTCATGTGATAAACAGAAACTCAAACTCGTTTCCATTTGATATGAGATTTATGAAACTCGTCCGCAATTTTATAAACTGTGCGTGACTCGTTTCATAAACCTCATATCAAATGTGTTTGGGATCCTCTATGTATGTATATATAATGATATACTGAGGGAATTTCTATGCATAAAACAATAAATGTATTCCTTACAAAACCATATACTGTAATTCTGTTTCATGGCATAACATCCTGTCTCAAAAGTTGTGAAAACTAACTATTGCCCCAAACGTAACACTAAAACGTACATTATTAAAACACCAAACAAGTAACAGTTCATTGTAGCATTACATATTATATATACGTACTTTCGTTTCCCATTGAAACACAATGCAACGCAAGACGTCAATATTTTTCCATATTGACGTCTCGTGAGTTCATATTGGTCAGTGCCGAAACTACGCTTCACCTCGCAAAATAGTTCCTTCTAAATCACCACTGATTTGTTTATTTTATTTATATGTTTTAGGCGTATCTAAATTGCGAGTGATGTACGTATATAATAAAAAAAAGTTATTTGATTTGTATGTGGATATATGCCGCTCGTTCCGCCGCACGTATCGC
This sequence comes from Conchocele bisecta, assembly GCA_029237695.1. Taxonomy (NCBI): domain Eukaryota; kingdom Metazoa; phylum Mollusca; class Bivalvia; order Lucinida; family Thyasiridae; genus Conchocele; species Conchocele bisecta. The sequence goes on along the minus strand of CM055273.1, from coordinate 17,886,265 downwards.
ACGCACGCTGCGGAATTCGGGCATATATCCACATGCAAATCAAATAATCAATACATGTAAATAGTCCATCGACAAGTATTGAGTATTTTATATTGACGGACAGTACATGTATAAGTCATGGGGCCGTTTCACTAAACTTCGTACGACTAAAAGGTTCGTAAGTACTTACGAACATTTTAGTCGTACGAAGTTTAGTGAAACGGGCTCCAGGATTTGTACATAAGAAGATGCACGACTTTTCATAACAAAACAGAAAATGTACAGACACTGTTGACCAAGTTGACGGAATTATCATAGCAAATGCGGAATTCTATTTCGAACATGCTCCAAACATGTTAGTCGTCATTTTTCGACGTGATTTACGGAAAATATCGTACATATTATTAGGTATAAAATCACATTGCTTGTCTCATATGTACAATGTACATCCTTTCAGAAAATATCGTACATATTATTAGGAATAAAATCACATTGCTAGTCTCATATGTACATCCTTTCAGAAAATATCGTACATATTATTAGGTATAAAATCACATTGCTTGTCTCATATGTACATCCTTTCAGAAAATATCGTACATATTATTAGGTATAAAATCACATTGCTAGTCTCATATGTACATCTTTTCAGAAAAGTGGAATGAGCGAAAACAATGTGGACATAGCATCAGACATTCAAAAAGGACTGATGTTTTCATCGGCGTGTTTGTATAAGGTAAGTAACGGCTTTTGTAGGTTTGTTTTGTTTGTTTATTGGTGTTTAACTGCGTATCAACAGCTATGGTCGTGTAAGGCCGAGCAAACGGTTCGAACCGTTTTAACCTGTACTTTGATCCCAAAATCAGAACGGAATATTTACATCGATGCCAGGTCCATACCACACCAAAGTCACTTGGCCCCTGCCCAAAAAATAAGACTACGAATAATCGTAATACTCATATAAGGGGTATAACCAGATTCAACGGTCACATACAAAATGCCAAATACGTAATGTGATGGCCAAACCAGGTCTCCAGTCGGAACTCCCGTATAGATGAACCCCGATCGTTAAATTACCCGTCACATGCTCCAACCTGCCACCCACGGCTATAGTAGGTACAGACCCGGGGCCCGTTTCACTAAACTTCTTACGACTACAATGTTCGTAAGTACAAATTTAGGATCGTCTGGAAATTTCAATTAATGGATTTACATTTATTGAGCATAGGCTGCATATGCAGCCTATGCTCAATAAATGTAAATCCAATAATTGTTTACAAGAAAGCATTATTAATGTGACATTTACAGACTATGATAATTTTCCACTTACGAACATTTTTGTCGTAAGAAGTTTAGTGAAACGGGCCCCAGGGGCCCTTTTCAATAAACTTCGTACGACTAAAATGTTCGTAAGTGCAGATTTAGAATAGTCTGTAAATTTCAATTGATGGCTTCAAGTTATATATGCAGCCTATGCTCAATAAATGCAAATCCAATAATTGTTTACAAGATATCATTGTTAATGTGAAATGTACAGACTATCATAATTTTGCACTTACGAACATTTTAGTCGTCGGAAGTTTAGTGAAACGGCCCGCTGGGGCCCTTTTCACTAAACTTCGTACGATAAAAATGTTCTTACGAATGTGATTTGGTTTGTCACATTAACATGAGGCACTAATGTTTCCATTTTCCACCTACGTGGACACATAATTAAATGTGTACACATCCACAAATGATTTGTAAGTGCTGTAAGTGCAAATGTTATTGTAACGTAAGTTTAGTTTGACTAAATTATGATACATGTATATAGAGAATACCAGGCTGGTCTCTATTGATATCAAGTTTATCAGGCACGTCTAGGAAATTCTTACCGTTTCGGAGCTGAGCCTGATAAACTTGATATAAAAAGACACTAGCTTGATATTCTATTTATCAGGTAACGTATTATGCTCGGAAATTACAACAGATGACGTCGTTATCTATGGACAGAACGCGGACTTGTTTACGTTGCGTCAGTACACTGACGTCATTCGGTAACGCCACGTTAACGCCACCAATGGAAGGAATGTCAGTTTTCACTTCGTTTTAACCCGGATGTTTGTATCAAGTCAATGCCTGATACAATAATATGTTATCAGTCAGTACGTATTCGGTCAATACAGGGCAGGTTACCTGATACATTTGTAAACATGGTATAACATTTCTTCATATATATAATACATGTAATTGCAATTGAGCACAGTTGTCAATAATATATGTTATATCATGAATTGAAGGAATAAAACCACGGGCTGTTGCGTTTACTGTATTAAGAACGACGGTTGGTATGTTTAAAGTTTGCGAGGAGTCCTTCGGACTCCATGCACTTTAAACAGACCAACTGTTGTTCATAACTGACGGTTCAACTGAGTGGTAACAATACATGTATACACTTTTTTTGAGAAATGAGAAACAATCCGAAAATATATTTACATTCCTGTCCGGTTTTTTTATAATATATGAATTCCAGATGTTTCAATAAAAACATATTTTTGTCAAAATCTGCCGGACCTATTCCGACGCCCCTGCAGTTACGTCGGGGATTGTTTTAAGTTCTACTCGATGTTTACAAAGCGAATTATGAAGCGACAATTTAATATGGTCATCTATACAAGTAGTTCGGAGTACACAACTGTAATTACATTTCGTTACACTGTTTTACATAACAGTTATGCCGGAGTAGTCTTTCCAAATGTGCGTTTGAAGCGTTCTTTGTCTACGTTCTACTTCGTGGAGAGTGACCTAATAATGTTGCTAATACACACTTTATTAGGTGTGTTGATGTGTCATATTAGAGAATTGTCTCTCAATAACAATATAATAGCGAAGTAGGAACGTCAACGCCGTGCAGGTTTTTTCTATATTTTGGTGTAAATGCTATTACGCACATTTTTACTGTGTAGCGTGGTGTAGCGATATAGTGCAATCTGTTTGCCTATAAAGCGGAAAACGTGCAGCTATTATATATGTGTGTATTGCTTTAACCCGTTGAACCCGAAATCCCGCTATAGCGGTTTATGCAAAAAGTGCAGATCCAGATGAGCCGGTTCGTAACGAGACGTCTCATCAGGATCTGCACTTTTTGAAAGTAATTTTCATATTTTTGAGAACAAAAAATATTCCCTTTTCGTAAATGGACGAATCTGAAAATCATTTTGTGACCATTGGATTGGTCGGAACATTAGCATATCACAGTCCATTCCAGTAACTTAGGGTTGAAAGGGTTAAAGTGGGTGTTCGCAGTGTAATAACATAGAGTATTAAAATCTTATGGTTTATCCTAGTTTCTCGACCAATACAATAACAGCATTTCGTCTCAATAACTCGCATATTGCGACACTTTCTCCAATATCTATTAAATTAATCATTATATGTGCAGCCGCTATATTTAGAACTGATTTTACGCCTTGTGTCATCTGTTCACGAGACGCAAAGCATATTACCGCCCACACACACGCTCACTTCGTGTCACACCGCCAATCACATGCTAGTATATGCTAGGGGCGGAGCTTCGCGAGTGGGCAGTTAAACAATAAGTACGTTTTAGTTCACATATTAGTTCACATATTCAAAGTTTAATAAATTAATTTCTCGCTCGCTATCGCTCGCTACGAAATTAATGTATTAAACATTAATATGTGAACTATAACTTATACATAATGGACGTCTATATGTACGTTAAGAAATGAGGCTACATAAAACAAAATAGGCAAATATAACAACAGCTACAATTTATGATTCCATCATTACAACTAAACACAGCCAAACGTATGTGATGATTTAATATGATATTTATTAAACTCTTTCCTGAATACATAATAAATGAAGCTCCGCCTCATTTCTGTTGAAAACAGTAAACGAGTTTTAAATACACCATATTAGATGATCACTCAAGTCAAGTTCTATTTACATACTTATTATGGTTTATTTCGTCTGTAACGGTATGTTGGTTGTATCGAGGAAGCTATATGATTGTATGATCCATCTAAAGCGGAGCCGTCTTTAGTACACTAGGAACCGATACAGCTAATGCTTCCATTCTTACAAATAAACGTAATGTAACATAGAATATATAATTATGTTTTTTACTAAACTCGTGCTCTGATTTCATAGAAATAAACCTCGTTTCTAATGAAAACAGTAAACTCGTTTAATAATCACCATATTAATAATCACTCAAGTCAAGTTCTAGTAACCCTTAGAAAGCGGAAACAAAAAGTGTCGTCTACTGTTGTTTAATAGTTTGTCTTTATTCTCAATCAAACGTGTTTTGACAGCAATATGATTCTAAAGTGCTGTCAAACCATGTCGTGTATTATTTCCCGCTATTCAAAATGTACGATGGAATATCCTTTATGTAATCATTATGTTTTCCTTCATCACATAGGGTACAGTGGTTGTAGCGAGGAAGCTACAGGATTGTAAGATCGAGCTAAAGAGGAGCGTGCTGATGGAACTGAAGCAGATGCAGGAGGTGAACCACCAAAACATCGTTCGTTTCATCGGCCTCTGTATCGACCCGGGCTCCATGTGTATCCTCACCCAGTATTGCAGCAAAGGTAGCCTACAGGTAGGTGTGTCGAGTTCATGGCATGTAGTCCGTTCGTATTATCATTTGTTACATTTCAGCCAGTAGTTTACAGAAATATGACGGTGAATTACACCACTCGGCAGCAATAGTTTACACCACTCTCGTGCTTACCATAATAGAAATGACGTCGGTAACGTCGCAATGACGTGTTTCCTTCGGCCAATCAAATGCTGTTTGCAGACACACCCCCTGAGACAGTCGGCGTCACACTCCAGAAATTAATTCGCACACCACTTGGCCATATTGTACGCTTGATTCGCTTTGTTTTAATAAAGTATCGAGTATGAAATGTAAGAAAACGTTTATTTAACCAGGGGAGTTGATTATCTTGAAATAATGCCCTCGTGATTGGGTCCTACCTCTAAACAAACTTGTTACTCTGTGAGCACTCGTTTGTTTCGCGTAAGGACCCAATCACTCATGCATTATTTCATGATAATCAGCTCACCTGGTTCAATAAACGGAATGTATCGGGTGGATAAAAAATAACTCAAACTTTCAAATTGACATATCTGAAACACTGTGCATAGTAAGTTAGCATAATTAATCCTACTATTACTTAATGCAATTGTCTGTGACAGTCGAACGTTCCAATTCGGTAACCTTCATATTAACCTTGTTGTGAAATATATGTACATGCAATATGGATTGATAATTACCCCCAACAAATCCAATTACTGTCTGTTTCACGAAAGCTGCCCAAATGTTACGGCTATAAAACAAATGCAAAAACAATATTTTTTTCGATAATATTAAATTAAAGCAACATTTAAGACCTTTTTATTTCGTGAAATTTGGTCAAATAGTGATTTTATTACGAAAAACAATGTCCCCATGTTAAATCCCCATAGTCACCTTCACAGAGTGCAGATTGTACGCGTTGTTGTCGCCAATCACATACTAGTATATCACGTTTAGGGGCGGAGCTTCGCGAGTGGGCTGGTAAACAATAAGTACGTTATATATCACATATTCAATTTTTAGTAAATGAATTTCTCGCTCTCTGGGAAATTAATGTATTAACAATAGAATATTATTGTTTTCTATCAGCATGATCATGGCTACTGTACGGTACGTAACAGTTCTCTAATCTCTGTTGTGAATCTCATTGGTATGCTCTAATCTCTGTTGTGAATCTCATTGGTATGCGCTAATCAGTTTTCTATCTGTTCATGTTGTTTATAAGAAAACATAAAGGATACATTGTTACATTCATTACAAATTACACCAACTAATATATTTTGTTTCTTGCAGGATGTTCTTCATAACGAGGAAATTAAACTTGACTGGACCTTTCGACTTTCTCTGCTTCGGGATATTTCAGCGGTACGTCAATATATGTGAAAGAGCATCGTTCACGCCGAAGTGGTATTGAATATATAATTATTTACTATTGCCAACGTTTTAACTTACTAGTTTGTGTTCAATTATCCAATTTTATTAAACAAGTTTACACAGATTGTCTAAAAATGAGATATAGATACGCACACGTGTATGTGAATAAAATAATGTTATTATCAGAATGAAATCCCCTGGAAAACGGTTAATCAATGTACTATAGTTGATTATGAATAGAGCTCCGACGTACGTAGATGCGCAATGTATGAACTGGTGGGTTTAAGACAAACGTATACTTCCTGAAATATCTGAGTAATAGAGCTCCGACGTAGATGCGCAGTGCATTAACTGGTTGGTTTAACACTTGTAATGTTTAGGCTGGTGGAATAGTGACACAAATATACACTTTTATCCCGTCAACACAGTGCGTATGTGCTGTGAAACACGGTGCCGTGAAACATTTGTGATATCCAGTCAATACAATTTTTGCATTTTACAGCCATTTGTAGGTGTTGACGGGATAAATAGAATAGTAGGTTAGTGCCGTGAATGGGAAAAAATATCTGGCGCGGCACGGAAACGGGATGTGCTCGGCAGAGCCTCGACCATCCCGTTTCCTGAGCCTTGCCAGATTTTTTTTCCCATTCACGGCACTAACCTACTATTCTCTATCTATTTTCCTTATTTCTGAACCAAAATATATGTTGTGACCACTCATTTGAACCGTCTCGGCGAGACGGTTCAAATGAGTGGTCACAACATATACTTCTGATGAGAAATAAAGAAATTCTTGAGCCTTGCCGGATATTTTTTCCCATTCACGACACTAACCTACTATTCTCTATATATAATTCACATAGAAAACAGTTTGTCCCTACTGAGTGGGCATGTACCTTTAATTCAATGTTTGAATACTAACTTGTCGCTGTTTTCACAGGGCCTGGTGTATCTCCATAGTAACGACTTCCATTACCACGGGCGACTGCGCTCCTCCAATTGTGTCGTGGACAGTCGGTTCGTCGTGCAGCTCTCTGGATTCGGATTTCACTCATTCCCCATGATGGCCGATGATTCCAAACGAATTGCAAGTAAGTTAGTGTCATATCGCGTAATTTGTATATAAAGTACCGTAAGCAATTATATGACTACTGTCTGGTTCACGAAACCTGCCCACATTTTACAGGCATATAAATAATGCAAAAAAACACTACACTTGTCGATACTATTAAATTAGAGCACAATTTAAGAATAGGCCTACATTATATTTCTTGAAATATGGTCCAATATTGATTGAAAAAAAAACAACAATTTCCACATGTTAAATCCCCATAGACAGCTTCACAGAGTGAAACATGGGGACATTGTTCTAATTTAAGAAATAGTGGACCGATTTTGTTTTCTTAGATCATTTCCAAGATATCTAGCTAGATTTCAGAATCAATTTTCAAAATGTGTCGTTTTTCGACCCCCCCCCCTCCTGGTTCTCCACCTTTCCCCCCCCCCATGTTAAATTCCCATAGGGAACTCATTTTTCGTAATAAAATCAATATTTGACCAAATTTCACGAAATAAAAATAAGGCTCATTATTAAATTTTGATCAAATTTAATATTATCGAAACAAATAATTGTGTTTGCAGTTTTTATATGGTCGTACAATTTGGGCAGGTTTCGTGAAACAGACAGTAAACGACATGCGTTGGACATATTATCTGGTTATAAGTTTTGGAAATTGACTCCGAAACCTGGCAAGATAGCTGGAAAATGATATAACTAAGAAAACAAAAGTTAGATTTTGAAAATCGGTCCACAAATAAAAAAAAATATTTAAAAGAAATCTATTTTTAGCCCTCATGTTAAATTCCCATAGGAAAATCGTTTTTTCGCAATAAAATCAATATTTTATGGAATTTCATCAAATAATTTTGTTTGGGGAGGGTGACTTTTTTGTTATTGATAAAAAAGTTCTTTAAAATATGTTTTAGATTTAATGTGTTTAATAGCCAAAAGTTCGTCGGCAGCAAAATGTGAAACAGACAGTAGTTTCATGCCAAACTCCGTGATGCAACATAAAAACAACAATATGGTGGGGGGAAATACTTTCAGCACAAACAGAACATTGACATTATTGGTTCTACCTTCACAGTATCGTATTTGAAATTTCGCATCAACTTTCAGTTGCTGCAAATTGTTATCTAGTAATTTCCACTCACCGCCGAGGAGAAGAACATAGGATACATATTATTTCAATAGTTACTATTTTTTAATAAATACTCAACCACATGGTCTTTATCAAATGAGTTCCTAACTATTTTAATAAAGACCATGTGGTCGGAAATTTAATACAAATTCATTATTGTAGTAATCTTTAATTTTCAGAGTCATTGTGGAAAGCGCCAGAATTTATCAGGCATACCAACACGAGTCCGGGGTCACGTGAGGGTGATATATACAGCTTAGGGATCATCATTGAAGAGGTAGCAGAAAGAGCTGGACCGTTTGCTGCCTTTGAATCGTACATGGAACCTAAAGGTTAGTACACTTGACCAGCGATCATATAGAGAGAATAGTAGGTTAGTGCCGTGAATGGGAAACATATCTGGCGCGGCACGGAAACGGGATGTGCTCGACAGAGCCTCGCCCATCCCGTTTCCCAAGCCTTGCCATATATTTTTTCCCATTCACGGCACTAACCTACTATTCTATTTATCCCGTCAAAGCCTACAAATAGCTTTACAATGCAATGAAAATAACCCCAGCTATCGCACATATGCATACGCAGTGAGTAGGTCGTATTGACAGGATATAAAAAATGTTTCACGGCACCGTGTTTCACGGCACATACGCACTGTGTTGACGGGATATAGCTAGTTTCCTCAAATGTTCGTACATGCGTAGTAGCAGTTTCTGCGAAGGTTTAGCGTATTATACAGCTATTTCATGGTCATTCGGGGAACAGTCAATCATATTGCCTCTTCATGCCTTCGGCCTCGGACAATAGTGCCTCGGGTAGTACACATCACCTCGGGGCAATAAAGTTCGAATGTCCCTCGAATGACCACGAAATAACACTTTTGCCAGGGCACATTAATCTATTTCCCAGACGCGTCAACATCCAGACCCCGGTTGCTCAAAACCTCTGTTAGCTTAACAGACTGTTAAATCCTTAGCAATGCTAAGGATTTAACAGTCTGTTAAGCTAACAGAAGCTTTGAGCAACCGGCCCTGGGAATTAGTCAAACCTATGCAATATCGATAGACAGGGAGTTGGGTAATCATAAAATACATTATTCGACCGCTTTCATTGATACAACGCAATTGGGCTCCCACGAAGTTTACAGCCAGTAGTATGCACTGACATTGTATAACGTGACAGCACTGACATTGTATAACGTGGAGAACAATAATGTTATACACTACAAGAATATACCAATTACGAATAAAATCCGTCCGGCCTTCTGTATCTCAGATTGTGTTTGTGATGTCATGGTATATTCCATAAACATATTCTAGAACGTGGCTAGCCGACTAATATTAATGCTCACGGTATCAATAGATACAATTTGTTCACAGCTGGCGAAATGATAATCATGCTCATCAATGACATAACGCGACGTGAATAGACAATGTTTGTGGAATATCATCACTTAGTGTTTCTTTTTACATAGTCGAGTTGCAAACTAATCCTTTTAGGCTAATGGCTTTCTTAATCAGTCGTGATCAACAGGTGTCACATTCTGTCGTAGCCGCTAAGAGTTAATATTTAATACCATACTGGATGCCCGGGCCCACACGATGTGTGTAACGATGTACGCAGTGACACTAACTGCCCCCCCGTACCCGTACTCACCAAATCGTCGTCCCCGTGAAGGCGAAACGAACCACTATGCTGCATGGGACTGGTCGCAGAATAGGTTCGTCCCTATGGATCCAGAATCACACGACGGCACGGCTCGAACACGTAGAATGGCCCACACGTACACAAACCGATCCCCGTGACACTACACACAACCCCACTGTCGATTTCGCGTCACCAAATCCATTCCAGGCTTTATCCGATTTGAACACGGCACCGAGAGGAAAATCCAAGGCTACTTCGCCTTTGATGGGCGAACAAGAAAATTAAAAAAAACTGCGAGATAACACCGACGACGCAAATATTATCCATTCACGTATGGAAGACACAAATTACCCCATAAATCCGTCAGAATCTGCACAGTTCGCCAACCACACAATGGGGAGCGCGTTTACACGAACAGGTAATACTGACCCAGATAATATACATGTGACATTACCACACACCCCGTGCAGTCACGATACTATACATAGCCACTCAACCGCCGAGACCGACACCGCTCGTACGGAAACAGGACTAATCTCCTCCGTACCCAACAATAGCTCGGTAGGTATGAAACCACGTGACCAATCGCCAGTCTGTGCGAGCGCCCCCGGAAAAAATAGTGACCAAAATGCCACCACATGTGCAAGTGTTGACATCCCGCGTGAGCCCGACTCTGGCTCTCTTACAAATCAGGAACCGCCCACATGTAACACACCGAACCATAGTGCACATTCTCCTGAATTAGTCCCCCCTACAGGTAACAGCGAGACAGACGTCACATAGGTATACGCGGGAGGGCGTGCTAGCTCGGGTTCAACGGACCATAACAACAGTCATAGGTGTCACGGTGATCAGAGATCAATAAAGTTGCTGTCTCTAAATGTGTGCGGGTTAGTCACACGACAAATATGTCCCGAATTTAAAGATTTAATTGCCCAATATGATATTATTTGCTTACAAGAAACAAAACTAGACGATGTTGATGTCGACCTAATTATTTTACATGACTTCAATATACTATTTAAAAATAGAAAAATTATTTCTAGAAGAAGGTCTGGTGGAATTGCAGTTGCAATCAAATCAAAATATTCTAAATATATAAAAGAACTAAAAACCGAAAGTAGACTTGCATTGTGGTTCAGCATATCAAAACATCTAACTGGACTGCAAAGCGACACATTATGCGGTGCGGTTTATATTCCGCCTCAGGGATCTCACTTTGCAGTAAAGATCCATATTCCGAGTTGCAATCCGAAATTAGCGATTTATGTATAAAACACGATTTTACCGATATAATGATCATCGGAGACACAAATAGCAGAACAGGAATGTTGGCAGATAATACTCCAGCCGACGAATTTATTTGCCGAGAACATAATCTTGAAACTGTACTTACAGAATACAACCAAGAGTTATCCTACTTTGAAAATTCACCAATCTCCAATGAGCGCAAAAACGATGATCGAAGCACAAACATGTATGGATATAGTCTGATAGAATTTTGTAAATGTAACAATATTTTTATCTTAAATGGTAGAACCGGAAGTGATAAAAACAAAGGATCAAAGACATGCCGTGATGCAAGTACTGTTGATTATTTTATTTCGTCAGCTGCTTTATTCTCTCGAATTGTAAATTTTGAGGTATTAGAGTTCTGTAAAACGCTGTCGGATGTACATAATCCTATTTCGCTCGAATTGAAAACAACTAGTGTCGATAATAATCCCACGACAATTGTTAACTCAGCCCGATTATGGGACGCAAACAAGGCCAATGAGTTTCTGCAAAACATCGATATGCATAAGATACAAGAAATGCATAGAACACTAGCCAACCTGGAAAACATTGAACAAATAACCAAAGAAAATGTTAATACTATAGTAACTGACATTGAAGACATTTTCTCTTCGTGTTCGAAAGAAACATTTGGTGTAAATAGCACTAAAATAAACAATGTCAAACATAAAATCACAGACTCATGGTTTGGTTCCGAGTGCCGTAAATCCAGGCGAAACTTTCACAGAGCAAAATATAAATATAAACTAAGACAAACAGACGACAATAAACATAAACTAAACGCAGAGAGCAAGTTATACAAATCCACACTCAACAAATATCACAACAAATTCAAACAAGACAAAATAAATAAACTACGAAAGCTGCGTAAATGCAGTTCAAAAGAGTATTGGAAGGTCATAAATGACAATAAAACCTCAGAACGTATAGAATGCCCGCTAGAAACATTATTCGCCCACTTTCAATCCATAAATCATACAGAACCAGATAACGTCGATGTCCCACACAGTGACACATCCGAACACAATGATGATATAAACAACCGGATATCACAATGCGAAATAGAGCAAGCGATTAAAAGCCTTAAAAATAATAAATCGTGCGGTTTAGACTCGATTGTCAATGAACAAATTAAAGCTACATCACGTGAATTTATGCCGCTCTATGTAAAACTGTTCAATATTATTTTCGATACCGGTCATGTACCGGAGTCCTGGACAGTAGGAGTGATAAAACCGATATTCAAAAAGAATGGAGAAAAAATAGACCCAGCAAATTATAGGCCAATAACACTTTTGAGCTGCTTCGGTAAACTTTTCACAGCAGTCATCAACAATAGATTGACAAAGTATGTAGAAGAAAATAGCGTTATATCGGATTGCCAAGCCGGTTTCCGTAAAGGCTATTCAACCACCGATAACATATTTATTCTCTATTCTTTAATACAATACCTATTTAGCCAAAAGAAAAAGTTATTTTGCGCGTTCATTGATTTTAAAAGCGCTTTCGATAAAGTATGGAGGGCTGGATTATGGGCAAAAGCCCATAAATACAGAATTAATGGGAAATGTTTAACATTGATACAAAATATGTATGCAAATGCCAAATCGTGTATCACTGTAAACGGTAATAATAGTAGTTTTTTCAAGTGCAATGTTGGTGTTAGACAGGGTGAAAATCTTTCACCATTGTTATTTTCAATTTTTCTGAATGACCTAGAAGAATATCTATCAGGAAATGAAGTAAATGGAATACCATGCCGCTCACATACAAATGACAACACACTTACTATCTACTTAAAATTACTGATACTTTTATATGCTGATGATACAATTTTAATAAGTGATTCACATTCCGATTTAGAGAAAGCACTAAGCGTTTTTGATACATATTGCGAGCAATGGAAACTTACAGTGAACGCAAAAAAATCGAAAATAGTGATATTTTCTAAAGGAAGACCAGCAAATAGATATAATTTCAGTCTAAACGGGAATAACCTCGAAATTGTTGATGAATATAAATATCTCGGCATATTCCTACCCAGGAGTGGTAGTTTTTACAAAACCAAGAAACATTTAGCAAACCAGGCAACACGTGCCATGTATAGTCTTATTTCTAAAATCAGAAAACACAGCTTACCAGTTGACATACAAATTGATCTCTTTGAAAAGACCATTAAACCAATTTTATTGTACGGTAGCGAAGTATGGGGTTTTGGTAATAACGAAGTCTTAGAACGTGTACAACTTACATTCTACAAACATGTACTAAAATTAAAAAAATCTACGCCTAGTATAATGATATATGGCGAATTGGGAATATACCCCCTTGAACTAGACATAAAAGCCCGGGTAATATCGTTTTGGACAAAATTGACCACACCCGAAAACGTAAAATTATCATCACTTGTATACAGTTGTTTCTGTCAAAATGTTCCGGGTTTATACGTGTACAAAGTGTTGTGCGTTGCGTATCCGTGGAGTTTCCGTTAGTTGCGTTTCAAACCGTGTGTCGTCTACGTGTAATACGTTTTCGGCCATGCGTTGCGTTTCCCCACTCTTGCGCATGCGCGAAAGTCGAACAAACCGTGTTCAACGCATTGAGTTTCAAAAGCGTGTAATCCGTGTACAACGGTTGTAAACGTATACAACGGTTGTAAGCGTATACAACGCTAAGGTAAACCGTTTAAACGATTTAACGCTTTCTTTGACGAACGGTTACACGCATCTACATGTACACAGCACCGTACAGATGAAACCGTGTTATACGTATAACACGTTTCCACGGGTTTTAACGCATTACACGTTTTGGTATGCCAACCTTGTATCGCGTAGAATGCGCATGCTCTGATCGTTCTTCGTGTGTGTATATTACTTCTAGACTCACTGCAGGGCTTCTAACATTTTCAGTTTTCCGGTTCTGGCCCGATTTTTGAACTCTCAGACCGATTGAGATTTGAAAACTAGTCTAAAAAAAATCTGTCCGAGAAAAATTGCCAGTCGGCTGCTATTTCGCTATAAACCTTGTAAATTTACCGGTTTTGACCACCAAGTAATTTATGACACATATCCGCGGGCCATATCCGTGTTAAACCAGTGTGCAGCTCGCTGTGTATTCAGTTTCTCCAAATATCGATTAATCTTAACACACGCGTGGGACAGGTGTATAGCGGATTGGTGACTGAAATAGACTGGCTTCAGCCTAAAGATAATACGAGAGTTCCTAGACTCGCCATTTCTGATGATGTTAAAATAAAATAAATAAACCATGCACTGTGTTTATCTGTGTTCGTAATATTTAACCCAATTAACTGACACGGACTATCGGCCCGGGCTATTCCATATTAAGTTAGGAACTGTTACATTACGCTGTATTAGGCGTCATTTTTGTGTACATAAAATGTACATAGGAATGCCGCAGATCCTGATGAGCCGGCTCACGTGATCTACAATTCTCAAACATTTTGATAAACGACAAGGTACATCTGTCGTGTTAAAAGCGTGACTCATTAGTCATCAGGGATTAGTGATCAATTGAAGTGCTAAATCACACCGCCGATGTACTTTGAACTCGATCTGAGGGTATGCATTCGCGATATTTTAAAAGGGACGAAACAAGGACGCCTCGAAGAGATCGGGGCCGAACAGGTATTTGTGTTAAAACGTGTAACCGTTGTACACGTTTCAACGCTTTCATATAGCTACATGCTTCCAGGTAAAGCGTTGTACACGTTTCAACTCTTTCACCTCGCTACATATGTATACGCCAAAGCGTGTTATACGCCTTGAAGCTAAACGTATTACACGCTTTAAAACTAAACGGTTTGACAATGTGTATTACACGTGTACGAACCGTATTATACGTTTAAACAACGTATACAACGCTTTTAAACTAAACGGTTTGACAATGTGTATTACACGTGTACGAACCGTATTATACGTTTAAACAACGTATACAACGCTACAGCAAACCGTTGCGTTCGCGTTGCGTTCGCGTTGCGTTCGCGTTGAGTTTGCAAGTGTTGTCTACGGTGGAACAAAAACGGAGACTGCACTGTACTCAATAATATTAAGTAACCATAATCACTCACAATTCCACTATCCATGGATCGATAGAATTCAAACAATATTACAGAACTGTGGCTTCTCAGGAGTATGGGATTCTCAGCTCGTGCCAAACCCGAAATGGTTAATATGTTCTATAAAACAAAGACTTAAAGATATATACTTATCTGAATGGCGAACAAATGTATATAAAGATAACACATACAGACTTTATAAAGATACTATAGAGTTTGAAAATTATTTAAATTTGCTTCACTATAACGAATTGGGATACATAATCGCATATAGAACACGCAACCATAGATTACCTATAGAAACTGGAAGGTGGAGACATATTCCAAGAGATTCGCGAAAATGCTCATTATGTAAATCAGAACTAGGTGACGAATACCATTACTTACTATGTTGCAAAAAATTACACAATGCACGATGCACATATATAAAACCGTACTACTATCGAAGACCAAACGTTAGAAAATTCCATCAACTGCTAAGTAGCCACAACACAACTGAACTGAAAAAACTGAGCAAATTCATTCAAACTATAATGAAACTATGCCAATAGGACCTTGCGTCTGAACAAACGTTGATAGAAATCGAATTCGCACACACGAAAATTTAACACGTTCTCTAACTTACAGTCAGACTTACCAAACATGTTGTCTCACTTTCTTTTAGATGTATATCACGGTTGGAGTTGTCTCCCATTCCCGTGCAAACAGCCCGTCTGCTTGCCCATTCGGGCTGACTGCACGAGTGCGACGATACAAACCCAATCAACACGAACGATTATTAACCATGTCGATCCATTATTCATTCGGTTGTATTTTATGGTCGGAGTTGTCTCACATTCTCGTGTAGACAGCCTGCCTGCTTGTTCAGACGGGCTGGCTGGACGAGTTCAGGATACAAACCCAATCAACACAAACGATAATTAACCATGATGATTCATTATTCATTCGGATGTATTTTATGGTCGGAGTTGTCTCCCATTCTCGTGTGGACAGCCTGCCTGCTTGTTCAGGCGGGCTGGCTGCACGAGTGCGGGATACAAAACCAATCAACACAAACGACAATTAACCATGTTGATTCATTATTCATTTGGATGTATTTTATGGTCGGAGTTGTCTCCCATTCTCGTGTAGACAGCCTGCCTGCCTGTTCAGACGGGCTGGCCCCACGAGTACAGGATACAAACCCAATCAACACAAACGATAATTAACCATGTTGATTCATTATTCATTCGGATGTATTTTATGGTCGGAGTTGTCTCCCATTCTCGTGTAGACAGCCTGATTGCTAGTTCAGTCGGGCTGGCTGCACGAGTGCAGGATACAAACCCAATCAACACAAACGATAAACAACCATGTGGATTCATTATTCATTCGGATGTATTTTTATGGTCGGAGTTGTCTCCCATTCTCGTGTATACAGCCTGCCTGCTTGTCCAGACGGGCTTGCTGCACGAGTACAGGATACAAACCCAATCAACACAAACGATAATTAACCATGTTGATTCATTATTCATTTGGATGTATTTTATGGTCGGAGTTGTCTCCCATTCTCGTGTGGACAGCGTGCCTACATGTTCAGTCGGGCTGGCTGCACGAGTGTGGGATACAAACCCAATCAACACAAACGATAATTAACCATGTTGATTCGTTATTCATTCGGATGTATTTTATGGTCGGAGTTGTCTCCCATTCTTGTGTAGACAGCCTGCCTGCTTGTTCAGGCGGGCTGGCTGCACGAGTGCAGGATACAAACCCAATCAACACAAACGATAATTAACCATGTTGATTCATTATCCATTCGGATGTATTTTATGGTCGGAGTTGTCTCCCATTCTCGTGTAGACAGCCTGCCTGGTTGTTCGGACGGGCTGGCTGCACGAGTGCAGGATACAAACCCAATCAATACAAACGATAATTAACTATGTTGATTCATTATTCATTCGGATGTATTTTATGGCCGTAGTTGTCTCCCGTGCTCGTGTAGACAGACTGCCTGCTTGTTCAGACGGGCTGGCTGCACGACTGCATGATACAAACCCAATCGACACAAACGATAATCAACCATGATGATTCATTATTCATTCGGATGTATTTTATGGTCGGAGTTATCTCCCATTCTCGTGTAGACAGCCTGCCTGCTTGTTCAGACGGGCTGGCTGCACGAGTGCAGGATACAAACCCAATCGACACAAACGAAAATTAACCATGTTGATTCAGTATTCATTCGGATGTATTTTATGGTCGGAGTTGTCTCCCATTCTCGTGTAGACAGCCTGCCTGCTTGTTCAAGCGGACTGGCTGCACGATGCAGGATAAAAACTCAATCAACACAAACGAAAATTAACCATGTTGATTCAGTATTCATTCGGATGTATTTTATGGTCGGAGTTGTCTCCCATTCTCGTGAAGACAGCCTGCCTGCTTGTTCAGACGGACTGGCTGCACGAGTGCAGGATACAAACTCAATCAACACAAACGATACTTGAACATGTTGTAGAATGTATATGCATATGCATTCTATGTATATGTTCAATAATAATAAAACATCACCTCACGCATTTTCGAATTTCGAGCTCAGCATGAGGGATCTGACAATAGTTTATTTGGAAGTTATTTAGAGTTAAAACCACCCACCCTAGTCTCTACCTCCGTGTATATGGAGGATGAGACAGTTGGGTCAGGGTATACATATGTGTATAAACTTTGAATGAAAATTGCGAAAAACAGCAGTCCTCCCCCACTCAAATGGGCATATCGGCTCGCATACAAAATCATCGATATTTTTGTTATAAAATGCATAAACCCGAATTTACGACACATATTATCTAAAAATATACATATACAACTTGTATTATCATTCGTTGTACATGCTCACCATAACCATGCCATATGTGTCTTGAAATTGATATCGATTGTTACCTCTTGTATTCGTTCATGTAACGAACTGAGTGAAATAAAGGTATATACTAAACGTCGTACCACTGAAATGTTCGCAAGTGCAAAATTATAATAGTCTGTAAATGTCACATTAACAATGTTTTTTTTGTAAACGCTTACTATTGGATTTAAATTTATTCAACTTAGGCTGCTGCATGCAGCCTATGCTGAATAAATGTAACTCCATCAATTGAAATTTCCAGACGATCCTAAATTTGCACTATGTCTTACGAACATTTTAGTCGTACGACGGTTAGTGAAACTGGCCCCTGGTGATGACTGAATATAGAACGTAACAGTTGATGGTGTATGATGACAATGTAGACATTCTTTCAACTACATGTAACCGTGACGAAATTCTTTGCAATTTGTGGAATGTTTCTTAAAGGTACATGCCCACTCAGTAGGCACAAACTGTTCTTTATATCAGAGACATCATCTAGTACATATTCTGGCAAAATAAACATTCATTCACCATTAGCCCACGTATTGATTGGCATTATAATATATTCTATATCAGACGTAAATTTCCACACTGATATCAGGGGCGATAACCGTGTTTCCTTAAAATGTTAACGGACATTTACTCTGTGTATTTAGTTTTTGATGTGCATTGATCAGACTTTATGGTCTGTCGAAAATATTATTTTAAAGGAGACACATTTAATTAGAATAAATAATTAAAAAATATCATACGTCATTTGCATATGAAAATAGCCTGATACCACCGCGAGTCACTATCAGTAAAATAAATATTACTGAATGATTATATCTGTATAGCGAGCACTCGTAATGTTTAGAGCTGGAGGAATAATGACACAATTATACACTTATTTAATTCCTATAAAGAACAGTGTGTGCCTTCTGAGTGGGCATGTACCTACATGTATAAGGTTTGAAAATACTTTAGTATGCTCCGCTATAACAGAGCCGACCGTAAGTATAAAGTACCAGATTTAACCACAGATTCAACTTTCTCTGAAGTGATGTAGCTACATATATATGTATAGAAGTAATTTTATTCTAAAATTGTCAAAGCCTAACATTATATTGCATTGGTATATCCTTTTCCAAAATTATCATATTGTCCGACCTAGTATAGGCCTATATATTTAACAATTTCAAGAGTCAACCATCATCGAAAAATATAATCATTATTATGATAATTTCGACACCGTGCACTTTTCTGTACAAATTACATCTTTATGTAGACCTTAATTGTAATAAGTCTGACCGGTTACACTGCTTTGCAGGTCATCTGAGTGATATGGGGCTATTTTATATTTATGAACAGTACATGGTCATTTGTGGCTGTGACTGCAAACATGGGGCTTATGAGTTTTTGTGACCAGTGTAGATCCAGATTAGCCTGTGCATCCGCACAGTCTGATCAGGATCTTCACTGGTCACCATTCCATGAAATCATCCGTTATGCTTGTAACCAGCAATATTGATCGCTATCAGGTTACACAAGTCTGTTATCTGCCTAGGAGCTTCACTAGTCACAACCACATGTATGTATCTACAGAAATACTAGAGAAAGTCGTTGGTCGTGTGGAACCGCCATTTCGGCCTAAGATTACAAAGTCTGACTGTCCAGCAGAAATCATTGCCCTGGCAACGCGATGTTGGGAGGAGGAGCCTGCTGCCAGGCCGACTATTTACGTCGTCAACAAAACCATTAAATCATTACAGGGGTGAGCATATTCAGTTCGTATCATGATTATTTTTTTGTTTTCCCGAACATTCTTCATGTGGTCAAAGTAAGACGACTGTATGTTGTCGCATGACTGGCTTATACGAACTACCAGTAAGAGTGATCTATGATAATTGACCATCACAAATATGAGAAAGGTGTACATCGCACGTGTGATTTGACAACATATATCCACGTGAGTATTGTAATTACAGTCTGGAGGCGGTACAATTATTCGCTACTCATATCACAAATATCATTTGAAAATCATGACTTTGTCAGTTTCAATTAAGGAATAAAAACGTGGCCTGTCAGAGAATCGGAGAATCGAACCGCACATATTCATACGCGGTGATTAGGTCGTATTGCCAGGATATCAAACATGCTTCACGGCACCGTGTTTCACGACACATACGCACTTTGTTGACTGGATAAATACATGATGTATAAGGTTCTGGCAACTTGAACAAAATCAGAGACAAAGATCTCATACAAACAATTTATATGTAAAGAATAACACCATGGGCCGTTGCGTTTACTGTATTATGATCAACAGTTGGTCTGTTTAAAATGCGTGGAGTCCGAAGGACTCCGCGCAAACTTTAAACAGACCAACTGCTGTTGCGTTTAATGTATTACGAACAACAGTTGGTCTGTTTAAAGTACGTGGCGTCCTATAAGAACTCCTCGCAAACTTTAAGCAGACCAACTGTTGTTCTTAATACAGTAAACGCAAATGCCCATGGTTTTATTACTTATATTTACACTGCATTTTCGAATAGTTTCAAAGATGTAAATAACCATATATGGCCGGTCAACAGCGTGACGTTATTGACAACGACGATGAACGTCATTTAATATAATGACGTCAATCAAACTTTAACGAATCAACAACATCGCGCGACGTCACGTGGAGCTATTACAATGTACTGGGATATGAACGCAATACGTTCAATGGGCGCTTCCATTATGAATCGAAGGACAGTGTAAATATAATCCTATAAATCATAGTTCATTCAGCACACATGGTCCTTGGCATTCGATGTAATATGCATTGTTTTGTAACACCCCTGATATAGAACGTACATATATACTTTCTGCTTCCATGTATATGTCATACGTTTACTAATATATATAGAGAATACCAGGCTAGTGTCTTTTGATATCAAGTTTATCAGGCAAGGCTAGGAAACGCGTCGGAATTCCGAGGCTTGCCGAGGAATTCCTACCGTTTCCGAGCCGAGCCTGATAAACTTGATATCAAAATACACTAGCCTGGTATTCTATTTATCAGGTAACGTTTTATGCTCGAAAATGACATTAGATGACGTCGTATTCTATGGACAGAACGCGGACTTGTTTACGTTGCGTCATTACACTGACGTCATTCGATATCAGGTCAATGCCTGATACAACAATATGTTATCAGTAAGTACGTATTCGGTCAATACAGGGCAGGTTACCTGATAAAAGTTTAGAATATGTAATTCATGTGTCTCTCTAAACTGCTTGTACACAATTACAAACAAGTATAATACAACCAGAGGCCGTAAAGCCCATATAAACGAATACAAGCTTTTGCGATGATATTAAAAGACAAGCTTACATTCATAATCACAGAGTCTTCAAGTGGGATATACTACATGCTCGCTAGACTGATGCAAATGTGACATTAATTTCGTCAAGGTTAAAACAACAGAATACTTTTAAATTAAATCAATATCTTCTTCCAGGTTAAAATCAAAGAATCTGATGGACACATTACTGAAAAGGATTGAGCAGTATGCGTCCAACTTGGAAGACATCGTCCAGGAGCGAACACGACAGCTGGTCGTGGAAAAACGACGCTCCGACGAGCTGTTATACCAGATATTGCCTCGGTACGATTTCGTTAATACAACACGCTGCTTTGTGTTCTACGGAGGCTCGCAGGGGAAGTAGAATTATTTTTTCTACTAATTCGTTCCCATGAAATAAAAATTCGTTCTCTCAACTTCACAATTCGTTCCAACGAATTAACAATTCAGTCACTCAATTTAACAATTCGTTCCCACGAAATAACAATTCGTTCCCACGGGAACGAATTGTTAATTCGTGGGAACTAATTGTTATATCGTGGGAACGAATTGAGGGAACGAATTTTTATTTCGCGGGAACGAATTAATAAAAAAAATCAATGTCCCCTGCTGGGCCCCGTAGTGTTCTTTGTCTACTCATGAACTAATTATTTGTGTTTATCCATATGAATGTGAAATTTGTTTGCCGATTGCGCATATATATATGATATGGCTTTACGCATGATACAGTGAAACCTCTCTAAATGGACACACTGGGAGGTCCCCAGGGTGTCCGGTTTAGAGAGGTGTCGCTGTAAAGTAGGCTTTTAATCATTATGGGTGTTATGACTTAATATTGCAAGACCTCCAGTAGTCGATTTCATCAAAATTGCAAAGTATACTTATCTAGCAAAGTATACTTTGCGGGAGTAATCATTTATTGTTCCCGAAATTCATTATGTCATATAGAACTAACGACTGCATATATTTGATGATTATATGTATGCAGAATTATTATACTGAATTTATTGCATTATCACAGCCAAAATGGCTTTGATAATATAAAAATTCAGTATAATAAAAATTAATAAATTTTCCTTAAATTGAAAATTTCTCCCTCAAAGTATACTTTGCTAGATAAGTATATTTTGCAACGTTTGTGAAATAGGCTATAGAGCACATTATGTTTAACCCTTTCAACACCACAGGCCTGTATAGTGGTATTGGTAAAATGTGTAGATCAAGATGAGCCGGCTCGTAACGAGCCGTCTCATCAGGATCTGCACTTTTTGAAAGTAATTTTCATATTTTTGAGAACAAAATATAGACCATTTTCAATGAACGACTAGTCTAAAAAAACATTTTGTGATGGTTGAATTGGTTGCAAAATTAACATATCAGAATCAATTTCAGTTACTTAGGGGCGAACAGGTTAATAGTGCAAGACCACCAGAGCACGTATGTTTAATACTATTTCAGATCAGTGGCGGAGCAGCTTAAGCGGGGAGAATCCGTGGTACCGGAAGCGTTCGACAACGTCACCATCTTCTTCTCGGATATAGTCGGGTTTACTGCATTGTCGTCACGAAGCACACCACTGCAGGTACCTGTTTGTTTGTTTGCTTGTTTGTTTGTGTGTTGGGGTTTAACGGCCTATCAGCAGCTAAGGTCATTTAAGGCCGGGTGAATGCGTTTAGTACTAAATCCCATATATTACCTGTACAAGTGCATGTACATGTTCAAGTACATGTACAAATGGCGGGAAAATCCCAAAATCAGAACTGAATATTTACAATAAAAAAACTATATATTCAGCCCTGAAATCAGAATAATCCTGATTTGATGCCAGGTCTTCGCCACACGAGAATCACTTGGCCCCCTCCCAAAAATAGTAGGATCAGTAATAATCTTACTACTTTTATAATGGGCCATAACCCAATTAAAAACCCAGTTAAGAAAAGAGCCAGAGATAAAAACGTACATGAGGGCCAAACCAGGCAAATCGTGATTCCTATAAGGAGGAATCCATACCGTTAATTTACGCCGTCACGTTCGCCCAACCAACCACCAGCGGATGTAGATGTGCATGTTATTATTACTATAACAGTGTTTTCGGACAAGTATTCCGATTTTCTAGTGTCAGGTTTAGTGACATGAGATAGGTACCACTGTCATCCATACTCTGTCTGACATTTAACTTTAACTTTATTACCCAACTCCATATCTATAGAGAATCTCAAACGAGTTTCCATTTGATATGATATTTATGAAACGAGTCAAGCGCAATTTATGCACCGAGCCTCTGGCGAGGTGCATACAATTGCGGACGAGTTTCATAAATATCATATCAAATGGAAACGTGTTTGAGATTCTGTTTATCACATGACTTCAGCTTTCAAACAGCAGAAAACTGGGAGATATCTATTACATTTAGTGAGCAGACGCCATTGACTATTTTCGTATCTAGTTTAAATCTCCTCGGAGAAAAAGAGTTTTAATCCTACATGTAGCAATAAAAGTATTATTAATATGCCATATACATGTGTTCTTTGTAAACACTTCATACTACCAAACGGGAGCTCATTATGACCATTGCAGTAAGCTTAGTGATTCACGGACGCTTATGATGACATTTAAAACATGATGACATCAACGTCAAAACATTCATTATTGCTTTGTCGCTCCATTACAGACGTCATTTGGAACGTCTCTTCTTTATTCATTTGACATAACGTTGGCGCATATTACGAATACGTAATTAGGATGATGTGGCCAGCCAATCACGTGTGTCATAACACATTTATGAAATGGGTTAACAAACGGCATAGCAAGGATTACATATGATAAAAGTTGATGTGCCATAGCTTTTATTAATTCCCTGAGTTTTCACGTGATTGGGAAATATTTCCGTGTACCTGATCAGCAGTTCCGCGTGCCCGGAAAATAGTTCCGCGTGCCAGTGGAATAGTCAGAACTATTTCACTCCTGAAAATGATGATGTCATGAAGATAACGTCATACAATTCAACGTAATTTAGATCGGTCTGTCGATGCGCCCCACGCCAAATTTACGTTCATTGCGTCACATACGGTAGCGTTTTTTTGGTATCGTGAACTTGTTGTTTACCGATGTTTCGCATAGCCCACCCACACACATGAGACACTTGTTTTAGTCTAGACCTTCTTAAATATCAACTAATGGTTTGTAGAAATGTGTATAGTTCATATATCAAATTACGCAATAAGCAGAGTTACCTCCCTTGATAAAACTGTTACTCTACACAATACCAAAAAGACGTTACAAAAAAAAACTGTTTTATTACTCAACCTGTAACAGTGTACGTGACGTACACTGTTACAGGTTGAGTAATAAAACAGTTGTATCATGGTCATTCGGGGAACAGTCAAAACGTATTGCTCCTCGGTGCTGTGGACGACCCGCTGCACTATTGTCCTCGGCATTCAGCCTCTGGGCGATACATGTAGTACTTTGGGTCGTCTACAGCACTCAACCTGTAAACAGTATAATATTTATGTGAGGCAATTAACGTGAATTTGGCGTGGGGCGTGTCGACCGACCGATCTACGTTGAATTTTATAGCGTAATCTTCGTCAAAAATAGTCAAGGCATGTCAAAACCCAGGGAATTATTCTAAACTATGGAATATCAACTTCTATAGGGAGTTTGGTGATAATTAACTATATTTCTTCCAGGTGGTCAGTCTGCTCAACGATCTGTACACCTTGTTTGACAGCATCATAGACAATCACAACGTATATAAGGTAATTTATCACTGCCAGTTACTTTGTTAAAACACACATCGGTTATTATATTGAACTTTCTTACATGGAGTAGACGTATTGACTTATAACCAGTCGACATGCGAATAAACCAGAATGTGGCATATTGATCGATGAATATCAGCTCAAATACGTTTTTATCCCGTCAACACAGTGCGTATGTGCTGTGAAACACTGTGCCGTGAAACATTTTTGATATCCAGTCAATACAATTTTTGCATTTTAAAGCCATTTGAAGGTGTTGACGGGATAAATAGAATAGTAGGTTAGTGCCGTGAATGGGAAAAAATAGCTGGCGCGGCACGGAAACGGATGTGCTCGGCAGAGCCCTGCCATCCCGTTTCCTGAGCCTTGCCAGATATGTTTTCCCATTCACGGCACTAACCTACTATTCTCTATTTATCCCGTCAACACGTATATGCGTACATGTATAGGCTGTGAAACACGGTGCCGTGAAACATTTTTGATATCCTGTCAACACGACCTTATCACTGCGTATGAATATGTGCAGTGGCTGGGGTTATTCTTTTGCATTTTAAAGCCATTTGTATGTGTTGACGGGATAAATATAATAGTAGGTTAGTGTCGTGAATGGGAAAAATATCTGGCGCGGTACGGAAACGGGATGTGCTCGCCATCCCGTTTCCTAAGCCTTGCCAGATGTTTGTTTCCATTCTCGGCACTAACCTACTATTCTCTATATAACCAGTCGACATGAGAATAAACCAGAATGATCGATGAATATCAAGTCAATTCAATCCGGTATTCAAGTCTTCCAGTGATGATACAATTTAAGGAATAAAACCATGGGCTGTTGCGTTTACTTTATCATGAACAACAGTTGGTATGTTGAAAGGACTCCTCGCAAACTTTAAACAGACCAACTGTTGTTCATAATACAGTAAACACAACTCTCCATGGTTTTTGTCGAGCCCGCTTGCGGAAAGCGAGACAGAGTGATCATAATGACGTCCGAGTGTCCGTGCGTCCGTGCGTCCGTCAGTGCGTGCGTGCGTGCGTGCGTCCGTCCGAAATCTGCGTTAAAGTTTTTAAATACCTTATATCTCTGCAGTCCTAAGTCACATTGACTTGAAACTTCATATGCTTATTGGTCATCATCCATATATTCATGCTGTATCCCACTCATGCGGCCCCTGTGCCCAAGGTCAAGGTCAAATGACTTAGAAGTTTGCGTTAAATCTTTGTCAAAATTTGAGTTAAAGTTTTCAAATACCTACTATCTATGTAACCGTAAGTGGGATTTGCTTGAAACATTGTATTCTTATTGGTCATCATCCATATATTCATTCTGTGTCCCACTCATGCGGCCCCTGTGCCCCTATGTCATGGTCAAATGACTTAGAAGTTTGCGTTAAAGTTTCTGTCAAAATTTGCGTTAATGTTTTCACATACCTACTATCTCTGTAACCGTAAGTCAAATTTGCTTAAACTTCGCATGCTTGTTGGGCATCATCCATATAGTCATTATGTGTCCTACTCATGCGGCCCCTGTGCCCCAAGGTCAAGGCCAAATGACTTAGAAGTTTGCGTTATTATAAAATCTGCGTTAAAGTTTTTACATATCTTATATCTCCACACTTATGACTCCAGTTTACTTCCCAATTCCAATACTTTTCATCATCCATATTTTCATTCCATAGCCCATGTGGACCACATGCCGAAGGTCAAGGTCAAATGACTTTGAAATTTGTGTTCAAGTTTTTACATACCTTATATACCACAACACTTACTCTGGTTTACTTCAAACTTCAAATAATTCTTTATTATCATCCATATTTTCTTTCAATAGCCCACCCATGCGGCCTACATGCCCAAGATCAAGGTCAAATGACTTTAAAATTTGCGTTAAAGCTTTTACATACCATACATCTCCACAACCCTTAATTCAAATACACTCTGAGACCATCAAATGCCTCGGCGGGCTCGACATGCGGGTCGCGGCCATTTGGTATTACATATATTTACACTGCATTTTCGGATAGTTTCAAAGATGTTGATAACCATATACGGCGTAAAATAAATTAGGAATCTTATTGTTTTATGTCGTTTGGTAGCAATTCATGGAACAGCGACGTTGCCGTTCAATAGTGTGACGTTATTGACAACGACGATCAACGTCATGTAATCTAATGACGTAAAACAAACTTTAACGAATCAACAACGTCGCGCGACGTCATGTGGGGCTAATGTAATGTACTGGGATATGAACGCAATACGTTAAATGGGCGTTTCCATTATGAATTCAAGGACAGTGTATATATAGTCGATGAGCACGACTGCCATTTCGACTGCTGTGCAAACTTTGTCATTATCGAGGATATGGCATGTTTGTTTTCAGTCGAGAGACACATGACAATCGTAAAAGATCTGCATTAGCATCATCTGCGTTGTGCAGATTGAGTTGATATTAACCCTTTCACCCCTAAGTAACTGGAATGGATTTTGACATGTTAATTTTGCAACCTATCCAATTGTCACACAATAATTTTCAGACTAGTCCATTTATGAAAATGGGGTGTTTCTTGTTTTCAAAAATATGAACATTACTTTAAACAAGTGCAGATCCTGATGAGACGGCTCGCTACGAGCCGGCTCATCTGGATCTGTACTGTTTGCATAAACCGATATAGCGGGCTTTCGGGTTCAAAGGGTTAAACAATTCATATGTAGGCTAGTGATAATAATGATACGAGGTGGTACACAATATGCTGCTGTTTTGATAAAGGTATGCATTATTCAGGTGGAGACAATAGGAGATGCGTACATGGTGGTTTCCGGTTTGCCTCTGCGCAATGGGTTCCAGCACGCAGCGGAAATTTGCCGAATGGCGATCAGTCTTCTGCGCGCAATTCAGTCGTTCATAATCAAACACGCACCGGATATTACGCTGCAACTGAGAACTGGCGTGCACTCCGGTAGGTAGTATCAACTGTATATGGCCATGAGATTGAGAAAATGCTACAACAATTCTAAATTCTGATAATTTTGCAAAGCCACGACGTCTGATTTTGGTATAATTGACTCTTGCTGACGACATATCAGCTACATATATAACGGAATTACGAAAGACGTAAGTCCAGATCAGATTTCAAAAAATGCTACAACAATTCTAAATTCTGATAATTTTGCAAAGCCACGACGTCTGATTTTGGTATAATTGACTCTTGCTGACGACATATCAGCTACATATATAACGGAATGACGAAAGACGTAAGTCCCGATCAGATTTCACAGATACGAAGGATCATCTGTGGATAGCAAACGTCATAAAATACCGTTATATCCCGTCAACACAGTGCGTATGTGCCGTGAAACACGGTGCCGTTAAACATTTTTGATATCCTGTCAAAACGACCTAATCACTGCGTATGGATATGTGCGGTTGTCATACTAGTCTATTCTCCGATTTTGACGATGCGGCTGGTGTTATTTATTTTTCATTTTAAAGCTATTTGTAGGTGTTGACGGGATAAATAGAATAGTAGGTTAGTGTCGTGAATGGAAAACAAATCTGTCTCGGCACGGAAACGGCAAAGCCTCGCCCATCCCGTTTCCCAAGCCTTGCCAGATATTTTTTCCTATTCACGGCACTAACCTACTATTCTCTATTGCTCAGTCGAGGGTCAACATGTGCATTAAGTATCATAGTTACCCTAAATCATATACATGTTCTGTCTGTTCCACGTTTTTTTCTGCTGATGAATTTATAGCCAGGTTTCGGAGTTAATTTCCAAACGTTTTCGTTTTTAGACTCTCCGGCTCACTCCTTACCTCCTCCCCCCCCCCCATGTGAAATTCCCATATGAAATAGATTTTCCGTAATAAAAGCAATATTTGATGGAATTTCAACAAATAATTTGTTTTGGGAAAAGGGGTGACTTTTTGTTATTGATGAAAAAGTAATTACGTTTAAATATTTTTTAATTTATGTTTTTATGCAAAGGAGATGGCAACTGCTTAGCGCGCCATCGCAAGCACGCCGCGTACTTCTCCAGCATATCTCAGAAAAATAGTAGCATACAGCTGCATAAATGCCACGCATACATAGGGCAATTTAGATAGGCAACGACAACGGAAAGATCTACAGAATAAATACACAATATTGATTTGAGGTATTGGTGTTTAATGGTCTACCAACAACTAAGGTCAGTTAAGACCGGGCCAACAGGTTCGATCCCGTATTTAACCTGCTGTATAGAGGGGGAAGTCACAAAATCAGCCTCAGAACGGAATAGTTACATCGAACAAAATAATATATTCAGCGCTTAAATTAGAATATCCATACTACACCAAACATCAAAGTCACTTGGCCCCTTCCCCTAAAAGTAATAGGATTAGGAATAACCATAGTACGCATTTACATTATTTAAGGGGCATAACCCGATTCAACTCTCACATACAATAATGCCAAAGACATACCTGAGGGCCAAACCTCGTCTCCGGTTGGAATTCTGTAAGGATCAAACCCGATCGTTAAATTACCCATCGCATGCTTCCAACAAGCCACCACAAAACACACAATAAATACCTAGTAATAGTGTTAACAAAACTGTAAGAATGGACATACATGTAGCAGGACATAAAATGTAAACGTATTCGTTCAGGCCCGTGTGTTGCCGGGGTGGTGGGGCTGAAGATGCCTCGGTATTGCCTATTCGGAGACACTGTAAACACAACTTCGCGGATGGAAACAACTGGACAAGGTATGTACTACAGTTCGGTTCGCGACTGAAAATATGGATGTTGCGCCTAGTTACGGTATATGTATCGGCACATTGACTACTGATGCTCTCGAGCATATACTTATGTACGTATGTGGTCCTGACTTGGAAAATTGGGCTTAAGTAATGTTTGGTCAGTCCAGACCATGATCAAATAGCACTCTCCCGGAACATAATGACGTGTCGACAAACGTGCCGAGTGTTTATTGCACAGAAACGAAACATACAGTAGAACCTCTCTAGACCTCCAAGAAATCTCCAAGAAAACACCTGTGATCTTATTTTAGATGAGTTTCTTGGTCATTTATCTCATGTGATAATGTCTGTTCATGATCGCATCACGCACAGCTATGCCTCAGAATGATTAAATGCCTCATTTACAGTGAAACCTCTCTAAGCCGGACACCTTGGGGACCTCCCAGGCTGTCCGGTTTAGAGAGGTTTCACTGTAGTAGTAAATTATGCATAATATTGAACAAGTTTGTTTATGATGGGATTAAGCAAGATAAATCGTATTAAAGTTAATATTCCAGTGGTGCTTTGCTGAGTCAGGGGTTTTCAAGTTTATATTTATAATTCTGATAGACAATGCACGTTGTTACCATGTGAAATGTTAGTCGACAGTGTTTACCAATTCATTGAATAGTATTTACTTGTGTCTACCATGTGGGAACGTTTCTTTTCTCAAAGATTTGACAATCATATATATATAATAATACTTTATTATTATTATTACTAGTATATAGGTATTTATACCGTCAACACAGTGCGGGTGTGCCGTGAAACACGGTGCCGTGAAACATTTTTGATATCCTGACAATACGACCTAATCACTGCGTATGAATATGTGCGGTTGTCATAATAGTCGATTCTTCGATTTGGAGATGCTGCTGGGGTTATTTTTTGCATGTTAAAGCTATTTGTAATGTTGACGGGATAAATAGAGTAGTAGGTTAGTGCCGTGAATGGGATAAATATCTGGCACGGCACGGAAACGGGATGTGCTAGGCAGAACCTCGCCCATCCCGTTTCCTACGCCTTGCCAGATATGTTTTCCCATTCACGGCACTAACCTACCATTCTCTATAACCTAATCGGAATACCAACGATGCCATAAATAAATCAATATTACGTAAAATTATCGTAATGACCATGTCAATAATAATCAGCATTTGCATTAATAAGCGTGTCGTCGTGTATGTCGCATTTATTAGCGTGTCGTGTATGTCGCATTATTAACTGAGGTTACTGATTTCGCAATAACAAAAAATTCATTAAACGTCATATTTTAAAAGTCAAGATATCTGTTACAATTTATTTATTGAATTCATTGAATCTGTACTGATCACATGACGTGTTTTCTGCCACGTCCTACTTTACATAATTATGTAGTACATATTAAGTATATTATAAATGGATCTTCACAGTGTACCAACACGGTGTATACACTACCGTGTTGGTACACTACGAAGACCTATTTATGCAATAATATGTATTTGCCAATTCAGCTCAGAAGATCCATATCAGTGTACAAACAAGGGATATCCTCAACCGAGTCGGAACCTTCATCACGGAATACAGAGGACAGGTAGATGCCAAGGTAAACCATGATATGGCTATCACAAAGCTAATCCCCTCGCTGGTAGCTTTGATAGTACAATGTACATCAGTTATCAGTGACCTTGATATTGGGTGTTCATAATCCATACGCTACCTGTTGTGATAGGGGATGAATCCAAAAATGAGAACTGAATATTTACAAAAAGTATATATATTCAGCCCTGAAACTAGAATAGCATGACCTGGTGCCGATTTCACCAACATTGCAAAGTATACTTTTTCTAGCAAAGTATACATTGCTAGAAAAGTATACTTTGCAATGTTGGTGAAATAGGCTACAGGTGCCAGGTCCTCACAACACCAGAGTCACTTAGACTTAGAGTCACTTCCCTAAAGTAATCGCATCTGACGAATGTCATGTGGCCTTGACTTTTCTATGCGTATATAGAATCATGCACGATTTCTTTCTAATATTGACACATGAAACAATGTACCCGTGGTTATAGCTAAATAATAAAGTTACCAATGTTTAAATGTTGTGTCTTGTTTAAACTTGTTAACTGGAATATTTTTCAGGGAAAAGGGACGATGGAAACGTACTGGCTGTTGAGTGAGGAATAGAAAATGCCGCTCATTGTCCGTCAGCTGGTAGAAATACTGGATGACATTCGCTGCTGCGACAGGCCGTGTAATATTATGAGTGTTTGCGGCTGTGACTGCAGATCTTGGGATTATGTGTCTTACTACCAGTGGCAGAAACGACATTTTCGTAGCAGATACAGAACAGTCATGAAAACTCATACAGAATACCAGGCTTATGTATAAAGTTTATCAGGCAAGTTTCACTGATGGCTCAAAGGACGGGGACTGGGTAGCAGCTGCTGCCGCTGTTCCTGTGGGAGATCTTCAGTCCAGACTCCCAGACTTCGATATTTTCTGCGGAATTGAGGGCAATTTTACTTGCTCTTGATTTTGCGAAAATATCTTGGAGAAAACAATTCATTTTATTTTCTGATTCATTATCTTCACTACAAGCTTTGTACAACATGAAGCGTGAACACCCACTTATACGCCAAATCATGGAGCTACATCATAGTTTACTTTCGTCTGGTAAGGACATTACTTTTTGTTTCCTCCCCAGTCATACTGGTATCACGGGCAATGACAGGGCAGATAGTGCTGCCAATGCCGCCCTGGAGCTACCGAATTTTAATTTTCCTGTTTGCTATCATGATTTTAAATCATCATCCATCAAATCATTCATCTCCCATACAATGCAGACCCGGTGTGATCTGCTCACAGATAATAAACTTCCTGCTGTGAAACCGACTCTGGGCGAATGGACTCATGGCTACAGACATGTACCCCGGGATGAAGTTGTCCTTAGTCGATTGCGCATTGGACCAACGCATTCGTATATGCTCAAGGGTGAGCCGCGTCCATGGTGTATTCCATACCACAGCACATTTACCGTGCAACACATCCTACTGGACTGTATCGACTTTGCCGATATTCGACGCAAACACTTCAATGTTACTTCACTTGCGGAGTTATTCTAGGTGGAAAACATTGAACGTTTGCTTACTAGCTTTCTTTATGAAACCAGCTTGTATCGGAAGATCTGATTTTTATCATTATATACATGTTTTCGCATTATATTATTTTATAGTTCTATACATGATGTTCATTTATATTGTTCATCATATTAATAGTTTTACCCCGATCAAATGATTTCCTACCACATCTAACATGCTATTTTACGATTATTTGTATTCTTCATCTACATTGCTTGACCCTAAGTGATACTATGTTGTGTTGATGGGCCGTTAAGCACCATTCCATTCCATTGTCATGCAAGGTTAGGAAACGTGTAGGAATTCCTACCCTAGCAACGAATTCCTATCGTGTGCGAGCCGAGCCTGATACAATTGATATCAATATACAATAGCTTGGTTTTCTATTTGTCAGGTAACGCTTTATGCTAGCCGGTGATCAGCTAAAACCTATTGTCATCGTTGAAATAACTTGTTTTCGTTGCGTCACTACACTGGCGTAATTAGGTAATGCCATGCGACGCCGTTCGACCAATGAAGTGTCAGTTTTAAATTTGTTTTAACCATGCTATTTGTATCAGGTCAACGCTTGATACGACAGTATTTTATCATTAAATACGTATTGCGTCAATACCAAGCTCGTTACCTGATAAAGATTAGACAAACTCATCAACAAAATGTATACTAGTATAAGGATATTCGGACATATGGATATTTTCCAGGTGTTTCATTTATAGAGATTCTACAAGAGATAATTAGGGAAAACGTATCATGTTATACTCATTTATTTGGTTGTATGTGGTGTACTTGTTGGACGAAATTGGGCTGAACATGTGACAAGTCATTTTTCGTTGCCATTGGTGAAACATTTATAGTCGTTCACAACACAGATTCGAAATGCCCCATTTCAGTTGTGCATATTACATGATAATGTATATACTACCATGCTTAATAATACATAACTTGAATGCTACAACACAAACAGGTCATATTGGTGTCGAATGCATATACTATATGGGGATGTGACTGGACACCATGAACTTAGGGGATGTGTGGCTATGCCAGCTTCTATTAATCCAACATGTTTTGAGCAACTGGACCTAGGCCATAAAAACTGCCTAAAGTTCGAGGACGAATCATCAGAGTCTGCTCAGAAAGCTCTATAATCACGGGCACAGAACCCGTAGTCACAAAACCTTATTCGGGATTGAAATAATATTAGGTGCCAGTTCTTCCGAAGACGTTAAACAATAACATGATATGGTTTATTCCATCACACGTTTATACAAAATCCGATTTATGAAGAGTGTGTTGACCCGTTGTTAAACTTGTTGAAAATCGAATAATAGCTGTTTAGGTGGGCCACCACCATTGATGTTTTCTATATAAACTAATCAATTATCACACATTTGGCTATTTTCTGCAATTTTCATTTTTCGTATGGATGATGTGGTACCTTTAGTTAGTTTCACATAAACTGCACCATTCGGCTCTGGATAATTCATAATTAAAATAGAGCTGAAATTATTGTTAAGGAAAATACATTCAATGTCCAGTGACCACCCTTATGGTGGAGCAAAATGTCAGTTGTTGGAATTGAAACAGCCTCACATGACCAACATGTTCCTACTAACAAAATAATCACAAAACATTTGCTTGAAAATGGTTTAAATGATACATTGACATACCTGTGAAGTAGATTAGTACACCGATTGACCGGTTACTTCAAATAGTGTATATGGCATAAACCATCTGCATTAATTTATTTTACTGTTGCTGTACTACTTTTGACTACACCTCGCATGTATATCTTATGATTTAGTGTCGTTAAACCTGTAACAGTAATATAAATTCTCAGTGTTGTTGTTATATACATGTACCTGTATTACCATATGTACTTTATCAAATCAAGTGGCATGTAAGCATTATCTGAGTGCATTGTTACTGGTGTCTACTCGCCTACTATATTATTACATATGGCTTTACATGTGGGTAAGGTAACGTGTACACTAATAATCAACTGCGCATCAGATTGAAAAGTTTACACATTGAAATCCTTTTTGAGATTGGTGGGAAAGATGCTCAGATATCTCGTCCTTTGTATAGTTTGCTGGCATAATATGTAGTGCACGCTGTTGTCATATCTGTATATGATGTATTGCACCAACTTGTATTCGCTTTACTGTATTATTATTTGCTGTATGTGACACACGCTCGAAGTGGTTAACTGTACGATGGCGTGTACATACCGAGATGGCGGATGTTTCATATAGTATAAAGTAAGAAGACAATATTCACATATCTTAATATTCGTATATCGCATCACTCTTATGATTCAATTATCATTGAAACCAAATGTATATTGCTATGTGCTAAGTAATGAGTATGAAATAAACTGCTCTATATGTATTTGCTTAAGAGAAATCTCAGTGTGAAGGGACACTTTGCTCACTGATGCAGAATGACTCGCCCCATGTATCAAGGTGTATGATCACGTGGTACTAACAACAACAACAACAAGTACCGATTCAAGGTACGTATTCATGTATAGTGTCCTTATTACGTAACGGATTTTGATGAAATATGGCGCATCAAATGCGTCTTCTTAAGCTGCATTTGGCGGTCTATTTATATTCGTCCAAACGTCTGTCGTTTTTTAGAAGAATCGATTTCCGTGTCGGAGACACGGATATCGATTCTTCGCAAAAATGACATAAATCTGCGCCACAGTCCCTAGACCACCAAATGCAGCTCATGAAGACTCGTTTGCTGCGCTATATTTCATCAAAATCCGTTGCATATTAAGGAAAATATAACATAATACTTACTTTGTTGTTGTTGTAACCACGTCATCATGCACCTTGTGTATAATAGTGTTGGCATGCACACTACTCTGAAACTAAATCATTAATTTATATCGTTAGTAAAAATGTTAGTTCTATGTAATGTTTGCTGACTTGGAGACCAGGCGTCATTCAGTTGGGATTGTATAATTAATAAAAAGCTAGTGAAGATGGAACGGAATACTGTTGTGTCACTCCCCACTGCCCCAACATAAAACTACTAATTATATACGTCCTCCAATTTATCATACAACCCTAAAGTATATTGTGTCGGTCGCCCGCCCTTTGTTAATGATTTATTAATGCCGGAAACAAACCATTTGATAGAAGCAGCCACGTACCCCTCTTGAACTGGATAGTACGAGGATTATTAAAACTATCAAATGGGTGTTAAACTTTTGAATCTAATGTCTTTAACTCATTATCTTTCTGAACGTAATGAAATGCAAAAGTAATTACTATAATAGTGGATACCTAATTATAACCATATGCGATGTTTTAAAGCTGTTAAGAAGTACCATATACGATGGCTGCCAACTGCATACACACATAGCCATTCGGTTCTAGTCTGGAACATCTCAAAGAGGTCACAGAAACACAACTACAACTGATTTACAAATTCGTACGCTCTAGTAGTCAGAATCCCACCTGCCTCCATCCTCGTCAACGTAATACCATTCAGACTTCTGGACCATGGCACCTCGTATTTTCCTTCGCCATCCTAGGAACCTGCAAGGTTAAGCTCGTCCTCGATGCGTAATACATCTGAAGGCAGTTGGGACGATTTAGTTGCGAATAGTAATTCTTGCCGTCTACTCCCCTACCAAAGTAGCAAACGAACGGTACTGGAGTAGATTTCAAGATTTACTGTTTGTAACTAGCGACGATGTTGTATTTATTTCCGAACATCGTTATATTAGTGGTGCTGTGAAATGAGCGACAATTCAGATAGTCGCTTAGTGGTTTGGATATCTTACTGGATCAGCATGCTACAACAATGAAACTATATTGGGTATTGTTATATGACTGCCGTTGTTCGACATCGCTCACAGCCATGTTCAAACGTACAGCGCGTGTTGTTTGACCATGGCTGTAGACAATGCTCATTCCGGGGCCAAGCCAACAGCTACGTAAGACATGTGTCTCAAGACGTTACTAGAACGCGCCATTACGTCACCAGACCAGTTCACAACGGTCGCAATGAACTTTTGAAATTGATGCGGCTGAACCACGCGCTGTGTACTGCGGCCCCGGAATATGTATTTGTAAATCAGCTATTCAAACAGTTCCTTCGTGTCACGGCAAACGTTTACCCACGGCTGGACATTGTCGAACCTTACATTGATCTACAGTAGTAGTGAATACGTATCAGTGGAGAGAGCTCGCATGATTGCATATACTGCTTTTTCATCTCGTTGTCAATGAGTCGTACAACGGATGCTTCAAGAGGGCGATACTAATGATCGATACATATACAAGCAGAGTTTACACCAGTTTATTTACCCATGTGAAGGGTGACTATGTAGTTGACATTGTTTTGTCTGGCGATCAGGTGTCGAAGCTTATTTGCTTTAGAGGGTGGCACATTCTTGATATATATTCTTTCGCTAGTTCTCCATAATCTTGCCGAATACACTATCGTTCAAAATCGCTTGTAGCAGCTTATTTCAGGGGGTTTGATGTTAATGTCGGACTGCAAACCAACTGATCAAAGATTACAATACACAGTAATGAGGTAAAGCATACCATATATATTACAGGTTGAAAGTCCCGTTGTTGACAGTTGTAGACCATGTTATCTACAATATTATCTCATTTATACGGATTCATCATATCAAACCCGATTGTTGCCATCAGTGGCACATGGTCCTACCTTATTGATTGCTTGCGTTCTGGTAGTGGATAAGACGTCGGTTTTTGCCAGGCAATTCCCTCTAATCGTAGGTTGCCAGCCCTTGCATGACCACCAATATCGCTCCACGCAGTTCCTCTTAGATTAACTGGCGCTGGTCATAGTCAGTCAGCAATTCTAGCTCAAACCCTGTACATTCTAGAGCAGGGCAGTTGAGCACGAGCCGATGTGGTAGTGGATATGGTCAAGGCCGCGGTGTTGCATGCTTGTTTAACGAAATTTCACGATAACTTTGGTTGGGAGCAGCACATCGTGAGACATGTACGTGTATCTTGCTGTACGAGCCATCCCGTTGGTTGGGTGTCATATGCCTGTTCAGCGAGGCTAGTAGGAAATGCACAGATCCAACGAAGCACAATTGTACGAGGGAAAAAACGCATGTACATCTCCATATTATTAAGTATGCATAATATACTGTAATCTGTATTGCTATTTGTGTGCATCAGAAGTTGGGAATCGGAATTTGGTGTTGTTTGTGTTTTGTTACGCATTCGTTGTGTTCATTGTACATGTATATACGTACATGTATAACCAATATCTTATGTGCACATCTTTCATTGGCGTAATCGTACACAGCTAGTCATGGAGTTCATCTAGGTGTACACTGAATACAGTAAATTATGTGTTTAACGATGTATGCCCAATCAGTTCACATCTAGAGAATCTCATTGAGATGTACGACCAGCCAGTCCACATCTAGAGAATGTCATTGAGATGTACGCCCAGTCAGTTCACATCTACAGACACTCATTGAGATGTACGCCCAATCAGTCCACATCTAGATAATCTCATTGAGATGTACGCCCAGTCAGTCTACATCTAGAGAATCTCATTGAGATGCACGCTCATTCAGTCTACATCAAGATAATCTCATTGAGATGTACGCCCAGTCAGTCCACATCTAGATAATTTCATGGAGATGTACGCCCAGACAGTCCACATCTAGAGAATCTCATTGAAATGTACGCCCAGTCAGTCCATATCTAGAGAATGTCATAGAGATGTACGCCTAGTCAGTCCACATCAGTCTAGAGAATCTCATTGAGATGTACGCGCAGTCAGTCCACATCAAAAGAATATCATTGAGATTCTGAAGAGAGATTTAGAAATTCATCAGATAGTGCACAAGTAATGGGCCCATTGAGGATAGATTTCTTTAATCTCTTTGCAAGTTTCCGATATATGTGTGGATGCACTCCATCCAAGCTTTTGAACTATTCGATAGCATAAAATTGACACAAAGTATATGGATATGAGTGATATCAATTTTCAACCCACTCGAATAGCTGCCAATCACCCTACTTGATTACCTAAATATGACGTCACCTGCTTGAGCATGGATTGAGAAGATCAATGCTCACTGCCTTCAGAAGCAGAGGCCTAAGCAATCACTTCACGTGTCTGGGATGCATGCAATATGTTTTCTAATGCACTCTATACATATCACACAATCTGATTGGCTGATGGTCATACATTACAGGTATATCATTGTTGATGAACGGTCGCAAATTATTTCAATATGTATTCCTACGCCAGTAGTAAAGGAGCGCATTAGAAATAGGTTAACCGCATGGTAATTTTGAAATTTGCGGCATATATCAGAAAATGATAGGTCGGAAAACATGTTTAATCGCTCCGCTAGCGCGTCGCCATTAAACAGATTTTCCGACCTGTCATTTTCTGATATACGCCGCAAATTTCAAAATTACAATACAGTTAACCCTATAGTGGACAACGTTCTGAAGACGCTCTGAATCCTATAAGCTGGTCGGTGTACTCATCGATGTTGTGGGTTGGGTATGCCACATGGACATGCTCTCCAGGTGTTTTAATAAATGGGTATTCGGACAGGACGAATTTGAACTATATTGTTCACTATCATTCACCTCTAAAAAGCCACAGATTTGTCAGTGATGGAATAGTTCAAATATTAGCATGAAAACCCTTGTAGGATATCCAGGGTTAGACGGGTTAAAGACGTTACGTCATGGCGTAAGAATGGTCAAATGTGGCGAACTATGGAAACATATTGGCGTCATGCGTTACATTGTGTTCCAATGAGAAACGAAAGTACATACATAATACGGAAAATTACTAACGGCTTGTGGTTCAATGGGAAACGAAAGTACGTAAAAAATAGTATTACACTCTTGCAAATTATTTGCAAGGGTTTCGCTGCGAGAGAAAACCCGTAATCAACTCCATACAAACTAGAAATGGACGCTTGTCGACAAGCGCATGTGTATCCCCCTCCCCAGATACACAAGTAGTTTGAAAAAAGGGTGTTCGAGTTATGTTCCGGAGACAAAATCAGTGACGGAAAAACAAAGGGAGATAACTAAAAAATTAGTGATGCAAGAGTGGTCATTCTTGCGTGACACACCTTTATGAAGTTTCATGAACATATTCCAAAGGGTGTTCGAGTTATGCTCTGGACACGAAATCAGTGTACGAAACAACAAAGGGAGATAACTAAGAAATTAACGACGCAAGAGTTGTCATTCTTACGTGCGACACATCTTTGGGTCGTCTTCTATGCATGTGTGAAGTTTAATAAACTAGAAAATGTGTTCATAGAACACGGATGTCCCACATATCGCTTTGATAATAAATGAGGCCAAATTCCAAGTCAAAATTTTCTTTTACCTGATCGTTAAAGTTTTGGAAGCACCAAGTATGTGACCTTCACCCTGGGCTTGGCGAGGGCAGGACGAACGTGGATTTGGCACAGGGCGGTAGAGGACCATTAGAGCAATGTATATATGAAATATGAAGCTGATCCGTGAAAGAAAACAGAAATTATAAGATATTTACCTGAGCATTAATGTTTTTGAAGCACTAAGTATGTGATCTTAACCCTGGGCTTGGCGGGGGCAGACGAACGTGGATTTGGCACACGGCGGTAGAGGACCATTAGAGCAATGTGTATATGAAATATGAGTGAGTGAGTGAGTGAATAGGGTTTAACGTCCGCTTTTCTGACAAAGAGGTACAAGCCTCAGGGAGTCTACACGCAGACGGGTCAACGGGGTCGTGTCCCGTATCCACCTGTCCAAGGGGGGTAAATCCCAACTTCAGAACTCAATATTTACAATCAAAATATATATTCAGTCCTGAAATTAGAACAACCTGATCTGGTGCCATGCCCTAGCCACACCAGCATCATTTATCCCATCCCCTAAAAGTAATAGGATTAGCGCTAATCTTACTTTCATATATGGGGCATAGCCCGACTCAACTCTCACATACAAGAAAGCCAAAAATGTACATGAGGGCCAAATCCGGTATAATAGTGGGTTCCGGAAAGTATGAACCCAATCGTTAAGCCAGTTTAGTCGCCTTTTAAGACAAGTAATGGCTACTGCAGCACTATTCTCAGGATCAGTTGATCCCGCCCCGGTGCCTGCACGGGGCACTTATATGAAATATGAAGGAGATCGGTCGAAGGATGAAGAAATTATGAGACATTTACCCGAGTGTTAAAGTTTTGTGACGGACGGACGGACGGGACGACGGGAGGACGAATGAATACTTGTTGGGTTTTTACTCTATAAAAATACCCAACAAGAGTACCCAACACTATCCTAACCCTACCCAATAAGATCCCCGTACGCTTACAACAAGTACCCATTCGTGTGTGGGACGGACGGACGGACGGACGGAGGACAAGGGTAACACTAAATGCCCCCTCCACTATCGTGGTGGGACATAAAAATATTCCAAAGGGTGTTCGAGTTATGCTCTGGATACAAAATCAGAGCACGAAACAACAAAGGGAGATAAGTAAACAAGAATTCCGCGGAATCAAATGCCTCGCCTTGTCCCGCCTTGACCTCGAGCCTGGGACCGAATGCAATTTTCACTGGCCCGAACATATTATACAATTATTGACTAGTGAGCCATAGAATATCAGAATATATTCTATGGCTCACTAGTCAATAATTGTTTTATTATATGATAATAGTCTGTATATAGCACTTACGACCTTATGCTAGTAGACAAAAATTGAAAAAGGATTTGAAAAAAAAAATGAAAAAAAAAAATGGAAAAAAAAAGTTTAAAAATTAAAAATAATAATGCTTGCTACTGGAGCCCAGAATTTTTTTTTAATAGTCCTATATTTATCTACATATATCTGCACAGGTCCACATAATGCCATAATGCCACAATATTTTCAACACAGTTTACGGAAATGTAATATACAAAAAAATAAATAATGCTCGCTACTGGAGCCAAGAATTTTTGTTAATAGTCCTATATTTATCTACATATATCTGCACAGGTCCACATACTGCCACAATATTGTCAACACAGTTTACGGAAATGTAATAATGTACCTGTATAAATTACCTGTAATAAGTTAGTGGTCAGTTAAAAAATTGAAAAAGAATGTAAAAACAAAATGGAATTTTTTTTTAAATTAAAACAAAAATGAAAAAATAATGCTCCTACTGGAGCCCAGAATGTTTTTTAATAGTTCTATATTTATCTACATATCATATATGCACAGGTCCACATATTGCCACAATATTTTCAACACAGTTTACGGAAATGTAATATTATCATTTACCTGTATAAATTACCTGTAAGTGGTCTGTTGCACATGCTAGCACATGCACAGGTGAATAGTCTGTATATAGCACTTACGACCTTATGCTACTAGACAAAAATTGAAAAAGAATTTGAAAAAAAAAATGAAAAAATAAAATGGAAAAAAAAAGTGTAAAAATTAAAAATAATGATGCTCGCTACTGGAGCCCAGAATTTTTTTTTAATAGTCCTATATTTATGTACATATATCTGCACAGGTCCACATAATGCCACAATATTTTCAACACAGTTTACGGAAATGTAATATCGAATGTAGTAATTTACCTGTATAAATTACCCGTGGTCAAGAGTGGTCAAGACTGGTCAAGAATGGACATTTGCACATGCTAGCACATGCATAGGTGAATGGTTCTCCCAGTGTCTATTGTTCACTCTACAGGTAAGGTGTACAGAGCACTCGAGAAAACGGGTCTTCATGCATCATTGTCCAGTTTGTAGAGTGCGCAAAACAAAAAAGGGAGATAACTCAAATATTAGCTACGCAAGAGTTGTCATTCTGTGCGCGACACACCTCCGGGTCGTGGTCTGTGCATGTGTGAAGTTTCATGAAAATATTCCAAAGGGTGGTCGAGTTATGCTCCGGACAGGAAATTAATACGCGAAAACAAAAAAGGGAGATAACTAAGAGATTAGCTATTCAAGAGTTGTCATTCTTGTGCACGATTCACCTTCGGTTCGTGGTCTAATTGAATGTGTGAAGTTTCATAAAAGTATTCCAAAGGGTGGTCGAGTTATGGTCAATCAGTGCGCGAAACAAAAAAGGGAGATAACTAAAAAATTAGCAATGCAAGAGTTGTCATTCTTGTGCGCGACACACCTCCGGCTCGTGGTCTATGCATGTGTGAAGTTTCATGAAAATATTCCAAAGGGTGTTCGAGTTATGCTCCGGACAAGAAGTGTCTGCGGCGGACGCGGACGCGGACGCGGACGCGGACGTGGACGCGGCCCGCTGTCAAATCCATAGTATCCCCCGACGGAGTCTGGGGGATACAATAATACACCGTGAAGAGAACACCCGTAATTGCGCGTCTGTTTTCTTGGAAACCACGAGCTACCATGCAAAATGTTTAATTTTCATTACAGTCAAAATAAAAGTATTTAAAAATTTGGAAAGGGTCTCGCCTTAACTAGAATGTTAATGTGATTGAACACATTCCAAAGATGCACTCAAATATATCTGGCTCATAGAAACAGCTGCTTAACTTGGATTTCAAAAAGTTTACATGTCACATTTGATGTCACACAGCGTAACGTCAAAACGCGGGAAAACACGTCATTGTATAACTATTCATGCGCTCATCACAATTCATTGATTATAATCTCAAAAAATACTAAATGTGCATATATATCTGCCGTGGAAGTGTCATAAATAGGATATTTCATCGTACATGTTCGAATAGCGGAAATAATACACTCGTGTCCGTCGGCGTCCGTGCAAGCAACTCGTTCGCTACGCTCAGTCGTTGCTTACGCGGAAGCCGACGCGCACTCGTGTATTATTTCCCGCTATTTAAAATGTACGTTGTAATATCCTCTATATAATGAGGTGTATTACGACGACTTAGCTACATATGTATCACGTTATCACGTCATGCGTTGGTGGAAATACATATGATGTCATCATAATTATTCCTAAATATGTATGTTATGAACGTAAAGGACAAGCTATAACTGGATGCTTGGAACTTAGCTGCGATGATTGTAACTTTCTTGTGATCGCCAACTGCGGCCCGTTTCACTAAGCTTCGTTCGACTAAAATATTCGTAAGTGCAAAAGCATGATGGTCTGTACATTTCACATTAACAATGTTTTCTTGTAAACAATTAGTGGATTTACATTTATTGAGCATAGGCTGCATATGCAGCCTATGCTTAATAAATGTAAATCCATCAATAGAAATTTACAGACGATCCTAAGTTTGCACTTACGAACATTTTAGTCGT
Organism: Conchocele bisecta; assembly: GCA_029237695.1. Classification (NCBI taxonomy): domain Eukaryota; kingdom Metazoa; phylum Mollusca; class Bivalvia; order Lucinida; family Thyasiridae; genus Conchocele; species Conchocele bisecta. The sequence goes on along the minus strand of CM055273.1, from coordinate 17,841,951 downwards.
ACGAAGTTTAGTGAAACGGCCCCCTGGTCCATGGAACCTCTCTAACACGAAAGCAGTAGTTTTGCACTCATACTTTATTGGCACACAATCGATCGCATAGTGGATTTGTTCGAAACTTGTCTAAATCTCAGAGACACGGGTCGACACCCGTGTACATACTATCAAACGGCGTCCCAGGACGACCCGTGGGTGCGACCCGTGGGTGCGACCCGTGGGTGCGACCCCTATAACCAGCCAAATTGTGTGTATACATGTAGCAGTAGCGAGTACATCATCCATATCATGGAAGCCCGTTTTGGCCGTATTCGTGACATTCCATCAGGACTGCACTAAATTTATCTTACAAAAGCCGGTAAGATGGTCCATTTTACTAGGCCATGGCCAAATTGGCTCTAAATTAGCCTGACACAATAAACTTAACCCTTTCGGCACTACAGCCCTCTACAGCCGCGTGACGAGCCGTCTCATCCGGATCTGTACTTTTTACCACTAGTTTTTATATTTCTTAGAACAAAAACATTCGCTTTTCATATATTTGCCAGTTTGAAAATTTTGTCACGATTGGATTGATTGCAAAATTAACATTATCAAAATACATTAGTTACTTGAAAAGGTTAAGTCACCTTAACTGTGGAGAGAAAGTGGCAGTTTCCACATAGCGAGAAAGCGCCCTCTGTCGGTCGAATCGATTCTAGCACAGACTGGTGGCCCCAAACCGAAAGGCGCTATCTCGAAGTTCATTGGACGAAACCTGTTCCACGTGACATATGAATCTGTATTTTCTTTAACGTTAGTAAAGGTCGTTGCTATCAAATACTTGCTTCCGCTTTTCGAGATATTATTCAATATCCCAATCAAATCGTTGATTTTCAAACGATGTAACAGTGTTCCGCTGATTATCAGGTCAAATGCTTCTTCTAGTATACTGTTAACAATGTCTAAATTCCTAAGCTGAAATCGCGTATTATCTGTATATGCGTCTATGCGCTCGTCGAAACCCGTAGCTGCATTGCTAATATGTGCGCATGTGTATTCGATATCACTCCGCGTTTTCAGAAAGGTGTCAAATAAAACAGAATCTACGCACTGCATGTCTAACACTTTAATACCCTCATTTCCCTCATTTCCCAGCTCCAGTTTAAGTCTATCTATAACGGAGTTCAGCAATCTGATCACGTGTTCCGATCCATCCGCGTCCGGACCAATCGCAATTGGCGATTGATCCGCTGTCGATTCCGGACCAACGCCACCTGGCAGCTGATTGAGGGAAGCTGCCAAACCAACGATCCGTTGAGAGTTCTCCGTCGTCGCTTCATTATCAACATCACCTATATGAGTAAAGGCAACATCAGGACCAGTGTCATAGTGTGGGTGATTAACCCTTTCACACATAAGCAACGGAATGGACTGTGCTATGTTAATATTCGGACTAATCCGAAATGCATTATTCATATATAACTAACGACTGCATATATTTGATGATTAAAAGTATGCAGAATTATTATACTGAATTTATTACATTATCACAACCAAAATGGCTGTGATAATATAATAAATTCAGTACAATAAAAATTAATAAATTTATCCTTAAACTGAAAATTTCTCCCTCAATGTATACTTTGCTAGATAAGTATACTTTGCAATGTTGGTGAAATAGACTGCTGATAAAGATGCCTGTTTACCTCTCATCAAGCGCAAAAGCGACGGCGCGATGACGTCACGTTGTTTCCGGCTCATAGGAATCGTGTTGTCTGTATGTTGTTGTCGTTGTTGATCGTTGTCTTTATGGATATCACGCGATGGCGCTTTTCTACCTGTAATCGCTTCCCACGTGACACAGTCGTACACGAGCCCAGGCTCAACCTGTTGTAATAGACCAGTCTTACACTACAGTCTGCGCTAATCTTGTCGATATTTTAATTTAGTTTTATTTCTAGATACGCGAATATCAGCTCTATTGGCTGAACCAGGGGGCTGCCGTTTGACTAAACTTCTTACGACTATAATGTTCGTAAGTGCAAATTTAGGATCTTCTGGAAATTTCAATTGATTGATTTACATTTATTCAACATAGCCCTATGCTAAATATATGTAAATCCACTAATTGTTTACAAGAAAAAAAGGTTAGTGTGAAATTTAGACTCGTAATTTTGCACTTACGAACATTTTAGTCGTACGAAGTTTAGTGAAACGGTCACCTGAGCTATAGCTCACGTTCAGCCAAACACATTTCTTGATCGCGAGTTGAGTTGAGACATATGGGCAAGACAAAGCATTATAATTAGTGAATTTGTCTGTTCGACAGCACGTTGCTTATTTTAAATTAATAATATCAATTTTCGACAAAATTTCACGAAATATAAAGAAGGCTCATTTTTGTTATTTTATAAAAAAATAATGTAATATTATCAGAAAATACTAGATGACCGCGGCCCGCATGTCGCGCCCGCCCAGGCTTTGATAATATCCCGAAAAACTTTAACCAAAACCTTTAACTAATAACCAAAAACTTTAACCAAAAGCTTTAACCCGGACGCACATACGGACGTACGTACGGACGGACGGACGGACGTACGCCAATGTACCGACTATATAGCGCTGTCCGCAAGCGGGCGCGACACAATTGTGTTTGCATTGTGGATATAGCATGTACACGATCCCTGGGCATGTTCCGCATTGACGTATGATCAGCGGAGGCAACTGTCAATGAGAAAAATAGCAAGTCAGTATCAGCCATTGCTGAGCTACATATGAGACAAGCCATGTGATTTTGTACCTTCGGACATCTGCGTAATTTCATGAAACACGTTTAAAAAATGTACATGAGCACTGAAAGTTTTGTAAATGCTTGACTTTATTTATGAAAAATATCGTAAATTTTGTAAACGTATTTATTGAAATTAAGCAGATGTCCGAAGGTACAAACTCACATGGCGTGTCTCATATCTGGCTGTGAAATGGGACTTATGGGATGTATGACCAGTGTACACTCTTGACCAAATAGTACACTGTTGTACCCTAATAGCGATCTATATAGAAGCATACCAGGTATTTCTTTGATAAAATAACGTACAATGAACTTGATCAGACTGTGCGGATGCACAGACTGATCTGGATCTACACTCGTCGCAAAACTCATAAGCCCAAGTTATCCAGTCACAGCAATGTGCCGCCAATCGAGCAAATGGTATTTACAGCAATTGAAATACATGTACGTCCTGACACTCGGGCACAGATACACTGTTGACTTACAAGCGAATCGTTCTTCTGAAAGCAACACGACAACTTTGCTGATTAAATAGAGAGAGAGTGAGAGAGAGGGAGGGGGGAGATGGAAGAGAGATTCAAGAGAGAGACATTGATGGGAGAGACATAGCTGTGAGAGAGATGGGAAAGAGAAATGGGAGAGACATAGATGGGAGAGATAGATGGGAGAGAGAAAGGTGCGAACTAAATAGATGTGCGAGAGAGATGTGTGTGAGAGAGAGAGAGAGAGAAAGATGGGAGAGAGAAATGGGAGAGACATATATGGGAGAGAGATATGGGACAGAGAGATGGGAGAGAAAGATTGGAGATAAAGAGATGGGGGACAGAGAGAGATGGGAGAGAGAACAAGCAGAGAGGTGGGAGAGAGAGATGGGAGATGGGAGAGGGATATGGGAGAGAGGTGGATAGAGAGAGATGGGAGATATAGAGATGGGAAAGAGACATGGGGGGAGAGATGGGAGAGATACATGGGAGAGAGAGCAGAAGAGGTGTAAGAGAGAGAGAGAGAGAAAGAGAGAGAGAGAGGAGAGAGAGAGAAGAGAGCGAGAGAGAGAGAGAGAGAGAGAGAGAGAGAGAGAGAGAGAGAAGAGAGGAGAGAGAAGAGAGAGAGAGAGAGTAGAGAGTAGAGAGAGATTAGAGAGATGGGAAGAAGTTAATAGAATAACACCGCATTAGCTTGGCATATTTCGTCAAACTTTTACAAAACTTGTGTACACAATCACATGGCTGGTCTCATATGGTGAATACGCGCCCGACTTACAACGTACTGTACTGTACGTCTTGTCGATGTAGACACAACCCGTTATGACCATACAGAGCACGATAATGGACCATCTTGGTGCATTGCCGCGGCGCAACAACGACGGATTGGACATCTTGTCTCTCCTATCAGCACCTGAAACTGATCATATCCATAGATAGATTACTACTTGTATTCCTCCATAAGCATGAAGAGTATAACACATACCAAATATAATTCAATATAGATATGCATGTTAAGCATGTTAAGTGAACACATATTTTGTAAACGCTGGACGGGACATGTGTTGTACTTAATGGACCTGCCGACTCTTGGAAGGAATGTTTCTGGAATTTCTTAACTACTTACGATGTGTGGATCCGTTAACATATATGTGGCTGTGACTGGAGAAATGGGCTTATGGGATGCCTGACTATTGTAGCTCCTGACAAATAGCACATTCCTGTAGCCTGATAACGATCTTTGTCCTACCGCAGATAAGTTTCCGGCTTTTGATTGGCTAGCTTGCTTGGTCATATATATGATATGACCTGCCAAGGCCGTCGGACATAGAGGAATTGCGATTCCCCTCCGGCGCCTCGCGTCCAATGAAGACACATTTTGCAAGCGTCTAGCGATTGCGAATTTTATTCCTCACTAAACACAATAAAACCCCGAATTGATCAATAAAAGTAAAAAAATTGTACACTCAAAACCAGTCTCTACTGTTTATTTTTCCATAAATATTCTTCGCTCATCAAAATATGAGCGAACAAGAGTGCCGCAAGTCACAAAATACGCCCGTCGAATATGGGCCGGACAGTGAAGATGCAGAAATGTGAAGCTGTCACAAAGGCAAGAAACATTAATGAGAATTTGAAAGTCTATAGCATTATTTCTTCATCTCGTTGTGCTAAATATGTGTACTAATTTAGGCAGAGATAGAAAAGTAGAGTGTAAAGTAGAAATGATAGGGAATTGGATACAATAATGTAGAAAAAATGGCTAAGTTAAAAAGGTGATCTTTTTGTTAAAAAATATGTTTTCGGCATAAAAATACTAAGGTGCACATCTTCAATATGTGTAGAAGACGTGTGTCTAGTTTCATAACGATCAACTGAACGGTTTCGGAGGAGTTATGTACACAAACTCTGTACCGTATATAGAATTATATAGAAAAATGTAGAAAAAATGGCTAAGTTAAAAAGGTGATATTTTTGTTAAAAAATATATTTTTGTCATAAAAACACGAAGGTGCACATCTTCGATATGTGTAGAGGACGTGTGTATAGTTTCAGAACGATCGACTGAACGGTTTCGGAGGAGTTGTGTACACAAACTCTGTACCGTATATAGAATTGTATAGAAAAATGTAGAACAAATGGCTAAGTTAAAAAGGTGATATTTTTGTTAAAAAATATTTTTTCGGCATAAAAACATTAAGGTGCACATCTTCAATATGTGTAGAAGACGTGTGCATAGTTTCAGATCGATCGACTGAACGGTTTCGGAACGCCCGCCCGCCCGCCCGCCCGCCCGCCCGCCCGTCCGTCCGTCCGTCCGACCGTCCGTCCGCCCGCCCGCCCGCCCTGCGGTAAAACATAATACGTACCGTTTTTCAAAAATGGTCGTATAAAAATTAGCCAAACTGTCCCGTTTAGTGTTTTCAAATCTCAACACACTTGGCTTCGTGACACGGCTATATTTAGGTCACAAACTATGAGTTCCTCGCACGAAACGCGGCGTAGCAATGACAGCGAATGTTTGGGAACCAGTCGAATTATTCTAGAGGCGCCAAAGGGAGAGCAGATCGATAGAGCAGTGGAATATAAATTAAATTACACGATATAAAAAAACTGTCATAAAGTCGTTTTCGATGGATTTCTTACTCCATATTTAGTTTGTTTTCGTTTAATAAAAAAACAAAATGTTAATTTATGCCTTTATATTAAGACTGACGGTAGACAATGGAATCTCGGAATTATTTTTCTTCCTGAAAAAAATGCAAAGATCAAAAGAAGAGATATGTTTATACGGCCAAATAAAGGATCTGCGGTATGACAAATACGTTATTGTGATCCTACACAGGCTATATGGTGTAATATTGCCCGTCTGGAGGTATGTTCACCCGAGGCGATATCGCCTCGGGTGAACATACCTCCAGACGGGCAATATTATACCATATAGCCTGTGTAGAATCACAATAACTTATAATATTGCTTGTTAGAAATATGACGGGTGTTTCGTTGATGGAATTGCGAACGGTGCAAATCTTGATCAGACTGTGCGGGTGCACAGGCTGATCGGAATAAACATTGGTCCTAACACCCATAAGTCCAATTTTCCTGTCACGGACACATATTATCACCGAATGTTTTAAACTGCTATTTCATGTAGCATTTGTTGTGGACATTAAAATAGTTATAAAGTAGTTTTAACTGTTATTGTCACATTTCGCTAAAGTGGTAGTTCTACTGAACCGGAAATGTCAAGTATATTAAAGAGACAAAGTACCTTGGTCACATGGGTTGGTGTGGGCATGGGTGCGGCCACAGGCATTCGGCGTGTTTTGGCTTTCATCGGTATAACTCTATATATGTGAACAATGCTTCCAACTTTGGTCGGACACTACCTCGTATTTATAACAAATTCCGCGATTGTATTAACGCTAATGTGAATATTATGGCGAAAAGTGCACACGTTCATTTTAGAATTATTGTTATCTTGCTAAAATAACATAGTTAGAACACAATTATGCAAAGAATATCGAACTACAGCTGCTTTTCCTCGGTCGGACACAACGTCGTATCATAACAAATGAAATAATGTGTTTCATGCTCTAACGTCAATATTGTAGTGGCAAGTTCATATGATCAATTGAGAATTATCGTTATCCTGCAGAAATACATAGAATAAATAGAAAATTACAATAATTGTTAAACATGTTATTTTGTTATGATACGAGGTCGTGTCCGACCAAAGTTGGAAGCCTTGTTCATATATACATGAATAGAATTACACCGATGAAAGCCGAAACACGCCGAATTCCTGTGGGTGCTGCGGGGATAAATATAAGAATTATGAAAAAACATGTACATGAAGCTTCAAGCGAATTTCTTATACAGTAAGGAAGTTATAGAGGAATAAATTTACTGAAAAGAAATTTAAAATCCACTCAGACAACAGGAATGTTCAAAGTTATTTGACCTTGAATTTGGGCACGGTGGGAGCATGGGTGTGTGTGTAGTTCTGAGTACATAACTCTACTGTCTGTTTCACGAAACCTGCCCAAATGTTACGGCTATATAAATAATGCAAAAACAATATATGTTTTCGATAATATTAAATCATAGCAAAATTTAAGAAAGAGCCTACTTTTTATTTCATGAAATTTGGTCCAATATTGATTTTATTGCGAAAAAACAATTTCCACATGTTAAGAGTTAAGATGTCTATGGGGATTTAACATGGGGAAATGTTTCTAATTTCAGAAATAGTGAACCGATTTTCAAAATGTAACTTTTGTTTTCTTAGTTAGATCATTTCCAAGCTATCTAGCTAGATTTCAGAATCAATTTCTTTTTCGTTTTTCGACTCCTCCAGGTTCTCCACCTCTTTTTTCCCCATGTTAAATTCCCATAGACAACTCACTTTCACGAAATAAAATGAACTTCAAGGCTCATTCGTAAATTTTGAATTTAATATTATCGAAAAGAATATTGTTTTTGCATTGTTAATATGGCCGAAGAAATTTGGGCAGGTTTCGTGAAAGAGACAGTAATTACATTTCATTACATTCATTACATTGAGTTATGACAAAGCTGTATTTCCAAACTTGTGTTTGAGGCGTTCTTTGTTTACTTTCTACTTCGTAAAGAGTTAGTCGAGAACATCACCGACCCAATCAAGTTGGGTTGTGTTGGCTGCTATTTGTCTATTGGCATTTAATATTTTTCAATACAGCTGAACATATACAGCATCTAACAGTATAAACACTTGGATTGAACCCTAGTTTACATTTACAAACATACACCAGCTTTATATTGTTGATTTCAATACAACTTTTTACCCAAAAAATATTTTCTCTCAAATATTCATGAATTTTGTCAATGAAAATGATTTTTTTTATTTCTATAAACAATAAAAGCTTAAAATATTTCGCAACTACTATTTACATGCATATTGAAATAACCCACAAGTTATTTAATTTAAAAATATGTAAATTGATACTTTATCACTGTTTTTGAAGTTTCCACTGGAAATTGCCACTTTACAAGAGTAAGCTATCATGACTGTATATCAAAACAGTCATGAAGTCAAGACTAGTCGAGAGTGACCTAAGAATTTTGCCAATACACACTTTATTAGGTAAGTTTAATGTAATATTTTTGTCTCATATTGTATAATTTTATCTCAATAGCAATATAGCGAACTATGGACGTGAACACCCCGCAGATTACTGCCATATGTTAGTGCGCGAAATGGAAACGTTATTCCACACTTTTATACCGTTGACTGTGGTTTCGAGATGTAGCGCAACATGTTGCCTATAAAGCGGACAATGTACAGCTATGGTGGGTGGTAAATTCAATTATGGATGTTGACAAACGTGCACATGACGTTGAAGTGAATCGTACAGTAAATAAGTTATTGCAGAATTAATCTACTGAACAGGAGAGTTAAAATATTGTGAACCGGAAATTTCATAGTCATTTGACCTTGACATTGGGCACGGGCTAGCATGACTCGGGTGGGAAATGAAGATTTGAATGTTTACAAACATGCACATTGAAGCAAATCGCTAATACGATATAGACGTTATAGCACATGATTGACAGATCATACCCAAGCAAGATAAAACATACCCAATTTTAATCTGATATTAAATATCCAAGGCAGGACACTGGCCATCTTTTCAACAACGGAAGTGGTACTAGTATACATTGGACCTGGCTCGCTAATTTCAGTAATTGTAACGCGCGAGAAGGCCGGGAACCTGCTGGTCCCGGCCTTCGCGCGAGTTACAATAATTATTACTGAATTAGCTAGCCGGGCCCAAGGTAAATACTCCACTTCCGTTGGTTGAAAAGATGGCGAGTGTCCTACCTTCTAGATATTTAATATCAGAATAAAGTTGGTATGATTTAAATAGGCTTTTCTCGTTCATACCACAAAGTGCCTGTGAGACAGACGGGCGGACATACTGACAGACAAACAGACGCCAGTTGCATGCCTACGCTACGCGAAAGAATAATACGAATATAGAAACTAAACTCTTACCTGGCTTCCTTTAGTACATTAATGTTTGGAGGCCATACGTACACAGCCGTATGTGTACACATGTACCTACCTATACGTACAGCACGGACTGGACACGGTTGACAAGCGAACAACAGTAAATCACCACTCGGTGAAAAACCGTATGAATCAAAGGGTTTAATCCTGATTGTCCCACATTTGAGTGTCCAGTAGTCCTGGGGCCCGTTTCACTAACAAATCTTAGTTTGTTCATAAGTTCGAAATTAAGTTATAACTTATGACAAAAGTTATGACCGACTTAAGTCATTGCTTATTTGGTTTCACAACACAAACTTAAGACGGTCATAACAAGTCCGTCATAAGTTACAACTTAGTTATTGTGTACAGCTTTGGTATGTGCCGCGCGGGTTCGATTCCATTTTATAAATTTTGCTTAGATTACCTCATTTCTCCACCTCGGCTCACATGGGGGCATCCATCTTTGTTTATTTCATAAGTTCAGACTTAAATATTTAAGTTATAACTTAAGACTGCTAGCTACCTGTCTTAGTTTTCCATCGTAAATTTCGATTGTCGTTCTTGCTACGATGTTTTGTGAAACGGACTAAGCACGTACTCCGGACTTAAGTTATATTTTATGACAAACGTACTTGCTTAGTTCGTTAGTGAAACGGGCCCCTGATTGTCCCACATTTGGTTTTTACAGGTAACTGGATTTTGCAGATTTCAGGCTATAGTCTTTTTCAATAAAGTAACATTGTATGCCAGTTATACTTGTATATATGTAAATATAAATAAAATAAATATATTAATGAAAAATAAAGTGGCACACAATTTTGTTATACGTTTTAGTTTAAATTAGTGTTTCAAAGTGTGTATTGTTAAAGGTCCCCAGGGTCTCCGGTTTGGAGATGTTCCACTGTAAATCAGGTATTTTACCATTCTGATACGTAAATGGATGCTTTGCAATCATGAAAATACATTATCATCTAAGGTAAATGACAAAGAAACCCATCAAAAAGAAGATTACAGATGTTATCTTGGTGTTCGGTTCCACTGTATATATCACACGGGTTTTAAAACAATTATTCTGTTCCTTGAATTGAATTGAATTGAGACTTCACCAGTATGTAACATAGAATAGTGCATAGCGACATTATAGGCCATTTCTGTTGAAATTAAACTGTTGAAGTCATTAACCTACATCATTGTGAATATCATTTTACATATATGTATATCAATTTAATTCTATAACATGGAATATGTATATGTTTTATAAAATGACAGCATCGTAAATTATAAGGAATCATTTCTTATTTATTTTGCTTATATTTAAGGGTAGGAATTGACTCGAAGACCTTCCCCCCACAAGGTTATAAGGAAACATACATTAAGATTAAAAATACATTAAACATTCATAAATCATAAGGAAATATACCTTAAGATGAAATAAAATAACCTTGACCTTGACACAGAAGATGCCTCTATGTGTATGACATGATGCATGAAGCTACTATGGAGCTTTATAAGGGACATGAGAAGAGAAAAAAATGTTCTGACAAATTTGATTTCGTTCTAACGAATTCTAATTGGTTAGAACGTGTTCCAATTCGTCCTAACGCTTTCCAATTCGTTCTAACGCATTCCAATTCGTTCTAGATAAAGATTTCCAATTCGTTCTAACGATTTCCAATTCGTTCTAACGAATTCGAATTCGTTCTAACTATTTCAATTATTTCGTTCTAACGAATTCAAATAAGTTATAACGCATTCCATTTCGTTCTAACGCATTCTAATTCGTTCTAACCAATTCGAATTCGTTAGAACGCATTCCAATTCGTTCTAACGCATTCCAATTTGTTCTAACGATTTCGAATTCGTTCTAACGAATTCGAATTCGTTCTAACGCATTCGAATTCGTTCCAACGATTTCAATTATTTCGTTCTAACGCATTCAAATTCGTTAGAACTAAATAATTGAAATCGTTAGAACGAATTGGAATGCGTTAGAACGAATTTGAATTCGTCAGACATGGACACAAATAGAGTGTTAGTGTTGTACAAAATGGATATGATTCATAACAAAAAGTTACCGGCATTCATGACTAGATTACATTTATCTGCACATACTTTACGTATTGAAACTGTTTCACTTTGTACAACATGTTATATTAGTATATCCAAATTACAGAACACGAAGAGCTAGACCCGCGCTTATAGAGCTTTCTGAGCACATAATCGGGACGTGAACGCGGGGTCGAGATGGGTGATTGGTCGTGCCTGAGCATGGCTCAGCATTGGCTGATCTCTCTTCCCGACTTCGGTCGCGGGAACGAGATGCGTGATCGGAAATATTAGAAACTGTATAGTTTACGTCAAATAAAATATTCTTCTATAACTGTAATAGCTTCTTTATTAAAAGTTTATTATCAACTTCTGTTTTTCATTTTAATCCTGTATCTCCAACTTGAAAGTGGAAACAGAGCATAGTACAAATAACCCTAGGGCTATGCTATTACCTGTAAGAAAATCCTGATTGTCCCACATGGAAAATGACCAGATTTAACAAATGTGGGACAATCAGGACGACACCAATCAAAGTGTACACGACAACCAACATCACACACACATGCACTTTGTGGTATGAACGAGAAAAGCCTCTTTAAATCATATCCAATTTTACTAGTTACATTTTGAAAATTGGTCCACTATTTCTGAAATTAGAAAAAGTTCCCCATGTTAAATCCCAATAGACATCTTCCCTGACCAAATTTCACGACATAAAAAGAAGGCTCATTCTTAAATTTTGCAAAAACAATTTGCAAAAATTTAATATTATCGAAAAAAATATTGTTTTTGCATTGTTTATATGGCCCTAAAATTTGGGCAGGTTTCGTGAAACAGACAGTAGTCTTACATGTATAGTAGAAGCGAATCATCTCCAAATATACATGTGAAATTTTCATGTAGTGTCACACTACACTATATACACACGAAGCAAACATCATTTAACACGATTTTCACTACACGAACAATCGTATAATTATGTGATTATGACTGGAGAATTAGGGCCTCTGGGATTAGCAACCAGAGTAGATCCAGATCAAATAGCACACTCGTGTAGCCTGATAACGATCTATATTGCCTGTTATAAGCATGACGTATGTTCCATTGATGGAATGGCAAACGGTGCAGTTCCTGATCAGACTGTGGGGATGCACAGTCTGATCTGGATCTGTACTGTTTTAAAAAAAAATCCCCATTTCTCCAGTCACAGCCACATATCAGGGGCTCGTGTATATTCCTCGCCATTGACTTCATTATCTAACCATTAAAGTAATGAAAATTGACTCGTCATACGTATTCCATTGTGTCAAGCCATATATATATAATAGGTTGAAACATGTACATCAGTGAGACAACCATGGTGTGGTTTTGCACATGAGAAGAAGAGCTATGATAGTTGTCGTAAATGACGTCAAAAGTTTACGAAAGTCTCAGAACAAATGCGGAATTATATTCATTTGCTCTGAGAATTTCGTCAACTTTTGACGTCATTTACGACAATTATCATATTTTTTGTTATTCGTCTACTTTCAACATCATTTACGGAAAATATCGTCAATGTTCTTAAAATAAATTCCTGGGACACCGCACATCCTCTTAGGTATACAATCATATGGCTCGTTTTACCTGTTATTACAGATGTTGCTGTTAGGACTAATGTGCCACAGTGTGGCAGGTGTACTGATGTGTATAATGGGTACGTATAACCGCATTATATTCTAAAGAAGCAAGAAACCAAAACATGTACCCGAGGGTCGAATCCCACCTTTTTTGTATTGTAATGTATATTGTTATTTGTAATTCATAAATAAATATTGTTTAAACCAACCTGGGATATTGGGATTCTGATAAGGATGAATCCCATCGTTAGATTTACCCGTTACATACTCCCAATAAACCGCCCACCACTAGCTGTGTCTCTACGGAACTCCACAGGGGACTTAGAATTATTTTGTTTATTAATTCGTTCCCACGAAATAACAATTCGTTCCCTCAATTTAACAATTAGTTCCCACGAAATAACAATTCGTTCCCACGGGGAACGAATTGCTATATCGTGTGAACGAATTGTTAATTCGAGGGAACGAATTGTTAAATTTGAACGAATTGTCATTTCGTGGGAACGAATTGTCAAAACGAGGGAATGAATTGTTAAACTGAGGGAACGATTTGTTATTTCGTGGGAACGAATTAATAAAAAGAAAATCCATTCACCTGCGAGGGCTCCGTATGCGATGGGTAATTTAACGATCGGGGTTAATCCTTACTGGAATTCCGATTGGTTTGGCCCTCACATACGTCTTTGGCATTTTGTATGTGACATTTGAATCTGGTTATACCCCTTATGTGAGTATTGCGATTATTCGTAATCTTATTCTAGGAACGGGCCAAGTGACTTGGTGTGGAATGGACCTGGCACCAGGTCAGGTTATTCTAATTTTCTCGATGTAAATATTCCGTTCCGATTTTAGGATCCCCCCCCCCCCTCTTCCAATGCAGCAGTACCAATTATGTTTGTTATGTCCCGGTTTCTACAGCCTGTGATACTAAGCCACATGTTAGAGAGAGGATGTATATAAGCTTGCTTTCAATCCAATACCATTTGTATAACTAGAGGGTTGTTTTTCAGACAAAAATATAGGTCTCCCCCCATACCAACACTGCATGTTATCAAAACTTGGAAAATTAGAATTTAAGGCAAGAACAGCAAATATGTAAGTTTTTTTCTGCGTAAGTTAGCTGTATATTGGGAGATAATTAAAGAAAAAGAGACACCATATGCAATTTCCACTTGTCAATGGCCATAACTCTGCCAATACTTCATGAATCCGCATCAAAAACACAGGTGCACAACTGCAAACAGTGACAAACGTTCCTGTAAAACTAAATACGCGCGACACAAATTTGTGATGAAAGTTGTGATGCCGACAAAATATTAAATTGTCTCTAAGTCAAGGGTCATTACTCCATCCTTACTGGATGATTCCGCAAACACCGTGCACAACTACACATGCTGATTAACATTCCTATATAGTTGCATGCCTGTGACTTAATGAGTTACCAGCGACACAAGTTAAAAATCAACACTTTTCACTAAGTCAAGTGCCATAACTCCGCCCATACTCTATGAATCCGCATTACAATCACAAGATGCACGACTCTACATGTTGATAAACATTCCTATAATGTTTAATGACTACATAGCTCAAATAGTTTTTTTTCAGTTATGTACGGCACAAGTTAAAATCGCCACTTTTCACTAAGTCAAGGACCATAACTCTGCGAATTCTGGATGAATCCGCATCTAAAAAGCCATGTGCAACTTCACATGAGGACAATATTCCTGTAAAGTTTCGCGACTCTAACTCAATTACTTTTGGAGACACGCACGACACAAATTTTGTGACGGACGAACGGACAGACAGACGGACGTACCAACAATTTGGGTTTATTGGGTATTTCAATTGTTTTAAGAGCAAACAGAAAAGCCCCTAGACATCAATAGAATTTAGGAGCTAACGGAATAAATCAAAGGAATATTTTGTGTTAGGCCACGCCCCTATACCTCTTAAACCGACGAACGTTGGCCCGGACAGACGGACAACCATGTCAAAAGCAATATATCTCCCCATATTTGGGGAGACATAATTCTGTATATACTCCTGTTGATGCCTTACTTGT
This sequence comes from Conchocele bisecta, assembly GCA_029237695.1. NCBI lineage: Eukaryota > Metazoa > Mollusca > Bivalvia > Lucinida > Thyasiridae > Conchocele > Conchocele bisecta. The sequence goes on along the minus strand of CM055273.1, from coordinate 17,826,938 downwards.
AAAGTATATACCAATACAATATGTTTAAACCAATCATATGTGCGTGGTCCACCCATGCGTCGATATCTACACATGAGTGAAGTTTGAAGACAATATTGTAACTGGTACATTTATTCGAGTTGGAACTCTGCTCGTTCCAATGATACTCGTGTTAACCGAGTTGCTACACGGGAGTTACAACGAAAACGCCCAAATAATCAGTAGTAATACTTAAAGGTACATGCCCACTCAGTAGGCACACAATGTTCTTATATCAGAGACATCATCTGAGACATTTTCTGGCAAAATAAACATTCATTCACCATTACCCCGCGTATTAATTGGCATCATTATACATTTTATATCAGACGTAAATTTATGCACTGATATCAGGGGCGATAACCGTGTTTTATTAAAATACTAACGGATATTACTGTTTATTCTCTGTATTTATTGTTTGATGTGCAATGATCATACTTTATAATCTGTCGAAAATATTATTTTTTAGGTGACGCATTTAATTAATATACATTGTAAATAATTAAATGAAAAGTCATGCAGAGCATGATGTTATTAGCCGATCAAATCAGGGTTCCATATATGTCCACATTTTAGTAGTTAAGGAATCTGAGGGAAAACTCAGAGAAGTGTTGATTTCCTCCCCAACCACATTCTCCCAGTTATATTTAGTAAATTACTATGGATTTGCCATTTACTTGGCGGCCATTTTGAGTTTTCTGACAATGGAGTATATCAACTGCAATATTATTCCAGTTGAAATAATTAACCTTTGAACATAGGTGAAGGCGCTTAGCATTACACAAATATGTAGCAAGTCAGCAGAAATCTCATAAATACTCGAATTTTGGCGGCCATCTTGAAAATATGATAATAATATACTGAATACTAGTGTAGTTTACGTAAATTCCTTTAATATATCCATCTGAAATGTTTTTGAACAACTTACACCGATTTCCAAGTTAAGGACCATGACCTACCTATTAGCTCATATATTGGCAATTTTCGACTTCCGTCAAGCATAAAGTTCAATGACCTTGAATTGATCTTGAACTTGGTTTAAAAAATGGCACCCGGAATTTTTGGAAACCTTATACATTCAAGTTTATAAAAACACCGGGTGCCATAAATTAACACGAGGTGCCGGAATCTTATATATATACCTATTGACCAGACTGTAGAAAGATGCCAGAATTTAAGAAAAACAAGCGTGTAAAAAGGTGATTAATTTGGTGTGCAAGTACTGTATGTGAACTTCAATGTATATATTGCCAATGCAGATATACTGTCTGTATAATCGAGACGCACCATGTGATTGTGTACCTACAAACATGTGCTCAATTTCATGAAATATGTTGAAAGTTGATGAAATTCTCAAAGCAAATGCGGAATAGAATTCCGTATTTGCTGTGAAAATTTCGACAACCTTCGGTGTCATTCCAGGAAAATAGTTTGTAATTTGTTTATGAAATTACGCCCATTTTTGTAGGTACAAAACACATGGCGCATCTTAATTATCATTATTACACTGGTGCTGCACTCCGCGCCGGTGGAAAATGTAAGACAATCCACTTGAAAAATACAATATGCGCCATTATAAAATGTTTCTAGATGAGTGTTAAAAAATCAGTAAAATTGCTACTCGTCTTTAAACATTTTTTTACAATTAATGGCGCCTATTGTATCTTTCAAGTGGATTGTCTTGAAATATTTCCATCGGCACGGAGTGCAGCACCAGTGAAGTAAGTGGACTGTTTCTCTAACGGTGCATCACAAATATAGAAAAGTAAATGTGACCGTGGCTTGAGAAACAGGCCTTATGGGGTTTGATCAATCTGGATATTTATCTGCTAGCACACTCCTGTATGTGAATGTTCAGGCCGATCTGTGCCTACACTGGTCATAATACCATTGAAAGGAAGTAACTTATGCTTATTATGAGTGTTTATACTTTATTATTACATGTGATAATCATGATAATGGAATAAATGTTAAGTATACATGTTCAGCTTCTATTAAAAATGGTTTTGAATTGGGATATGTATATGATTTTAATTGCAAAAGGTGCCAGCAAATCTGATGAAGAAATTCCACACCCCTGGCCCAGGAATACCAATTCAGCGATTTCGGTCGGCTGCCGGTATGGTACAGATAAACAGGTCGGCTGGCGGTCGGTATAGTCGACTATGCCGACCGACAGACAACCTGTTTACCGGTACTATGCTGGTAGCCGACCGAAATCGCAGAATCGCTAATTCCTTGCAATCAATAGAAAAGTAAATGTTTGATGGCGAAATAAGTGAATCAGAAAAAGAAGATTTCAGTATTTACAAAAGGACACGAAGAAGTGCAAGGACCAGTGTAGATCAATTTGGTTCAGTTAAAATCAACACTTGAGTCACACAAATTTACTATTCCACACGAAACGGTAACAATTTTGTCAGTGACCGTCTTACCAAACTTTTCCTTATTCATGAGACAATTAATGGGAAGACAACCGTTCAATATAGTATATTTCTGTCGAACTGAACCAATAACCCGTTCCACATGTATTCTTGAGTGGGCAAGTTTACGGGTTGATTCCACGTCCAGAGGGGATAGCTGATCACGACCTTTCGTAAATGCTGGAATCTTCACTTCTGTAGCTACCGAGCCAACACTGTCCTTGACATCAAATCCTCTGTTAGCCAACACTAAATCCCCAGGTAATAACTTGGACAGGAAGTCACTGTTCTCTTTCACAAACTTGTCACTCACACGACCACCCCATGCTTTCGATATGAAGGACACACTGCCCTGAGGAGTAATTCTAATTAGAAATTTCACAGTGTGGTGGTGTTTGTATGAAGACCAGGTTTCAGCTCTGGCTTTCAAACCACTCAATAAATACCTCAAAACAATCAATTATCACTGCACACATGTGGCCGAAGTACTTCCTAAATTCCATTGGCATGGTTTTTCTCAATGTCTCGCGCTCTGGCCATCTTATGAGTTTCTTTAGCCGCTTGTACATACATGTATATGACAGAACTATTGCAATATGTTCATTTCATAATACTAACCTTCATGTATGTGGAATTAGTATATAAAATGTACCATATTATGAACAGCTACATGTAAGTGCGAATCAGATCTGATTCACTACTCCGCAGGGGAAACCTATGGAAGGTACCATAACTCTGTGTACGTACGATACAGGAGTACATGTATTCTGCTGTTACTCCCCGCAACCAGCCCAAAATTTACGTAAATTATTATTTAATACATTTAAAAGATTTTGTCTGTTTAATGACTATTGTATATTTCTAATTCAATGCCTATGTCACAGGTCGAGAAAAATGTGCACTGGCCCTGGGCTCGAACCCGGGGCATCTGGTTTACCTACCATCGCTCTAACCGAGTGAGCTATCCGGGCATGAATACAAAATCTTCTCCCCAAAATAAGTAACTCTAGAATACTCCTGTATCGTCCGTACGTAGAGTATTCTGCAGAGTAATTCCCGCAAGTAATTTGTACCCACTTGTTTTGTGGACAAATGGGTATATTCTGTTTGTCACAAGTGTCCGTCCGTACATACGTCTCCCGTCCGTACATTTATGTCCGTCCGTCATGTTTTCTTGTCAGAGGTAAAGCTTTTAAACCATAATAGACATGATGTATTTCGGTGGGAACAGCAACTCGTGCAACCTACTACCCTACCATCCGTAGATGGGCGGTACAGGAGTAAATTGCAAGTTACTACAGGGCACAAACATTCTTGAAATATGTATTCGTCCTTACTTTGACCGGAAAGGCAAAATTAAGAAATCTACATTACAAGAATTGAAATGTCCACTCGTCCTGCAGGCCGTGCCCTGTACTATTCGCAACTATGATAGATGGAGACTTGAAATGTTTTGAAATCGAAGAGGCGTGAAATGCAATTTCCTGCATTCTCAGGGTCCAGTCTTGAGGGCCCAAAGGGCCCGATGTTGCTAGGGGGGTCGGGGCGTGCTCCCCATGAAAGTTTTGAAATCTAAGAGGCGTGAAACGCCATTTCCTGCATTTTCAGCAAGTTTGAGGATGAGAAAATGTAATTATTGAGGGGGCCATTCCCCCCCCCCCGCCCAACAAAATTATTGGGGGAGGGCGGGGGCAGGCCCCCACTTCCGCCGCCCCCGATATGAGCAAGTTAAAATCGAGTTCAAAGACTTAGCTCGGGAGATCCGTACACAACACGTCGCTATGGGCATATTTTAAGGAGACGATAGCATTCGTGTTTATGTTTTCAATAACCTGTTCTGATGCAATGACAGATGCCGCGAAAATACTTGGAACCGGAATTAGTATTGTAATGCATTGTGGGATGACTTGCACTGGTTTGCTTAATTTAACCAGTGGTTAAATCTTCCAGAAACTGGTTAGTTAACCATATGGTTAGCGGGTTTTATACAAACGGTTAACCAGTCTGGTGAACTAACCACGCTGGTTAAAATTTAACCAGTGGTTAGGCGCTAACCAGTGGGTTAATTTAACCAAGGTTCATACAATTGGCTGCTGTCCGTTTTTCCAACTACAACTCGCTGTTATTTGGAACTACTGTCTGTTTATTTCCATCAACAAGCTGTTCGTTAGAAATAACAGCTCATTAGCTGCAAATTAAATAACATTAAGATTACATTCGCTGAAGATTGGTAATTTGTTTTTAATTATTGCTACGTCATCTAGGATCGTATAATTAGTGGTGACTGGTGGTGTGATCGGGTAATATAGGATTGCAATATAGGATACAGGTTATACCCTTGGGCAATATTCATTTGTCGTATTGCTGCGTAATCCAGGATATAGGTTATATGTGTAGGTTATTTTGTTTGTATGTGGATGTATGCATGAGTTCCGCAGCGTGCGATATTGCGAGACTTTAGGAGCGCAATACCGTTGCGCGGCGAAACGAGTGGCATTTATCCACATACAAATCAAATAACCTTTTCATTATATACTTAAATCACCCGCACTTTATTTGCGCATGAAAAAACTTATACAAAACATAATGAAAATACACAAATTAGTGGTGATTTAGAAGGAACTATTTTGCGCGGTGAAGCGTAGGTCCGGCACTAACCAATATGAACTCACGAGACGTCAATATGGAAAAATATTGACGTCTTCCGTTGCATGTGTTTCAATGGGAAACGAAATTACGTATATAATAATGGGTGTTGACATGTGGGTGTGATCGGGTAATATAGGATTGCAACCAAGCTAATTCCCTAACGGGTACAGGTTATACCCTTGAGAAATTTCAACCAGTAGCCTATTCCATCAAAATTGCAAAGCATACTTATCTAGCAAAGTAAACTTTGAGGGAGTAATCATTTATTTTCCCCGAAAAGCATTATTTGATATAGAACTAACGATTGCATAGATTTGATGATTAAAAGTATTCAGAATTATTATACTGAATGTATTACTTTATCACAGCCAAAATGGCTGTGATAATGTAATAAATTCAGTATAATAAAAATTAATAAATTTATCCTTAAATTGTGCGATTACATTTTGTTATCAATTCAGTCGTAACGATGTTCCTTCACGTTCATGTATGTTGTTATTACATCTTGAAAAAAGGAAAATGTATCTACATGTATTTACAAATCTATTTATAGAGATCCGGTCCTATGCTATATTTCAGCGTTTACTTCTTACTGAATAGCACACATAATGAGTTTTGCGAACGGAGTACACCCAGCTCAGACTCCACTGAACGCAATAACATTAATAAGTGTGAAAACATGAATCTGGCAAACAATGTGCCCCGGATCAGATTGCTCCTTTTCATAACAAAGCATGATACATTCGCCCGTTTCCCAGCAATAAGGCTCTAAGCTATAACAATTACGAAAACTATAAACCCCTCTACCATACTTAAAAGATAGGAACAGACTCGCTGGATACATATTAAATCAATAAATCATATCGAAATAACACGAACGAGGTAGATAATTCATGTTTTGTAACTGGCTTCAAATCGCCTGAAAGTCGTCATCTTGGATAGCCGTGATGTCACAGTGCTGGGCCGTGTACAAGCACATCACCTAATCGGTAAAATGGGAGCTGATCAAAACGGCCCCGGGTCAAAACGATCCCAGTTAAAAACGGCACCTATCTTACCAAAACATCTCCCCAGTTTTAATTAATATATAAATCAGATTAATAAACTAACAAAATCGACCTCGTAATACGAATGTTGATAAAACCGAACTATTCTAGTTCTGTATATTTTGTCCACAAGTCAACACTTGTTGTTCACACCTTTATCCAGACGCGTGTTACATATCTACCATTAATAGTTCTAACTAAGCCATGCTTATTGTGCTTACAATCAGTGCAGACCCAGACTAGTCTGCACCCTGTGCTGTCTGATCAGCGTATGCACTGATATTCATCCAGTCAAACAATCATTACAATCTGCAGTATAATACATTACTCACGAATTGAAACGATCATATCCATTATAAAGGACGATCTAATGCACTGGTATGTTTTCTTATGTACCATACTGAAATTTTAGTAACACTTTTGTGGGAGATTTCCACCTTAAAATAAATATGACCTATACTGGTCCATTACAAAACAGACAGGATCATGTTTGCAACCATTAAAATATAGTCTACAGTACGATACCGTACCATACAATGGCAAATGAATGGTGTAGTCCCTTATCAGATTTTATTTTATTTACTTGCTGTATATAACTGAAATGAAAGAAACATTAAATTTTGCCAAACCAAGAAGCAGGATCTACCTAATGAAATATATAATTCTTATGACACAGCAACAAGTGGTGTTTTCTAATGTACTGTGTAAATATGTTTTACGACCAGCAAAAACATCCATGGGGCTAACCAGGGGACTACAATATCTTTCAGATGGCAGTATATGACACTCTTTGATGTGGAATATGGTTTACTATCTTACTAAACCTGGCATATTGTCCTTGCCACAAGTATAGAGATAGATCAGCTTGCAAAAGCAGCAGTCTGATAATGGTATGGACAATTTGCACAGTCTGATCAGGATCGGCACTGTTCCCATTTCCATCAATGAAACAATTGTCCTGCTTCGAAGCAATATGTATCGATACCAGGCTACAGAAGTGTGATATTTGATCAGGAGCTATACTGGACACACATCCCAAAACCCCATTTCTCCAATCACAGCCACAAATGTGCAGTCCCCGTTAAACACCCCTGGTGGCATATACACAACCGCGCCGTGACAGAGTTGTAAAGCGTATCATGTGATTTTAATTGAGGCAGACTAAAATCGCCATGGAGTAGAGAGCGCATAAATAATGGAAATTTAAAACCAAATATCTGTGGGATTATAATAAATAAAAGTCAAGTAATGCCACGATATGTCTTTAATATAGCTATATTGTAACGTCCCTATGTCGTATCCGTCTTCAGCAATACGGTATAAACCATAATATTTCCTGTTCACGCAGGGGGTTGGTAGCGGGCCCTCGTGAATCGGGGTTGGGAAATTTAACGACTATATCTACTTGGCAATGAAAAGACGACAGTGACGAGATTTTAGTAACATCTGATATTTTGATAGTAGTTCTAACATGCAGTATTACTCAACGTGTACAATTAAAGAGTGGTGACAAACTATGATAACAACGATGAGGGTGATCTGATTATGGACAGATAATGACTAATATGAGATGTACACATGGCAAGATACAAAAGCACAACAGGCGACTGTGGGAGTAAGCAGACTCAAGAAAGGATATTAGCACGGACTAGATTTATGCTAAAATCTGGCGGAAAATCACACTAACGCAAACCCAAGTCATGGTGGGGGAATCACGAAGCTGGGGTTGGGAAATAATGCTGGGTGGGGGAGTCACACAGCGGGGATCACGAAACTGGGGGTGGGAATAATGCTGGGTGGGAAGAGTCACACAGCGGGAATCACGAGCTGTGGGTGGGAAATAATGCTGGGTGGGGAGTCACACGGGGGTGGAAAGCGGGATCACGAGCTGGGGGTGGGAAATAATGCTGGGTGGGGGAGTAACACAGCGAGGATCACGAAGCTGGGGGTGGGAAATAATTCTGGGTGGGGTAGTCACACAGCGGGGATCACGAAGCTGGGGGTGGGAAATAATGCTGGTGGGGGAGTCACACAGCGGGGATCACGAAGCTGGGGTGGGAAATAATGCTGGTGGGGGAGTCACACAGCGGGGATCACGAAGCTGGGGGTGAAATAATGCTGGGTGGGGTCACACAGCGGGGATCACGAAGCTGGGGGTGGGAAATAATGCTGGGTGGGGGAGTCACACAGCGGGGATCACGAAGCTGGGGGTGGGAAATAATGCTGGTGGGGGAGTCACACAGCGGGGATCACGAAGCTGGGGTGGGAATAATTCTGGGTGTGGGGGAGGGTCACACAGCGGGATCACGAAGCTGGGGGTGGGAAATAATGTTGGGTGGGGGAGTCACACAGCGGGGATCACGAAGCTGGGGGTGGGAAATAATACTGGGTGGGGGAGTCACACAGCGGGGATCACGAAGCTGGGGGTGGAAATACTGCTGGGTGGGGGAGTCACACAGCTGGGATCACAAAGCTGGGGGTGGAAATAATGCTGGGTGGGGGAATCACACAGCGGGGATCACGAAGCTGGGGGTGGGTAAATAATGCTGGGTGGGGGAGTCACAGCGGGATCACGAAGCTGGGGGTGGAAATAATGCTGGGTGGGGGAGTCACACAGCAGGGGGGTCATGAAGCTCAAATTGGGAATCGTATAGCAATGGGGAAAAAGTGGGTGGGGTAATGGGATATTGGCATTATTATGGTTCCAGCCAATATTAATAATCAATAATGCCAGACTGACGTTCAAATCATCACATCTCACGACTAACGGACCATTGGTAACATCGTCGGTGAGTAATGTTTAAGGGGGGGGGGGGATATTTGGGCCTTGGGAGTTCTGACTCTGAGACGCGAGTTGCGTCTCGAGTTGCGTCGCTTGGGACAAAGTCGACAACTGACATATTTCACTCCTATTTATAACCTTCCGTCCGGACGTTGTCCGCAGATGCAGCCCTTTGATTGGCTCGTGGAGACTCCGAGGACAACATTCGGACAATGAGACCATATTTGTAATCCGCGGACAACATGTGAAAGTTGTCCCAGATTCCGCACAGTGGATTGGTTGGAATGTGTAATAGGATACCGGGACTTTCCCACTTTGACGAAATGTGAAAGTTGTCCCGCATCGTTGATTGGTCGGAGAGGTTTGGCGGAAATTACCGAGCTTAAACAGGTTTACGCAGTATAAAATAGCGGCCGTGTTCAACACACACAGGAAATGTCAACAAACTATTGTGACTTGTAACTAACTAAACAAGTTTCCTGGTGTATGAAGACGACAATCATAAACTATTGACAAGTGTGAACATTCAGGCATGCATCGGAGATCGTGGTAAGTTCTGTGCATAAAATGACAGACGTGTTTTGTTGTCCAAAATGTGTGATAAATTTGAAGCGAGGAATACGCAATACACAGCTGTGTATAGCGATGCTTCGCTGGCTGGGTCGCTTCATTACCCCGCCTGTTCGACCAGAGCTCGTCCTCGAACTCGTGAAAAAAATGTGATGATTTAATACATGCTGCACAACCTGAATGTCACCAATTTGTTTTAAAACATATAGCTATTTACATAAAATGAGATATATCACCAAGTACTTCTAACATGCCACACACATGTATCAATGCTTGGCAGTCAGCGTCTGTACATTTTACCCAAGACTGCAGAACATTGTATTTGATTCAATTATGTGTTCCTTTCTACCTCTAATCAAACGTATGTTCAGTACTCATCAACATTACAATGTGAACTAGTACACCTCATAAATGCTAATAGTACTAGTGTTTACCGAGGGTGTTGGCATTGCTATTCAGAATTCATATAATGTTTCCCTTGGTCACATGAACAATGGAAAGCTATGTTAAAATGTATCTACGCTCGTAAGAAAATATGTAAACCTGAACAGCAATGAGTCAACGTCGATGCAAAACACTCGGATACCAATCCTTACTCTATATCCATTCTATTTATTTCCAGTTACCTCATCAAACTGCTAATTGAAATTAATCGATGGTGTCGCCGTTGTCATTCAGACCGCCAACCGTACATTCGTGGCCACATGCACATTTCGAATCACAGATGACCAGACATGGATGCAAATCTGAATGCCAACAGGATGACAACACAAGGAAACTTACAAATAACACAGTTTAACTCATGCTCTACCTTCAGCAATAATACAGCAGTATACAGTTACGTCCTCTGAATTAAATATCGGACATTCATCTTACCATTTGCATGTATGCTCTGTTACTTCACGCAACATGAAATAACTGTTTCTGTCTGTTTCTCTTAATTAGCAATCTAGTAAAAATATGTACATCATGTAGAATCGCAGTTCAAGTGTCTCCATTGAATGACAAATATGCACACTAAAAATATACATAGCAATTCACACTCTCTGCGTGGCCACGCGCATTCATACCACATACATTCAATACCACACACGCAAGAGAAAATGTGCATACTATGTCATTTGCAGGATACACTTGACCTCCATACTCAATGATAGTGTACGCCAAGCATATTTGATAGATATGACAGTTCCAACGGCATGGCACTGTCATATCCGGGGCAGCGTACTATCACTCTGATCCTAATAAAAATTAATACAGTGTGTTCTATATCTATTGTTCCTATTTCAATATTTCCTAGCTTATAATTATACGATTCCAGAATCTCCTAATGAGAATAAAATCTCTACATGTACGTGGGCATTTAATATTTACGCGAAAACGAAAGTTTATATTGGGTATAAGCGCACATATTTGTCATATGTAAAATGTACCTGTTCCATAGTGACGTCCTGCACTACGGCTCTTATAGCGAAATTATATCACACGCGTTCGTTAATGTCTCATTTCGCGGAAAGTCTCTATTCGCGTATGTTGGTTCTACCGACGGACCATATCTGGCAAATTATCCGTCGCCATTGTCGTTAGTAGCTATCGCGTTGTAGCGTTTCCACGGGTGGTCCTCATCGGGTAATCGCTCGTCAGCATTTGCGTCGTCTGTGAACATCGCATCGTGGTTCGTCTCACGCCCGATATACGTGTGGGGCGGTATCACGCGTCGTTTCGTCGTCTCGTCGTCATCCTCTAACGCGTCGATTATCGCCCATTTCTCATGTCGTATAGGAAAGGTACGTCTCCTGGGATATAGTGTCCGCACCGAAAACTCGCAGATGGTTAGTATTTGTTTCAAACTCATTATTGTATTTGATCTGTTGGGGTTTGGGTGGCCTGGGCAGGGGAGGGAGTAGACTTGCAATGGTCAATGTACATGGTGTATGCCAGCATCGTTAAATTCGGGCAGAGTTAGGTTGCCACCAACATCACCATTGGCCATGCACAATCTCACTGGGGGGGGGGTGTAATGGGGTGGGGAAACTTGGATGAGGGGTGTATGTGGTGGGGATATGGGGGAAACTCGGGCACGAGTATGTATACTGGAACGAGAGGATGTGTGGGGTGGGCAGGCGGGGAAACTCGGGAACAAGCTTATATGACATGGGAAACTGGGAAATGGATGGGGAAGCGGGAAACTGAAATGTTTTATGACAGGGTTTCGTGCAATTATAACACACTATCTCGCTGTTTTACGTTGAGGAAACGCGTACCGGAGATGCCCTTGTTGCTTGCAATTGTAACACGCGCGTCGTTCCACAGCCTTTAATCTCGGCCCCCACTGTCCGGGGGTTGTTTTGCGCTCGTCCGTCTAATAATGTTGGCCATAATTTTCTGCTACATCATGTAACAACTTGTTTTTTTATTCACTATTTGCATTTATTGACCGTATATATTTTCTATGTTCGCTGTAGTTTTCACTTTTCTCAACTTGCCTCATATAGCATCGCTCTTTATTATTTTTCGCGGCAGTTTCTAATTTCATAGCGGTTCTCAGAGCGTCTTCTATCGTCGTTGATTCCTTCACTATGATCCAGCGTTCGATATCCCAATTGTTCAATGCTTCAACAAAGCAATCTCGTGCAATTTCTTGTCTATGGTTATATGGGATTGTCGGCTATGCCAAACGCGTCAGCCGTTTAATATCGTGAGCCAATTCCGGTAGTGGTTCGTCTACTTTTCGAAGACGTTGTTTCAATTCAGTTTTATACGTGGTCGTTTGTGTTTCGGTCTGAAACCTGTTGGTCAGAGCCGTTACTAGCGAGTTGTAATCGGTTCTGGTATCTGGGTCAAGTTCACTCAGTACAGCTATTGCCTCGCCGCGCAAGCTGCACGCTAACTTGACTGCTTTCATTTCATTGTCCCAGTGATTTCCGTATGCCGCGATACCGAACTGCACAAGATAATCATGCCAGTTTCCATTTCCGTCGAAATTGCTAACTTCCACGAATTGACATGGATTTGGTATATCATGGAATAATATTACACCTTCCCGCGGTTGGGAGACGCGGGAGCTACTATCATGTCTATGTGATTGTGCTGGATGATAATGTCTCGGGGATAGGGACCTATCGCGTGTTCTGACAGGCATGTGACTTCGCACATGTAAGGGCTGGCGATTATCTAAGGGTAACGGACACGATTCGCTGTAACTAATTGTACGTCTACTGTCGAGTTCCGGGTCATGTCGTACATTTGAGTCAAGTCTCTCTAAAATCAAGTTCATCTGAGATTTTAATTGTTTTACCTCAGTTCCTAGAGACTTAATCTCCGCACGCAGTTCACATTCGCATGAATTTTCGCACGACTCCGTATTATTCAAGCGCCTATGGGTTATGTATCCACTGTCACTGGTTACCATACAATTAACTTTATCACCTGTCGTGACTGGTACAGTGACATGGTTATTGGGAGAGAAGGAATTGTTTTGGATCCGTGGGGGTCATTGGGAGACATTCGACCTCGAGTGGAGATGTACACATTCCCGGGGTCCTCGTCGCCAATACATTCAAGAGACGGCATTTTATGAACTATATATCGCAACTGTCTGGTTTGGGGTAATATGGGTACGGGGGAATGGGCCAGGGGGTAGGAAACCATTCATTTCGCCGCAGTGCATATTACCAAGAGTAATTTTGTGTGTATTGCCCTATTGTATATTCCGAAGTGGCTATGTGGACAGAGACGGCAATGGTAATTCTTGAAGCAACATAAGGGTACGTTTCGGCTCTACTGGTTTATGTTATATCTGCCACCGCTGCCACCAAATTTGTAACGTCCCTATGTCGTATCCGTCTTCAGCAATACGGTATAAACCATAATATTTCCTGTTCACGCAGGGGGTTGGTAGCGGGCCCTCGTGAATCGGGGTTGGGAAATTTAACAACTATATCTACTTGGCAATGAAAAGACGACAGTAACGAGATTTTAGTAACATCTGATATTTTGATAGTAGTTCTAACATGCAGTATTACTCAACGTGTACAATTAAAGAGTGGTGACAAACTATGATAACAACGATGAGGGTGATCTGATTATGGGACAGATAATGACTAATATGAGAGTACACATGGCAAGATACAAAAGCACAACAGGCGACTGTGGGGAGTAAGCAGACTCAAGAAAGGATATTAGCACGGACTAGATTTATGCTAAAATCTGGCGGAAAATCACACTAACGCAAACCCAAGTCATGGTGGAGGAATCACGAAGCTGGGTTGGGAAATAATGCTGGGTGGGGGAGTCGCACAGCGGGATCACGAAGCTGGGGGTGGGAATAATGCTGGGTGGGAAAGTCACACAGCGGGGAATCACGAAGCTGGGGGTGGGAAATAATGCTGGGTGGGGGAGTCACATAGCGGGGATCACGAAGCTGGGGGTGGGAAATAATGCTGGGTGGGGGAGTCACACAGCTGGGATCACGAAGCAGGGGGTGGGAAATAATTCTGGGTGGGGTGTCACACAGCGGGGATCACGAAGCTGGGGGTGGGAAATAATGCTGGTGGGGGAGTCACACAGCGGGGATCACGAAGCTGGGGGTGGGAAATAATGCTGGGTGGGGGAGTCACACAGCGGATCACGAAGCTGAGGGTGGAAATAATGCTGGGTGGGGGAGTCACACAGCGGGGATCACGAAGCTGGGGGTGGGAAATAATGCTGGGTGGGGGAGTGACACAGCGGGGATCACGAAGCTGGGGGTGGGAAATAATGCTGGGTGGGGTAGTCACACAGCGGGGATCACGAAGCGGGGGGTGGTGGGAAATAATGCTGGGTGGGGGAGTCACACAGCGGGGATCACGAAGTGGGGTGGGAATAATGCTGGGTGGGGGAGTCACACGCGGGGATCACGAAGCTGGGGTGGGATAATCCTGTGGGGGAGTCACACAGCGGGATCACGAAGCTGAGGGTGGAAATAATGCTGGGTGAGTCACACAGCGGATCACGAAGCTGGGTGAAATAATGCTGGGTGGGGGAGTCACACAGCTGGATCACGAGCTGGGTGGAAAAAATAATGCTGGGTGGGGGAAGTCACACAGCGGGGATCACGAAGCTGGGGGTGGGAAATAATGCTGGGTGGGGGAGTCACACAGCGGGGATCACGAAGCGGGGGTGGGGAAATAATGCTGGGTGGGGGAGTCACACAGCGGGGATCACGAAGCTGGGGTGGAAATAATGCTGGGTGGGGGAGTCACACAGCGGGGATCACGAAGCTGGGGTGGGAAATAATGCTGGGTGGGAGTCACACAGCGGGGATCACGAAGCTGGGGGTGGAAATAACGATGTGGGTGGGGAGTCACACAGCGGATCACGAAGCTGGGGTGGGGAATAATGCGGTGGGGGAGTCACACAGCGGGGATCACGAAGCTGGGGGTGAGAAATAATCCTGGGGTGGGGGAGTCACACAGCGGGGATCACGAAGCTGAGGGTGGGAAATAATGCTGGGTGGGGGAGTCACACAGCGGGGATCACGAAGCTGGGGTGGAAATAATTCTGGGTGAGTCACACAGCTGATCACGAAGCTGGGGGTGGGAAATAATGCTGGGTGGGGGAATCACACAGCGGGGATCACGAAGCTGGGGGTGGGAAATAATGCTGGGTGGGGGAGTCACACAGCGGGGATCACGAAGCTGGGGGTGGAAATAATGCTGGGTGGGGGAGTCACACAGCAGGGGGGTCATGAAGCTCAAATTGGGAATCGTATAGCAATGGGGAAAAAGTGGGTGGGGTAATGGGATATTGGCATTATTATGGTTCCAGCCAATATTAATAATCAATAATGCCAGACTGACGTTCAAATCATCACATCTCACGACTAACGGACATCGTCGGTGAGTAATGTTTAAGGGGGGGGGGATATTTGGGCGTTGGGAGTTCTGACTCTGAGACGCGAGTTGCGTCTCGAGTTACGTCGCTTGGGACAAAGTCGACAACTGACATATTTCACTCCTATTTATAACCTTCCGTCCGGACGTTGTCCGCAGATGCAGCCCTTTGATTGGCTCGTAGAGACTCCGAGGACAACATTCGGACAATGAGACCATATTTGGAATCCGCGGACAACATGTGAAAGTTGTCCCAGATTCCGCACAGTGGATTGGTTGGAATGTGTAATAGGATACCGGGACTTTCCCACTTTGACGAAATGTGAAAGTTGTCCCGCATCGTTGATTGGTCGGAGAGGTTTGGCGGAAATTACCGAGCTTAAACAGGTTTACGCTGTATAAAATGGCGGCCGTGTTCAACACACACAGGAAATGTCAACAAACTATTGTGACTTGTAACTAACTAAACAAGTTTCCTGGTGTATGAAGACGACAATCATAAACTATTGACAAGTGTGAACATTCAGGCATGCATCGGAGATCATGGTAAGTTCTGTGCTTAAAATGACAGACGTGTTTTGTTGTCCAAAATGTGTGATAAATTTGAAGCGAGGAATACGCAATACACAGCTGTGTATAGCGATGCTTCGCTGGCTGGGTCGCTTCAATATAATGCAAATGTATCGGTTTTGGGGAGTGTGTTATTCTCCTTTAATATCGTATGCCGGGGATATTATAAATTCAACGGGAGATAACTACATGTAGCTACGATCCCTCATTGCGGACATGATTTACAATTATTACCTTCCTTTCGAACTTAGTCTAGCAGAAAATACGATCTCTATTGATTAGCAGACTTGGGTACGTCTGTGATTTAATGCACTGTATCATGTTAATAGTCGCTAAATAGCCTCTGGGACTGTTTCTCATCGGAAAGGATCCGAGCGCGGAGTAATATATTGTACCTGTAATCACCAATGATCCAATCTCACGTGCTAGTAACTGTATGGCGTACATATTGATTTAATCTAAATGTACGTTAGAAGAAAATAATTATCATATGTTGTGTCCAGAAAGTAAGGTGGTACATGTACACAATGTGTATGATCACGTGGTTACAAAACAACAAGTACTGAAACTTCCAGAAACCCTCCAATTCAAAGTAGGTTACTTTTATTTTGTCCTTATTATGTAACGGATTCGGATGAAATATGGCGCATCAAACGCGACTTGGTAAGCTGCATTTGGTGGTCTCGGTACAGGGCCGGATCCAGGGGGGTGGGAGGGGGCGGGGGGGGGGCTGGGGGGGTCGTGGGGGGCGACGCCCCCCTATTTTTGACGAAACAATGATTTTTTCTACATTTTCAATTCTAATTTTCAATTTTCTAAATTTTATGGGGGAGGACCCCCAGACCCCCCTCACCTACGTCCCCCCTTTATTCAAATCCTCAATCCGGCCCTGCGGTACCTTGGCCCAAACTTCTGTCGTCTACTGACACGGAAATAGATTCTTCGTAAAAACGACATAAGTATGTGCCGAACTCTGTTGAATGTTACGGGTATCCATGTCCAAAAATACGCGATCGGCCCGTTTCACTAAACTTCGTACGATAAAAATGTTCGTACAAAAATTTCTATGAATTTTCTTCTGACATTAACTTGTTTCTCTAATCTACCGGTTAGTACCTACGGGTTCTAGATTAGTAGGTTAGTACCTACGGGTTCTAGATTAGTAGGTTAGTACCTACGGGTTCATGTCATTAAATGCAACAAGTCCACGAAATATTTTCCAAAGTTGACTGTCAGAACAAACGCTATGATGGATTTCAATTTTGCACTTATGAACTTCTTAGTCGTACGAACTTTAGTGAAACGGGTCCCAGATGATCACCACGCGCGCACTGGTGTGACGCCACGTCATACAACAAGATAAGAAGATGGCGTCAGGCAGTACTGAGTACAGAGACATCGCCTGCAGTGTCTTTGCCGCAGATACCGTCACGTGACTTGTGATGTCACATTTTCGCGCCAAATGTCTATGTTTTATAATTAGATCAGTACATATACTGACTTAATCATTATTGGGAACCCCCCGTATTTCCTGTACTAGTGTATGCGTTGCATGTACATACATTTTTATATCGTATACATTATGTCTGTGGTATGCTACTAAATTATGTATTATTATTGTTTCCTAACGGATGAGAGCAACACCAATCGTCAACGTTTCCCTTTAAAGGTCACATGAACGACTTATCTTTTGCAAATAATGCAATTTGATATTATGAAAGAAATGCTGAAAAATTCATGTAAAAGTAACAAATATTTAAAAGTTCCAAAGGTTTGAATATTTGAATTACATGTAATCCATGAACAATTATTTTTTATATTTATTTATATTTAGTGTAAGTGATTTTTTTCTCTTTATTTTATTGCATGAACTTAATCATTTATGATGAAATAAAAGGAAAAATGTAAAAAATATTCTATTAACACTTTTTTATTGTGATTTTCAAAGTTTTGTTGGAACTAAATTGCATAAAGTGTACAGGGATCCTCTAGATTATCGGACAAAAATGGCTGTTTTTTTATGATATTTTTCTTAAAATAGCTACGGGCATAAACTGTTCACATAACAATCGTCGGTTCTTGTTTTCTCAACGCATGGAAACTCTTTAGTAAACTGTGCCATCTTTCTCACTTAAAATTGGGTCAGACCATCAGTCGTAAGATTGCCCCAAAATTCACATCGACAATCAATTATCCGGACAAATGTATAATCGTCTTATAACTTGTATTCTCAACTTAAAATCATAATTGTATCGCCTGAAAACCAGTATAAACAGCATTGTGTTGTTTTGCAGAAAAAACAATCACCATTCGCTTCTTGGAAAACATCGTATCTATAGAATTTATTGTATTTATAGAACAACTCTGCAATGACGTAATGGGCGCACTCGATTGAGCTCTTCATACTTTGGTGGAAAATCCGCGGTAATGATCGTTTCGTACACTGGTGTTTTCGCACCTGTCGTTTTTACCCACGAATTAATATGGGTGCGAAATGATGTGTAATGGCTTGGGTCCGAAATGGCTTGGGGCGATTTGGCCTTGAAACAATTATTATTTGTTTTTGAATAAGTAGCTCTTCGTTCTTTTTCTATCAGTATCATGATACATTTTCGCATTCCTTCCTATCTGCTCTGTATTGTTCATTGTGTATTAAGCAGTCTGAAAATTATATTGGCGGAATGCATCGTATCGTCTGCATACTTCACACAACAGAGTATTGAAAAACGCTATAGGGGCCTCAAATTATGCGCATGCGCAGTGACAGATACAAGCCCCCGCGCGATGTTTGACGTTGTAAACAACTTGTGGACATAGTTGGGGGAATATTTTCAGCAAATTTTACTAAAATATTTACCTTGGCGATATATTATTCACACTGGCATGGAAACAGCAAGCACCTGGGAGTGATTTGATGTGTTCCTTGCAAAATCGGATCAAATGAATACGTTTAATTAACAGCTATTTTGATTTGTCCGATAAATTGATTGTACGGATAATTGGTAGGACCCCTGTACAATTATAAAAACTTGCATAACTTTTGATGTCGTTTGTATTGTCATTATCTACCAGTTTACAAATATATTTTAAAGGATAATTTTTCAATTCATATGACCTATAAATTGACGCTTAATAACAACTGAAAATAATGGAAATCAAGTGTAAACTATATATATTTCAACTGGAGTTTACATATAGTACAACTAATATGTACATACAATGTGTAAACATGAAAAGGACTGTAAAACAAACTTCTAATAGCTTATATGAATTTTGGCTTATGGGTTCTACGAACAGTGCAGATTCAGATATGTCTGTGCATCCGCACAGTCTGATCAGGATCTACACTGTTCGTCATGATTCCATCAATGAAACATCATCCATGCTTGTAACAAGCAATATATATCGTTATCAGGCTACATGAGTGTGCTATTTGATACGGAACTACACCGGTCACACATCAAATAAGTCCCATGTCTCCAGTCAGAGGCAGACATTGTGATTAACTTAAACATCAAAGATGCATCTGAAATATTTTATCGTATTTTCAATTAGGTCCGGTTGATCTTCATTAACAGTGTTGGAAGCACCGATTGCCTTTACATGTTCAGTTCGAGAGTTAAATCGTCTAAAGTAATTTGCGTAAATCGTACTAAATTAATACCTGTAATCATATTTATATTAAAAAAAACACGTATTTTTGGCACATGCTGGTAGTTTTTATTGCAAATGAGAAATATGTTACCCTTTTCATAGAATTAAAATAACATGAATAATTAAAACCAAATCTACCCCAATCGTGTCCAATCGTGTCAAATGAAAATCTAGTAATTTACCCCTTATGAACGTTATTAAACATATTCTGCGGACATGCAAAATGTACATACAATGTATATATATACATGTACACTTAGTGACGCACCTGGAGACTTGAAACTAATCAGGGACGAGGATTTCATACAAATATAAGGTTCGTAGGCACGAGGGAACTGTTTGAACCCCAAGGCCGTAAGCCGCGGGTACAAAAAGTTTCCGAGTGTCACGGCAAACGTTATTGTTTACATTTCCGTCGGAAATACCGTGTAATTTGAGCATATATGTAGTACTTTCGGTACTTTGATAATCTGCTCTATTCAAACAGCTGATTTACTTAGAGGTTCATACGTGGCTTGTTTGATATCGGCCTAGGTATCGGCCCGAGGTAACTTGTTATCAGCCTGAGGTCGAAGGCTGATACCAAGTTACAGAGGGACTATATCTAGGCCGATATCAAACAAGACACGTATTAACGTCTTTATTACTTATAATTGGATCTCAGGCAGATACCAAGTTTCTGATGGACGATACCTGAGCCGATATCAAACAAGCCACATACATTTGTATTAACATCTTTATTACTTAGATTTGGATCTCAGGCTGATACCATGCTACAGCGGCAGTTGTGATAATCCTATATACAAATCTATACCGTTATCCATGATTGAATGATGAAATACAGAGCCTACAAATTTAAATTCCCGGCATCTGTCAACATTTACGCAGCCTATAAAGTAAACATACGCAATGCGCATGCCCACAGGAACTGGTTTAATACGCGCGCGAGACATGGTCTCGGACTGGATATGGCGGTATCAGACTAGTAACGATGGGATCAGACTAGAAATGACATTATCAGACTAGAAGTTTCAGTATCAGACTGGAAAACACGCCGTATCAGCCTGGACTGTGTATGTTATTGCTGTAGGCAAATACAGGCAATTTCTAGGCAAAAATTTATATCTAAGTAATAATTATACATATTCCGGGGCCACAGTCAACACGTCGCGTGATGCAGCCGCGTCAATTTCAAAATTGCAGTGCGACCGTTGTGAGCTGGTCTGGTGACGAATTGTGAATGCTACAGACGTACATTTCTGCAAATTTGCTAAAGTTGAGAGGACAATACGGCGACAGCCAAGACGCATCAATAATTGACCTACATTTTACATAAGTCTACTAGCTGTCAGATACGAAACATTTGTTTCAGGTAGGAATTATTTCTTTATTACTGTTGACCAATATTTGAATCGTGCTGACTTCGACAGCACTTTTAACAATCATTAATGTGTCCAAAAAAACACACACAAGTGCCGAGTCATTGGTTTTCGCGACCAATTTTGTTTCCACAAGTGTTGTTTAAATAGCTAATTTCTAATTTATGGTGCATCTCGGACTCTGTGTGTTTGTGGCACCTCGATACTTGTAGATTCACTTTGAATATATGTTTTCAGTCCAACAAGTCAATTCATTATCTATTTAGGCTATTATCTGTTATCTATTGTCTATATAGGCTTTTAGCCACTTAAACAAAAAAAAAACACTGCTTTCATTCCCCCCCCCCCTCCCCAGAAAGTCAAATGTGTTTACAAATCTGTAACAACAGTGATGAAATAAGTAAAAAGTCGAGGTGTGCGAATCCAGGTCCACTGTGCATTTGCACTGCGGTGACTTTTCCCCGAAATATCATGAATATAGGCCGGTGCAGTATTTCTATTAAGTAAGTGTATCCGGCTTCGCACCGAGTATGTGGCTTTGCACACACCAATATTTTACATGTGTGATTATTCATGTTTTTTAAGACAAGTGCTTTCAGAAAGTCACGTGTTTACACGATTTAGAAAACTATAACAACAGTGATCAAACAAGTAAAACAATTGATGTGCAGTATTTGTATTAAGTATTTGTATTGCGGTGGGTGGGCTTTCAAAAAATTATTTGTACACAGGGTACCCATGTTTGGTCTGGGGTGGTGATGAGGGACTTATTTGCTTCATCGGGATGACGTCACGAAATATGGGCGTGGGTGGAGATTGTATGTTTGTTGGGATTACAATCGTGTCTGTTAATTCTGCGCACCTAATAATAATTTTCGCGAAAATGTCCATATTCAGTCTAAATTCCCTGAACATTCAAGGCAGTTCTTAGCCGAGATAATCACGGCTAAACGGACGGCTTTTACTATTTCATCTGTCGTCTATTTTCTGTATCCGCCTAGCGGAGACCCAGCCAAATTTGATCAAAATATCAGTCCATTTCGACCTTGAGTTTTGCGAATAATACGGGAATAAAATGATAACCAATGTCGGTATATTTGCATGTGTATTATTGGTTTATGAAGCTTTTTTTAACAGATATGTTGTTGATCTATTAATTTAGTAAACAGGACCACTAATCATTTTGACCATGTTCTGAATAACTGTTTACCAAACTATCGGAATGGGATAAAATTGTGACTTAGTATACCGTTAATCAGCTGATTTATTCCAAAATCAACATAATTTATTCTGACGTAAGCTGGGCAAAACATTACGTGAATTGTGCATTAGCCTGTGCCCAGAATTAGCCGAAATGACATTTTTTATATGCAGATCAGAATGTCAATTTTCATTGGTTTGATACATGTACAGATATGTATGTCTCATTATTATTGAACCATGTTATTGTAGTTGCGAAAAATAAATCTTGCAATCTACTCCTGTACCGTCTGTAGCAGAGTTACTATTCCATTCATACATGTAGGCTTCCTCTACATAATAGCTAATCAGATCTGATTTACACTTTAGTTGTTAATTGTGACACAATTTGTATATTTTCCATCTGAAAAAGTAATACGTATGGATCACGATTTGCCTGGTTTAGCCCTCAGGTACGTTTTTATATTTCGCTCTTTCTGTTACCTGGGAGTTGAATTGGGTTATTGCCCATTATAGAAGTAGTAAGATTATTACTGATCCTACTGCTTTTGGGAGGGTGCCATGTGATTCTGGTGTGACTAGGACCTGGCATCAGATCAGGATCATCCTGATTTCAGGGCTGAGTATATAGTTCTTTTATTGTAAATATTCATTTCTGATTTTAGGATTTTCCCCCCATTTGTACATGTACTTATACAGGTAATATATGGGATTTATTACTAAACCCATTGACCCGGCCTTAAATGACCGCAGCTGTTGATAGGCCGTTAAACCCCAACACACAAATAAATGATGCATGTAGGCTTCCTCTACATAATAGCTAATCAGATCTGATTAACACTTTAGTTGTTAATTGTGACCTAACTTGCATATTTTCCATCTGAAAAAAAAACCCATTATAAAAGTAATACAAAACTTTACGAGGGTGGTGGTCGGGAGAACGAGACGGCGTAAATTAACGGTAGTGTTTCCTCCATATAGGAATCACTATTTGCCTGGTTTGACCCTCTAGTACATTTTCATCTGTGGCTCTTTTGTTACCTGGGAGTTGAATTGGGTTATTGCCCATTATAAAAGTAGTAAGATTATTACATATCCTACTGCTTTTGGGAGGGGCCAAGTGATTCTGGTGTGGCGAGGACCTGGCATCAGACCCGGATTATTCTGATTTCAGCGCTGAATATATAGTTTTGTTATTGTAAATATTCAGTTCTGATTTTGGGATTTTCCCCCCATTTGTACATGTACTTGAAAATATACATGTACTTTTTCTTTTTATATGAAACGTGAATTTTGTCACTGATATCAGGGGCGATAACCGTGTTTCCATTAAAAGTTAATGGAAACTATATTCTCTCTGCTTAGTTTGTGTATGTGCAATGATCTTACTTTATAATGTGTCAATAAAAATATTTGTTCGGGTGACACATTTAATTGGTATAAATAATTTAAAAATGTCATGTCTCATTTGCATATCAAAATAGACTGATACCACCGCGAGTCACTATCAGTAAAATCAAGATTACTAAATGATTATATGTGTATAGTGGGTCGGCACTCGTAATTTTTAAAACTGGCGGAATACATGTACCGTAGTTACACAATTATACACTTATTTAATTATTATAGACAAACTGTTATGCCTACTAGATGGGACCACATTTTGAAGTACATTGTAACGGACCGAGGTCTATAAATACATTAAATATGCCTAAAAGCGTCCATAAACGGAAAAAAAAGCTAAACGAAAGTTTTGTTACTCCCTCTATAACACACACACATATATATACCTCGGTCCGTTACTTCAACCTGTGGATGGGACCTCAACTTTAGCTGCTACATGTAATTTGCGAATCAGATCTCTTATTCACTATTCTGCAGAGGAAGACAATGAATGGAAACGTAACTCTGCTACGGACAGTACGGTTGTATATTTCAAGAGTTACTGTTCACAACTATGAACAATGTGGCTTACTCGCTTACCACATTTATCCAAGTGTTGTGAGTTTGATGCCCGGGTGGGATGTAGTTCTCTAAGCACTGTTTCATGTTGGAAAGTTGCGGAGTCATTTGCTGAGTAATGGTTAATACTGGTAAGAAATTCAATAAAAGGCTAACCATGTACATAATAGTGTTTGATTGTTTGTTTCAGGGAAGCCGTCTACAGATCTTAGCCATCTGGATTATTCGTCGAGCCTCTTCAATTTCACCCTGCAGTCGAGGCAGACACCAGCAGGGCTATTGAGATAGTATATGGGCGGTCCCAGAAGAAGCAGATAAGGCGGAAATTGTTTCTCATTCTGCTGTTGAAGGACAAAGGCCACCAGAAGAATCGCTGCCCGAAGACACTACTCCACCTGGGCAACAAGTTGCCAAACACTCGCGAAATGGGAACTGATCCAGTTCCTGACCTACACGAAGCAAAATATAGTGTCGCCATGACATACTGTCATCATCTGAAGATCAGCGACATCTGAAATTATAACCCTCAAGGAAGAGCTTGAGAAAGACAAGTTCAGTTACAAAACATTAACCATTTAACCGGAGTACCATCCATGCCAGCGGCAGTGTTTGTGTGGTTCTTAACTCTGATTTCTGCTCTAATCATCTAATCAACCTGTTGAAAGGATGTGTCGAGAAGACATGTTACTTCTTGTGTTGATGGAAATGAGAATGAATCTTATTCACACAAATCTGACTCTGTGGTGGACAGAATTACATCTGTACATTTATGATCATGTGACACTTGAAGGACTAGATATTGAAATGGTCAGAAATATATTTACTATGCTTTTACACATATGTGGCTGTGACCTCAGGTTGAGGTAACGGACCATGGCCTATAAATACATTAAATATACCTAAAAGCATCAATAAGTGAGAGAAAAATAAACTAAACAAAATGTATTTACTCCATGTGTGATATATGGGAGTAAATAATTTGTTTAGCCTATTTTCTTTCACTTACTGATGCTTTTAGGTATATTTAATGTATTTATAGGTCTTGGTCCGTTACTTTAACCGGTGGCTGTGACTGGAGAATGCGGATTATGGGATTTGTGACCAGTGTATCTCCTGTAGCCTGATAATGATGTGGCTTGTTAGAAGCATGATGGAGATTTCATTAATGCAATGGTGGACAGTGCAGATCCTGTGCGGATATGTGTATCTACACTGGTCGCAAATCCCATAAGCCCCATTTCTCCAGTCACAGACACACATTTGAGCAAATGTAAAATCCTACCGCCAACCTAGAGTGATTAGCATTTAAGGTATTGCATTCAATCTTTGATTCCTAAATTTCTGTTTAACGTCCACAGTCTATAAAGTATGTATTTGGTAGGTTTCACATGGTTTCAGTTATCTTCGCAATAAAGGATTTTACTTGAAACATCCAGAATAGACCAAAGACAAATTTTGTAGAAGGGAAACGAAAATTTACGAATTAATTATGTATTTTTGTGCTATTATCATGATTATAATTGAAATCAATGCCCAATGGTCAAACTTGTAACAAATTACATGTTTACAATAAATTTCGACTTCGAAATTTGACTTCGAATAAAATGCTGCAATTGGTTGATATTGGTCATTTGCAGTGCATGATGTGAGAAACAACATATTGAGGCATCATCTGTAACACAGTGCCTTCAATCATGATTCATACCCAGGCATACAAAGTATGTCGAGGAGTATATAGTTTTTGTATTTTCGTCCATCCGTAAGATTTGCGTTAAAGGTTTTTGGGTACCCATTATATCTGCAACCGTAAATCGCATCGAGTTGAATCTTCATATACTTCTTTATCGTCATCCATATTTTTTATACTGTAGCACACCGATGTGGCTTTCCTGCACAAGGTCAAATTACTTTAAGTTTTGAAATATTTGCATCAAACATGTCAAAGTTTTTAAGTACACAATGTCTCTGCAACCGCAAGTCGGGTTGACTTGAAACTTCATATATATACTTCTTTATGAAGTTAAAAGATCAATATTTTCTTTCTATAGCCCTGGTGGGTGCATGTGATGGGTTATTTAACAATCGACATTCATCCTTACCGGAATTCCGATTGGAGACCTGGTTTGGCCCTCGAGGACATACGTCTTTGGCATTTTGTATGTGACAGTTGAATCTATTTATATCCCTTGTGTGAGTATTACGATTATTCGTAATCCTTTTTTAGGGAAAGGGGCCAAGTGACTTTGGTGTGGCATGGACCTGGCAGCAGGTCAGGTTATTCTAATTTCAGGGCTGAATATATTTTTTCTCGATGAAAATATTCCGTTCTGATTTTGAGATTTTCCCCCCAACGCAGCAGGTTAAAATAGGATCGAACCCGTTTGCCCGGCCTTATATGACCTTAGCTGTTGATAGGCCGTTAAATACCAATAAACAAACAAACTACTTTGGCATTTTGTATCCGACAGTTATATCCCTTATTAGTTAGGGCTGTTAGGGATATTTGGTTCAGATTCTTCCAAAAACACAAAATTTAGCCAAGATGTCGTCCATACCATACTATTTCGATTTCTGACGGGCGCCAAGACGAACAACCCCCGGGGCCGCCATTTTGGCGAGATCCAATATGGCCGCCAGTCGGGTAAGAAATCAGTCGTAGTAAAACAACAAAAAGTGCTATATTCATAAATAATAATACTTTTATGGGTTTTGGGGTTCAGGGAATCAAATTTTAATGTTATTTAGAGAATTTGAGGTCATTGTCATATTTTAAGGTCGCGATAAAGGTCATTTTGAGTCAAATTCGTCATATTTATTAAGTGTTAATCAATATGTACGAACAATATATCATTGTATCGGTTTCCGGGGTTGAGAAACACGAATCTGACCTAATTTGACGATTGAATGCAATATGACAAACCAGGGGTCACGGCAGAGGTCGCCCGAACCCGAGGTCAGCCAGAGGTCAATTGTATAAAAAATGTCAAAAGAGCTGGGATCACAAATAATATCGCTTTTTAGGGGTTTGTGGCATCGGATAATCATATTCTGATATACTTTTGACTATTTGAGGTCATGGTTACCAATAATTCTTAATTCGCTACCCATACGTTCTGGCGTCCTTACTACTGCATCACCTCATCAACATTCTCGTTATTTTCGCACCCCCCTTCGCATTTGCAGAGGACTGTGCATCGGAAACCAGCACGGTTGCACTTGCACCGTCCTGTGCATGACTTGACGCAGCTGCAGTGTAAGTGAATGGCACATGCTACTGAAGCATCGCTGAGAGTAGTCCATAGGGGCTGCCAAGTACTGGTGCCATCTTTGTGCCAACCCCTCTCACTAAAGTCAGGGATTTCCTGTTGAACCGAAATAGCCTGACTCCAGTAGAAACTCGCTTGTAGAAGTGCTCGCTTCACATGCTGGAGCAGCGCGGCTTGGGTAGGCGGAATACTTTCCAGTGATCTATTTCCTGTGGTGAAGAGGCGATGCCTGGCCTCGTTTACACCGGCTGCACCACACCCTTTGCTGTACATGAGTACGACGAAGCGTTCGATACGCTGCATGTGCAATGACTCGATACTGAACATGTTAGGGTCATGCGTTAGAGCCACTAATGTGTCGGTCAGTTCAGGTATGCTCGACCAGGCTGTCCAAGCGGTCCTCTTGCCACATCCAAGAAACTGTGATGCAGTGTCACATCCGGTCAGACTGTGGAAGAGGGGCAGTGCCAAGGACTTTGACGGACCGAGATTGGAGCATATGGAATGGACTGGAATGTCACGATAATTTCTTCCGCTACCGAAACCCACCCAGAGCTCTGACAGGCAAAGTGTCTCGAAAAATCTGACTGCCAAAACCACGACATCACAGTCCACTGTACGAAGATATGCTGTTGTATGTCCCTGCTCTGCGGCATGTGCTAAATGCAGGAGGATCCTAGTGTCCGCCTCGGAATGGTTGCACGGCTGGGGTGATGCAAGGTTATTTTCCTCGGGGTAATTATCCCAAATAGCATCGATGCGTTGGGTACCACTCTTCATTTGTGCCTCCAAAAATGTTACTATGTGTAGCGTCACGTACTCGCGGAATGACTTTGCCGTAGTCGGGCGCACCATGTGGATTACTGCCGCCATATCTAAAACCACGCCAGTGGGTGCATTGAGGCATTGCATAATGTCTGACTTTGTTCTAAAACGCAGCGACCCTCGATCAGCGAGGCTCGGTGGCTCTCTCTGATTTTCAAACAGAAAGAACTCCGTCATTTCGGCATCAGGACGCGACTGGAGTGACAGGAAAAGTTGCGTGACTAAGGTCATGTTCTTCCTCTGTACGTCCTTCGTGCCTTTTTTTGTTGGGGTCAGATCGATTGGCAAAGGTTAGTATGTTGTTCCGCTTGATTGTATCAGATACTGGTACAGAAACGTGTACCAGCCTTTTCATGGCATATGCTGCGTGAATGGTTTGGCCAGCTTCATGAATTTCAGACAGTGATGTAGCAACGGCCTCTTCCATGACAGTCTGTGTATCGAGTGCTACAAGCTCCTGGTTTGTAACAAGGAAAGGATTACCACGCTGATTTACCACCTCGACAAACGAAAGTATATCCTTTCTAAACTTGACTTGCAAGCTGTGTCCTTCCTCGTGATGAGCTGTGGATGACAATGGTGGTTCGTGTACGGCCTCGTATTCCTCAACCACCCGCGCGCATACAGGTCCGGCCAACATGAATAGTGTAAGAGCCTCTGGGTTCTCATAGAGTCCAACCGCTCCACCGTGCGTTTGGAGGCTTTTATTGGATTGTTCATGGGCTTGGTCCTTGGCAATGAGGCTGAACTGTTTAGCAGATTTTTGCCCAACAAAGTTTCCCTTCATGATCTCCGCTTGTACTTCAGGATGTTTATCTGCAAGACCGACCATGTCACGTACGTGTACCGGCAACCAACGGGCGTAGTTCGTGTGGTCCAGTGCATGAAACCAGCCGCAGAGTTCGTCACATGATTGCACATGCAGTGCGAAATCTCCTTCCCTCAGTGACCGCACAAACCGAGCCATAAGCAGCTCCAACTCGTTTATGGTTGACCATAACTTGAAATGGAGTACAGTTTGGGAACGTCGATTCCACATATGGAATGATTCAGCCGGGCCCATTACATTCTTGCAATACTCTGAGTATGCTTTCTGCTTGAGCAGGTACAGAGACATGAGAGATACTTGATGTGCATATCGTGTGCGCTTGCTGTGATGCTCATTGAGCGCAGACTGTGCGCGACCGGATGTCAGGACCTCAGCCTGAGAAAGCACGGTGGCCCACCATGAGTCGCGCAGCAGTTTGCCTATCATGAGATGCATCTTATGTGCAGCCCACCCATCATAACAACCAGCTTGTCTTCTCCAAATGTGGCTGGGTATTGCCATTGAATGAGTTTGATTATCGAATATAGTGGCTGATCTGCACCGAGAACGCTGGTCTGGCCAGGGTTGAGGAACTCGATGGCCTGCTCCATCGCGTGCTTCATTGAAGAAGCGGACGCGGCCTTGTCTGGGAAGAGGGGATAGATGCCGATCTCAGCAGGAGGCTTCACCGACTCGTCGCTCTCAAGCAACGAGTTGTACCCCGACCAGGTGATTACGCCCCCATCTGAAAGCTCACCTTCCTCGAACAACCTGGTGACGTGCTCCATCCACGCCACGTCCTTCACAATGGCACCTTGCATATCAAGAGGTGGTCTGGCTTCGCTGTCGCCAAGTCTGGGTGCAAATACATCAGTTTTAGAGAGTTCAACTGGTGTCTGGATCACGTAAGAGTCTGGACGCTTCGCAATGGACGTATCTGAGGGGTCAATTGTGATTGGTGGTCACTTTATTCCGTGGTTCTCGTGCGAAAGATGGTTCGTCACGCTCAATGCATATCCATGGAACTCATCAAGTGAGAAGTTGCCCTGAGCCTTGCTATCTATATTACCCACATCGTATGTGGTGAAGACCTTGAGACGAAGACCTTGGTGGGTATTACAACGCCATCCCGAGTATGGCGAGCACACACCGCCAGCGCAAGACATAGCTTTACTTCCATGACACGACTGTATCTGTGTTTTACTCCGTCCGTGACCATGTAGCTTGAGGCCGTGATACAGCGGAAATAGGGTTTCTCTTTCCTGGTTGTGTCGCATTGCATCCGTCTTTACTGCATGGTGCGTACCCTTACTGGTATTGTAGATGATCAGTTGCGAGATATTGCATGCGATCTTCTCCCTCGCATTCAAATTGGCATCGCCACCGCTCTGTTCACGCCCATGAAGGGCTGATGCGCCCCGGAGCACTACGTTAAAGAAACTCCGCATCTCCTCGTTCACTGGTTCCGTGAGGCAGTTGGTGGAGAATGAGCCGCCGAAAGGGTCCTGGCTCTGTAGGCAAAATTTTCGCATCATCACGGCAGCCCGCATGAACGTAAGCGCATCCTTTTGACCAATTTGAGACACATATGTCTTTGCCAGCTCATCGGCCACCTTCAATGTGTGAGATATGTAAATATCCTTCCTGCCTTCATTGTCCTTGGAAAACTCTACCCATTCCGGTAGGGCATCGAGCAGATGGTCTTTGAATCGAGATGAGAGTGGCTCTTTTTTATCTCTGCATGGGTGACAATGATCACTCATAAGCTTTTGATACATCTTGCGAAGCTCCGAAAGCTTAAATATAGTGGTGTCCGAATGTTCGATTAGAGCAATAATTTGAGCACATATGAGGGGGTCAAAGGGCGGAAGTGAAGGTCCAGCCGAGTCCCGTCGCTCGACAGCGCGAGCGAAGTCTCGCAAACGTACATAACATTGATCATGCTGATGGTGGTAACATACATCAGCAGCATGCGCATCAGACGCTACTGTAACCAATCTGCCAAGTAAATTGAAGTTTTCCGTGGTCTTCGCCCAACTCTTCAAGTTGGCATCTACGGCATCGGTTAATACTTTATGAAGGTTGATCTGGTCCTCACCCTCACAAATTACACAGTACTTGCTATTGGCCGGAGGGTGAACTTCTCCAGATGACCTGAGTTTTTCGGGACTAGATATATTGTGCGGGCCGGTATCTTTGTCAATAACCTCCCTCGCCAGTTTAACACGAGAACTACTACAATACCTCCTGCATGTTTTTTGATACTGAGCATTGTGTGATTTAAGTGTTGCTGCAATACCTAGACCATCATTCAACTGACTAATGCTGACGCTAATGCCAGAAGGAACAGTATTAGGATTAATAGCATTGAAGTCGTTGAGATCTCTCTCAAGTGATACAAGTCCCTCCTCCTTGGGAATTTGCAAGGCGTCTTGAATTTTGTCAAAGACAACAAAGACCCCAATTCATAATTTTCACGATTCGTGATATGCATACATCAATTTTGCAAGCGAATTGTATGCTGTTGCTAATATTGATTAACTAACTGCACTACTCAGTATCTGAATAAAAACGACAGCGTTGTTCACGCATGTTCGGCCTCTCAGAATTACGCGCGGTTTTATTTTATTTGGGATGTTAGGAAATCATGTGATTATCGATTGATTGAAATGTGGTTTACGTCTGTTTAGCACATGATGTATGTGAAGAAGATCTCAAACCAGTGCGAAATAAAGCTAATATTAATAATTGGAAATGGTCATTTAAATGTTCGGGAATTTGTTATGTGAAACCCTTAAAACTGAAACTTCGACCATAATGTGACCTTGAAGATGACCTTCAGTGACGAATTTGACCACAAATCGTCGAAAGAAGACCAGCATCAGAATCTACGAGCCCGAATACCCATATTTATAGGTATTACTCATGGTTCTAGCCCATTTGGTCTTTACCTACGATTGATTTCTAATCCGAGTGGCGGCCATATTGGATTTCGCAAATATGGCGGCCCCAAGTGGCGCCCGTCTTGGCGCCCATCAAAACTCGAAACAGTATGATATGGGCGACGTCTGTGCCAAAGTTGGTGCTTTTGGAAGAATGTGAACCAAACCTCCCATGTAATGCCCTAACATCCCTCACTATATGTGAGTATTATACCATAGCTGTTGATAGGCCGTTAAACACCGTTAAACAGACATTCTACAGCCCACTCATGCGGCTTTCATGCACACGGTGAAGGTGAAATTACTTTGAAACTTACGTTAAATGTTTTGAATTATATACGTTAACGTTTTAAGTAAACTATTTCTCTGCAATCGTAAGTCAGAACTTCATATATTTGTCTATCAACATCCATATTTTCATTTTATAGCTCACGCATGCGGCTTTCATGCCCAAGGTCAAGGTCAAATTGTGTTAAATGTTTTTGAAATATTTGCATTAAAGTTTTTAAAGTACACAATTTATCTGCAACCGTATGTTTGATTGACTGGAAACGTCACATACCTCTTTTTCAACAGCCATTTTTTTATTCTATATCTCACCTAAGCGGCTTTCATGCCAAAGGTCAAGGCCAAATGACTTGGCGGCGGCCGAGGGTATGTGTGAGACCCCGCTGACTTGCTCTAGTCCTTAAAAGCAAGAATAACATATCTTACCATACTGATTTATTTTGTTTTTTTCGGATACATGTACTGATTTTGTGTCCCGAGCATAACTAGAATTCCTTTTTGTATATTTATCACAACTCCTGCCTCACTAATATTCCAGTGGTCTCCCTTTGTTTTTTCACGCATTGATTTTGTATCTGGCACATGACGATATTTCAAATTTGACCAAATATGGTCCTGATATATATCAAATCGAAGGTATCGTGGAAACAATCACTCTAGATAATTTTTTTGTCAAAATCGGATGATACATCATGCAAGATGGCCGCCGACAGGTCATCCTTTAATTATAGATTTCGTCTTCTTCTCATGTACCGTTTGGCCGACGCTGGTCAGACTTCACAGTTGTGGTGCGTGGGTGAAGCATTTTCATATGTGTTAAAATGGAGGTTGTCGCATAATCCAAGATGGCCGTCGTAGAAAATTTGGTAAAATTCTTAAAAAAATCATATCAACCATGTTAATTTTACATTATTATTATTTTTATATCAAGCTTGAATTGCCACTTTGATATCAAGGGCGATAACAATGACTCTTTAAAATGTTAATGGAAACAACTATTTATTCTCTCTATTTATCTTTTGATGTGCAATGATCATATTTTGTAACAAGTCAATACAAATATTTATTCAGGTGACACATTTAGTTGATATAAATAATTTAAAAATGACCTGCCTCATTTACAATCAAAATAGCACGATGATACAACCTATCATTAAACTGAAGATTATTAAATGAATATTTCTGTGTATCGGGCACTCGTATTTTTTAAAACTGTTGGAATAGTTACACAATTATACTTATTTAATATTTCATTCCTATAAAGAACACTTTGTGCCAAACAGATTGGACCCCAATTCAAATCATGATTTGCAACTTTGCTGAAGGATATCTGACACCCAGTCATTAAGTGCAAAGGCACGACACTTGTCTTATCAGCTCATTCACAAACACCACATCATGCAAAACACTTGTCACATGGATTCACCAGTAGGTGTACAGTACAAAGTCCAGTAACATGGTGTCTAATTGCATCCCGTAACATTTGGTCAAGTGTGTATTTTTTTACTTTAACCTACGTTTTCTGGGGGAAATAACTACCTGTATAATATATGTGAAAATCACTACAATGGAAGAAATTGAACGAATGTTCTCGCACCCTCTTCCAAACTCCATTCACAATTCACACCCCCTCTGCATGAATCTGGCTACTCCACTGCAGTGCAAAGTCGCAGAACAGTTTTTGACATACAACCGTTTGAATTTGTACTTTTGTGTGTGTAATATTTCTCAGACTTTTTCAATGCAATGGTTTCTGTTTCGATGTAATGTATGACCTGTCGTCAATTTCACTCACAAGTTCATATTGGTGCTTGTAGGAGTATTTGATACCCAGTATACATTTTCCATGGCTTTCACATTCTGTAAAACCGTCTGGAGTTTCGACAATGACATAGAGAAATGGCAAACATTTTCATGTGTCTGAATGTGGATTATTTCTGGCACTCATATCTTTGGCTTATAACATTTTAGGATTTTTATATCATGCACTGCAGTGCCGGTGATAAGTCGCTAGGTTGCCAAGTCGGACTGTTGTACTGTGCGGACTCACCGAAACAAACCGCCAGTGGACGGGTTACACTATGTTTGCAATGTAATGTCCCTGGGTAAGTTTATAGATGGCGGCTCAGTCAGCGTGCGACTAGATGCCGTTTTTTTGTTAGGGGAAAGTACTAAAATTGGGAAAAATATGAAAACCGATGGCAAGACAGTGCGTCCCCCGGGCCAGCGCAATATTTAAAATTGCGCCATGTCAATTAAAGGTGGTGCAGGATGTTGAATGTAATATCTTTATAATGGAAATACAGAGTTTAATGAAATATAACGCAGTAAATGCTTAACAGGTTGCCAATTAGTATTCCCTCGCCGATAGGCAAGAGGTGGTATATCGTTAGTCCATGTACGTGCGTACGTATGTACGTACGCTAGTAACACCTTTCATTTTTCAATAACTCGTGAACTGCTTCACCGATTTTGATATTATTTGACCATAATGTGTGTCTATGGATGGAGCATGGCTTAGTGAATGTAAGAAATAAACGGAACTCGATTTTTTCTTCACGACAGTTATAGGTTATCGTAAAGAACTTTTAGAGCACCCATAAAACACATATGTCACTTCTATGGTGAGATACATATCATCGAAATCCGTCCGTTTGCTTGGAAAAGTTTCAAGAAAATCTACTGTAAAAATGACGTCACAGAATACGTCACGTCGGAAAAGCAGGTTCGGAAACCACTGATCCCATACCCTGATATCTATAACTTTACATGCTACTTGCAAACATGTAGTTGGCCTCAATAATAATAACATACACTCAAAGCGTTCTTTTATAACATGATAATTCATGTTATAATTGTTCTTGTTTATTATATACGTACTTTATTCCCGATTTATATACGCTTCAAAAACATATTGTGCCTACTGAGTGGAGTGTACCTTATGTATATGCAATGAATGCTACAAGGTTCATGTTTAAAATAGTAAGAGCTCATTTTCGTGATCAAAGATGCGTGGTAGTATTGGTAATGACACGTAATTGGGTTCATTAGAAGAAGTTACCGCGCATGTGCACACGACTGATGCCCCGCAATCATGCACAGATGTGACTGTGACTGGACAAATGACGTTTACGGCATGTGTGACCAGTCTAGCTTCTAATCAATTGACACATTTTTGTAGCCTGATAATGATATATACTGCTTGTTACAAGCATCGTGGCTGTTTCATTGATAAAATGGCGAACAGTGCAGATCCTGATCAGACTGCGCGGATGCGCGGATCAAAATCCATAAGGGCCATTTCTACAGCCACATTCGAATATAACTAACATATCACTTTAATTCGGTGTATTAAAGGGACATACCCACGCAGTAGGCATAAAATGTTCTTTATATTAAATTAGTATAAATAATTAAAAGATAGCATGCCTCATTTGCGTATGAAAATAGCCTGATACCACCGCGCATCACAATCAGTAAAATAAATATTACTAAATGATTATATCTGTATAGCTGGCACTCGTAAGCTTTATAACTGGTGGATAACAGTGATACAATTATACACTAATTTAATTCACATAAAGAACAGTTTGTGCCTACCTTTAATATCAATTCCTCAATACTGATCGGATCGACTTGGTAGCGGAATTTATATTGCTCCGAGTCCTGTGAAATTTTACGGAGCCACGCAGGGGACATGGATTTATTATATTTATTCGTTCGAAATAACGTAATATTCGTTCGAAATAACAATTCGTTCCTTTAACTTAACAATTCGTTCCCTTGAATTAACAATTCGTTCGCACGATATAACAATTCGTTCCCACGAAATAACAATTCGTTCCCTCAATTTAACAATTCGTTCCCTCGAATTAACGAATAGGGAACGAATTTACGAATTGCTATATCGTGAGAACGAATTGCTATATCGTGGGAACGAATTATTAAATTGAGGGATCGAATGGTTAATTCGTGGGACCGAATTGTTAAACAAAAATTCTACGTGCCCTGCGGGACTCCATAAGATTTATATATACCAGTTTTATTTATTTACGTTACCAAACTGGAAAAAGTCTGGAGAAACTTACATGACAACTACTTTTGTGGCATTACCAGCG
Source organism: Conchocele bisecta (assembly GCA_029237695.1). Lineage (NCBI taxonomy): Eukaryota > Metazoa > Mollusca > Bivalvia > Lucinida > Thyasiridae > Conchocele > Conchocele bisecta. The sequence continues at coordinate 17,790,565 of CM055273.1, read as the reverse complement.
TTTGCGTTGACTGTATTTGTCGGCTTGACGCCATTCAGCTTTGTTTCAACAACGCAAGCAACGTGACGGCAATAAATAAATTAAACCGGAGATAACTTGTACCAAGGTGCATGATCACGTGGTTACAACAACAACAACGTCGCCCACTCCAAAGTAAGTATTAATTGATATTTTCCTTAATATGCAACGGATTTTGATGAAATATGGCCCAGCAAACGCGTCTTCATGAGATGCATTTCGTGGTTCAGGGAGTTTGGTACAGACTTAGGTCGTTTTGCGAAGAATCGATTTTCATGTCAGTAGACACGGAAATCGATTCTTCGCAAAAACCGACAGAAGTTTTGGGGAGACCACCAAAATGCAGCTTGACAAGACGCGTTTGATGCGCCATATTTCATCAAAATCCGTTACGTAATAAGGAAAATATAAAAGAATACGTACTTTCAATCGGATTGATTCTGGAAGTTTCAGTACTTGTTGTTGTTGTTAGTACCACGTGATCATACACCTTGAGTACGATCTCTCATTAACATTCGTTTGAACACAAACTTGAAAAATCACGAGTAACCTTTCCTTGCATACGTGATGTTAATGAACTCCCGCAAATTATAACGTCGCGTATGCAGGGCAAGGTTATTTGTGATTTTTCAAGTTTGTGAACATGTTCAAAAGTCTCGTCTTTGCAAACGGATGTTTAATGAGCGATCGTACTAGTTATCTCCGGTTGAATTTATATATAGAAATCCGGTCCAAATTGTGTAGTTTAGAGCCATATTGCTTTTAAAAAGGGCGAATGTATCATGATTTGTTACGAAAATGAAAAATTATAGTGATTTCGACAAGTGTTGATCAAGATCATCCTACATATATGTACAATCTGACCGTGGCCGCGTTATTTGCCAGATTCATATTTCCACACGTATTAATATTATTGCGTTCAGTGCATACACAGACCAGACTCAATTAAACGCTAAAATACAGCGTAGGAGCGGATCTCTATAAATAGATTTGCAAAGGGAAATAACTGACTACGATCCCTCATTATAGATACATGTACATGTATGTAAGGAATACAACCATGGGCTGTTGCGTTTACTGGGGTGCAATATACCTTTGGTTTGTTTAAAGTACATGAAGTCTGAAGAACTACTCGCAAACTTTAAATAGACCAAATGTATTATACACCCCAGTAAATGCAACAACCCATGGTTTTATTACCTATATTTACACTGCATTTTCTGATAGTTTCAAAGATGTAAATTACCAAACTATGGCGGTGAAATTAAGAATAATCTGGTTTTACGTAATTTTGTCGCAATTCCTGGAACAGCGACGCTGCCGGTCAATAGCGTGCATTTATTGGAAATTTATAAGTCAAACGAACTTTAGCGAATCAACAACATGTTGCGACGTCACGTGGGTCTAATGTATTTCACTGGGATATAAACGCATTACGTTGAATGGGATTTTCCAGTATGAATGTATGGACAGTGCAAATATTTAGCAGTAAACCGACATCACTTGCATCCTTGTTGGAGAGGAGTTATTTGAAGACCGGGATAAAATGGATAAAAACTGATGCTGTACACTGTCCTTCAGTACTGTTTTAGTGTCAATGCATGACTAAAATAAAGAGGTGAGTACGATGGTATATATTACTGATAGAATGTATCACGAAAACCTGAAAAAGAATATTGTTTTTGCATATTTTATTTAGCTGTACAATTTCAGCAACAGACAGTATACAATACACTGCAGAGTGCCGTATTTGAGTTAAACAAAATTATACATTGTACGTGTTTCTAGCCGACTGAATGCAACACAGTGAATGACATTATTTATTTCGGGAGCAAATATCACATGATGTTTTTCTATATCTGCTTTACTCGTGTGTGCATCCTGTATATTCTCGTTTAGATGTAGATGGAAAGGAACAATATAATGTAAGACTATAGAAAGGTACATGATCACGTGGTCACAACAACAATCACTGAAACTTTCAGAAGCGCCTCCGATTCAAGGTACGTATTATTTTATATTGTCCGTATTATGTAACGGAGTTTGATGAAAAATGGCGCATCAAACGCGTCTGGTTAAACTGCATTTGGTGGTCTCGGAACATTGGCCCAAACTTCTTTCGTTTTTGCGAAGAAACGATTTCTGTGTTTACTGTAATACTGACAAGGAAATCGATTCGTTGCAAGAACGACATAAGTCAACGCCGATGTCCCGGGACCACCAAATGCAGCTAACGAAGACGCGTTTGCAGCGCCATATTTCATAATAAAATCTGTTGCATATTAAGGAAACTATCAAATAATGCTTCCTATGGAGTGGGTGCGCTTTCAACACTTTCGGCCAGTGTTGTTGTTATTCTGACCCCGTGATCATGCACCTTGCATAGGTCCGTCACTTTGTGCTGACGCGCCGTCATTGTAAATACGTAATAGTTATAGTTCATATATTGAAATTGTAATACATTATTTTGTAGCGAGCGCTAGCGTGCGAGAAATTAATTTATTAACAATTCAATATGTTATCAATATGCTCAGTCCATAAACGTGGTTTTGTATCGCTATACTAGCATGTAAGTGTCGGTGTGATACGAAGTGAGCGCGTGTGTGGGCGGTAAGATGCCTTGCGTCTCGTGAACTCATGACAACAAGGCATATATGACACGATCATGAGGTTGAGCTGACCAACTATTCCATGCCACAGCAAAACCCTTACTATTACGCGTAAGCAAGTTCACTTGAAGTAATGTAATATTACTAATTACGAGTATGACTACAACGGGAATACAGGCATCTGCTCCGCGGTTCTTACACTAACCACTCAGCGCCATTGTGACCATTATAAGTATGAGTACGCACCCAAAACCCATTATGTCTGCAGTTTTATGCTTGAAACTAGTAACTTATTTACTATTGAGTTATTTTTTCTGACCCACTTCCTTTCAATATATTGTGGAATGGACACTAACACAATTTCATAATCGCATAAGACTAACACCATGAAGTCGAACAACTCCTCACTATGTTGTTACATGTTTTCTTTTTCAATAACTCTCATGTTGAGATTATTATTATGCCAACATATCTGGTGACTGCTGATTCGGGGGGCTCTGTTGTGTTGTTGTTGCATGCGTCTATGCTGCGGGGTGTCGATGTCTGTCGTGCTGCTGTCGTTGTGCCCCGGGCGGACTCGGGATAGTAAGTATACTGACCACATTTAAACCTAAGCTGACCTCCCCGAGATTGCCCTGGGCTCGCGGCGATAGTGGTGCGACAGGCGCGCGATGGCAATATAGACGGCTTTATCCGAAACCACTTATCTGGCTCATATTGACCACCATACTTCTTCGCGGAATAGCACAATCAACTGTAAATGTACTTAGCATAAAACACGCACTTGAATCTACCACAAACCTGTGTCGCTTGACACAATTAACAAACCATAGGTGTACACCAAACCAGATAAAACTCGAACGCAACAAAACATTTACACGTCAAACATTAGCCATATTTATATCGGTTACTGCCCTATCTATACTCGCATTCATCTTGCAGGGGACAACCTTAACATCACTTACTAAACTACTCCTCATTTTAGCAGGTGATATACATCCAAACCCGGGACCAGCTCCAGATAATGACTCCTCCCTAAACGACTCAGCATCTTCATATTCCAAACTCATAAATAGTGGACTGAGCATAATGCACCTTAATATACAAAGCATAAAGCACAAAATCGACATATTAGAAGTAGAGGCTCAACCTTATGATATCTTAATATTCACCGAAACTTGGCTTACACCAGATACATTAAATACAGAACTGTGCATACCTAACTTTAATCCTCCTTTTCGGTGTGACAGAATAGGCAGAATTGGTGGCGGAGAAGCTATATACGTTCGGAATTCACTTATATCTAAACAACGCAGCGATCTAAACTTAAACGGCATTGAATCAGTTTGGATCGAAGTAAACACTCACCAACGTAAACTATTAATTGGTGGCATATACAGTCCACCAGACTCGAATAATGCTCACTGGACGTTAATGGAAGAAAACATTGATCGTGCATTTAACGAAACGTGTGACAATATCCTGATAGCAGGCGATTTTAATATTAACACACTTAACTCAACATTTAACAAAATTAACAGGCTCATATCTTCGTATAATGCCGAGCAGTTAATTACTTCACCAACACACTACACGGAGCACTCATCATCCCTCATCGACCTAATGTCCATAAAACACACAGACCAGATTCTCACCAGCTTTGTCGCGGATCCATTTATACCAGATCTTGTCCGATTTCATTGCCCAATCGTTTGTGTAATGAAATTTAATAAGCCCAAAATATCAATCTATAAGAGACGAATTTGGCTTTATGACCGAGGAGATTTTAACGCTTATAGAGATATACTAAAAAATCATAACTGGGCTAACTTAATTCAACCTGACGATATTGAAACAACGATAAAGTCATTAACCGATATAATTACTGATGCTGCATCCAAATCTATACCAAATAAACTTGTAACTATTAGACCTAATGATATCCCATGGTTTAATAATAGCTAACGCCGACTAATAAAAAAACGACATAGACTCCACAAAAAAGCAAAATCGTGTAAAACCGAAAGCGCCTGGGCCAACTTCAGAAAAATAAGAAACGAAGTGACAAGCCTCCTACGAAAGTGCAAATTAGAACATAAAAACAAATTGATAGAAACAATCAATACGAGTGACATTCTAGCAAAAACATGGTTTAAAATAGCCAAGCAACTAACAGACAAAGCCGGCTCATCCCCACAAATACCAATACTTATAGAAAATGGAACTGAAGCCAATTCTGACCTCGATAAAACAGAGATGCTTAACGCCTACTTCTGTAAACAATCTTCTATTGATGACAGTAACCAAGTTTTACCACCTCTTACGTTACCCCAACACAACATATCTTCTATTCACATATCACAAAGAGATATATGTGACGCTATATCCCGTATCGACCCGTCCAAAGCATGTGGTCCAGACCTTATAAGTCCTCGCCTATTGAGAGAAGGTGCAAACGAGCTTTCATCACCTCTTTCTTTAATATTCAATATATCAATCAACTCCTCGCAATTTCCATGTTCATGGAAACTAGCTAACGTCATCCCAATATTCAAAAAGAATGATCCTTCAAATCCACAAAATTATCGGCCTATATCACTCTTAAGCTGTATCGGGAAGCTCATGGAACGCTGTATCAATAAGTATCTATATAATTATATAGTTAATAATAATATTCTCACACCATTCCAATCGGGGTTCGTCAAAGGAGACTCAACAGTAAACCAGTTACTATATGTATACAATGATATATGTAAGGCTTTGGATGACGGCAAAGAAGTTCGTGCAGTTTTTTGTGATATATCGAAAGCTTTTGATAGGGTCTGGCACCGTGGCCTTCTTTATAAGCTGTCTTCAGCAGGCATTACTGGCAATTTGCACCGATGGTTTCATCTTATCTATCTTCCAGGCAACAGAGAGTAGTTTACGAAACAAACTCTTCATCCCACTGGTCCACTATTAATGCCGGCTTTCCTCAAGGGTCTATCCTAGGCCCACTCCTCTTTTTACTTTATATAAATGATATAGTCACGGAAATCAAATCGAATATTAGACTTTTTGCCGATGACACGAGCTTATACATCATAGTCGACGACCCGAACACCTCCGCCATTTCTCTTAACGATGACCTCAAAACAATTAATCAGTGGTCGCGAGACTGGTTGGTCACGTTTAATCCATTAAAAACGGAAACAATGATATTTTCTCGAAAACAAAACAAACCGCAACACCCAGATCTTATCATGAACAATGTAACACTAAACCCCATTAGTGAACATACACACCTAGGTTTAACATTATCAGAAGATGGTAAATGGAAAACACACATTTCCCGCTGCATAAATAAAGCATGGCAACGAATTGGCATCCTACGTTCATTGAAATTCCTCCTAAATAGATCGGGTCTTGAACGTTTATACTTCTCATCCATTCGACCTCTCATAGAATACGGCGATGTCATTTGGGACAATGCACTTGTGAACTGAAAAATGATTTGAACGCAATTCAAAATGAAGCCGCGCGAATAGTAACAGGAGCCACAAAACTATGCAGTATAGAAAATTTATATCGCGACTTAAAATGGGTAACGCTAAGTACCAGAAGAAGAAAACATAAACTAATACAACTCTTTAAAATGAAAAATAATCTTACACCTAATTATCTACATACTCTTATACCGACTCAAGTACAAAATCGCTACGCCCTTCGCAACGCGGACGATATTCCACATATTCCTTGCCGCACTCAAATGTACAATAACTCATTTCTACCGTCTGCTAAACGCGAATGGAACACTTTACCTGCAGAAATTAGAAACTCACCTAGCCTATCCATCTTTAAGTATCGAATGAACAAAAATACATCTAAATCAACACAACTTTTTAACATAGGCAACAGGAGAGACCAAATATTGCACGCTCGCCTACGACTAGCTTGTAGCTCGCTCAACTACGACCTATACCGAAAATCAATAGTAGATTTCCCTTTATGTTCTTGTGGATCACAAGAGACTGTAGACCACTACCTAACAGCATGCACAAACTATGAACTACAGCGTCAACAATATTTAGCTGGGCTGGATTGTCCAGTCATTGCCGATAATCTTTTAAACGGAAATGAGCACCTTTCATTAGAGAAAAACAAACACGTGTTCCTACAAGTTCACAAATATATTACAGCAACTAAGCGGTTCTAATCGTATTAACTATATTCATCATTATATGTCAGACCAAAATGTATTGCTGGGAGGGGGGGGGGGGGGTGGGGGGGGGAATACTACGCATCGTCTTCATCATAAGTCGCGCCGGCAGCCCCGAGTAGTAAGACGCATGGTACAGTCAGTTACATGTAACAGAGGTTATCCGATCAGCTCTCACCATCAAAATCACCACTCCTTTCCTCTTTTTTTTATTTCATTATATTATCTTTGTTCCTTCTCTAACACTACGTTTATAAACAATATAATCAGTCAAATTTGTATATTGCAATGCGCACTACATATGATTTGTATGTTACACTGTCTTATATCTTGTAGGGAGATGAATTCATATAAGCTTCTAGCTTGTTTTCAAATCCTTGTATTTTGTTATGTAACATGTATATTGTACATTTGCCAATAAAATATTGTTTAAACTAACAAGGCATAAAATCAGTTATAAATATAGCGGCTGAACATTTAATGATTAAGTAAATAGATATTGACCAAAGTGTCGCAATATGCGATTTAATTAAGACGAAAAGCTGTTCTTTCATTGGTCGAGAAACTAGCCTAAGGGTAAACATTAAATTGTATTATTATAGTGTGTGTGATCTTTATTTCCTCCATTTAATGGAGAACGTATCACATGAGAACGTATCTACATTTTACATAATAAAGCAAGAAAAATATATACAAAAGATTTATGTATGAGATGCGTCCCAAGGAAGTTGACCCAAAGGATTATATGAACAGAGATGCTCCAGGGCTGACTAGCGCGCGCTAGCCCGATCTGAAACTCACTGGTCAACATCGATTAGCCTAATTTTCTCAAAATGCATCACATATCAGATACATGTATAAATAGGGAAAACATGGAAAACTGAATTATCTTAAAAAATATTGACTGGAGACAATAAGAACAGAATAACATTAAGTAATCACTAATACATTTGCCGAATGTTCGCCCCGTGCCATTTATATAAGTTAGTCGCGAAATTGGCACAAAACGAAATGAAGAGGTGATAACGTTGTGATAACGATTTCATTGTCTATGCCACCGTCATCATCGGAATCACCACCAAACATGACAACAATTAAAATATCAATAGCACGGTCGTTAAGGTAATCATGTACGTCATTTCCAAACGTTTGGCGAATATCACGCCAAAATTGCCAGATTACAGAACGGACAGTTATATCGTCACAATCAGTGATAAGATGTTTTAGTTAATTTTCACAAGCTGACCAACATCTCGGACATATGATCTCATCGTACAAAGTACTTCTGGTAAGTGTGCATAGTCTGGCCAAGTGGTACGAAACAGCGAGCAGTCCAGGCATTCGTAGAGCAGCCTTCCAGATGTTAGATGGAGAGAGTTCAGCTTACACTAACCGAAAAGTGTCAAAGTCTGGCGAAGCTGTCATTCGATCACGCCACGACTGACTTTCCGTTTGATAAATGGCCCTATTACAGATTGACTTCCAAACATGTTTTAACGGAACTACACTATGTTGCACAAATGTGTCCAGATGGTCCATTAGTCCGTATTTATGTAGAATCCGCGTGACGTCAGAAATAAAGCCTCAATTAACCACAGTGCAGTCGATACTGGTAGAGACGATGCACAAACATATACCGCACAGTGGACCATGCATCTGAGCTGCATAAACTAAACAAGACATTTAGTTTCTACAGGTCGATGTATGCTTCAATGGATGTCTCTCCCAGCATGACAAGCACTGCGTCAGTTCTCGTGCGTTTTCTGAAACCTTGCATATACTTTAAACAAAAGTGATGTATGGTCTCAAGTTTTCGTAGATTATTGGCGCTCATACCGTTCCATAGTTCACATCCGAATAATGCACGTGGTAAAACTATGGGCTTGTAAAGTTTCAATGCTGTCAGCGGGTTCAAGCCATTGGAATGGACACCGACGTTGGACAAACCCAGAAATGTAGCGCGTACATTGTTCACGACTGTGTCAATATCATCTGGGGACATCAATTGTTTTGTCTGCAGTAAACCAAGATGCTTGTATGAAGAGACGTCTTCAATCACTGATGAACCGTATCTCCACTGTCTACTGTGTTTGTCAAATTTACGTTTCGACTCGTTAAAGACAACCACTTTACACTTGTTCGTGTTATATCCGAATCTCCACTTAAGGCTAAACAGCTTGCATATATCAAGCATGTAGTCAATGCCGTGTTTAGTATGTTAGTAGCTGAAAATAGCACAATATCATCTGCCCGAGTAGTCATGGGTCCTGATATGATTGAGTGTGCAATGAAATGTATCCTCGGTTTGACTTCAGATATTGGTAGGTGGGTGGTCCAAGGTCTAAAAACAATTGGTCACGCGATCCAAGTCATGTGACGTTTCCCGCCATTTTGAAAAACAAAATGGCCGCCAAACCATTTTACGAAAATGTATATGTCTCAGAAGACAAGGCATTGCGTATTTGTTTTAGGTTCAATCCCCCTAAAATATGATGCATATTATGCTAGATTGGTTCGTAATACAGGAAAATACAACTTTTGGATATTTCTATAGAAAAAAAGAAAAATGTATACGAAAATGCATGAAAAAATGCTGTTTTTTCATATATAGGTTATTTTATGTACGTACCGACAAAATAATACTATCAATATAGTGACATATCATGCATTTAATACTTCCGAAGGATTCTCTTATATCGAGATTGGGGAGCGTCAATGTATGAAAAATGCATATTCTGTGGAAAAAAATAAATACCTTACCCCACCCACTTTTCAGACATGCATTATTATTATTACAATGTTATTTAAATATATCTCGTTAAAATGTTATTATTTGGGATATGATCATGAAACTTTACGAGATTAGAGCATTCACTACGAGAAGCAATATTATGTATTAAATGTTTACAGTCATGACTAGTTGTTGCCGTGGTAACCGTTAACCAAACCGAAATCAATGTATGTTTATATTCAAATAGCATGTTTATGGTTCTAACAAACCTGTATTACTATCTAAGTGGTACGGATATTAGTGTGAGTAAGCAATAATTACGCTAGCCCTCAATACTTTATTTGTTTGTAGATATGGCCGTAGCCCGGATGAGGCAGACCGGTTGATTACTCTCTCCAAGATTCCAATGTTTGTTGTTTTGTGTGTGTTTCCATTTAATTGGTATTTCCAGGATTGTATTAAAAAATAAATCGGTATGCCTAGGTGTAGTTCAATATAATTAATTTTTAGTAAGTTGCTGGAAATCGTTATAGTTTGAGTATTCTCCTTGCCGCGGTAGTTTTCCACGGATTGATGCCATCATGGAGCGCATTTCACAGCTTGATATCATCTGATGAGTCAGACCCTACGTCGATAGGCTACACGCCGATTCTGCCATATCCGGCATCCGAGTATGACACCATATACACATGTATGGTGAATTTCCAGGACGCACTTCTTCAAGCAGGCCAAACATGTGGCTCTCTCTGGTGTGACGAATCTGTCTACAGTACGGCCAAAGAACTTCAACTATTGCTCCCACCAGAACGCCTTGGTAATATATTTCTTGGTCTTGGCGGTTTCCACATGACGAAAGTTCTTCTCTCATTCATTGGGAAATACTTGAACGACAGTGCAGTCGAACAGTTGTTCGTTGAGAATGAAATTTTCGGATCAGCGATAGTCGATAGCATCCTAAAGGGCAGCCACTATGCACGGGCGATGCAAGGAATTTCTATGGTCGCAGAGGTGATGTAGCGACTCCAGCTGCTAGTATTTGTCAACCAATGTGACATGCTGCAATATAAGGAACTTCTCGACACCATAGAGTTACTTCAGACAGCCTGCAAGCAAAGAGACGAAATCGAAGCAAGGTCGTCATATGAAAAGTGCATCGCATCAATTAAAACCTTCAAAGACGACCTTCATGATTTCGTTACACATGGTGTCACGAGTAGCAACAGTTTCAAGTACTGGAATCAGTTTATTTCCCTGTTCGTTCCTATTTTACGGGATTTGATGAGATTACACAGGGAGGGAAGCTGGGAGCTGTACATATCCGCACTGGGTAGGTGCCTGCCGCTATTCTTCGCATTTGACAAGACACATTACTCACGATGGGACTCAGTATTTTATGAAGATTGTCTTCAGCTGCCACAGTCATTTCCATCCATCCACACAGAGTTGCTGAAAGGCAATTTTGTTGTACGCCAGACAAAAAGAAAGTTCAGCAATGTACCAATGGATCAAGCCCTTGAACAAATGTACAACAAACCAGCTAAGGTTCGGGGAGGTGTTATAGGTATAACACGTCGCAAAGATTCAGTGGCTCAACATGATCTAGTCAAACATGAAAAAAGCACAGATCTCGCAATGGATGAGGCACTACTGCGAATTAGATGACGAAGACGAATACTCGCTCCATCACGAGTTTTCCAATGCAACAACAGCGAGAGATGAGCAGTGCATACAGCAGATGGTGCAATATGTTTTAGCGAGAGGGAATCCCTTTGAGATTTCGGAAGACTGCACTTTGAAGAACTTTGTAACGGGAACCCAAACCGACAGCGAGAGATGCAAAGTTCTTTTTGAATTCATGAAAGATGGCGATGAAGCTTACCAGAACTTTTTCTCAACGCTGTTTGAACAGAAGACAAAACAACTATCCGATCCAATACCGAAGTTGCATCGGAAAGGGAAACAGAAGAACGTTTACATTGTAAATATTCAGAAGGAGACACAAGACGCTATAAGGTACATTGACATTGCCAGAAGTCGAAGGTATGACGTAGCTGAACTACTGAAGTTCGAGCTAACATCCACCTCACCCAATCTGACGAAAGATGGTTATTTGCGTAAATCGCCGAGATCAGAACTCCAACGTGAGATAGAGAAGAACCTGGGTGGGTCAACGCAACTTCCTGATGTATATGCATCTGATGTTAATCAGACCGCCGTGATTGTGGACTTCATGGCACATTCCCGGAGCGTACCAGTTATAAACAACTAAAGTTAAGAACATTTGGCGATATGGCCAGTAACCTGTGGGATAGATTCACTAGAATCGCAAGGTCTGCCAAGCGCATCGATATAGTATTTGACATCTCTGAATCTGGTGGAATCAAGGATTTTGAACGAATGAGAAGAAGCAAATCGGATCCCATTGAAGTGACTATCCAGCGAGATGACACACCATTGATGGTGAATATGGAAGCTTTTTTGGCATCCACTGTGAACAAAATCCGCTGGGAAACATTCTTCTCGAAATGGATAATCAAAACCGGACTGGATCACATCGACAGTTTACATGTTATTTACCTTGGAGGTTCACACAAAGAGACAGCCACTGATGTTCCATGTCTCCACAGTCACCATGACGAAGCCGATGACAGGTTATTACTCCACGTAAACCATGCAGTGACGACTGGCTCCTTCAAACGGATTGTAGTAGCATCACCAGACACAGATGTGTTCGTCTGTCTGCTGTATAAATTCAACAGTAGCTGGAAACAGTTGGGACTGATTGAGCTCTGGATCGTATGTGGACAAGGTAAAACATAAAGGAAAGTACCACTCCATGCCCTGAGTGCAAAGCTGAACCATGACATGGTGGATATGTTGCCAGCTATCCATTCCCTTAGTGGTTGTGATTCTACCCGTAAAGTTTCAACTAAGCACGCCGTTCTGAAGTTGGGAAACAGTTTCGGACCAGAGCTGCTGAAAGAATTTGGTAAAAAGCACTAACGGAAGGAATTCTGGCTGATGCAGAGCATTTCCTTGTATGCGCTGTTTCCGGAGACGACAAATTTGATACATTTGACGAACTAATATACCATCAATACCACCATAAGACCATTTCAAATAACTTTGAGCGACTGGCACCGACATCGGCGAGCATCAGATTCCATATTCAGAGGGCATACTTCCGATGTCACCAATGGTTATATACACCATGTCGTCAAGAGAGAACGCTTGATCCAAAGGAGTATGAGTACACATTGTGCGATGATGTTCTCACCCCAGTTGTTACTAGAGGCGTAAAACTCCCTGATGACTTTCCAATTCCATGTCGCTGTGGAAAGTGTGCGCACTCTGGAGCGTGTCCATGTCGTGTAGTTGACTTAAGTTGTTGTGAATTCTGTAAATGTGAAGCTTCCGACTCGTGCCAAAACCCAAACAATCGAATGGAATGAATCACGTGTTTCTAGGTAATAGACAACTAAATTAGGAAACATATGATTAAACACTGTAGCGTTGTAGCTTCAAACTTGTAACTTCAAGCTGCAGTGTTTCATACGTTCCGTGAATGACGTCAAAAGTTGACAAATTTCCATTTCCAAAGTACATGCGAAATTCTATTCGTCTTCTGCAATTTGTGTCAAGTTTTTACTTCATCTGACATCATAACGTATCACAGTTTTAGTAAATAGTTGTCATAAAACATCGCAGTTGTTTGAAGGAACAAAATCATATGACCCGTCTGATATAAGGGCCTAGCTTTGGAGAAACTTCTCTTACGGTATCGCAGTATTTCGCAAATATTTAAAAATAGGTTAATTTTCAACATTTATGTCAGCATTCAATGTCATATTTTAAATATTTTTGATTTTGCAAAATCGCTATCGGCGAAATATGGCGATGCCAAAAGAGTGGTTTCTCCAGAGCTGGACCATCATGTTGTATTACTTTCAAATTATAAAATGAAAATAATTCTAACATTTAAGGTTGTCGTAAGTGTTATATTTCATGTATCCCTAACATGTATGTATATGGTAAGGTGGCGTATATTTGGATGTAATGAGCCTCAAATATCGTATATAGAACAGCGCAAACGTTTGATAACGCGCCATAATTCTTGTTTAAATACAGTTGATTGTAGATTGCTGATTGTTGCTCAGGCAGTCACTCAATTACATACTTTTTAATTGCCAATATATGTACATGTAGTTTAGCAAAAGCACAAGCTTGAAATTTAATAATAATTAACTATATTTATACCACCAATACATCTACACATAAACAAATTTATTATAGAGTGTGCTACCATACTGTAACGTTTATAATTATATCTCAAATGATAATATTGTTAACAAGATATATCTGAATAGTGTAGTAATAATATAACTCATGTCTTAAAAGTGGGTGGGGTAATGTTTTATTATTTTCACACAAAATATAGTTTCATGAATTGACGCATCTCAATCCCAATCACACAATCAAGTTGCTTACTGACACTGATATCAATACCACTTAGATATGTATACAGGTCTGTGAGAATCGTGGACAGACTACTTAAATAAGAAAAAACCACTAATGTTGGTCCGGTTAACGGTTACCATGGCAACGAGTACTCATGGCTATAAACGTTTTCATACACAATAATGCTTCTCATAGCGATTGCTCTCATCTCGTGAAGTTTCATAAATATATCTCGAATGATAACATTTTTAACGAGATATATCCAAATAATATTGTAGTAATTCAATGCATATCCAGAAAGTGGGTGGGGTAATGTTTCCATATTTTTCTCATAAAATAAGTTGTTTTCGCGAATTGAACCACACCAATCCCAATCACACCATCTCTCCGAAGTAAAAAATGCACAATATGTCACTATAGTGATAGTATTATCTTTTCGGTATGTATATAAAGTAACCCATATATGAAAAAACAGCATTTTTTCATGCATTTTCTTATACATTTTTCCTTTTTTCTATAGAAATATCCAATACTAGTATCAAAAGATGTATTTTCCTGTATTATGAACCAATCTAGCATAATATGCATCATATTTTAGGGGGATTGAATCTAAAACAAATACGCAATGCCTTGCCTTCTGAGACATATACATTTTCGTAAAATGGTTTGGCGGCCATTTTGTTTTTCAAAATGGCGGGAAAAGTCACATGACTTGGATCGCGTGACCAATTCTTTTTAGACCTTGGACCACCCACCTACCAATATCTGAAGTCAAACTGAGGGTACATTTTAGTGCACACTCAACCATATAGGGACCCTAGACTAGAGAGGGTGCAGAGAAGTATTGATCACCAATTTTCAAACGACATCCGCTTTCATCAAGTAACTCGAGCAGGTCATTCAAAAAGACGTTGTAGAAAAAAGGTGACGTGATTCCACCTTGTCTCGTACCCTGTTCTATTCGTACCAAGTCTGATACGCGGCCATCGTAGAAGACACAACTTGACATGCCATTGTAGATATGTGATATTATTCTAAGGTATTTACCTTTAATTCCAAACTGAAACAATTTGTATAATAAACCATTTATCCAAACACGATCAATGACACCATTTTAGACCGTCGAAAACCATGTTGTAGTGGATGTATTTTGTCAACAATAGTCATTGATGCGCAACTGAATAACTTTCTCAAACAATTTTGCAATAACTGGCATAAACGATATAGCATGGTAGTTATTCGGATTGGTTAAGGATTTGTTGTGTCGTTTATGCAGAGGAATTATAAGGCCCTTATTAAATCAGATTGGAACACATTCTTGTTCAAGTAAACCTTCCAAAACGAATTTTGATCCATATCTACTAGTGAATCGAGTTTTTAAGTTTCGTTCATTAACCACTTACTAGAAAAGTGATTTCGTGAAGTGACTTTTGTGATTACGAAATTATTCATTCAAATTGGAAGAGTTTTATCGGGACATGAATCACATACATGCAAGTATGTTTTAATTTATCTTGTTTATCTCTGTATTCCTGACACAACTCAATTAGGTAAAATTGAAACAACATAAACGAGATGGTATTTATAACGTTCCTTGTTTTCTATGTCTATAGCATATCTTATTTAACTTCCTTCTGTCTTCTCTTATATGATATGCATTTACTTCTATTGTATGATATGTACTTCTTCCTATCGAGCAACACAGTTCTTCTTGATCAGAACATAAGACAATTATACCAGTACAAATGATGGACACTAATATATACACCTTAAACGTCAGAGGAATAGAAGCAAAGCTAAAACGTACACAAGTTTTTCAATGGCTCAAGGATAATGATTTTTCTATTTGTTTCTTACAGGAAATTCATTCCACTATAACTAATGTGAAACAATGGGAAGCTGATTGGGGGGCTGACGCATTTTTTAGCGGAAACAGTAGCAACAGTGCAGGAATATGTATACTTTTAAACTCAAAATTATCATATACAATCAAGAATTATACAGAACTGATTACCGGTAGAATTCAAGCACTACTCATAGAAATAAATAATAAATAAATGATTTTTAAACAAATTAATGATTTCATCTTTAACAACGAACATTCGCGAATTATTATAGGCGGTGACTTCAATACATTATTAAACGTTGAACTAGATAAGAGGGGTGGGTTGAAAGGAAAAAATAAGAATAACAGAAATCAGATTATTAATGTAATAGTAAAATATAATTTAGTTGATATATGGAGAATAAAACACGGAACACAGCAAAGATTCACATGGCATTCTAATTCAAATTCACCAATCTTCTGTAGACTTCTGCAGCATAAAAACAGACCATTCATTGGTTCAATTAAAGATAAAAATTAACAAGCAGAAGTGAGGACCAGGATATTTTAAGTTAAATATAAAAATGATTACAAAACAGTCATTAAGGATAGCATTTCTGAAATTGCAACCTTCAATAATGAAGCGAGTTAAGGGAACCATTAGAAATGAAACGCTAAAATATACATTGTTTTAAAGTCACTCATGTGGTCAAAAATTTAATAAAAAGAGTGACTTTAAAACAATGTGTATTACATATGCTTCCCTTCGGAGGTTATTGAAAATTACTTTATAAAATATACTGCTAAACGTAACAAAAAAGATAAGACAGATGAGATGAAACTACAGGAGAATATTGATAAATTAATGAAGCTAAATGTACAAACACCAGAAGTGATTAATGAGATAAATAATAATAAAACTAGTTTAGAAGAAATGTATAGAATAAGAGCAGAAAGCATCATTTTTAGATCAAAAGTAAACTGGGTAGAAGGGGGAGAAAAAAATACAAAATTCTTTGCGGATCTAGAAAAAAGAAAAATGCGAAAGGAAAATAGTCTCTCGTTTAAATGTAAATGGGAAAACTATAACAGATAAAGAAGAAATTTTATTGGAACAAAAACAATATTATGAAAAGCTCACTAAGAAAAAAGATAGATTTGATTCAGATATAAATTTCATTCCAGACGTTTATAATAATAAATTGAATAACGAAGAGCAACTTAATTGTGAAGACGAATGTTGTAATGCACTAAAGGAAATGAATAATAACAAAAATCCAGGGTCTGATGGAATAATTGTAGAATTCTATAAACTCTTTTGGAATGATACAAACAAAAACGTATCTAGCAACGTCCCTTAATTTATCTTTTTAAAAAGGCGAGCTAACGGCTCTCCAAAAAACAAAGTGTAATAAACTTAATTCCAAAGAAAGGAAAAGATACAACTAATTTAAAAAATTGGTGACCAATAAGTTTACTAAACGTAGATTATAAAATTGCTACCAAATCAATCGCAAATCGAATTAAGCGTGTTTTAAATACATTAATTGACTCATCTGAAACTGGTTTTATTAAAGGTAGATATATTGGAGAAACTATTGAATACGTAAATGAAAAGGAAATTCCTGGTCTCCTGTTTTTCGCCGTCTTTGAAAAAGCCTTTGATAGTATAAGTCATGAATATATAATACAAGTATTAACATTCCAGAATTTCGGACCTCATATTATAAAATGGATTTATTTATTTTATAGTAATATTTCAAGTTGTGTAACAAATAATGGATATCTCTCAGATTTCTTTAATCTAGGAAGAGGAGTAAGACAATGTTTTCCTCTGTCCCCATACTTATTCATTATAGCAATATAACTTTTTATCGTATATTTCTGTATGTTTACATGTTGTAATTGATTTGTGTTTATACATGAATATGTTGGGAAATTTGTCGAAATTTTCACTAAGCGTCTTTGTATTCACGATATGACGGTGAGTCGCAGTTCCGGGGCTGGCCGTTAGATATCCACACAGCGCGCTTTTATCTGTTAATTTTATGTAACTGTTTGAGCTTGTAACTTGTATACCCGTTTAGCAATGCACGATGATTCTGCTGACTGCTGCATACATTTAATGATAGAGTCATATGTCTCATTCACGTCATTGTAGTTCAAACTAACTCCACGAAGCTGATTGGACAATGTAAATCTGTAAGCATCGCGTTCACTCAAAGTAGTCCAACTATACGCAATTTTCGCAAAACTCTCCGGTACATCGACACTGTCTGATTGAACGTCGACGCGTAGTCGCATAACTACAGGAAAGTGCCGCGATATATTAAGAGGTGCATCATCGCCAATGCTACACTGCATCACATCAGCTATAAGGGATTCATGAACACAGATATGGTCAATGAAGCTAGGTTTGTCATCGGTGTATGGTATAAATGAATACATTGGACCCTTGCATATATCGAGCATAGTCACTGCACACATGTATCGATGTCTTAATGCACTACACATGTACCTTGTGCGCGTGCCAGACTGTTTGTTCATATTGATTACGGTGCATTCGGACTGTGACATTGAGTTGAAGGCGCCCATTATAATTATTTGACAATCAGATGAGAAGTTAGAGCATAGTTCGTGAATTTTATCGACATATTCCTTATGCTTGCTTATAGGGTAGCGTGTAGTAGGTAAGTAGATTTGAATCACATACACATTTCTGGTGGCTAGTATCAACTTCAGGACGATAATACGATCATTGATTTCGTGTATTTCGATATTACGATTATGGCGTTTGTGCCAGAGAAAGGCGACACCTCCTTTACCAATACGGCATCTATTTAGGTAAGTTATGGCATTGGTTGTTACAACATACTTACAGTAATCGGCATTGAAACTGTTCAAATCATTTACATTTTCCGGTAGTAATCAATGCTCGGAAAGACCAAATATGTCAATATTTTTATTTATAAGCTCGGTTTCCAGGTAAGGTAGTCCAGTCATCACACCCGTTGCGTTCCATGTCACAAACTTAATTGTATGATGGCTCCCCATTCTGTTTCGTATTGGAGCGCCGCCCCTGCCCACTTTCAGGTCTAACAAACCACTTTCTGCATGCCGTGCCCGGTGGCCAAAACAGATACAATGTCAGAGTGTTCATCCAAAATTGCTATTTGGGCGCACAATGAATTATCCCAACGGCTATTAAACATTGTAGCACGTACGCATTTAACATCGTTTTGCTTTAGATGTTCATTCAAGTCGAATTCAGTTTATTATTATAAACAAAGGCTACCTTTTAAAAATCAGCATTCGTCAACGGTCACGAAGCGTTTGTAGTTTTATAATACGGTGCTGACGAGTGTATAAAAGTAATATTAATGCTATGATGATTCGTTAGTATAATGGGTACACATGCCGCCTTTGAAATATCGGGTTCCGAGTTCGATTCCCTCATCTGCAATTTTTGTTTATTTATTTATATTGAAAAATAAGAAAGACATTTGCGGGCTATTAGAAATATCGATGATTAAAAACTAAAAATCAACATAATCTTGAAATTCATTTTGACATTTAGCTACATGTATAATTTTTACATATTCAGTTGTGGTTTACTTCATAACCCATAAGGAACTCACTTACACACTAAGTTTTAATTCTTCCAAGAAACGTGACGGGCGGACGGAAGGGTATACAGACAACAAACTCATGTGACGAAAACAGTAAGACGATATATCTTTTCTCTCAAAAAGTAGGTATACAAATATGTACTTCACGATATATTCACTGATAGAACGTGTCCAAGTGGAGGGTGGGGTCGTAGCTAGTTATGTCCCTTTGCAATCTATTTATAGAGAACCGGTACATTTATTTATGTTAGCGTTTATTTATTATTTATATTATTTATTTATTAAAAGTAAAGACTGCAGTCGGATCTGGGTCTACACCGAATGAAATTACAATTAATAAGTGTGAAAATATGAATCTGGCAAATAATGAGGTTTATTATTCTCAAATAAACCAATTTATTTTAGGGATTTGATTATTGAACCGGCCTGTAACTAACTCCTGTCGGAACTGGACTATAACTCAATGGTCAATCAAGCGTTACATTCGTATATAGTAAGGGCTCGCAGCACGTGCTTTCGTTCTTTTCAATGAATCAACTGGCCGAAGAACAACCCATTCGATAATATTCTGTATCAAATGTCTTCACCTGAAAATGATTTTGTTTGTATCGGCAGTGCATATTTATGCGAATTATGCGATAATTTGTTATTATCTCTATGTGTACAGTAATTGGTCAACGCCTGTAACTATTGCGTGTATTCCAATGCTTGAATATAATATGCTGTGTATTGGGTGACTAGCAGCGTGCTACCCGACCTAATTCGCACTCCATCCAACCCACTACCATTTAATTTTCGGCTGTTTGAGGGTGGACACGCACATCTGCAATAGTTTCCCACTGCCTCCAATCTGTTTCCACTTTGTTTCCGCAAGCCCAAGGCAATTGCGCAAGGCGTTGTGTTCCTACTTATACTAACATCATGCCATGATATTGTAGCTCGGATACGAACGACAGTATATTATGTTTTAAGTAAATGAGACTGTTCTGTATACACAACCATAACGGTTATTATTATCATCATTGATTATTATAACTATTGCCTACCAATATATTGGAATACAAAGGCAGTCAGCCTCGTAACATTTCCTGACGGGATGGACCCCGTCAGAGGAACAGTCACCAGCAAATAACCTGCCTGTACATTGCCAACCAAAAGTATTATCCCCGCAGCGCACGTGGTAAAGCACTAATGAAATACATTCTACCAGTTTTTCGTTGTGCGAGTTTGAGCTTCGGACAAATTGTTTTCATCTCCCACAGCCCGATGTTGCCCACAACTAGCTGTTGGCACACCACACGCCACCGCCCGATGTTGCCCATAACCCGCTGTTGGTCCGCCATAGGGCCACACACAGCCCACCACCCGTAAAAATTGCCACCAAAACATTTTTCATTTTGTCAAATCAACTTTAAATTCCTATTTCGAACAAATTAAGCAGTAATTGAACAAATATAACCTATATTACGAAACTGTATATGCCGGTTTTGAACGAAATTATAATTCCCCGCCCACAAGTTATAGATGGAGTAACTACCACAGAGCTATACGTATATTTATCCGTTGCCTCGGAACATTTTCGTAGGAATGTTATGCATATCTGCCTATAATTGAACACGAATCGGTGGAATTTTTATCATTCGTGAACGAATGAAAAAACGACGTCATGTAACATGCACCACCCCCACCCCTTTTCACAAAATAATACACCTGTGGATTGGTGTAATAAATCGAGAATAAGAGCTTGCTGATTCGTTGTTTTAGGCACGTAACTCTCGCATTGTATTACATTGTATACATTGTATTACATAATAGTTACGATAGATCAGTATTTTCGAATTTACGTTTGATGTTTCCTTTGTTTACCTACTCCTTCGTGAAAAGTGACCTGGGAGATTTGCTAACACACACATTATGAGGTGTGTTTATGATAATAGTTGGGTTGCCCTTACTGTCAATAACAATATAGCGAAGTAGGCGGGTGAACATCAGGCGAATTATCTCTACATTTTTGTTCGCGGAAGTGACACTCTTGTGTGTCGTTAACTGGGTAGAGGTCGAGAGCGGCATATTGTCTATAAAGCGGAAAATGTGCCGTTAACCGATTCGATAAACCTACATAGTCGGACACAATGACGGGCATGAATATTGAGTGCAGCTCCACAAGTAAAGATATTCCATTTCATTTATATTAAGAGTTGCTATAGCAACAAAAGGGGCAGCATTGCGTAATAGACCTATACTCGTGGATAAGTCGTGCCTCCCCCTTCCCCCTTTACTCTATTGTTGATTGTGGACCATGTAATTTCTTTTTGCATGCAATCATCAACTACTGTTGAACAATGTTATCAAGAGAATCAAACGTCGCGACGTCTAGCATGTGGATTAATGTCAACATAAAAATCCGCATGTGTGAGTTTCTGTTATTATCTAAAGATAAATCTGATGGCGACGTGTTCACATATGAATACAACATGTGTTTCGTTTCTGACGTTTATAAGTTAATTATAAGTGTGGTCAAAGACGCCATGTCAGTAAAATTAGTTTATGACGTCAACGTCATTTTGGACATTCCTTTGTTATCGTGGTTGTGGGTAACGTCCGAATCATCCGAATATTGAGTTACAATACGAATAACGGTGGTAACTAGAATAACCATGGCCATCTACCCGAGCAAGACGTTTCGGAACTTCTAACAGCGTGACGTCATTGTCTGAAAATTTCTCACAGCATTGACTTGCCGTCATAGACACCATGCCTGTGTTGAAAGTGTGTGTTCTTATCCATCCGGGGAATGTGCTTAGAACGTTTACTGCACAAGTATTTGCAAGTGAAAGTTTTTTATGGGTCATGTGATCTAACATTTTCATAGAACGCCTATATTCTCTGCGGGAAACTTCGTAAAATGAAAGTGTGCCAATACCAACAAGCTATATGTTAGTTCAATATTGAAACATGCTAACACCTGTAAACATTGATAGGTGATATTAAAATAATAATACGCATTTAATTTGCAAAAAAAATAGCTTCCCAATGAAATTTAGTTTAAATAGATTATCCCGTATGGAGCCTCATTTAGAACGTCTGGTACATATAGAGTCAATATTTGAACCTTTTTACTAAACGCCATAGTGTCATGTGTCCAATTTATTGGACACAGGACACTTTATTTTAATGTAATATACCAACCAATAACAAATTTACGTTTAAAAAGTCAGCTATTTGTTGTTAAATGCGATTGTATTTTCATTGTGACGTCATACTATATTTCGTGTCCTGCCATTACACGTACTGGTTCAAGACATCGTGAAATTATTGCTGTCTTCATTGTTGATAAGCTCTAAATACGGAAATACAGATATTCATTGTGTACTCGACGATTTGTGAATGCTACAGACGTACATTTCTGCAAATTTGCTAAAGTTGAGAGGACAATACGGCGACAGCCATGGCCCAAGACGCATCAACAATTGACCTACATTTTACATAAGTCTACTAGGCTGCCAGACACGAAACATTCATTTCAGGTAAGAATTATTTCTTTATTACTGTTGACCAATATTTGAATCGTGCTGACTTCGACAGCACTTTTAACCACAGGGCTACTAAAATAATTCCATTGTATTCAATCTAACATGAATTCAAGTGGGTGGGGGATATTCAACATTGCCTGTGCATGTGCCGAGTCATTGGTTTTCGCGACCAATGTTGTTTCCACAATTGTTGTTTAAATAGCTAATTTCTAATTTATGGTGCATCTCGGACTCTGTGTGTTTGTGGCACCTCGGTACTTGTAGATTCACTTTGAATATATGTTTTCAGTCCAACAAGTCAATTCATTATATATTTAGGCTATTATCTGTTATCTATTCACTATTGTCTATATAGGCTTTTAGCCACTTAAAAAAGACACTACTTTCATTCCCCTCCCCCCTCTTCCGAGAGTCAAATGTGTTTAAAAAAAACTGTAACAACAGTGATGAAATAAGTAACAAATTGAGGTGTGAAAATCCAGGTACACTGCATTTGCACAGCGGTGACTTTTCCCCGAAATATCATGAATATAGGCCGGTGCAGTATTTCTATTAAGTAAGTGTACCCGGCTTCGCACCGTGTATGTGGCTTTGCACACACCAATATTTTACATGTCTGATTATTCATGTTGTTTTCTTAAGACAAATGTTTTCAGAAAGTTACGTGTTTACACGATTTAGAAAACTATAACAACAGTGACCAAACAAGTACAAAAATTGAAGTGCAGTATTTGTATTAAGTATTTGTATTGCAGTGGGTGGGCTTCCTAAAATTTATTTGTACACAGGGTACCCATGTTTGGTCTGGGGTGGTGATGAGGGACTTCTTTGCTTCATTGGGGTGACCTCACGAAATATGGGCGGGGGTGGAGACTGTATGTTTGTTGGGATTACAATCGTGTCTGTTAATTCTACGCACCTAATAATAATTTTCGTGAAAATGTCCATATTCCGTCTAAATTCCCTGAACATTCAAGGCAGTTCTTAGTCGAGATAATCACGGCTAAACAGATGGCTTTTACTATTTCATCTGTCGTCTATTATCTGTATCCGCCTAGCGGAGACCCAGCCAAATTTGATCAAAATATCAGTCCATTTTGTCCTTGAGTTTTGCGAATAATACGGGAATAAAATGATAACCAATGTCGGTATATTTGCATGTGTATTATTGGTTTATGAAGCTTTTTTTAACAGATCTGTTGTTGATCTATTCATTTAGTAAGCAGGACCACTAATCATTTTGACCATGTTCTGAATAACTTTTTACCAAACTATCGGAATGGGATAAAATTGTGACTTAGTATACCGTTAATCAGCTGATTTATTCCAAAATCAACATAATTTATTCTGACGTAAGCTGGGCAAAACATTACGTGAATTGTGCATTAGCCGGTGCGCAGAATTAGCCGAAATGACATTTTTTATATGCAGATCAGAATGTCAGTTTTCATTGGTTTGATACATGTACAGATATGTATGTCAGTGATTCTATATTTTATGTACATCTGGTGTCCCGGTGTAATTTAATGACAAATCACACAATTTATAAGGAAATTTTTTTTTCAGTAAAGAAACTATGTATGATACCAATCCATTAAGAAAACAGTATTTACAATTGTTGTTATGTGTGTTTAGTTATTATTTTCTGTTGTTGGCATATGTATGGTGCACCAAATGGGCATGTCCCGATCATCAATCAGCACAGTTCACAAGCCCGTAATTCTCAAATCTGGTCAATTTGTACTTTACTATACATTGCATTTGAATTAAAATAGTTTAACATTGACATTAAACTTATTCTGCAATAAATTTGCCTTTTGTTGTCAAAAATACTGACGTTAATGTATCTGTCCCGCGAAATCGAATCATTACCGTTACGCTGAAAAAAAAAGTAAAATCAGAGTAACCTCCCTTTCCTACTTTCAGCTACTAATGCAATGAACACTGTTTATGGGCGCCCGATTTATAAATAAACACGGTGGTAACACAACTTAAGTCATTGCCGAGAACGAGACCGAATGCGAGTCAAGCGTACCGACTGGCGAGTCGAGCGTACCGACTATAAAGAGGTGAGTCGTCGAAATTAGTCGAGCGTACCGACTGGCGAGTCGAGCGTACCGACTATGAGGAATGTGGTGCAGGGTAGTCGAGCGTAACCGACTGGCGAGTCGAGCGTACTGGGACTATAGAGAGGTGGGTCGTCCAGGGCAGTCGAGTGTACCGACTGGCGAGCCGATAATGAGGTGAGACGAGCGTACAGAATGTCGTGTCGAGCGTACGTACTGGGACGAGTCGCTTCAGGCGAGTGAATGATGTCAAATCTGGGAGAACTGCATGACAGTATCCAATATAGTGTATAAACTATAATTAAAAATTATCATTTATTGGTTCTACATCGAAACTAGAAGAACGACACCAATATGTACATAAAATATAGAATCACTGATGTCTCATTATTATTGAACCATGTTATTGTAGTTGCGAACAATAACTCTTGCAATCTACTCCTGTACCGTCTGTAGCAGAGTTACTATTCCATTCATACATGTAGGCTTCCTCTACATAATAGCTAATCAGATCGGATTTACACTTTAGTTGTTAATTGTGACACAATTTGTATATTTTCCATCTGAATTTTTTGTTTATAAAAGTAATATATATGGATCACGATTTGCCTGGTTTGGCCCTCATGTACGTTTTCATCTTTCGCTCTTTCTGTTACCTGGCAGTTGAATTGGGTTATTACCCATTATAGAAGTAGTAAGATTATTACTGATCCTACTGCTTTTGGGAGGGGCCATGTGATTCTGGTGTGGCGAGGACCTGGCATCAGATCAGGATCATCCTGATTTCAGGGCTGAGTACAATGTATATAGTTATTTTATTGTAAATATTCATTTCTGATTTTAGGATTTTCCCCCCATTTGTACATGTACTTGAACATGTACTTGTACAGGTAATATATGGGATTTATTACTAAACCCATTGACCCGGCCTTAAATGACCGCATCTGTTGATAGGCCGTTAGACCCCAACAAACAAATAAATGATATACGTAGGCTTCCTCTACAGAATAGCTAATCAGATCTGATTTACACTTTAGTTGTTATTTGTGACCTAATTTGTATATTTTCCATCTGAAAAAAAAAAACCCATTATAAAAGTAATACAAAACTTTACGTGGGTGGTGGTCGAGAGAACGAGACGACGTAAATTAACGGTAGTAGTTCCTCCATATAGGAATCACTATTTGCCTGGTTTGACCCTTCAGTACATTTTTATCTTTGGCTCTTTTGTTACCTGGGAGTTGAATTGGGTTATTGCCCATTATAAAAGTAGTAAGATTATTACTTATCCTACTGCTTTTAGGAGAGGCCAAGTGAGTCTGGTGTGGCGAGGACCTGGTATCAGACCGGGATTATTCTGATTTCAGTGCTGAATATATAGTTTTGTTATTGTAAATATTCAGTTCTGATTTTGGGATTTTACACCCCATTTGTACATGTACGTGAAAATATACGTACTTTTTATTTTTATATGAAACGTGAATTTCGTCACTGATATCAGGGGCGATAACTGTGTTTCCAATAAAGGTTAATGGAAACTATATTCTGTCTGCTTAGTTTTGTTACGTGCACTATGATCATAAACGAAAAAAAGAAAGCTAAACAAAATGTGTTACTCCCTCTATAACACACACATATATACCTCGGTCCGTTACTTCAACCTGTGGATGGGACCCCAACTTTAGCTGCTACATTTAATTTGCGAACCAGATCTCTTATTCACTATTCTGCAGAGGAAGACTATGAATGGAAACGTAACTCTGCTACGGACAGTACGGTTGTAGATTTCAAGAGTTACTGTTCACAACTATGAACAATGTGACTTACTCGCTTACCACATTTATCCAAGTGTTGTGAGATTGATGCCCGGGTGGGATGTAGTTCTCTAAGCACTGTTTCATGTTGGAAAGTTGCGGAGTCATTTGCTGAGTAATGGTTAATACTGGTAAGAAATTCAATAAAAGGCTAACCATGTACATAATAGTGTTTGATTGTTTGTTTCAGGGAAGCCGTCTACAGATCTTAGCCATCTGGATTATTCGTCGAGCCTCTTCAACTTCACCCTGTAGTCGAGGCAGACACCAGCAGGGCTATTGAGATAGTACATGGGCGGTTTCAGAAGAAGCAGATAAGGCGGAAATTGTTTCTCATTCTGCTGTTGAAGGACAAAGTCCACCAGAAGAATCGCTGCCCGAAAACACTACTCCACCTGGGCAACAAGTTGCCAAACACTCGCGAAATGGGAACTGATCCAGTTCCTGACCTACACGAAGCAAAATATAGTGTCGCCATGACAGACTGTCATCATCTTAAGATCAGCGACATCTGATAATATAACGCTCGAGGAAGAGCTTGAGAAAGACAAGTTCAGTTACAAAAAATTAACCATTTAACCGGAGTACCATCCATGCCAGTGGCAGTGTTTGTGTGGTTCTTAACTCTGATTTCTGCTCTAATCATCTAATCAACCTGTTGAAAGGATGTGTCGTGAAGACATGTTACTTCTTCTTGTGTTGATGGAATTGAGAATGAATCTTATTCACACAAATCTGACTTGTGCAGTTTTAAGATTTGTCAATATTTTTTGAATCGGTGACTTATTCTTGTGGTGGACAGAATGACATTTGTACATTTCTGATTATGTGACACTCGAAGGACTAGATATTGAAATGGTCAGAAATATATTTACTATGCTTTTTTTTACACATATGTGGCTGTGACCTCCGGTTGAAGTAACGGACCATGGCCTATAAATACATTAAATACACCTAAGAGCATCAATAAATGAGAGAAAAATAAGCTAAACAAAATGTATTTACTCCATGTGTGATATATGGGAGTAAATAATTTGTTTAGCCTATTTTATTTTACTTATTGATGCTTTTAGGTATATTTAATGTATTTATAGGTATTGGTCCGTTACTTTAACCGGTGGCTGTGACTGGAGAATGTGGTTTATGGGATTTGTGACCAGTGTAGCTCCTGATCAAATAGTACACTCATGTAGCCTGATAATGATGTGGCTTGTTAGAAGCATGATGGAGATTTTATTGATGCAATGGTGAATAGTGCAGATCCTGTGCGGATATGTGTATCTACACTGGTCGCAAATCCCATAAGCCCCATTTCTCCAGTCACAGACACATATTTGAGCAAATTTAAAAATCCTACCGCCAACCTAGAGTGATTAGCATTTAAGGTATTGCATTCAATCTTTGATTCATACATTTCTGTTTAACGTCCACAGTCTATAAAGTCTATATTTGGTTGGTTTCACATGGTTTCAGATATCTTCGCAATAAAGGATTTTACTTGAAACATCCAGAATAGACCAAAGGCAAACTTTGTAGACTTTCGAAGGGAAACGAAAATTTACGAATTAATGATGTATTTTTGTGCTATTATCATGATTATAATTGAAATCAAAGCCCAATGGTCAAACTTGTAACAAATTACATATGTACAATAAATTTCGACTTCGAAATTTGACTTCGAATGAAATGGTGCAATTGGTTGATATTGGTCAATTGCAGTGCATGGTGTGACAAACAACATATTGACACATCATCTGTAACACAGTGCCTTCAATAATGATTCATACCCAGGCATGCAAAGTATGTCGAGGTGTATATAGTTTTTGTATTTTCGTCCATCCGTAAGATTTGCGTTAAAGGTTTTTGGGTACCCATTATATCTGCAACCGTAAATCGCATTGAGTTGAATCTTCATATACTTCTTTATCGTCATCCATATTTTTTATACTGTAGCACACCGATGTGGCTTTCCTGCACAAGGTCAAATTACTTAAAGTTTTGAAATATTTGCATCAAACATGTCAAAGTCTTTAAGTACACAATGTCTCTGCAACCGCAAGTCGGGTTGACTTGAAACTTCATATATATACTTCTTTATGAAGTTAGAAGATCAATATTTTCTTTCAATAGCCCTGGTGGGTGCATGTGATGGGTAATTTAACAATCGCAATTCATCCTTACCGGAAATCCGAGTGGAGACCTGGTTTGGCCCTCACATACGTCTTTGGCATTTTGTATGTGACAGTTGAATCTGCTTATATCTCTTGTGTGAGTATTACGATTATTCGTAATCCTTTTTTAGGGAAAGGGGCCAAGTGACTTTGGTGTGGTATGGACCTGGCATCAGGTCAGGTTATTCTAATTTCATGGCTGACTATATTTTTCTCGATGAAATTATTCCGTTCTGATTTAAATGTGAGAATTAAACCATAGCTGTTGATAGGCCGTTAAACACCATTAAACAAACATTCTATACGGCTTTCATGCACACGGTGAAGGTGAAATTACTTTGAAACTTGCGTTAAATGTTTTGAAATATATGCGTTAAATTGTTAAGTAAACATATATTTGTCTATCAAAAATCAACATCCATATTTTCATTTTATAGCCCAAGCATGTGACTTTCATGCCCAAGGTCAAGGTCAAATTTTGTTAAATGTTTTGAAATATTTGCATTAAAGTTTTAAGTACACAATTTATCTGCAACCGTATGTTAGGTCGACTGGAAATATCACATACTTCTTTATCAACATATTTTCATTCTATATCTCACCTAAGTGGCTTTCATGCCAAAGGTCAAGGCCAAATGACTTTGCTGCGGCCGAGGGTATGTGTGAGACCCCGCTCACCGCTCACTTGCTCTAGTCCTTAAAAGCAAGAATAACATATCTTACCATACTGATTTCTTTTGTTTTTTTCGGATACATGTACTGATTTTGTGTCCCAAGCATAACTGGAATTCATTTTTGTATATTTATCACAACTCTTGCCTCACTAATATTCCAGTGTTCTCCCTTTGTTTTTTCACGCATTGATTTTGTATCTGGCGAAGGTATCGTGGGTATTGTCAAAATCGAATGATACATCATACAAGATGGCCGCCGACAGGTCATCCTTTAATTATAGATTTCGTCTTCTTCTCATGTACCGTTTGGCCGACGCTGGTCAGACTTCACAGTTGTGGTGCGTATGTGAAGCATTTTCATATTTGTTCAAATGGAGGTTGTCGCATAATCCAAGATGGCCGTCGTAGAAAATTTGGTAAAATTCTTAAAAAAATCATATCAACCATGTTAATTTTACATTATTATTATTTTTACATCAAGCTTGAATTGCCACTTTGATATCAAGGGCGATAACATTGACTCTTTAAAATGTTAATGGAAACAACTATTTATTCTCTCTATTTATCTTTTGATGTGCAATGATCATATTTTGTAACAAGTCAATACAAATATTTATTCAAGTGACACATTTAGTTGATATAAATAATTTAAAAATGACCTGCCTCATTTACAATCAAAATAGCACGATGATACAACCTATCAGTAAACCTAAGATTACTAAGTGAATATTTCTGTGTAGCGGGCACTCGTATTTTTTAAAACTGTTGGAATAGTTACACAATTATACTTATTTAATATTTAATTCCTATAAAAAACACTTTGCGCCAAACAGATGGGACCCCAATTCAAATAATAATTTGCAACTTTGCTGAAGGATGTCTGGCACCCAGTCATTAAGTGCAAAGGCACGACACGTGTCTTATCAGCTCATTCACAAACACCACATTATACAAAACACTTGTCACATGGATTCACCAGTGGGTGTGTAATTGCATCCCGTAACATTTGGTCAGGTGTGTATTTTTTTACTTTAACCTACGTTTTCTGGGGGAAATAACTACCTGTATAATATATGTGAAAATCACTACAATGGAAGAAATTGAATGTATGTTCTCGCACCCCCTTCCAAACTCCATTCACAATTCACACCCCCTCTGCATGAATCTGGCTACTCCACTGCAGTGCAAAGTCGCAGAACAATGTTTGACATACAGCCGTTTGAATGTGTACTTGTGTGTGTGTAATATTTCTCAGACTTTTTCAAGGCAATGATTTCTGTTTCGATGTAATGTATGACCTGTCGTGAATTTCATTCACAAGTTCATATTAGTGCTTGTAGGAGTATTTGATATCCAGTATACATTTTCCATGGCTTTCACATTCTGTAAAACCGTCTGGAGTTTCGACAATGAAATGGAGAAATGGCAAACATTTTCATGTGTTTGAATGTGGATTATTTCTGGCACTCATATCTTTGGCTTATAACGTCGTTCAAATTGTACTGCGTCAATTTTATCGAATTTAAGATTGCATATTTCATGACTTTCTTCAAAACGCCAGTTTTAGAAGTTGATGGTTTTAGGATGTTTATATCATGCACTGCAGTGCCGATGATAAGTCGCTAGGTGGCGTTGCCAAGTCGGACTGTTGTACTGTGCGGACTCACCGAAACAAACCGCCAGTGGACGCGTTACACTATGTTTGCAATGTAATCTCCCTAGGTAAGTTTATAGATCGCGGCTCAGTCAGCGTGCGACTAGATGCCGGTTTTTTTTGTTAGGGGAAAGTACTAAAATTGGGAAAATTGGGCCCGCGCAATATTTAAAATTGCGCCATGTCAATTAAAGGTGGTGCAGGATGTTGAATGTAATATCTTTATAATGGAAAGACAGAGTTTAATGAAACATAACGCATTAAATGCTTAACTGGTTGCCAATTAGTATCCCCTCGCTGACAGGCAAGAGCTGGTATATCGTTAGTCCATGTACTGCGTACGTATGTACGTACGCTAGTAACACCTTTCATTTTTCAATAACTTGTGAATTGCTTCC
This sequence comes from Conchocele bisecta, assembly GCA_029237695.1. Taxonomy (NCBI): domain Eukaryota; kingdom Metazoa; phylum Mollusca; class Bivalvia; order Lucinida; family Thyasiridae; genus Conchocele; species Conchocele bisecta. The sequence goes on along the minus strand of CM055273.1, from coordinate 17,758,787 downwards.
ACGATTTTGATATTATTTTACCATAATGTGTGTCTATGAAGCATGGTTTAGCATATGAGTAGACTCATATGACCCACGTTCGACCGCCCAAGGTCACGGAGTACTTTTTTATTATCAAGGCTGCCAGCGAGGGGATTAGCTTCGTTTAATGATGCCAGTGCGAGGGGATTAGCTTCGTTTAATGATGCCAGTTCTTGCATTATGGTATAGTTTGCTTTAATCTAACAATTTTCTGGTTTTGACGAAGAATCGGTTACCATGTATGTGAATAAAAATCTAAAGAACGTGAATGTATGGTGTGATACATATCATCGAACCAGTATGTCACTTCTATGGTGTGATACATATCATCGAAATCCGTCCGTTTGCTTGGAAAAGTTTCAAGAAAATTTACTGTAAAAATGACGTCACAGAATACGTCACGTCGGAAAAGCAGGTTCGGAAACCACTGATCCCATACCCTGATATCTATAACTTTACATGCTACTTGCAAACATGTAGTTGGCCTCAATAATAATAACATACACTCAAAGCGTTCTTTTATAACATGATCATTCATGTTATAATTGTTCTTGTTTATTTTACGCATCCTGTGACGGCATGCGTTACTGAACAATGTAACTACTGCACTTAGCAAGTAATGCCATGATGTAACGCCAACCCATGAATACGCATCACAAACACCGATGCTAGCTGTGGTGGATCAAATGCGATCAGCAGGGTGTCTTGGAAATCGTAAACATAAACAAGTACAAATGTGTAACATTAGTTCTATGTGCCCCATTCTTATGCAATACATGCGCGACTCTGCATTTCAAACTAGCTATTAAATTTAGCGGCAACACATCCACCCGCTTTCAATTTATCGCCATACTATCGAAACGCTTGCGGTGTTTAATTTGGAAGGGAACTTCATGTCATTCGTTTATAACTCATATTTGGATCAACCATCCGTCGGGGCTGTCGGCTGTAATTCATTCTGCATAGACGATTACTGCAGACACTTTCTTCTTGCCACACTTGTACTTATTTTTGCGCATCGTACTTCGAAACGCTAACGTATTACATGTAGTACATGTGGTTTTCAGCTTCCGCACTTATATATAACTACACACCTCCACACCCAGCTGACCGTACAAGCATGATTATGATATACCATACACTTTATTCACGCTAGCGTACAATATACATATGCATGTATATATAAGCAGCCTAGTATGCACCAATAGTCTTATTACATACACGTTAAACTTTTCTATAAGTCATTAAACTTAGCCGCTGTTTTACATGATACTGTAGTCGGACACACACCACAATGTGCACAATACATTAATAATTTAAATCAATGTCCAATCCTACTGTACAATTAGTAGAAAGCCGGTTAAATATTCTTAGCAAAAATCTAGTGATCATTATTAAACTATTGCAAACAGCAATATGTTTAGTTTGTCATAATAATGTACAGACGCTTCGGCATGTTGTATACACCATTGGTGTTTAATACAATGTATGCGGTATTTAGCATGTATTATACTTTACTCTGACTTGTTTGAGAAATGTGACTGTATATTCGCTAGTTCCGTTAGCTACGGGACGGCTGTGCTTGCCGGAACATAATAAATCAACACGGATTCACTGGCAGGGTGTGAGAGGCCTAACCTGGGACTGTCTGTACGTTTCGTATAGGCGGAACCCCAGCCTCGCTCATAGCCCGACATACTAGTGATCGTCCGTGGCATAACTTATGTAGGCAATGCGCACAGCACTATCGTATTATCATGATTATACCGGCATCATATTTAGTTGCCTGTGTGGCTAGACGTGTTACCTCGTCTGCACTGGGGCTTTCGTATTACACCCTCGTGCGGGACTCGCTTGTCAAAACCAAAATCTTGATATTGACACTCTGTATCGTGCTAATGGTAAGCCCCTCTCTAATATTTGTAATGATAATTTCATTCATAGACTTAAAGCCCCTATACGGCTCAAGTTGCCGAATTTGGCCTCCTATTGGGTTTTCCCACACATAAATCCAACATGTTTCTATTTACACACACTTTGAAACTGTTTGCATTCATTTTGGTACAAAAATGAGTTTGTAGTTGATGAAAATATTAATATTTGTTGATAAACAAACAGCAGGTGCGTGTTTCAAAGCCCGATCGATTTTCCGATAGACGCTCGGGTCAACTCCTCAACTCCCCGATTCGCGGCCGCTGAATTCCGATTGCCGGAGTTTATCGACTCGCTTCCGAGCCGAAGCCGTTGGGTTACGGAAATGAAATTGTCAAATTGACATTTTGCACTGAGTGGTACATAACACAAGTTTTTGTTGTCTTCACATTGCGATTAAGATGTAAATCTCAAGACTTGAGATGTATCTATTAGGCAGTATATGTTAGTTTTATGTACTAAATCAGTTGCCAAACATGTTTTTGTGTTTGAAAAAATCAGAAAATTGTGATACTGAGCCGTTCAGGGCCTTTAACGCAGCAAACGAGACATGATGTTACTATGTCAGACCAGCGATGCATGCAATCACACTCGTGCCATAAGGTAGCCGATATATCGGGAGGAATACAGATAAACATTCAGCATAACTCATAATTGGCGGAAATTTGTTTCAGCTCGACAAATTTTGTGGCGGAATGCTGCGGGTGGTGCATATCACAATCTTCGAAATATCAGCGTATTTCATGTATGCATATATGTCAAAGCTGCCAAGCTTGATGTTTCCTGGATATTTACGGAAACGCATCATAGGTACAGCGTATACAATTGGCAAATGCCCGGATATTTACGGTAAAGGTATTCCGGCGGATACCAATTGGCTAACTATGTTCCTAGTTCTCGTACCCAGTGGGTACAAATAAACAAGTATATCCGGTTTCGCGTATCACAGCGGATATACTCCCACCCGCAGCATGTCAGCCATTTATGAGTCGTCTGTTCTGTTAATAAATAAAAGTCGCGGCCATTACTTCCAAACTGTATTTCTGTTGTTATTGATACTATGCAATATATAGTGTTCGCTAATGGGTGTGGGTGTGGACGTGTTTGCATATCAATCATGGTGTCTCATTAATAGGCACATGAGTATCCTCATCCTGCTTAATATATCAACATCCGTAGTCGAGGTGAACGTCATCCGTTGCATAGTACATGTGTTATGCTACCCCCATATTACATGTACCTACAGATTTGGTTGGTGCCCAAAACATCACACTCCAGTGTCGTATAGCCGGAGGCTATAATTCGTTTAAGCAAATCCTCTTATAATAATGCGGTTTATTATTCTCAAATAAACCAATTTATTTTAGGGATTTGATTATTGAACCGGCCTGTAGCTAACTCCTGTCGGAACTGGACTAATACTCAATGGTCAATCAAGCGTTACATTCACGCACTAGTATATAAGGGCTCGCAGCACGTGCTTTTGTTCTTTTCAATGGATCAACTGGCCGAAGAACAACCCATTCACCCACCCACCACACCCAAGAACAACTTTAATTAATCATTTCAGTTCTTCGATGTCTACGCCCATATACTAAACGCGATACATCCATCTGCTCTCATGTTGTTTATTCAAACTCCCATTTATGGGAAGTGCGAAGTCTTCCATATGCATGTTTTTTACCATGATGAGCTGTTGCTGAGTTCTGTTCGCAGATGATGTGCCATGATACTGCAGCGGAAAGAGGATGAAACACCTACCGATACAGACGGCAGGTGGCAGAACAGGCGATCGTCGCGACTTCATACAGACAATAAACCACGAACAGTGGAATCAAATCTGCGGTTTATACAATATTTGGCTGGCCATGCGGAATGCTGCGGGTGGTGCATATCGCACTATTCGAAATATCAGCGTATTTCATGTATGCATATATGTCAAAGCTGCCAAGCTTGGTGTTTCCTGGATATTTACGGAAACGCATCATAGGTACAGCGGATACAATTGGCAAATGCCCGGATATTTACGGTAAAGGTATTCCGGCGGATACCAATTGTCTAACTATGTTCCTAGTTCTCGTACCCAGTGGGTACAAATAAACAAGTATATCCGGTTTCGCGTATCACAGCGGATATACTCCCACCCGCAGCATGTCAGCCATTTATGAGTCGTCTGTTCTGTTAATAAATAAAAATCGCGGCCATTACTTCCAAACTGTATTTCTGTTGTTATTGATACTATGCAATATATAGTGTTCGCTAACCTATGGGTGTGGACGTGTTTGCATATCAATCATGGTGTCTCACTAATAGCCACATGATTATCCTCATCCTGCTTAATATATCAACATCCGTAGTCGAGGTGAACGTCATCCGTTGCATAGTACATGTGTTATGCTACCCCCATGTGTAAGCGTAGTTTGTATGGAGCTATACGACACATTTCCAGGTGTTGCTAGTTTTTATGACGAGACATGTATTTTATTTTCATCAAACATCGAACGTGTGTTATGACATGCGGATTCCTTACTATTGTTTTGCTTTTCTTGTAGGTACAACATACACGTGACTGATGTTAGACAACACTTGACAATGACACTAGAACTGTCGACACAAAAATAACGATGCCCAGTACTATTGGAACCGTTTCCGTGTTGCTGACGTCATTGATGACGTGCGCACCGACGAATGTTGAAACGGTCACGGAGATTAAAGTCGGCGTCCTGAGTGTGTCCAAGTACGGATCTCCTTATGATGTGGAACGCGTAGGATCCGCCATTGAGCTGGGGTTCAGGCGGGTGAACGCTGAGATTTTGAACAGCAGCTACCGGATGGTGAAGCTGGAACGGCATTATGGGAATGAATGTAGCGCCAAGGTGGCACCAGGTAACGTGGTTTGTTTTCGTGACGCCTAATTTCTTGCGAAAATATTCATTACTGGGAACTGATACATGAACGTTGAACACGTGTTCATATATTATATTGATATAACGCCCTTTGAGTTTGTGCCTAAGAATATGAGCGTTTTTTCATGAAATATATTAACAGAAACTGTGATATTTTCTGTAAATGTCATCAAAATTTGATGAAATTTCCATAGCAGATGCGGAATACTTTTCCGCATTTACTATGAAAATCAACTTTCGAAGACATTTACGCACAATATCGTAACGTTTGTAAATATATTTCATGAGATATAGCACAGGTACAAAATCACATGGCGTGTCTATTATGTATATTTAAGCATTCTTCTATTACCAGTAGCTGACAGTTCAAAAAAAAAAAAATAATACATGCGAAAAATGCAATACAAACTGGAGCATGTAAGGCTTAAAACTGGCATCGATGAGAAGAAATCAGACATGAACAAATTGTCATATGTCGAGCATCTAAATGTATTGATTGCAGATGACATGTATGAATACAAAATTATAATATAATTCATATAGTACATGGGAAGTAATATATAATTGTAATTTCTATAATTTAGAAAATAAATTCCGAATGCTGCGAATGTATTAAAGGTACATGCCCACTCAGTAGGCACAAACTGTACTTTATAGGAAGTAAATAAGTGTGTAATTGTGTCACTATTCCACCGGTTCTTAAAAATACGAGTGCCCGCTATACAGGTATAATACTTTAGTAATATTTATTTTACTGATAGTGACTCGCGGTGGTATAAAGCTATTTTCGTATGCAAATGAGGCATGATATTTTTTAATTAATTATACTATTTAAATGCGTCGCGTGAAAAAATAATATTTTCGACGGGCAAAGTATGATCATTGCAAATAACAAATAAATACAGATACCGTAAAAGTAATGTAATAGAAATACTAATGTTCGTTAACATTTTAAAGGTACATGCCCACTCAGTAGGCACAACATGTTCTTTGTATCAGAGACATCATCTGAGACATTTTCTGGCAAAAAAGTGGGCATGTATCTTTACGGAAACACGGTTATCGCCCCTGATATCTGTGTGGAAATTTGCGCCTGATATAAAATGTATATTAATGCCAATCAATACGTGGTGTAATGATTACTAAAAGTTGTTTTGCCAGAAAATGTCATATGTACAGAATATACAAACCTGTCTGATTTAATTACTAAAAAAAACGGTTTGTGCCTACTTAGTGGGCATGTACCTTTACTTAGTAAGGGTATTTCGTTAATATATACTCTTATATTATTATGGTCTTACGTATGCTCATTACATATTGTGAAATATACAACACATCATCTGAGACCATACATCCTAAAAAAGAATTACGGCGATTATGCCCCGGACCTCCCTAGAATGGTGCGTACTCAACATGTAGGCCCAGCTGCGTGCCCGATTGAAGTACTTTGCATTCTATGGGCTTTAGAAACTTATTGTTGCAGTTGCTGTTGCTCTCTGATCCAATGTGTACTTTGCATGGCTATGTCTTTTAATATTCTACTGGAGGCCATTTCATTTCATTGCGTACTACTAAATGTTGGTAAGTGCAAATTCTAATGCACCTTAATGAAATTGTCGAAATCTGATTGGCTGATCGATCAATTACCTGCAAGTAAATCCACGATCTACATGTAGGTAGCATGTCATGTGATCACATTTACATAATTATATGTATTCATACGCGCCGTTTCACCCTGAAAGTTCCGTGACACATACAATAGAGATTGTTCGGATAACCAGAAACGTCAGTATTCGGCTACTCCAAAATGCTGGAGCTAATGAAGAAGACGAGAGCCCTCCCAATTGCACTGTGAATATACACAACCATAACTATTACAATTATCAAGTGATCCACTTATAAAACTGTAAAATGTCAAGCTCGACAAGCAAGCATGAGCGATGTCGGCCATTTTTGTATAACTTTGAATGGGAATTCCCAGCAATGTAGGTCATTGGACAGTTATTCTAATATTCAAAGTAGTGTTCAACAATAGATAAAATAATCATTGGTGGATGATACAAAATATATAGATGAAATGAAAGTTTGTAAACGGTAACACAATTCTTCATTAGTTTTGTATTTGTTTTGCACTATTTCTTTTTGTGTATTATGTTTATGGCAGTTGCAACGGTTGCAGACAATATGTAAATCGACCAATATAGTGAGGGTTGTAATAGGTATGCCCATATGGATTGGCATTTGGTTCAGAAATCAGGAAAATGAGTCAGAAATGATGGTCGTACATTAGAAAAGATATAACTGTATTGACATTTGTAATTTGGGGAGATACTCGGTGTATTTACGGTTGGAAACTTCGATTTACGTCTCCGCCTGCGGCGTCGTCGGCAATCGAAATGTCCAACCGTAAATCCACCGAGCATCTCCCCAAATTACAAATGTCAATACAGTTATCTCCTAATTTAGGATAGTCTGGAAATTTCAATTGATGGATTTACATGTATTGAGCATAGGCTGCATATACAGCCTATGCTCAATAAATGTAAATCCAACAATTGTTCACAAGAAAACATTGTTAATGCGAAATGTACAGGCTATCATAGGTTTGCACTTACGAACATTTTAGTCGTACGAAGCTTTTTGTTAATTTGCATGTCGCATTAACGGGTTATCAAAGTAGCGAAAGTATCTGCATATATGCTCGAATTACACGATATTTCCGTGTATATTGCGTTTACTGTGGTACGACACACATTTGGTCTGTTTAAAATTTGCGTGGAGTCTTTCGGACGCCACGCACTTTAAACAGACCAAATGTTGTTCTGACCACAGTAAACGCAACAGTCATGGTTTTATGCCTTAAATGTGTGGTAGGTTAGGTAAAAAAACATGATTTGTTTTCCGATTTGGAGTGGTACATGTATGTGGGATTTTTTTATGGTTTTAAGTTTTACGACGACGCGTCACACATACCGCTCCAAATAAAAAAACAAAGCATCGTTGTCTTCATTCTAATGCAATATAGTGTGCTCCCTGCTTTCTTAAACGTCGAAGCATATCACGAACAGTCCTTGGTTGTATTATTTAAGTCATTCTGCCTGCCTGTCCTAGCTCCACATGTGACCGCCAACCGTGGCATGCGAGTAGCGCAAGACAATGCGCCATGTAATGTGGCACCACAAGTTTTACGGTAAAATCACATTACTAACATTACCATGGTCTGACAAAAACACGGATCTTAACCCAATCGAGTACGTCTGGGATCTTATCGACATACGGATTCGACGGCGCCCACAACCACCGAACCTGCCCGCCCTACGATAGAACAGAAATGGTAGAATGTGACACAGAGGGAGCTATTTAATTATGTAAACTCCATGAGAAGTCGGCGCATGTATTTAATGCTCGGGATGGACACACGCAATATTATCAATTCTACTTGGGAATTGTGTAATTTATGTGAACTTTTATCAACCACTTTAGAGGGATCGCATACTACTGTAATACATTATTTTCTATATTGCCTTGTTACTGAATTAATACTACACATACATCACTTTGTATACTGATTGCATCTTGTATTTGTCTGAAAACAAACTTTGCGCATGTGTATTAGTAGATTCTTCTGTATTTTGCGTGGGTGGGGTACTCTTTTTGGGAATTTGTTGAACGGCCACCATAAAGACAAGTTCGTCAGTCGTTGGTCGATTCTTTTTTTTCGCTTTGGATTGTACATTTCAAGGTGGCAGAATGGATAACCGAAAATATATGCTGTGATTTTGTATATGTTATAGGCTGTAATTACAATTGACCAATTAGATACGTGTTTTCTATTTTCCGTGCATTATAATTATAGTTCACCAACATGTGCTTAGTCGCGTTTTGTTTTATGTCCCTTTTACATGGTGGCTCGTTATGGATATTCGTCGCTTCGTTTAAACGCCGCATATAGACGAACATGAAGTACATACTCTTAATTGGCACGTGTATTTACTCTTTGAAATGTGCATTTCTGTATACATGGTCAATATATAAAATGACAGAATGTTAAAAATAAAATTAATTTAAACAAACCTAAGTATGTATGGCTCATGATTGACGTCAAATCAAGTCCTGTATAACACAAGCTAATTTAAAATTAAAACCCACACACCTTGTAACGGAGATGGAATATTTGCATGCGGTTCTCACCTGCCTTGTTAGAATGTCAAGGCCTATAATGTGCATAATTCATGAAACACAACATATTTACTGCATCCGAGAGGCCATTTAATCTTCGTAGAAACGAAGGATCGCACTTTTAGGTTTTAATATTCGTTTCTAAGGAACGAAGAGACAAAATGCCCATACAAAGCCACCATTCTATTACATGTAGGTGTTGCCACTGAACTATACTACATGGATGGGGTGGCCGCAATGATAGGACCCGCCTGTACGTACGCACTGAAGCCCGTCGCTTATCTGGCCGACTACTGGAACATTCCCGTCATCACAGGTGGGTATATATATTTGATTACATACTCCCCGCCAAATTCCAATCAGTTCCCTATATGCTATTTGTCATATTGGCTGTGGGTGATCACAGCTCTTCCCCTCTACACGGACGTATTATGTGAAGAAGTATTTACTTGCATGTTCTTCGAATAATTTGTCCTTAGTGTTCGAGCCGAACCTGATACACTTGATATTAAAGCACACTAGCACGGTATAAATTTGTTACCAGTCAGCGTATATTCGGTCAATACTTAGCGAGTTACCTGCTAAAGTATAATGATTATATATGTAAACCAAATGGTAGAACACTAGTAATGGTTAGAGTTCACATATTGAATTGTTTTTTTAACAGAACATATCTTTTATTTCGGCATCACTCGCAGAGCACACAGTGGAAAACATGTATACATATAAGAAAGTTTACTTCATACATTTCAACAACAACTTGATGGACGGCATACACGTATATGAGGGGGGCTTGCTAATTACAGGTGCCATAACTATATAGTTTTCGTTGGTGTTTGGCATCAATAATACATTATCAGTAGTTTAAGAAGTGAGGTTGGTTGCAAAATAGTTACTAGTTGAACAATTACTGGAGGTAACTCTAGTCAGTGTATAAATGTTCAATAAAATGGAGTATATCCTGTGAGAAATGCCGAACATTGATAATACTAGAAACATTAATACGTCGAGACATGGACTGCAAAATGAACATTTGATAGACGCGATAATTTAGACTGATGCAACGTGAGAATATCACATACATGACACGCGTTGTGATGGTCAAGTTCTTAATTAAACTTCATTGTAAACATGATTTATAAATTTCGATCCCTTTCTTTGTAAACATTATCAAGTCGAATGATAACATGATGATAGGTCAACACACTATACTCGATCTCCAAATAAATTGAGATCGAGACAGAGTTAACTAACCAAAGTAATGATGTACCGTAACATGTGGCGTGCCTCACACAGATAGTCGAAACTCGAAAGCAGGTAAGAGCACATCGTGTGTTTTAGGTCAGTAATATGAAATTACGTGGGTTTCATCTACTTCAACGAGCGATCGTAGAAGTGTAAGAAGAGGTAACTGCTAGTGTGATTCTATCTTCTTTAAACAATATTGGAAATGTTCACTATGAGGTCAAATATAATAGCTAGTAGCAAAAACAGTCACATGATGTCAACACAAACATGTGAATGGCATACATGGATATACTAGAAGCATGTGTTTACATATACAAGCATGTATCGGAATAGCTATTAATATATCAATGGTGTATACGGTTAGATCCACAACATAGATAATAGTCATGCACCGATGAATTCGGTGATTGCAGACGGTAAACAAAACTACACAATGTCCTTATGTTGAAAGTCTGAGATCACCAATTCACCATGGTAATTGGGTGTATACGTTCATATCATAAATCCAAGAATTAGACATGTAATCAATACAATATGTAAGTTAAAGAAAATACTACGTCTACCAATAATAATAAGAATAATAATAATAGTAAAATAATAACATAATGCAGAGTTAGTAATTGCTAAAAAACAATATAATTTCAGCAATAAATAAGCATGGCGTTTTTAACTTTGACTCAGATGTTGTGTTAAGAAGTTCCTTGTACCTTTAAGAATTTCTTAATACGTGATTCCAAAAATGCTGGACAAACTAAAAGATAATAAAACTCATCCCTTGAAAAAGGTGTATATCTTTCCCTTGTTGGGCTCGGTTACCTGAAAATGCCAACCTTGAATAAATTGGTCGATTAGTTTGTTTTTGACTATAGGATATTGGTTTCCTTGATGTCATAGTAGTTAGAATATCCAGTCTCATTTAATATTTGCCGGATAATCTGTAACCACTTAAAACTTCTGCTATTTGGACTAGAACTATATTCCAACATTAAGAATGACAACTTAGTCTGACTGCCTTTAATAATTATATTCCAGAATCCTTGCATTCGAGTTTTAATTCTGATCGAAATTTGATACCAACCAAGCTCAGCATATAACATGTACAATGGTGTAGACTTGCGAAATCTGGATATTTTCTTTAAAAGTCGGTATGTATATTTCAAGAATAGAAACATTTTTATAGCCCCACACCTCACATCCATATGTTAATATAGGTAACACTGTATGATCTACCAGTTTTAATTGCAAATCGATCGGTAAATCAAGGTTGTTGATGCGAATGTATAGCAAGTGATTGGCCTTTTTGGCTTGTTAAGCGATATGCTTACGGGCATTTAGAAAGCTATATATAGCTAGATAGCTTGATAATTATCTAACTAAGAAAACAAAAATTACATTTTGAAAATCCGTCCACTATTTCTGAAATTAGAAAACAGTTCCCAATGTTAAATCCCCATAAGACATCTTCACTCTGTGAAGATGTCTATGGGGATTTAACAAGGGGAAATTGTTTTTTCGCATTAAAATCAATATTGGACCAAATTTCTCGAAATGAAAGGAAGCTTCATTTTTACATTTTCATAAAATGTAATATTATCGAAAAAAAACCCACAGATTTTGCATTGTTTATACGGCTGTAAAATATGGGCAGGTTTCGTGAAACAGACAGTAGGGATGTATTCCTAAATGACAATTGACCTATGCCCCTATTTTTACCGACGCGACCATTTACTATGAATAATTTGTTACTTTTACATATGTCAATCAGTCCATGACCAGTTGAATTTATCGCTTTATCACAAGCTTTTCTGTTAAATTTTAATAAGTAAATGTCGTAGAGATTCGACTGATAATGTAATGTAAGTAAATGTAAATATAGTTATGTGCTCAGAACTAGAATAAGCCTTGCTATGTACACATACAGTGTAGAGCCAGATCAACGTAACGCAATCAATGTGTAATAGTACTCGCCTTAGGGTCACTATATGAACGACTCCTCGTCGACGTTTATATAAAAAGAGTTCAAACGGTTGCAACATATGCTCGTCTAAATAACATGAAACCCAACGAGAGATAGGGAATGGTAGCAAAGACGGTAAAATGACCAAAAAATAAACAGGCGAATATCTGTAGAACAAGAAAGTGCCATCAAAGATGTCTTAAAGGTACATGCCCACTCAGGAGGCACAACATGTTCTTTAAAGGACTTGAATAAGTGTATAATTGTGTCACTAGTCCATCAGTTCTAAACATTACAAGTGCCCACGATACATATAATCATTTAGTAATGTGTATAAATACTGATAGTGACGAACGGTGGTATCAGGCTATTTTCATATGCAAATGAGGCATGATGTTTTTTAATTATTTATACTAAGTAAATCCGTCACCTGAAAAAAAATATATTTTTGATAGATTATAAAGTAGTATCATTGCACATCAAAACATAAATACAGAGAATAAATAGTAATGTCCGTTAACATTTTAATGAAACACGGTTATCGCCCCTGATATTAGTTTGGAAATTTATGTCAGATATAAAGTTTATAATAATATCAATCAATACGTGGGGTAATGGTGAATTAATGTTTATTTTGCCAGAACATGTATTAGGTGCTCTCTCTGATATAAAGAACACATTGTGCCTACTGAGTGGGTATGTACCTTTAAAACTATTATTGCAACCGGATTTATTGGCTTGAATACACTATGGTCTAAGACAGTTTACAACTCCATATACACAACTGTCTGATAGTCATCACAGTGAGCCAGCTGGTAACATCACTAACAAGAACCTCCAGTATGCAAGGCGATTGCCAACGACCATATTGATGACGTTTCGTAAAGAGAGAACTAAAAGAAGAGATGAACATAACTAGTATTACTGGCCGTGAGTGAAATTTCGAAAAAAAATAGATGAGACAAAATTGAATATAATATTGAATCAAGTGAAAGCAGATCAATGTGAAATGAAAGTCACATATAACTTAGGATTAAGTTTTCAGGATATGAAAATCATTCCCAGAGTCCTTTTTGAGTGAGGTTTGTGTTTTGTTTGACTAACTAATTGTCTCGGACCTCAACCAGACCTGTGTCTACGTAGCAAGCATCGGCACAATCGTATATTCACGTTAAGCCGGTATATGGCGATAGCGCTACATAAAGCAAGTCAATGAGTGTATCTGCTATTGACGAGCCCTATACAGTTGTCCCCTGGTCTACCAATAACAGTAAACTCCTAGTACATATATTAATAAAATTGAGCTCGCTCGCACGACCTCAGAAAGGGTTATAGAACAACAAATAGGTATGCAATGATTGTATACCAACACATTTATTAAAGAAACTTGATACTATAAATGCTAACGTAAAACTGTCTACATATATGCAATGCGACTAACATTAATATTTACCATACAGAAAATAAAGATGCATTATTAACTAGTTATCATTTGTTTCATAACAGGTTTATAAGCGTACCATATATTAATGTGGTACGCATGTATAGCCATAAATATAATATCTACGAATCAATAATATATTATTAGCTATTTGTCATTTTGTTCCATAACAGGTTGGAAAGTGTACCATATATTAATGTGGTACACGATGTATAGCCATAAATATGATATCTACACATAAATGATGTTTGGTTATATGGTAAACTAAAATTATATATACCATCAGCCAGTGCAAATGATATGTCCCGTGCATGAAATATTTATAGTAACCACGGTAACTACTCATAAAACAGGCACAAATCAAATCAAACACATCTCGTGGCTAATATCATATTTAAATATCATATTTGTATGTAATATTCTAACTATGCATATTACATTCTAACACCATCTGGCACTATGTATTGTAAATGAGTATGATGAACAATGCATATACATACCCACTCATCACCATACACATACATCTATACATGCATACCAACATGTATATGCATATACACATATATACATATATATATATATAGTATGCATACATATATGTATATGTAATGTATATGTATGTGTGTGTATATGCATATACATGTTGGTACGCATGTATAGATATATATGGAGATGTCTGTATGTTTGTATCTGGTATGCATACATATATATGTGTGTGTGTGTGTAGATATATAGTATATATATATACATACACACACATATATATATATATGCATACTAGATATATATATATATATAACACACATATATATGTATGCATATTAGATACAAACATACAGACACCCACACATCTATGTACATAACAAACCTTTCTCTAGGGGCATTATCACATCTCTATATGTAACTACGAATTAGAGAGATATGTTATAATTGTATGACATATTATCATTAAAAAACAATGTGCTGTTACTACATCACTGCGATGTGCTTATGCCATACATTGTAGTTGTACGTATGCAATAAATGGAATTATGTATAGGTTGTGGACGTTCTATGAACCACTATCGTCAGTAAAAAATCCATTACAGTTTAAACTTATTTTGTTATACTTATGTGGTGTTTATGCAATACAGATATATGATTCAATAGGGTGTCCTATTGGTTGCATCTGGTCTATGAACCCTTACTATCAGCAAATATATATTACAGTTTCAATTTGCTATGTTTATGCAATAAACAATCCTTTATATCCGTGTAATCAAAATATGGATATAGTAGTTTAATTGTTGTTTTATATGTTGGCACTGTTCTATGAACCCTTTATTTCAGCAAGTACATGTTACAGCCTATTGTTCTGTGCTTATACAGTAACCAATTATTAAATTCCGTGTAGCCAACAAATGGTTACAGTAGTTTTGAAGGTAATATATCATTTAAGCAGTGCACAGTTGCACAGTTGCTGCGCCCATGCTATACAACTTTAAGTATGTGCATAAACTATAAAAACAAACTTGATTATAGGGTGTAAATGGTCAATGAATCATTACGGTCAACAAGAAAATCATTACACTTATGTAGTGTTTATGCAATAAAGAGATCTGATTTATTGGGTGTTGTATTGGTTGTAACTTGTCTATGAACTACAACTGTCAGCAAAAATATTTATTACAGCTTCAACTTATTGTGTTATGCGTATGCGGTGCTCATGTAATAAAGAGAGTTTATACATCTGATGCTTCATTGGTGGTAAATGTTCCATGAACCGTTACGGACAGCAAATATTAACGACAGTTTCACCTTAATTGGGTACGCTTATGTAGCAAAAAATATAATTTAATCAAAATATTTGCGACAGTAGTTTAAATGTTTGTTGAATAACTCAATCAGTTAAATTGTTTTGTAGGTATGATATAAGTGTCCTGTGCGTATGCAATTCTATTTTATATCTGCTTTTGCAATAATATTTGATTGATTGGGTGTAAACAGTTTATGAACCATTATGGTCATTATAGCTTCAACTTATTTGCATATGTTTATGTGGTGCTTATGCTATGAAAAGAGTTGTACTGTGCTTATGCATTAAACACTCAATGTTAAGGGTATTTGTTTAAAAAAAGGGTCTATGAACTACTTCTATCAGCAAGGTTCAATTACAGCGTCACTAATTTAGCTATTCTTATGCAAACAAAGTTTGTTGTTGAATACAAATAGCACATATTAATTATGTTTATCTACATCCCGTAATTTTTTGTCATCTACGAGTTCATCATTTAGTTCATTAAACACGACAACCAGCTGTCAACAAAACAAACACCCTAGTAAAATCCACAATGTATATATTGATGTGAGTAATATGTCCAAGTAAGGGTATACAATATGTCTGATTGATTGGTGTCTGGTAAATTGCTCATGTGTAACATGTTTCGGTCATAATTATTTACATATCTATGCCAATCATAACTGTCACATGATGTATTGATCACAATAATTGAGATTACATCGCTAGTCGCACAACCAGTAAGCAATCATAAAGGTCAACCTGCAAGCAATCATAAAGGTCAACATGCAACGTGACCGTTCCAACGAGGTACAGGAGGGTATAGTATGGACACAATTAGTAATTATATTATACATGTAGTGGTAAAGTGGCATGTGACCAATATATATAGTGTATAGTATATAAAGATGTGAAATCGTGGCTATACTTGATGAGGTAATCATGGTTAGCAGGAGTTGCATGTTGTATTGTCAACATTTACGGTATGTTGTAGTGGAAGTTAGTATACTGTAAATCATGCTAGTAGGTTTGGGGTGGGGGTTTGATTGCTGGAACAATCACGTTAGTTATCTACATTAATTGATTATAATACATTGTATGTTACACTGCTATAATTTATAATGTCAACATAATATAAACTTCAATTATGTTGCTTCTGTGTTCATGGTAAAGGTCAGAAATGCCTGTGTAAAGGATTAACATTTCTCACATATCGTAGCCAATATTGACACATCATACAATATATGGCAATATTATGTTGAGAATAATAACGTGAAAGGTGTACGGGTTTTGTCATTGGGAGACAAAAATGGCGTGTTAAACGTTGTATACGTGCACGAACCCTCCACGCCACCGTAAGAAATATGTAATTGTTTATGCATGTATTTATGAATAAATTTAAATGTAACATGATCACACTTGAATAAGTTACAAATCAACAGAAGTTAAAAAATAAAAACAATTATATTGTAAAAAAAACAAAACAGGTGCCAAACTATAATTTATTCATGGAAAGATTAATAGGATAAAAAAGGTGATCACAGTGTGATATGTTGATAACACCGTGTCAGATCACCGTAATCATTAGTGTAACTATTATACCAATATTAGTTATATACTCAGGTTAGGAGATCAGAACTTCAGTGTTTGATGATGTGCTTATGCAATAAAAAGTAAAGTTATCATTAGCACGGATTAAATACGATATAATTAACTACTAATACTAAGACGTGGTATGTCCACTATTCCAGTGAAATCCGCAAAATTAATCAATTATATACACAAGATCATAGTTAGAATATTGTCAAAATTGTAGAGTAATGATTATAATAATAGAACAAGTGTTTAGTAACTCAGGTAGGGATAAGCCTTAGGGGATGAATAGCACTAGGGTTATGATAGCAGTCAATATTAGGGGATGAATAGCATTAGGGTTAGGTCAGCAGTCAATATTGAATATTTTATGAAAAAGACACTGTGTAGTTGGCATCCATTTAGTGTCAAAAATTGTTGAGTAATAATAATAATAACATGGCATGTGTCAAGTAACACAGGTAGGGATAAGCCTTAGAGGATGAATAGCACTAGGTTTACGTAAGCAGTCAATATTGAGTAATTTATAAAAAAAACGCTGTATAGTTGGCATCCATTTAGTGTCTCTCTTATACATAAACAGTAATATTATTACATGGGTAAAATTTTACGCAAATATTATATCTTCTATCCATAATGCATAGCAATATTAACAATAGTTACAATTGCAACTTTACATTTTCACCCCTGGTGACTTAATATATTAAATGTAAAATTTACAACCATATTAATCATCATGCAATGATATACATATTAGTCCAGAAATGAGAAAGGTGTTTTATGAAAACTGCTTCCAGCAAGTGTAGATCCCGCCGAGATTATGAGCCGGCTCATCTGGATTTACACTGCATACCATTACATTATAAGTCAGGTGGTGAACGTGTTACTTCCCTAGTAAGTTCTATTGGTTGAATAGTCAGTAATATATAATAATGAGTATCTACATAACCCCAGGTGAATGTCAAGACATGCATCTAATATATATATGTATATATATATATGGCTAAAGTAACACAAATATAGTCAGTATATAGTAATTATAAGCCATATTGAAGTTATTAACCAGTACTGTAGTAGTTTATTGAAAACAGTTTGTACATGACAATGTTGATATAATATAAAAAAAATGTTAATATAATAAACTGTTAAATATTATGCAATATAATAAAAGTTATGTTCAATGATTAATTGTATACAATTTGTATGTTTATTGGTGTTTCAAAATATGTACCGATTTACAAAATTCATGTATTCAAAACATATGCTACTACACAACAACATGCTTATAGTCTAGTATTTTGGATTCTTTATGTCATCACGCGAACCTTGCAGAAGTGTTTGTTAAATATCATAACCTGTACCAATGTATGTAGCACATGAGGGCATACATATTAGATATGATTAGCATGTGTTTAACATCCAAACCATATCTAAGGCATTGTATACTATTGTATTGAGAGCATTGCTGTCACTATCAATATAATAAATATCCATACAAATTAATATACTGTTGAATTAACAATGTAGATAAAAAAATCTGCATCACTCTCATAAGTACCATATAATTGTATACAACTAGCCTATACATGTACACTGATCTTAATACGAATGTAGTTATCAGAATTGTACCATTGACAAGAAATGATAATCCCTGAATATTTTACCATGTCAGTATAAGTAGCTATATATAATTTGTAATAAATGTGTATCTGTATATTCTAGTGTCAAGATGTATATGGTTATGTACTTTCTTGTTAACATAATATGCGTGTTAGTAGAAGTATCGTTGTGTATATAATGTTAATGCATTTAAAGATGTGGATATAAACTCATGCATTGATGGATGCATTCTTATTGGGCTAAGTTTTTGTAACAATGGTAATGTAGATCCAGGGCATATGGTTGGTAACTTGGGATGCAAGTGGTAGTGAAATATGTTGCATTTAGTAGCATAACAATAGACAGTCCAGTGTATATCCTTGTGTGTTATCATATGCATCAACACAATAGTTTCAATATATAGTGATGTGCTTATGCATTATAACAATGGTGCCTACAAAGTTTTCAATTATTAAGTAATCATGTTTAACACAGCACATTGAGTATCACATATATTAATATAGCAAATTTATGCAGGTCGATGAGCATATGGTATCATTTTCGTTATTTATATATATATATTATGTCAGAGGATAACGAAACGCATCTTTATCATCTTGTAATAATGTCAAATATGTATATAATTCGGGTAGATAGTTGGAACTCTAGAGATTCTCAAATATCAGACAACAAAGGGGTAAATAAGTATTCCTCTATGTAGGAGGACTACATACCCACTATAGTAGTTTGTTAATTACCAGTGTATAGATGCGTAGTTTGTAAACAGAACAGGTAGCATAATACATTTTATAATTCTGTGAATGTAGAATGTAAATCTAATTCCTTGATTGAAGAATTTTGTTAATAGCCGATATTATAGTGTCATTTGTTTATGTTAAAGTATTCAATGGCATAGTAAATTTTATTTGTGTGCATCGTGTCCAATGCTTATCTAAATAGGCATATTATAATTAGGAGATTGGGTGGTGAATGAAGTTTGTGTATAGTGTCTCAGTGCTCCAAATATTTGCGTAAATACCCAATTAAAATTGTCAAAAACCCAATTGAAAGCAGAAGTAGCGAGTATGAAAAACCAATAATAAATTTGTGGTACCTTTATCATGCTACAGAAAACAATAAACAGACCACACATATGGCAAATGTGTCTTATTTCCCAATTGCTTCAGATATGATGGAGTGAACATACTCAATTACTAATTCCTTATCTGGAGCCCTGGTGTCTAATACGTTATACAAATACACATATTACATCATTGACTCCGTTTATAGTCTTTAATACGTACTATAAATAGACATGTAAACCTGATTTTTTATATAAGGTGCGGATAAAGTTGTTTGCAT
Source organism: Conchocele bisecta (assembly GCA_029237695.1). Lineage (NCBI taxonomy): Eukaryota > Metazoa > Mollusca > Bivalvia > Lucinida > Thyasiridae > Conchocele > Conchocele bisecta. The sequence goes on along the minus strand of CM055273.1, from coordinate 17,738,772 downwards.
GTTGTTTTGTATTTTAAAAATAACTGTATGTCTGTAGGTCTGAAAAATAAAAACAAAAGTACTGTATGCAAGGGTGGTGGGATAGGATAGGAAATGGTTTTGTTCTGTAATCCTGGAGTAGATTTGTATGGTTGAACCAATAATTACAAATAATACTATTTTATTACACTCTCGCAAATTATTTGCACGGGCTTCGCTGTGAGAGAAAACCCGTAATCAACTCCTTACAAACAATACACCGTGAAGAGAACTGGGGATTGTGTCTAATCTTGATTAGTAGGGATGAAATAATACCGTCAAATTTGATTTAGGAGCGGGCTGTGGGGTGGGTGAAAAGGGTGGTGGTAAGGTTTGGTATGTAAACTAGATATTAATGTATTGTTTGTCTGTCGTGTTGCATGGCTTGTATTATTAGGTTTGTGGGTCTGTGTAAAAATGATTTGTAAGGGGGAAGGGGATGATTCTGTGTGGTTACAATTTTTAATACAAAAGACATAGTTTGTAGAATTAAGTTAATAATGACACATTTATTCGAATTTTGCAGAGAAGGAGGGGGGTGTAAACAAGTGTAAACATGTTGTAATCAGTATGTCATAAACAGTGTAATTATGTTTTGTATAGGGAGGGGTTAGGTAAGTAAGTAACGAGTAAGCAGATCTGTTTGTTTTTTGGGGTGTAATTATGTTTTGTATAGGGAGGGGTTAGGTAAGTAAGTAAGTAACGAGTAAGCAGATATGTTTGTTTTTTGGGGTGTGGGTTGAATTGTACATACATTAGATGTGGGTATACTTTCTATATGTGGTGGGGTGGAGTCATTAAGTTTAAACTTTTAGTAGGGTATCTAATTGTTATAGAATTGAATTTGGAATGGGTGAGTTGTCATATTGAAGGTAGGGGAAGGTATTATTATGTGAAATGTTTTTCGGGATCAGTGATATATCAGTATTTTACGTTGTTATCGGTTGAATATCAAGATACAATCTATATTTAAATAGAAAATGCAATTCCATTGCTATTTTACTCTTTGTATCGTTAATCTTAAAATATATTTAATTGTGTACATATATTCTCTTAAATGTGCAAGTTTTCAAAAACATATATGTAATGACGTAGTTGTTAATTATGTGTATGAGCATGTCCATTATCATGGAAGTCTATGTAACTACAATTAAGTAGTAGTTTCATCATATTTACAAACGCAAGCCATTCATTCAGGGTTTTATGTAGGTTCAGTTTGAGGAGTTACAGTTCATCCATAAATGTACAATCTTCCATAAAGAAAATCTCTTGTAATCTCATAGCCATCTCAAATTTGAGGCCATTATACATTACACGTCTGAAGCGGTCAATTATTTTTATCTAAGTTCCTGTTAATGCAACATGTAACCTTAGATTGAATGTCCACAATCATAATACTGCACTACTTGTAGTAGTTCCAGTAGTTGTTGTATAAATCCACATATCGACCAACGTAAGCCACGTATTCATGGTTGTAAGTCGGGATAAGCTTATAACCACAGACAAATGTACATGTGGGGCTATCACACCGGTGGAAAACAGTCGTCTTTCTGTTCAACAGATGTATCTTCAAGTGATATGTTTTGCGGTAGATCGTTAGCCGAAGGGTACTTTTGACACTTTTCATTGGATCACGTGTTCCACAATTGCATTTACCCAGGTCGTTGGTTGTTGGATATGGATATGGTTAGTATAAATTATAAACATTAAAAAGAGGTTTAGGGCACTAATTATAAATTCAGCCGACGTAAAGAGGGTGGATAATATCAATTAAGGGCAGCAATATTAAATGAAAACATTTTAAATGAAAGAATGGATGTGGGAAAAACACTAAACTATGGCAATATGGTTACATAGTATGATTTAGAAGCGCGTTAATGTAATATATTGACAATGTGTGGTGTTTGAACTTATATCAATCTTTTTTTAGTGAGTAATATGTTCTTAACTTTTTTGTTTACAGCATATGCCGTTTTAATCCTGCTTACATTGTTCACTTTATATATATTCGTATATGCCTTATGTGTATCAGTATATTTGTTATATACCACCGAGTAATAAATATGATTTGTTTCTATACCATTAGTTTCTTTAGTTTTATTATGGCGGTATGACAATACGTTTTCTTTGATAAATTGTTTGGGGTATCCACATCTGTTGACTATGTACAAGTCACCGATAATAAACTTGATATAAAATACACTAGTATGGTATTAGATTTATCAGTAGCCGATTTCATCAAACTTGCAAAGTATACTTATCTAGCAATGTATACTTTGAGGGACTTGCAATGTTGGTCAAGTTGGTGAAATAGGCTACATATTAGCCCCCCCCCCGCCCCCCCCCCCCGCCCCCCCCCCCCCCCCCCCCCCCCCCCCCCCCACCTCCCTCCCCAAGCCAACTACACTGCTGTCTGTTCCACGTTTGCTGCCGACGAACTTTTGGCTATTAAACACATTAAATCTAAAATACATTTCAGAGTAAGTACTTTTTCATCAATAACAAAAAAGTCACCCTCCCCAAAAACAAATATTTGATGAAATTCCGTAAAGTATTGATTTTTTTTCCTATTGGAATTGAACATGGGCGCTAAAAATAGATTTTATTTTATATATTTTTATTTGTGGACCGACTTTCAAAATCTAACGTTTGTTTTCTTATTTACATCATTCGCAATCTTACCAGGTTTCGGAATCAATTTCGGAACCCTCAAGGATACACTTTCCTCCACCGTTTTGTCCCATGTTTCACAATAAAATCAATATTTGATAGGATTTCATAAAAAAAAAAATGAGGGTGACTTTTTTGTTATTAATAAAAAAGTACTTATCTTTAAATATTTTTTAGATTTAATATGTTTAATATCCAAAAGTTCGTTGGCAACAAAACGTGGAACAGACAGTAGTTTACATGCATAGTACATGTCATTAATAAAAAGTGTAACCATAATTTTCTTTAAAATCATGAAAGTCATTAGCGTTTTGCAGTGCTATTGCTCCAACTAGTAGTCAGCCAGGTTAGTGACGTCGTTGCTGCTACAATGATAAGAAAAATGAGAAGTATATGTACAATGTACAAGTCACTTTACGCACTGAGATTGCTCTCTTCGTCGATTTAAGAACCCGTGGGGCCCCTGATAATCCAATGATTCGTGTATAATTGCTTCGTAAATGTGAAGGGATATATGCATAACATACATATGAGCATGTTCTTCTTACTATATCCCACACAGTCTTAATAATAAGACAAACACATGAATAAAGTTTGTGTGCAACATGACGGGGATACATCAGACAACAGCGTGCTACGCCTTGTTCAAATTTATATACAAAGTCTGATATATGAAGGGTTTGTTGGCCCTTTGTTAAAATGTTTCAGAATTCAGTAAATACTACATGTATGTAACAGTAAGAACAATACACAGTGCCGTAGATATATATACATGTACCTGTGTTTCCATACATACTGCATCGATTCCAGTGACTTGTAAGCAGTTATCTGATTGTATTGTAACTACTGTCTACTTGCCTTCTATCGAGTAAATACGGCTTTTACCTGTGTCAGATGTACTTCTAATAATATACAGTGCATCAGTTTGACATTGTACACATGGCAAAAGTGTCCATTGTATATGTTGTGAGTGATGATAGAAAAGCTCAGATAGCTAGAGTTTTGTGTAGTCTGCTGAAATAATAGGCATAGGTCGTTGTCCTATATATCAGGGATGAATTGCACCAAATGGTATTATATTTGCTGCCATATTATTGGCTGTACGTGTCAAACGCTCCAAGTGGTGAAACAGTCCGATAGCTTGTACAAACTAAAATGGCAGAGATGGCAACTCAATGTTCTGTATAATATACTCTAAGAAGAACAGGGTCAGATATACTTTATATAGATATACAGCCACATGTATGATTCTACTACATTTGAAACAAAACATTTAGACATACAATTTAGTTAACTATGAAAATAAATATTTTATTTTGTAAAAACAATGAAAGGTGGGTAACCCAATTTACTGACACAATGCAAAATTTAATGTATATGCGACACGTCATGTCATGTTGTACGTACATGTAAGAACATATGCGATATCACATGAAAACCATTTACAAAATCTACGATATTTTCCGTAAATGACGTAGAATTATGACGAAATTTTCATAGGAAATGCGAGATTCAATTCCACATATCGATGGGTTAAAGCCAAAACCAGTTACCGGCCGAAATTGCCGAAAATGAGGTTTTGCTATTATATAATGCCCATTATTCAAATGTACATTTCAGTCTTAGTTTGGTAGTTATATCTTAATTGTTTGTGATGTTATTAATTAGAACCCAAACCAATTATCAGACGGACGGCTACTTTGTTATGCCATACCGATTTATGTTCGAGTAAGTTATTCTGGCATCCCATAGATATACCGGGCATACGCAGTGTGAATGCCAGAACAACTTACAATGGTCTAACGGATTTTGGCAAATTTTGAAGATGTAAATGAATCTAAATGTGTTTATGCCATAATATAGTATACTGCCCTAGCTCCGTTTGGCTCTGACGTGTACAAACTTGGAACATGTTACTGCTTCTGCCAACACCATGTATCATCACATAAGATGATTTGGCATTTTTTATGAGAAGTCGCATTTGAAGCTAGGTATGCCAAAAGCAGCTATTTATTTATTTTCAGTATTTATAAATATAGATGCAGGACATAGCCCATTTCAAATCACATTGTTTATCTACAATGTTATTGTCATCGTTTCAGTTAAGGATAAAGAAGTGAATTGATTAATAAATATGTTGTACCCTATCAAACCTTTAAACTCGATTTTCTCGAAAAGTACAAAACTGGAGATAGGTGGTTTTGGCTTTAACCCATCGATATGCTATGAAAATGTCCTCATCTTTTGACATAATTTACAGAATATACAGAAGATATTCCATCGTACATTTTGAATAGCGGGAAATAATATACGAGTGTGCATTGGCTTCCGCGTAAGCAACGAGTGAGCGTTAGATCTCATGAAACAAATTTACACAATTTACGGTATGCTCCGTAAATGACGCCAAAAGATGACGAATATTTAGTAACCTTCAGACGTCATTTACCGAAAATGAGGTGTTCATATTACAGGAGTGGGTGACGGCAGTGTGTTCAAGAAAAAAACCGAGTACGGAACGTTGACGCGATTCTCCTACTGCCAGTGTCGACTGAAAAACGTGTTCCTCAGTGTGTTCCAACATTTCGGCTGGCTCGACATTTCATTGATCATAGACAAGACGGACGTGTATTCCACCATTCTATCTCAGACCATCGTTCGAGGGTTTCAGAAGAAGCAGTATTATCCACACAGTTACGGGTTCTACGCGAACAGTGATATTGAAAACATTCTGAAAAATGCGGCGATGAAATCCAGAGGTATATATTTATTAATTATTGTAGTTCGCCCTGCTTTTTAAGCCAATCGCTGGACAACATTGTGCTCCATTTATTTCACATATTGCACGTTGAACCCCAATAAGTTACATATTACCAGATTTAATGATTAACTGTTCGACAGGAAATGGACAATCACTACTCGGATAGGACATGGCTTTGTACACTTGGATGAAATATAAGTCAGTTATTGTTCACATATTGGAGTTTTCAGGAACTAAATGCTGTGGTCGTTAGCGCTCTCTCGCATTTAATTCCTTAAAGCTCCAGTATGTGAACAATAATGTATACACAAATGTTCGGTGATGTCTCGTGCTAATATAAGGTGGGTTCAGACAAGCTGTATATATACATAAGAAGACTTGACAATTTTCATGAAAAATATTTACAGAAACTGCCATATTTTCTGTAAATGACGTCGATTGTTGACAAAATATTCATAGCTAATGCGGAATGCTATTCCGCATTTGCTTTTAACATTTCGTAAAATTTCGACACAATTTCCTGGAAAATCGTAAATTGTGTAAAATATTTTCATTATATATCGCACATCTTAATTGGCACAATATCATATGGTTTGTATTAAGTGTCGTGTTTCCTGTCACCGTGCGTGTTCGTTTCTTTCTTCTCAGACTACACGAAACGCTTAGGCCAACCATAAAATAACAATTGTTGAATAATTTCATATATATTATACAAGTATGTACTTTTCAGCTGGTGTATATGGAAGCGTCCTGGTGCGAATGCTAAACTATTTGTTATTATATCCTAATTAGGAGATTCAAAGTCATAATTAGGAAATATTAATTCCTAATTAGGACTTGATATCTCCTTATTAAGACTTATTATCCCCTAATTAGGACTTGGTATATCCTAATTAGGAGTTAATATATCCTAATTAGGACGTAGTATCTCCTAATTAGAATTTACTATATGTGCCAATGCTATAACATGTTTTATCTTCTAATTAGGAGATACTAACTCCTAATTAGGAGATAATAAGTCTTAATTTAGACATAATACGTCCTAATTAGGAAATTATACGTCCCAATTATGATATAATACGTCCTAATTAGGAAATCATACTTAGGAGATAATACTTCCTAATTAGGAGATATAACGCATGATTAGGACTTAATATATCCTAATTAGGAATGATTATCTCCTAATTAGGAGATAAATGTATTTTAGCATTGGCACCAGGACGCTTCCATAGGTGTATATGATGTGATATGGACAAAAAAATCAATATTGATTTTTCGATGCATACCACACCATGTACACCAGCGAAACTGTCCATGTCCGTTTCATTATATACAAAGTATTCAACTTCATTCTAAACTCAGATGTATGGTCTAAATCATATGGAAGCGTCCTGGTGCCAATACTAAAATATTGTATATCTTAATTAGGTTATACATGTACTAACTCGTATTTACGAGATACTAAGTCCTACTTATGAGATAGTAACTCCTAATTAGGAGATAGGAGTTAGGCACGAATGAAATATGGACATTTCACAACACGATATGAACATATATGTCATATTCGTTGCAAAAATATGAATATTCTATTTATTATATACCGCTCCATGGAAATTAGCAGATTTTGTAGACTGTATACGGTAATAATTCCAGCACAAAAATATTTACACAATTCCCTAACATTTGATTGGTCCGTAGCAAGTCTCTGTCCAAAATTTATATCCCAGTAGACTCCCATGCCGAACTACTTTCCATAACTGTCAGGCGCAGTTAAAATAATTCTTAAGAAAATGGAAAATAAACACATTTTCTTGATGAATTTATTTCAAATGCTGGAATTATAAGGAATGAATGGCCTTTTTGTGGAATTTATCGGGGATATAAACTTGGAAAAGTCGCGGGAATACTGGACGAGGCCTTCCGGCCTTCGTCCAGTATTCCCGCGGCTTTTCCAAGTTTATACCCCGATAAATTCCACAAAAAGGCCATTCATTCCTATAATGAATGTGTATGTGCAGCCTATTTGCGCTGTTTTCTTTCGATGCGCGTTATCAATATAGATACATCTAGCGGCAGTAGTCGTATTTTCACCGGAAGTTGTTTATTTCATCGATGAGAGCATACGACTTTTATTTACATCGTATAACTATGTATTTCATGGGTAGGTATATAATAAAACCCGACTAGTTATCTATTGTTCATCGGCGAACATGGTTCACCTGTATGATTAAGCCTGGGAAAATAACTTAACCATTTCAATTTTACTGTGGGCCGCTCAAGAACAGTGTTAACTCTTTCTAACAATACAGGCCTGTATACATGTAGTGGTATCGGCAAGCAGTGTAGATCCAGTGAGCCGGCTCGTGACGAGTCGTCTCATCTGGATCTGCACTTTTTGCAAGTAATTTTCATATTTTTTCATAAATGGACTAGTCAGAAAATCATTTTGTGACGACTGGATTGGTCGGAAAATTAACATATCACAGGCCATTTCAATTTCACTTATGGGCCGCTCAACAATAGTGTTAACTCTTTCTAACAATACAGGCCTGTATAGTGGTATTGGCACACAGTGTAGATCCAGATGAGCCGGCTCGTGATGAGCCGTCTCATCAGGATCTGCAATTTTGCAAGTAATTTTCATACTTTTAGAACGAAAACACCACCTTTTCATAAATAGACTAGTCGGAAAATCATTTTGTGACGACTGGATTTGTTGAAAAATTAACATATCACAGTCCATTTCAAGTTTACTGTGGGTCGCTCAACAACAGTGTTAACTCTTTCACTCCAAGTAACTGAAATTTGTTTTGATATGTTAATTTACCGACCGATCCAAGATGATTTTGAGACTAGTCCATTTATAAAAAAAGGATGTTTTTGCTCTCAAAAATATGAAAATTACGTTAAAAATTGCAGATGCTGATGAGACGGCTCGTTACGATCCGGTTCATCTGGATCTGCACTGTTTGCATAAATCGCTATAGCGGGCTTTCGGGTTCAAAGAGTTAAGACGTTTCACTTTTGGTGAACATTAGTCGTCGACAAAAATCGTTGATGCCAGAGCCGAATATTTCATCGACGACTATTATTTGCGTGTATGATTAGACCGGGAAAAAAGCGTGTTCACCTTTTTCTTTCACACAGTTATATTACTAATCCTACCTGGCGACGGAGTCCGGGAATTCATGCTCGCCGCCTATCACCTTGGTTACGTCACAAACGGCGAGTTCGTCTTCATGGACGTGGAGTTGTTCCCCTTTCCCGGCGATTACTATGGCAACCACGATTGGCGCCGCGGCAACGAAATTGACGATGATGCGAGAACGGCGTTCACGGCGTTGCTAAGGATATCACTGAACGTACCGAGAGACGACGAATGGCTGCAATTCACCGAAGACGTCAGGAAGCTAGCTGTAGATATGTACAACTTCACATACGGAGATGAACAGGTGAGCTCAGTAGCATATTTCTCCAAAATAGCAAAGTATACTTATCTTGCTAAGTACAGTTTGAGGGAGAAATTTTCAAATTAAGGATACATTTATTATTTTTTATGATACTGAATTTATTACATTATCACAGCCAGTTTGGCTGTGATAATGTAATACATCCACTATATTAATTGTGCTTACTTGTAATCATCAAGTATATGCAGTCGTTAGTTCTATAAGAAATAATGCATTTCTGGAAAGGAAAAGGATTACTCACTCAAAGTATACTTAGCTACATAAGTATACTTAACAATTTTGGTGAAATCGGCTACTGGGTTTCAATAATTTTTGAGTCCAGGTGAGATTCAGATTGGTGTATACCCTGACAACCGCAGTGTGATTAATGGCAATGCTCTTCGCGGAAATATATTTATGGTGATACTGTATGTATGTCATTGATTGCAAAGTACTAATAAACATTTCGTGCATTACATATATGATTGTTATTATAATATGTAATAGTTATAGTTCATATATTGAATTTTAAATTAAAAATTCAATATGTGAACTATAACGTACTTATTGTTTACCAGCCCACTCGTGAAGCTCCGTCCCTAAACCCCGAAACGTGATTTCGAATCGCTATACTAGCATGCGATTGGCGGTGTGACACGACGTGAGCGTGTGTGTGGGTGATAATATGCTTTGCTTCTCGTGAACTGATGACAACACAACGTAATATCAGTTCTAAATTTAGTGGCTGAACATTTAATGATTAATTTAATAGATATTGGCGAAAGTGTCGCAATATGCGATCAATTGAGACGAAATGCTGTTCTTTCATTGGTCGAGAAACTAGGGTAAACAAAACATATTATTATTGAATGTGTTACTGCCAGTAAGTATGTTTGTATAATTTCGTTTCAGGTGAATTTCTTCGTAGGTGCGTACCACGACGCCGTGCTTGCTTATGGAATGGCCCTCAATGAGACGATCGACGCCGGACTTGATTACATGGACGGGTACAATATGACCCGACAGATATGGGACAGGAATTTCAAAGGTACATGTACATTTCATTAGATTAATTATTAAATTAATGTATTAGGTGATAGATAGATACACTTGACTGCAATGATAATTGCTTCATAAGAGCGATGTGATATATGCATATAACATATATATGTGAATATTTTCTTGTTACTGTATGTTATATAAAGCATTGAGTTGCCATTTCCGCCATCTTTGTATGTACAAGCCATCATACAGTTTCACCACTTCGTTTGACACCTACAGCAAATAATATGAGAGTAAACCAAATACAAGTTGGTGCAATACATAATAGACAGATATGACAACGGCAAGCTATAAATAGTATGCCAGCAAACTATACAAAAGACGAGATATCTGAGCATTTCTTCCATCAATCTCAAAATAAATTTCAACGTGTAAACTTTCCAATCTGATGCACATCCTATGTTTCTGTACACGTTACCCATATTTACTCGCATAATAGGTGAGTAGACACCAGGGACAATACACCCAGGTAGCTGCTTACATGTCTCTGGATTTGATGGCTAAAAACAGTAGTACAGTAGTGGGTATATATGGTATGTGTTGTGTGGTACAGTAGTGAGTATATATGGTATGTGTTGTGTGGTACAGTAGTGGGTATATATGGTATGTGTTGTGTGGTACAGTAGTGGGTATATATGGTATGTGTTGTGTGTACAGTAGAGTATATATGGTATGTGTTGTGTGGTACAGTAGTGAGTATATATGGTATGTGTTGTGTGGTACAGTAGTGGGTATATATGGTATGTGTTGTGTGGTACAGTAGTGGGTATATATGGTATGTGTTGTGTAGTACAGTAGTGAGTATATTGGGTGGTGTGTTGTGTGGTACAGTGGTAGTGAGTATATATGGTATGTGTTGTATGTGGTATAGGTAGTGAGTATATATGGTAGTGTTGTTGATGTGGGTTAGGCGTAGTGGGGTATATATGGTATGTGTTGTGTGGTACAGTAAGGTGTGAATATGTATGGTGTGTGTGTACAGTAGTGGGAGTATTAGGTATGTGTTGTGTGTACGTAGTGATTATATATGGGTATGGTTGTGTGTGTACAGTAGTGGGTATATATGGTATGTGTTGTGTGGTACAGTAGTGTATATATGGTATGTGTTGTGTGGTACAGTAGTGGGAGGTATATGGTAGGTGTGTTGTGTGTACTGTAGTGTATATATGGTATGTGTTGTGTGGTACAGTAGTGGGTATATATGGTATGTGTTGTGTGTACAGTAGTGGGAGGTATATGGTATGTGTTGTGTGGTACAGTAGTGAGTATATGGTATGTGTTGTGTGGTACAGTAGTGAGGTATATGGTATGTGGTGTGTTGTGTGTGTGGGTTTTTATGTGTTGTGTGGTACAGTAGTGAGTATATGGTATGTGTTGTGTGGTACAGTGTGTGTATGTATGGTTTGTGTGTCAGTAGTGAGTTGGATATGGTATGGTGTTGTTGTGGTACGTAGTAGTATATCTGGTATGTGTTGTGTGGTACAGTAGTGGGTATATATGGTATGTGTTGTGTGGTACAGTAGTGGGTATATATGGTATGTGTTGTGTGGTACAGTAGTAGTATATGGTATGTGTTGTGTGGTACAGTAGTGAGTATATATGGTATGTGTTGTGTGGTACAGTAGTGAGTATATATGGTATGTGTTGTGTGGTACAGTAGTGAGTATATATGGTATGTGTGTGTACAGTAGTGTATATATGGTATGTGTTGTGTGGTACAGTAGTGAGTATATGGTATGTGTTGTGTGTGGTACAGTAGTGAGTATATGGTGTGTGTTGTGTGGTACAGTAGTGATGTATATATGGTATGTGTTGTGTGGTACAGTAGTGGGTATATATGTATGTGTGTGTGTGTACAGTAGTGGGATATGGTATGTGTTGTGTGGTACAGTAGTGGGAGTATATATGGTATGTGTTGTGTGGTACAGTAGTGAGTATATATGGTGTGTGTTGTGTGGTACAGTAGTGAGTATATATGGTATGTGTTGTGTGGTACAGTAGTGGGTATATATGGTATGTGTTGTGTGGTTACAGTAGTAGGGTATATTAGGGTATGTGTTGTGTGGTACAGTAGTGGGTATATATGGTATGTGTTGTGTGGTACAGTAGTGGGTATATATGGTATGTGTTGTGTGGTACAGTAGTGGGTATATATGGTATGTGTTGTGTGGTACAGTAGTGGGTATATATGGTATTTTGTGTGTTACAGTAGTGGATATATGGTATGTGTTGTGTGGTACAGTAAGTGAGTATATATGGTATGTGTTGTGTGGTACAGTAGTGGGAGTATATATGGTATGTGTTGTGTGGTACAGTAGTGGGTATATATGGTATGTGTTGTGTGGTACAGTAGTGGGTATATATGGTATGTGTTGTGTGGTACAGTAGTGGGTATATATGGTATGTGTTGTTGTGGTACAGTAGTGGGAGGTATATATGGTATGTGTTGTGTGGTACAGTAGTGTTGTATATGGTATGTGTTGTGTGGTACAGTAGTGAGTATATATGGTATGTGTTGTGTGGTACGTAGTATTATATGGTAAGTGTTGTGTGGTACAGTAGTATATATGGTATGTGTTGTGTGGTACAGTAGTGGGTATATATGGTGTGTGTGTGTACAGTAGTATATATGGTATGTGTTGTGTGGTCAGTATGGGTGTCAGTGTTATATATGGTATGTGTTGTGTGGTACAGTAGTGGGTATATATGGTATGTGTTGTGTGGACAGTACAGTAGTGGTACTATGGGTATGTATGTTGTGTGGTACAGTAGTGGGTATATATGGTATGTGTTGTGTGGTACAGTAGTGGGTATATATGTATGGGTATGTGTTGTGTGGTACAGTAGTGGGTATATATGGTATGTGTGTGTGGTACAGTAGTGGGTATATATGGTATGTGTGTGTGTAGTGTATATATGGTGTGTGTTGTGGTACAGTAGTGGGTATATATGGTAGTGTTGTGTGGTACAGTAGTGGGTATATGGTATGTGTTGTGTGGTACAGTAGTGGGTATATATGGTATGTGTTGTGTGGTACAGTAGTGGGTATATATGGTATGTGTTGTGTGGTACAGTAGTGGGTATATATGGTATGTGTTGTGTGGTACAGTAGTGGGTATATATGGTGTGTGTTGTGTACAGTAGTGGGTATATATGGTATGTTTGTTTTGTGGTTACAGTAGTGGGTATATAGGTATGTGTGTGTGGTACAGTAGTGGGTATATATGGTATGTGTTGTGTGGTACAGTAGTGGGTATATATGGTGTGTGTGTGGTACAGTAGTGGGTATATAGGTATGTGTTGTGTGGTACAGTAGTATATAGGTATGTGTTGTGTGGTACAGTATGGTATATATGTGTGTTTGTTGTGTGGTACAGTAGTGGGTATATATGGTATGTGTTGTGTGGTACAGTAGTGGGTATATATGGTATGTGTGTGTGGTACAGTAGTGGGTATATAGGTGTGTGTTGTGTGTACAGTAGTGGGTATATGGTGTGTGTTGTGTGGTACAGTAGTGGGTATATATGGTATGTGTTGTGTGTACAGTAGTGGGTATATATGGTATGTGTTGTGTGGTACAGTAGTGGGTATATATGGTATGTGTTGTGTGGTACAGTAGTGGGTATATATGGTATGTGTTGTGTGGTACAGTAGGTGGGTATATGGGTATGTGTGTGTGGTACAGTAGTGGGATATATGGTATGTGTTTGTGTGGTACAGTAGTGGGTATATATGGTATGTGTTGTGTGGTACAGTAGTGGGTATATGGTATGTGTTGTGTGGTACAGTAGTGGGTATATATGGTGTGTGTTGTGTGGTACAGTAGTGGGTATATATGGTATGTGTTGTGTGGTTTGCCAGGTAAAAGTGATACTCTGTGCGATTTTCTGTGTATGAAGTTATTTATAATGGTCGTTCATGTTGTTAAAAACACAGGTGATTAGCTAGATTATATCATATATTCTACTTCAGTTCTTTGTCAACCGGCAAGACAGGTGAAACTGGCTGATGGCTGGAACACACAAAGATGGCCTACTTGGCCACCCCTTGTGTCGTATAGGATACAAAAACGAGGCAGTGTTCACATATATGTTATACATATATTGTATCACATTTACGAAGAAATTATCTTAGAATCAAACGATGATCAGGTATATAGTTGGTTCTTAACGCTCTCTACACCGTGAACTGAATAATTCCATAGCATTATGCCTCTGCTCGAATTCCCTGTATAAACATCCTATACCGCTGACTTATTCCATTCAGCAATGCGAATTCTTCGCGGTTTGAAACGTACTGTCAACAAGTAATATCTTATACACAAGACGGTTGCTCGTCGGTTTGATCGATGTTTTGAGCAAATGAATTCCGTAGTTGATATGCTATGAACATTTCGTTAACTATCGATGTACAGAAAACATCACAGTTTATGTAAATATTTTTCATGAAAATCGCAGTTTCTGAGATACAAAATCACATGGTTTGTCTCATGTAGCAAATTTCATCAATATTGCAAAGTATACTTGCCTAGCAAAGTATACGTTGAGGGAGTACATGTAATCACTTATTTTTTCCTGAATTGCCTTATTTCATATAGAACTAACGACTGCATACTATTTGATGATTAAAAGTATGCAGAATTATTATACTGAATGTATTACATTATCACAGCCAAAATGGCTGTGATAATGTAATAAATTCAGTATAATAGAAATTAATAAATTCGTCCCTAAATTGAAAATGTCTCCCTCAAAGTATACTTTGCTAGATAAGTATACTTTGCAATGTTGGTGAAATAGGCTACTGATCGACTCCTTCAGCCTGATAGCGATATACATGTATGTTGCTTGTTTTGTATATGTGACTGGAGAACAGGAGCATATGGGTAACAAGTATACATCCAGATCAGCCTGTGCATTCGCACAGTCTGATCAGGATCTGCACCGCTCACCATACAAGTACCATAAACGTATTACAATATAGTTCACATGTGCCATTCTATCTCGAATGGTATATGTAGTATACGATAACAGCGGCCGTTTTCACAAATTATTTTAACCAGGATGAACACGGTGAGAACGGCAACTGTATTGATACTACCAATCATTGATTTTTATTAGCTCCACTATTCGAAGGATAGTGAGAGCTTATGTAGTCACCCCGGCGTCGGCGTCGGCGTCGGCGTCGGCGTCGGCGTCACCGTCACGCCTTGGTTAAGGTTTTTAGACAAGCTTGTATATGGAATACTCCTGGACCCACCATACTAGGACAATTTAATCTCCTAGTGATGTACTTCAACAACCCCTGACCTATATTTGACCTTGACCTACATTTAACCTTGACTTACTTAGTTAATTCCCCTTGGTTAAGGTTTTTAGTCAACCTGGGTTAAGGTTTTTAGTCAAGCTTGTACATGGAATACTATTGTGCATACATACACCATACTTGGACAACCTTTTCTCATAGGGATGTACATCAATAACCCCTCATCTATATTTGACCTTGGTCTACATTTCCTCTTGAATTACTTAATTAATTCTCCTTGATTAAGGTTTTTAGTCAACCTTGTAGATGGAATACTATTGTGCATACAGACACCATACTTGGATAACATTTTCTCATATGGATGTACATCAATAACCCCTGACCTATATTTTACCTTCGCCTACATTTAACCTTGAATTACTTAGTTATTTCCCCTTGGTTAAGGTTTGTACTCAAACTTAGTTAAGGTTTATAGTCAAGCTTGTACATGTATATGGAATGCTCCTGGGCCTACATCAACCATAATTGGACAACTTCATCTCCTAGTGATGTACATCAATAATCCCTGACCTATATTTGACCTTGACCTACTTTTACCCTTGGATTACTTGATTATTTTCCCTTGGTTAAGGTTTTTAGTCAAGCTTTTATATGGAATACTCCTGGGCCTACAGCAACCATACTTGGAAAATTTCATCTCCTAGTGATGTACATCAATAACCCCTGACCTATATCTGACATTGACATACATTTAACCTTGAATTACTTACTTAATTTCCCTTGGTTAAGGTTTTTAGTCAACCTTGGTTAAGGTTTGTATGCAGGCCGCGGCCACCTTGTTTGTCAAGCTATGTGTACATCGACAACCCTCGTAGTCGAGCTATGCTGTTCTCCTACAGCTCTTGCTATAGTGATGCTATTTATATTAAGAGATTACTTGTATGTCGTCTCTTATAATTCTATATAGAATGGCACATGTGAACTGTATTGTAATATGTCTATGGCACTTGTTAATATGTATACATGTGATGGGACGTAAATAAACTATTAAACTAAAAACTATCCCATAAATGAAACACCCGTCATGCTTCTAACATTTTAACCAGAAGTATAGATCATTGCTATGATGATGCAATAGTGTGCTATTTAATCAGGAGGTAAACTGGTAATAACTCTTAGTATATACGTACTTTCATTTCCCAGTGAAACACAATGCAACGCAAGACGTCAATATTTTTTCCATATTGACGTCTCGTGAGTTCATATTGGTCAGTGCCGGAACTACGCATGACCTCGCAAAATAGCTCCTTCTAAATCGCCACTGATTTGTTTATTTTATTTATATTTTTCACATTTTTTGAAGCGCATATACATTGCGAATGGTGTACGTATATACTAAAAAGGTTATTGTGTTTGTATGTGGATATATGCCACTCGTTTCGCCGCGCAACGATATTGCGCTCCTTAAGTCGCGCAATATCGCACGCTGCGGAACTCGTGCATATATCCACATACAAATCAAATATTAACCTATAAATATAATCTTATCAAACCTCGTGTATGGAAGCGTCCTGGTGCCAATGTTAATATATGTACATGTATATCCTAATTAGGAGATAATAAGTCCTAATTAGGAGATAATAACTCCTAATTAGGAGTTAGTATTTCATAAGTAGGACTTACTATCTCCTAATTAGGACGTATTATCTCCTAGTTAGGACGTAATATCTCCGAATTAGAATTTTCTATTTCATAATTAGGAATTAATATCTCCTAATTAGGAGATAAAACATTGCATAGCATTGACACAGATAGAAAGTCCTAATTAGGAGAGACCACATCCAAATTAGGAGATACTAATTGCTAATTAGGTGATACTAATTCCTAATTTGGAGATAATATCTCCTATGAGATACTCCTAATTATGAGTTACTATCTCCTAATTAAGACTTAATATCTCCTAATTAGGAGATAACACTATTTTAACATTTGCACGATGACGCTTCCATGTCTAAACAGCATATATATATGCCTAAAAAATCAAATGGCTTGCCTCGTATGTGTCTGTGACTGGATAAATGTGTTTTACGTGATTTGTGATCAGTGATTCTCCTGACTCCTGTAGCCGTCTAACGATCTGTATTGCTTGGTAGAAGCATGACGGGTGTTTCATTGATGAAATGGCGAACAGTGCAGATCCTGATCAGACTATACGGATGCACAGTCTGATCTGGATCTACACTGGTCGCAAAACCCATACGTCCCATGTCTCAAGTCACAGCCAGATTATCCGTATACGTCATAGATTAGCTACAATAATGCGCCTCCTATATGTTATCTACGCTACAATTTGACCCATTCAAAAAATGTGAGCAACCGAAGTGCATACCCAAACATGTTGCATGTAGGTCAACATTTAGTAAACTGTATATTGTATCCCTTTAAACAAATAGTCTTTGATGTGAACTAGTAAATTGCCAAAAATAATAGAACAGGGAAATCATTTTCCCATGGAAATCGTCTTTTCTCTTGCTGTTGTTCAACATTCAGCATAACGAAATGAAGCTTTCAAATGTACAATATATACATGTAAATGTCAGTTAAACACCGTGACACGGTAAAATAACTGATTTCTGCATGTGTTTGTTCTTTATTAATAATGTATTGACACAGCTTTGACATATTTTTTTTACCGCTAACATGTCAAGCACGCCAGATAACCATTTGCAAAAATCACTCTTCCATGTGTTACATTAAAGAGATGGGGTTAAATTGCAACCCTCGTGAGAGGTATGGAGAGGTATAGAGCGGAGTAGCAAGTTTGTTCCTAGTCATTGATGTGTTTCAGGCGTCGGCGGTGACGTGTTTATCGATGATAACGGAGATCGGGACACGAGTTTCGCCATACTCGACATGGACCCCGATACGGGCGACTTCCAGGTAACGTAATGAACGGACACTTGTCATACCGCAGATACATTTATCTGGTTTTGATTCGTCAGTTTGACAGGTCACAGGCGCCCATGTTTTCTCTCAAATTTCCGCTTTATGTCATACGCCACCGTTATACGGAGCTATATAAGGGACATAAGAAGAGAAACAAATGTTCTGACCAATTTGAGTATTTTATTTCTAACGCATTCGAATTCGTTCTAACGCATTCAAATTCTTTCTAACGATTTCAATTATTTCGTTTTAAGCTTTCAAATTCGTTCTAACGATTTCAATTATTTCGTTAGAACGAATTCGAATACGTTAGAACGAAATAATTGAAATCGTTAGAACGAATTCGAATGTGTTAGAACGCAATAATTGAATACGTTAGAACGAATTGGAATGCGTTAGAACGAATTCGAATTCGTTAGAACGAAATAATTGAAATCGTTAGAACGAATGCGAATGCGTTAGAACTAAATAATTGAAATCATTAGAACGAATTCGAATGTGTTAGAACGAATTAATTGACATCGTTAGAACGAATTAGAATTCGTTAGAACGAAATAATCAAATTGGTCAGAACATTTGATTCTCTTCTCATGTCCCTTATAAGGCTCTGTACCACAAATTATGTTCGTATTATCAAAATTTAATGTAGGTTACATGTCGTACATAGAGATACAATATAACTGCATATTGCGCAGGACCTACACTGTATATTTATTCGATTGATTGCAATAACGGTATGCTGAACCATGGTGCATGATCACGTGGCTACAACAGCAACAACAATGGCTGAAAGTGTTGAAAGCGCGCCCACTCCAAAGTAAGTATTATTTTATATTTTCCTTAATATGCAACGGATGTTGATGAAATATGGCGCAGCAAACGCTTATTCATGAGCTGCATTTGGTGGTCCCGGGAGTTCGGCACATACTTATGTCGTTTTGCGAAGAATCGATGTCCGTGTCTGTAGAAGTTTGGGCCAAAATACAGAGACCACCAACTGCACCTTAACAAGAGGCGTTTGATGCGCCATATTTCATCAAAATCCGTTACATACATGTAATAAGTACAAAATAAAAGAATACGTACTTTGAATCGGAGTGCTTCTGGAAGTTTCAGTACTTGGTGTTGTTGTTGTAACCACGTATTCATACACCTTGTGAACGTTTAATTGAATTCCGCATGAGCTCTGAAATTTGTATCACCTTTTGACGTCATCTACGGAATGAAATACTGATTTTCTAAATCAACATCGCCGAAGTACGAGGGAACAATGTTCACAACTGGGCTCATAACTGAGACACGCCATGTGATTTTGTACCCGAGAACATGTGCGATTTTTCATGAAGACATATTTACAGATACTGTGATATTGTCCGTAAATGATATCGAAAGTTGACGAAATTTTCATAGCAAATTCAAGATTCTATTCCGCATTTGCTCTCAACATTTCCTCAACGTTCGATCGTAACGTTTGTAAATATCATTCATGAGATATCGCACATCTTCTTAGGTGCAAAATCACATGGCTCGTCTCACATGTGGTTGTGACTGGAGACATGGGGCTTATGGGATTTGTGACCAGTGCAGTTCCTGATCAAATATCAGACTCCTGTAGCCTGATAACGATCTATATTTCTTCTTAGAAGCACACCGGTAATTCATTGATTGAATGGCTAACAGTGCAGATCCTGATCAGACTGTGCGGATGCACAGGATGATCTGGATCTACACTGGTCGCAACACACATAAGCCCCATTTCTCCAGTCACATCCACATATTATGTTGAAGGTCGTAGCGAATGTCTGGGGTGACCAACAGACGTATGCACCGGAGTCAGGGATAGAAATCCATTGGTCAGGTGGTCGAACCTCCCATCCACCCAACGAGCCAGTGTGCTGGTTCAGTGGGGAAAACCCGGCTTGCCAACCATCACGTAATGTATTCTTTGTAGACCAGTATTAACCACAGGTTACCCAACTTGAAACAACAACGCGAGTGACTTCCCTTTTAAAAACTCCCTGCGTTAGAAGTCGCGGTGTTTGTCGGTTTGGGATTACGTTGCTTAGTTTTACTACAGTGAACATAACTACAAAACTACATAACTACACAATCACTAAAAAATGTGCCGCATAGAATTTAATATGTTTTTCATATGAATTGCATATGTAACATATTAATTTCATATGAACAATTCATCTGCAAATTATTCATATGAAATGCATATTAAAAGTTCATATGAATTCATATGAACATCATGAATTTCATATGTGCTCTTTTCATATGAATTTTATGCAATTCATATGTTGTTCATATGTTTTACATATTGTTTTACATATGAACAGCATATGTATTTTTTTTCATATGAATTGCATATGTGGCACATTTTACTGCCAGGAAACAAGTTCGAAATGTATAGGTGCATGTAGAAGTTGGCAATCCGGAGCCGATGGTACGGGAGTAGATTGCAAGAGTTACAGTTCGCAACTAGAAGCTGGCCAGTTGTGAAGAAACCATGGGCTGTTGCGTTTACTGGGGTGTCACAATACATATAGTCTGTTTAAAGTTTAAACATACCAAATGTATTGTTCACGCCAATAAACGCAGCAGCCCATGTTTTTATTACTTATATGTACACTGCATTTTAATATGATAGTTTCAAAAATGTAAATAGCCAAATATGACGTTAAAATTAACAAGAATCTTGTTTTACGTCATTTTGTCGCAATTCCCGGAACAGATACGTTGCGAAATTTAACCAATCAACAACATCGCGCGATGTCACGTGTGTCTAATAATGTATTGTATTGGTATGTAAAAGCAACACGTCGAAAGGGAGTTTACATCATTTTGTCAACCGGTTGCATATTTATTCAATACATGTATTCTCATTTATCATATGAAATCCTTGTAATGCCGTCTTTCAACCCATTTCATAAATGTGTTATGACACACGTGTAATAACACCTGGAGCGCATTTGATTGGCTGGCCACATCACCCTAATTACGTATTCATATTATGTGCCAACGTTATGTCAACTGAATACAATGGAGACGTTCTAAATGACGTCCGTAATGGCCCTGTCACACCAGAACGTTTTAGGCCAACGCGTGAGTAACGTGTTAAAAATAGTTGATACGCTGGCAAACGTTGAACTTTCACAGACAAAGTCAAGTGGAACCATGATTTCAGCGTGTCCATAACGCGTTGATAACGGGTTTATAGCGTATGCCAGCGCGTGAGTAGCGTGTGAGGAACGCGCTCAGCGTGTGAGGAACGCATCACTGATTTATTGTTCCAGCTCCATCTTCAATGCTGTCTCCAGGAGAAGTGATGAAGAGGTACCAGCGGCACCCTATTATATATATATATACAGATATCCCAACACACTGGATAATACGCTATCAATACGTTAACACACGCTGAACGCGTTACCTGGTCGTTAATGCAGTCGTTGAATGCGCTAGAGGGTCGTTACACATACATGTACGCTGACCAACGTTGACCAACGCTACAAGCGCGCTATCCAACCAGTTATCAACGCGCTGGGGGCACGCCAGGGGTACGCTAGCCCTCCAACCAGCGTGTCACCAGCGTATGCCAGCGTGTGAGTAGCGAGTTGGTAACGATCGTCTAGCGCGTTCGACGCGTGAGTAACGACCCTCCAACACGCTGGCAAACGCTGGAAATTTTAGGATGTTGACAAATTTAGTTTTTCCTCTGCGTGTGACAGCGTGTCCCAGCGTCTTAGCGATGGTCAGAGTTTGCCAGCGTGTTGCCGAAATTCCAACACGTTACTCACGCGTTGGCCAAAACGTTCTGGTGTGACAGGGCCATAAGGGCGCGACAAAGCAATGATGTTTTGACGGTGACATGATCATGTTTTAAACGTCATTAGAAGCGTCCGTGAGTCTCTAAAATTACTGCAATTTTCAGACTGAACTCCATTTGGTAGTATGAAGTGTTTACAAAGAACAGGAACCTGTTGTATGGCATATTTACAATACTTTAATTGCTAGGATTAAAACTATTTTTCTCCGTGGAGATTTCAACTAGATGTGAAAATAGTCATTGGCGTTTGCTGACTGAAACATAATGGGTATCGCCACATTTTCTGCTCTTTGGAGGCTGAAGCCATGTATAAATAGAATCCATTTGGTATGATATTTATGAAACTCGTCAACAATTATGCTTTCGTTTCATAAATCTCATATCAAATGGGAGCTCCATTGAGATCCTCTGTGTATGTATTTTGACAGTTACGATTCCTGATTACACAGTGGCACTGATCGTTTTACTGGTGGTGACAATCGCTATGATGTCCGCCGTATTTTTTGGAATAAGGTGAGTAAGCCGTCGTATGATCCGTATCAAGGTACGGTACATGTACCTCAGACCTGTGAATCAGTCTAAGTAACACACACCAGTTGTGCCAATGACGACGTATTGACACCGGTGAAACTGTTTTATATTCCGTTATCGTGGTATAGTGAAAAAGTGAAAGTGAATGGGTTTAACGTCCCAGCAACAGCTAAGGTTATATAGAGACAAACCAGTGGGATGGAAATACTATGAAAGTATTTTTGATACCTAAGGCGAGGTTTGAACCCACAACCTCCGGATTGGAAGTCAGGTGTTCTAAACCCTAGGCCACAACCCATCCCATAGTGGAACCGACTGAACCCTTTCAACACCACAGGCCTGTATAGTGATATTGGCAAACACAAATTCCATTCATTTTGGGTGAGAAATACGAAAACTAAGCTGATCGATCGTTATAGGTAAAAGCGGGTTGAAAACTACTAGTCTGTTCCACGTTTTCGTGCCGACGAACTTTTGGCTATTTTAAACACATTAAATCTTAAATTTAAATGCAAGTAGTTTTTCATCAAGAACAAAAAAGTCACCTTCCCCAACAAATTTTATTTGATGAAATTCCATCAAATATTGATTTTATTGCGAAAAAATGATTGTTCTATGGGAATTTAACATGGGGGCTAAAAATAGATTTTCTTTTAAAGATGTTTTTATTTCTGGACCGATTTTCAAAATCTAACCTTTGTGTTCTTACTTACGTCATTTCCAAGCTATCTAGCCCGGTTTCGGGGTCAATTTCCAAATGTTTCGTTGTTTTTACACCTCCCCCAGCGCGCCCACCTCTTTCTCCCCATGTTAAATTCCCATAGGAAAATCGTTTTTTCGCAATAAAATTAATGTTTTATAGAATTTCATGAAACAAACAAATTTGGGAGGGTGACCTTTTTGTTATTGGTGAAAAAGTACTTCCATTTAAATATTGTTTAGATGTAATGTGTGTAATAGCCAAAGGTTCGTCGTCAGAAACACGTGGAACAGACAGTAGGCAAATTGTAGAGAGGGCGTGCGCCGGACACGCCCCCACCTGACATACGGACACCAAAGAGCCAGCAAGAACTAATTATGAAAAGTAATGCAGAGCATGATGTTATTAGCCGATCAAATCAGGGTTCAATATATGTCCACATGTTAGTAGTTACGGAATCTCAGGGAAAAGTGAGAGAAGTGTTGATTTCCTCCCCAACCAAATTATCCCAGTTATATTTAGCTATCATTAATGTATGATCATAGCAATACTTATGGTAGTCAAATGTAAATGAACTAGCCACAAGTTTATAAAACATTCTAATGTGTTAATCATTTCTCTATATGCTGGTATATATGAGCAAAATAAGTAGATTCCGTTATATATATTTGGCCAAGTGATGTTCAGTTGGTGTGGTAAGGGAACCTGCCACCATATCAGCAAATTGTAGTTTCAGTGTTGAATGGATATCCCCCACTGTAGCGCCGTTAAACGTAAACACGCTAAAGATAAGCCAACATTAATAATGTTGATGTTTTTTCCCCAAAACATCTGGCATCTAAGGGCCGTAATGGCTCCACTTTTCTCTCGGTACAGTATAAATATACTGCAGGGGTAATCCCCACTCGTATATTGTTAATTAACAGTTTGTTGCATATATTCTCGGCGGTATTTATACTCAAATGTACTTTGCAAAACAAATTACCTGTATCTAATGGTTGTATCTTCTTGCAAATGAAGCTGATGTGCGCTTATCAACATCACGTGATCGGCAACTGTTCGATTGATTGGTCAGCTGGGTGAGCCAACATTGGTCCGGTTCAATCAAATCACGAATACAAAATATCACGTTTTGTAACGAATAGTTTGGAATGAATTGTCAAGATTCGTGCACCGCGTGTTAATTTTTGTTTCTTGGTGGTGTTGTATACATTTGGGGTCTGGCTTTCCGAAAAATCCGGGTGTCATTTTTTTCGGACACGTTCAAGGTAATTTCGAGGTCATTTACCTTTTTGGCATAATTGGAGCCCGTGTACCCTGAATTATACACCAATATGTCGTGCATACATATGACCCTAAACTGGTATAAATTACACAGATGAACCGACTAATAGACACACTAAACATTTTCGGAAGATTCGATTTTCAACTCACATATCTGGCGGTCATATTTTCAAGACGGATATTCTGAAGCTCTGTCAGTGTAGTATATTCTGCGACTGTCGTCTGTGTTGAGAACAGACGTCCAGACTTTGTCTGCCCTACTTTTGTGGGTGTCAAAATTGTCTATGTTCATGAAAGTAAATTACTATGGATTTGCCATTTATTTGGCGGCCATTTTCAGTTTTCTGACAATGGAGTATGTTAACTGCAACATTATTGCAGTTGAAAGAATTAACCTTTGAATATAGGTGAAGGCGCTTAGCATTAAACAAATATGTAGCAAGTCAACCGAAATCTCATAAATATGATAATTATATACCGAATATTAGTGTAGTTTACGTAAATTATTTAATATATCCATCAGAAATGTTTTTGAACAAGTTACACCAATTTCCAAGTTAAGGACCATGACCTATTGGCTCATATATTGGCAGTTTTCGACTTCCGTCAAGCATAAAGTTCAATGACCTTGATATTACCTTGAACTTGGTTTAAAAAAAATGGCACCCGGATATTTTGGAAACCTTATACATTCAAGTTTATAAAAACACCGGATGCCATAAATTAACACGAGGTGCCGGAATCTTATATATATACCTACTTCCGCTCCAATCAGATGTATAATTACGGGAGCAGCTGTATATTAACAGGTGCAGCTGCATTTTTTACAGGTGCAGCTATACTTTTTAAAGGCGCAGCTATAAAAATACAGGTGCAGCTACAAAATACAGGTACAGCTACAAAAATACAGGTGCAGCTACAAAATACAGGTGCAGCTGTATTTTTTACAGGTGCACCTATACATTTACACCTGCAGCTGTACATTTTACAGGTGCAGCTATACATTTACATGTGCAGCTATAAAACTACAGGTGCAGCTGTATTATTTACAGGTGCAACCATACATTTCCAGCTGCAGCTATAAAAAATACAGGTTCAGCTGTATTTTTGTCTCGCCCGCGAAGTGGAAAGCGAGACATAGGTTTTGCTTTTCCGGAGTCGTCGTCGCCGTCGGCGTCGGTGTCGGCGTCATCATTCAATGTTAAGTTTTCGTGTTACGGTCATTACTTCAACACCTTATCAGCTACAGTCATCAAACTTGATACATACCTTTACTATCATATGTAGATGAATATAGGACTATTAAAAAAAATTCCGGGCTCCAGGGTCAAGGTCAAACTCTATTTCTTTTTATGCTACAAACTGAACATTAATGCATGAAGACCCGTTTTCTCGTGTGCTCTGTACACCTTACATGTAGAGAGAACAATAGCCTTCTCCAGTTGCACTTGTGCATGTGCAAGCATGTGCAAATTTCCAGCTTGACCACTAAATGTCTAGCTAAATTATTACAGGTAATTTATACAGGTAAATTATTATACCTGGGTATTACATTTCCGTAAACTGTGTTGACAATATTGTGGCAATATGTGGACCTGTGCAGATATGATATGTAGATAAATATAGGACTATTATAAAAATTCTGGGCTCCAGTAGCGAGCTTTATTTTTTTGTTAATTTAAAAAAAAAAAAAAAAATGAACTTTTTTTCCATTTTTAGCCAGGTTTTTTTGGAAAAAAAATCCTTTTAAACTTTTTTTTTTTTAATTTGTTTTCCATTTTTACCCAGGTATTTTTGGGAAAAAATCCAGGCTATTGGATTGGTGAAAGCCAGGCGGGCGGGCGGCGTCCACAATCAATGTTAAGTTGTCGTGTTTCAGTCCATTTCTTTGTTACTGTAACACATAGGACCAACAAACTTTCACAGCTTCATGACCAAGGGTTGCCCACCACATATCACTATCCAACATGTTACATTTTTTTGAACTTGACCCATTTTTTCCGCGCAGTCAATGTTAACTTTTCGCGTTTACAATGTTAAGTTTTCGTGTTTAAGTCCATTTCTTTGGTACTGTACCACCTAGAACCACCAAACTTTCACAGCTTCATAACCAAGGGGTGCCCACCACATACAACTATCCAACATTTTACCTTCACCTATTATTTCTACGTAATTTACTTAGCCATTTTCAACGTTAACTTTTTAACGTACGTCTGGTTAAAGTTTTTTGTTTAAAGTTTTTCGTTATACTATATCTCTGCAACTGCTTCGCCCATTACCTTCAAACTTTACATGGGTGTTTATCATCATCCATATTTTCATTCTACCCGCCAACCGTGCGGCCCCTGTGTCCAATGTCAAGGTCAAATTACTTTGATTTTGTTGTGTACTATATCTCTGCAACTGCTTCACCCATTACCTTGATACTGCACATGGGTGTTTATCATCATTGTCGCGCCCGCTTGTGGAAAGCGCGATATAGTCGGCATTTTGGCATACGTCCGTCCGTCCGTCCGTGTGTCCGGTTAAAGTTTTTCCATCTACTATATCTCTTTTTTTAGTGTCCATGCCTCGCCCCAAGGCGCGACATGCAGGCCACGGCCATCTAGTCTACAAAAAGTGGGTATAATTATGTTATCCAAGTGTCTATGCTTGGAAAACACCTGGCCTTCGTGGCTTTGCCTCATTTCTTGTTTTTTTCAAATTCTTTTTTCATTTTTGTCTAGTAGCATAAGGTCGTATATATAAGTGCTATATACCGACTATTATCATATACTAAAACAATTATTGACTAGTGAGCCATATAATATAATCTGATATTCTATGGCTCACTAGTCAATAATTGTATAATATGTTCAGGCCACTGAAAATTCCTTTCTGGCCCAGGCTCGAGGTCAAGGCGGCTGTACAAGGCGAGACATTTGATTGCGTGGAATTCTTGCTTACATGTGCAGCTGTATATTTACAGGTGCAGCCTTATTTGTATACATGTAGCTGCACCTGTAAATTCAGTTTTGACCCCGTTCGTACACCATACAACTGTTCCTTGTAGTTATACAGACATAGATCATACCCAGTGAAAATGTGTAGCATATCCTGACAATTTTATGGATTAATGTTTACCAATAATATTTATTTCAAAGATACATAATATACATCAAATTATATGCATCTGTGTTTTATCAGTTTCCCCACTCCATTACTCCACAAGAGGTGCTTGACAATTTACTAAACAAGAAATTACGAAAACACATTGAGTGAATGCAGGCTGCAAGGATTGTGGAATGATTCTTTGGAGGATTTTGAACTTTTTCATTCTTTCAATGCAACGCTCAATATGAATTCTATGTTTAGCAATGTCTTTTGTCGCAGCCTCCTCTTGTGGAGTAAATCTCTGTCTCGTACCAAGAAATGGTGGCCTAATCATTTTCACTTGACGCTCATTCAGGAGATCATCAATTAAAAACCCTCGGTCCGCCATAATGACATCACCTGGCTCAAGGAAATCTAAAAAATCAGACTGTTTTACAATTTCCTTGTCACTAATGCTTCCTTCAAATGCATCACTTACATAAGCAATAGCACCATTTTGAGCAATAGCTACAACAAATGTGTAAGATGTATATCCCTTGTAGGAGGAGTACTGATTACCTTGAGCCTCGAAGTTACAAGACGATTGGACATGAACTTCAGTGAAATCTATTATACACCTTATATTTCCTTCTTGAAGCAAACATGGCTTTGCGAAGTGCATATACTTGTTTGTACAGTAACTGGATCCATGTGGTGATGCTGGTGGAAAGCAGACGTGTATTGGTTTTGAACCGATAAGTCTAAATCCTGGTGCAATAAGCCGAGACGTAGACGTATTAAGGTCATGAATAATTGGTTCATTGGTGACATAGTTCTTTTGCACCCTCGTCTTTTACTCGGAGTCTTATTGGCATCAGACACATTATAATTCCAATAGTTCATCTTTTCTGTACATTTCCCTAAAACATCCCACAGACACATGAATTGAATGTAAGTTAATCCAATATAAAATGTAAAGGCTTTATCATCATCCTTGACACTGTCAAAATTGAATGTGTCATGAAATGCAGTAGATGTGTCCGAGGTTTGTTTTTCACCCACAGGCTTGCGTAATGCAAATGGTGTAACACTTTCATTTAATTTGGCACTGTTTTCCAATATTTTATTTTGTATACTTAATTTAATTACTTCAGTTGTTGGTGGATTGTCTGTTTGACATTCATGATCACGTACAGAAGGTTTACATGTAGTTCCAACACTTATAAAGAGCTGTCGCTGGTCTGGAATGGTCTTGGTATGTGAAGTTGATGGAACTTCTGGTGCGTTGGAGCCCACGACACCCACATCACTTTCATTTGTATCCGTCAACAGCAGTAGACTCTGCGCTGCATCCGATCTTTCCAGTTTGATTTGCTTTGGTGATCGATATTCATGACGCTGAGCTGGTCGTCTTCTATAGATCCAGATGAGCCGACTGATCATGCTGAGCTCATTATCAGGTGCATCAGCAAGATCTGGACTGCTGTCAGCATAGACCCAGATCAGACTGCACACTTATGACTAACTGACTTAGGCTAGGGGCATGGCATAATATGAACTGGATCGTATGAACAGTAAAACAGTATGGCCCATTTTACAATGATTTAAGTTGAAAAACTGAAAAACGGATACACACACTCCCCACACACAGACGGACATACGGACCTTTGTGACATGTGTTAGCCAAACCAGCATGTGCATCAATACAGTCTGATCACTCAGATCAGGGTCAACATTCATGATTATTACTCAACAAAATGCACAGGCTGACTCTTGAGTGGCCAGTTCAGACCAATATTATAATCCGGTTATTTGCACTGTCCGGATACACCTCCGTCATTACAAGTTGTATAGGTCCTACTGTACATGCACATGTATGTCAATAATTAATAGGCCTAATGTACCTGTGTTCCGCATTTGATGGGGTCGGGATATTCAGCTGTCGGGCCTCGTACAAAGTGCATCGAACATATGTAGGTGTCTCTGGTAACATTGTCAATGGTAAAATATTTTCGACCACAGTTCTGTACCCAGCATTGACATTTTTCTCGATTTTGTGCAGGTTTTGGAAACCCGTTCCCAAATCCATCCAATAAAGTATTTGTCTTTACCAGGTTTCATGGTTCGTGAATCGCCATAGCAGCAATGTTTTGTTGTCACCATTATGTTGCGAAATATTCCAGCGTAAAACCTGTACTGTATGATCTATTTATCTACAGATTACACTCCGCAATACACAAAGTTGTAGTCCGAATTGTGTGGCAGCACGTTAGTGGGCGGAGCTACCGGAGCTACCGGTTACAGTGCCATCTACAAATAGACGCAAGCTCCGTACAAATTGCCCCCGGGACTAGAAGGCAAACTGCCTAACTTTCGTTTACCGAACTATTGTAGTTATTTTTAAAACGTTTATTTATAGCCAGTTTACCGAACTCTTGTAGTTAAAACGTTAATTTATAGCCAAATTGTGTTATTTCGCTATATTTAAAGTTTTAAACAGAGATAATGCCAAAAATGAAAAATTATCCGGTTGATGTAGTTTGGAAGTGATACAACAAATTTTGCGTTTGTAGATTACCGAATATAGCAGAAAAGGGTGGTTACAAACTTTTTCACAAACCAATGGATAACCAATATATAGCCGATCTATAAATAGATCGGCTAATAATAAGTAGCACATTTATCACAGAGAACGACGGTATGTGTACATTGATATTTGCAGTATTCAGCGAGACACGATGTTTGTGGGTATCTGTGACCGTGCTTGTTGAAGACTGTGAGTACCGCTATACGCTTTACTGCTTAACCCATTAAAGACGAGATACCATTATAGTAGTATGAAACTTTTTAGGGGAAACTCCTATTTTCTTTATTTCATCTCGAAAGTATATGTTGTTACCACTCATTTGAACCGTCTCGGCGAGACGGTTCAAATGAGTGGTAACATCATATACCTTTATTGAGAAATAAACAAAATAATTAGATGTTTTTCAACAAAAAGTATCGTATTATTAGATTCAAATTGGTTAATATGATTTTAAATGTTTCTGCATTTCTGCTTACATGTAATCTTCAGTCACCTTTTGATATGTTATTTATATTTTGTCGAAGTGTTGGGAATGTAATTCAGAAAACATTGAATTTAGAAGTCCACAGCTTATACCTGAAGTTGTTTTCATAATTACTTATCGAGATAAAATGCATGGAAAGAGAGGAAATGTTTGATATATGAAGTATAACTATGTATTATACTCATTAGAGCCATTTGAATAGTTCATACTCTCGTCAAAATACTATTAAAGGTACATGCCCACTCAGTAGGCACAAACTGCTTTTTATAGGATTTAAATAAGTGTATAATTGTGTTACTATTCCACCAGTTTTAAACATAACGATTGCCCGCTATGGAGGTATAATCATTTAGTAATCATTATTTTACTGATAGTGACTCGCGGTGGTATCAGGCTATTTTCATATGCAAATGAGGCATGATATTTTTGTAATTATTTATACTAATTTAATGTGTCACCTGAAAAACTAATATATATGCTCGACAGATTATAAAGTCTGATCATTGCACGTCAAAAGATAAATACAAAGAATAAAGAGTAATGTCCGTTAACATTTTTAAGGAAACACAGTTATCACCCCTGCTATCAGTGTGGAAACATACGTCTGGTATAAAATGTATAATAATGCCAAACAATATATGGGGTAATTGTGAATGAATGTTTTTTTGCCAGAAAATGTCCCAGATAATGTATCTGATATAAAGAACATGTTGTGCCTACTGAGTGGACATGTGCATTTAACGGGAACCAATAATTCGCTACATATATGTATATACTTTTTTAGGAGGTATCAGTCCGAAAAGGCGTTGAAAAGAATGTCTTGGCGGGTCTTTGCGGATGACATAAAAACATTCAAGGGCAACCACATCGAGATGAGCACGCTATCATTGGTAACCTTAATTGTTGTCGACTGATTCGTGCTAAGCTTTTTATAACACCTACTATTCCGATCCGAATGTATGATAACACCGATTCGAAAGGGTGATATCATGTATTGAAATGCGTGATATCACCAATTCAAAATAAATGGATGATATCATCAATTCGAATGGGCAATGTCAGATATTTTAATATGGGTGATATCATCGACTTGAATACGTGATACGACATATTTGAAACGATGATAGCACATATTCGTTTTAAATTGGTTATAATGTACTTCCAATGCGTGATATCACCCATTCTGAATAGGTGGTATCAACAATTTTGAATACGTAATATCACTCGCTTAAGTTTCTGATATCAGCTATTCGAATTGGTGATATCAACGTTTTGAGTGGGTAATATCACAAATTGTTATTACAGTCCAAATCGGCGTCTCATGCTATTGAAATGGCGATATACATGTAACCTATTCTAATGCGTGATAACTGTTTTCGAATAGGCGATATACGAATAGGTGATATCTCCTATTTGAATGGGTGATTTCACAAAGTGCTATTAGAGTCCTGTAGCCTATTCCACAAACATTGCAAAGTATACTTATCTAGCTAAGTATACTTTGAGGGAGGAATCATTTATTTCCCCCCGAAATGCATTATTTCATATAGAACTAACGACCCGATGTCTAAAAGTATGCAGAATTTTCATACTGAATTTATTACATTATCACAGCCTAAATGGCTGTGATAATGTTATAAATTCGGTATACTAAAACATAATACATTTATCCCTAAATTTAAAATTTCTCTCTCAAAGTATACTTTGCAGTTTTGATGAAATCGGCTACAGAACTGGCTGCTAGGAAGGTGAATAACTAGCACTACTATGAGTGTCGGGAGCAATCGTTGGCGGAAAAATCTTAGAACACAGAATATACACACTTACACGAATTAAATACTAAATAGAAGATATAAACTAATGTATACCTATACATATTTATCATATGAAAACATTGTTATTCAGTGCTGTAACCCACTTCATAAATGTGATATGACACACATGTACTAACACCTGGAGCGAATTTGATTGGCTGGCCGCATCACCCTAATTATGTGTTAGGGTCTTTGCGCCAACGTTATGTCACATGAATACAATGGAGACGTCCCGAATAATGTTCGTAATGGCGCGACAAAGCAATGATGTTTTAACGTTGACGTCATCATGTTTGAAACGTCATTAGAAGCGTCAGTGACTCTTTAACATTATTGATTTTGTTCGAATGTGCTCTCGTTTGGTAGTATGAAGTGTTTACAAAGAACATGAACCTATTATATGGCATATTTATAATAATTTCCTTGCAGGGCTTAAAACTATTTTTATTTTTTATCTGTGGAGATTGTTAACTAGATGCGAAAGTAGTTAATGGCGTCTGCTCACTGAAATGTATTGAATATCTCCACGTTCAAGTTGGCTGCTCTCTGGAGGGTGAAGTCATGTGATAAACAGAAACTCAAACTCGTTTCCATTTGATACGAGATTTATGAAACTCGTCCGCAATTTTATGAACTGTGCGTGACTCGTTTCATAAATATAATGATGTACTGAGGCAATTTCTATGCATAAAACAATAAATGTATTCCTTACAAAACCATATACTGTAATTCTGTTTCATGGCATAATATCCTGTCTTAAAAGTTGTGAAAACTAACAATTGCCCCAAACGTAACACTAAAACGTACATTATTAAAACACCAACCAAGTGACAGTCCATTGTATCATTACATATTATATACGTACTTTCGTTTCCCATTGAAGCACAATGGAACGCAAGACGTCAATATTTTTCCATATTGACGTCTCGTGAGTTCATATTGCTCAGTGTCGGAACTACGCTTCACCTCGCAAAATAATTCCTTCTAAATCACCACTAATTTGTTTATTTTATTTATATTTTTTAGGAGTATCTAAATTGCGAATGATGTATTTATATAATAATAAAAGGTTATTTGATTTGTATGTGGATGCAATGTATATGCCGTTCGTTCCGCCGCGCAACGATATTGCGCTCCTAAAGTCGCACGCTGCGGAATTCGTGCATATATCTGTTATGAACTGGCATTTGGTCCGCATCATATTGGTCGATTTCGGTCAATATTCATTTCAGAATGTTTGTTATTTTACATGGATCCTAAATATTGCATTTATTTCCAAGTCAGGAATAATATTCAACTTTTATTCAAATAATTGCGAAAATTCTTCAATTTTCACAGATATTAAAGTCGAAATTCTGCAAATTAATTCGTCTGTATGTTATGCAACGCTGTCAAGATTAAGCCATAAACCGTCCAAGCTGACAGCCGATAAGTACACATAAGTTTGATAAGTTTGTTTGTTTATTAGTGTTTAACAGCCTATCAACAGCTAAGGTTATGTAAGGCCGGGCAAACGGGTTCGATCCCATTTTAACCTGCTTCATTAGGGGGGGGGGGGATCCCAAATTCAGAACGGAATATTTACATCGAGAACAAATATATTCAGCCCTGAAATTAGAATAACCTGACCTGGTGCCAGGACCATACCAAACCAGGTCTCCAGTCCGGATTTAGGTAAGGATGAACCCCGATCGTTAAATTACCCATCTGTTTGATAAGTAATCATTCCAGAGATTTCAACAAAGGAAGTTTGACTCTTTGTCCACGATCTGACCCGGGACCCTGAACCAACGTCATATGACCAATATGTAAATGAGATAATACATTCTGATATCACGTGTTGCATAATAAACAATTTCATTGGTTAATCTAGTGTATCCAGTATGTTTGCAAAATTGGAAATATATTCCGAGAGTTGCAAAATACATGTAGTTGTTCACAAGGAAACCTCATGTAAAAGTAATAAACGGACATACAGCCGCCGTTTGGCGCGCTGACAGTGGATTTGGAGATACATCTTCAACATGTTACATTTGCATTCGGTAATTTATTGACATGACAAGAAACAAGAAACATACACAATAAAACAGTGAAATGTGTTACTAGTTTATATTCATTACTTGGACAGAATGAGCTAATTCCCCATATACAAAAAGAGACAAAACAATGAAGAACATTAAATTTTACGAAATCCAAATAAACAGATTACGAGAATCCAACCTCGTAATATATCCACATACAAATCTATAATCTATGAATAGTCCATCGACAATTATGGAGTATTTTATATTGAGGGACAGTACATGTGTAAGTCATGGGACCGTTTCACTAAACGTCGTACAACTAAAAGGTTCGTAAGTACTTACGAACATTTTTGTCGTACGAAGTTTATTGAAACTGGCTCCAGAATGTGTACATAAGAAGGTACATGTACACGACTTTTCATAACAAAACAGAAAATTTACAGAAACTGTGATATTTTCTGTCAATGACATCGTTGACGGAATTATCATGAAAAATGCGGAATTCTATTTTGTACATGCTCCAAACATGTCAGTCGTCATTTTTGGACGTGATTTACGGAAAATATCGTACATATTATTAGGTATAAAATCACATTGCTAGTCTCGTATGTATATCCTTTCAGAAAAGTGGAATGAGCGAAAACAATGTGGACATAGCATCGGACTTTCAAAAAGGATCGATGTTTTCATCGGCTTGTTTATATAAGGTAAGTAATGGCTATAGTAGGTTTGTTTTGTGTGTTTATTGGTGTTTAACTGCCTATCAACAGCTAAGGTTATGTAAGGCCGGGAAAACGCGTTCGATCCCGACTTAACCTGCTGTTTTTGGGGGAAAATCGCAAAATCAGAACGGAATATTCACACCGATGCCAGTCCATACCACACCAAAGTCACTTGGCCCCTGCCCCTAAAATAAGACTACCAATAATCGTAATACTCATATAAGCGGTATTAGTAGAGTGCATTTATGAAAAAAATGGCAAATAAAGGAATTAATTTCTACAGAAGCGATTTTTGGTGTGTGCAATATATAGGGTGTGTTACGTAAAATAGTAAAAATCTAGAAAAATCTACAGTTGCTAAATGACTTTTTTTGGGTAAAAAGTGAAAAAATTCAAACGAAAATGTGAATTTGTGGAATCCGCCCATAACTCCATCCATATTTGTCTGAAAATTGCTAGGAATGTATAAACGTGTATTGCACAAAGATTCGACATTTTATCGTTTTTGAAAAAAATTCAATATGGCGGCAAAATCCAAAATGGCTGCCAAAAATGCATTTTTTTTCTAAATTTTAATTAAAAAAAGTAATGGCAAATATGGGAATTAATTCCTACACAAGCGAGTTTTGGTGTGTGCAATATATCGGGTGTGTTACCTAACATAATCAAAATCTAGAAAAATCTAACGATGCTAAATGTCTTTTTGGGTAAAAAGTGGAAATTTTTTGACGAAATTGCGAATTTCTGGAAACTGCCCATAACCTCATCCCTATTTGTCTGAGAAAGTTCAAAATTGGCAAGAATGTATAAATGTGTATTTTGGAACAAATTAGAGACATTATCGTCTTCGAAAAAAATCCAATATGGCGGCAAAATCCAAAATGGCCGCTAAAATGGCGTTTTTTAAGATTTACCGATGTTTTATATGAATAGTTTTCATTAACTGTGTCGTTACCAAGTCCGCATCCTAAAGCTGCGTACCGACAGTTGCTTGTAAGCTGGGTGCTCCAAAACTTGACGGCGGATATTCCAACACTAGTAACTGTATTATCTCCCCCGATAATCGACGCCACCATTTGCTATATTACGTTTCACGAACGCTGAAGAAACACCACGCTACATTCGTGGTTTTAATACAAAATCAAACAGTTCCCACACCAGTTAACACCCCACAGTCTTAGTTACATGTTTATCTTTATTATTTCTCGTGTCTAACAATTTAGTCGATGCTATTTTAGTTAATAATAGTGTAAAATAGTGTAAAATCTTGTTTGGGCCGTAACAAATTCGTACTCGTACTGATTCGTACCCAACGTGATTTGTTCATTCTAAGTTCGTATTTC
The DNA here is from genome assembly GCA_029237695.1 of Conchocele bisecta. Taxonomy (NCBI): domain Eukaryota; kingdom Metazoa; phylum Mollusca; class Bivalvia; order Lucinida; family Thyasiridae; genus Conchocele; species Conchocele bisecta. Next base: position 17,702,214 of record CM055273.1, on the reverse strand, counting down.
TCAAATATTGGTTCTAAGCGATAGTAACACCTTCATCAACATTACCATAATAGTACCGTAACGTTTTACGCCTATTTGATTTTCAATTTATTGGGAATTTAATCTGATATGGTACTGCATTGTGACTGTCGTTTGGCGGTGCTGTCATGGTAATATCACATGGCGAACAGTTGTATCTGATAAGATGAGCAGTGACAAAGTTTCGGAAACTGCTAGAGAATCGACAATGGATGGGATTTCACACGAGATTGATACGGACTTAGAATCTGCCCTTAAATTGTTAGACAGAGTACTGATAGGAGAAATAGACATAGAACAGGCATCTAAAGATGAAATAGTGATCAGAATTCAAGGCAGAATGGATGCATATTGTGACCAAATATCAGCTGAAAATAGAACAGCACGATTGTGGTTGCAATATATTGAAATGGTGGAATTATTGAGACAATTCATAAAAGCAGAGCGAACAGGAAAGTGGCAGTTACACCTGAGGGCCATGTTACCATATTTCAAAGCATCTGGGCATAACCTGTATGCCAAGTCAGTCTATTTGTATCTAGTGAAAATGAATGCCTTACAGAAAACACACCCAAAGCTCTATGACTATTTCATGAAAGGGTTCCATGTTGTTAGACGGAGTGATAAGTATTGGGCTGGATTTTCCACAGGTCTAGTGATTGAGCAGATGCTTATTCGGAGTCTGAAGAGTGCAGGGGGGCTGACTCGTGGTAGAGGGATGACCGAGATACAGAGAGCTGTGTGGGTACTCTCCCGGCCTGCAACATCCTCCATTAATGAAACAATGCAAACCTTTTCTGGTGCGATATATACTTCAAGTGAACAACACAGAGATACAAACTTATCAGTGCGAAAGCGAGATAAAACTGGCACAGAAGTGGTAACTGAGTATCTGCTTGAACGGAACCCATTCAAAACGGATAATGATCTCAAAAGCATAACAAGTGGGGTAGTGTCATATGACAGCACTGCTCATCATGCCAAGCAGATTGGAGACACGATTGTGACCATGATGGCTGGCCAAAAAGTAAACGAGTTCTCGTTCAAGAAGAAAGATGCCGTCGTGCCTATGAACGACAAGTCTGCGTTCAAAATCGACGAAGATACAGTCAAGATCGACCCACAGCTGCTGTTACAGAGATTAGTTAGTGCAGCTAACAGAATGACTGATGAACCCGATATTCCACTTTCATACTAGTTATGCACTCACCCACCGACATTATTTGAATCATCCAAACAGATGAGAGAAGCAGACAAACCGGCATTAGCGAATGCCATGAAGTCAACCCTAGTCCGATAACACACGATCCTGGTGGCCATTATCATGTTGTTGATGGTGGCATTTTACTGCAGTGGATTCCTTTGGAAAGTGGTCAGACATTCGAGCAAATCTGTTCTACATATGTTCAGTTTGTGAAGTCCAAGTACAACCATTGCATTGTTGTCTTTGATGGCTATGACAACGGGCCAACTACTAAAGACGGCACTCATGCAGGAATGGTTGGTACAGAAGTAAGGTTTACACAATCCAGCATATTCAGAGGGAAGAAGAAAACATTGTTAGCTAACCCCAAAAACAAACAGCTCTTCATAAACATGTTGTCCCGAAGAATGAATAGTGAGGGCATAGAAACGTCACACGTTGTTGCAGATGCCGATTTACGCATCGTATTGACAGCTGTACGCTGTTCACAGTCAAAACCAACCATATTGGTCGGAGATGACACTGACCTATTGGTGTTATTGTGTTATCACACATCGCATGACTCACACCCTGTATACCTACAGCCTAGACCCAAATTCAAGCGTGATATCTGTTGGGATATACACAAATTGCAAGCATGCCTTGGTGAAGATGTATGTAGGAACATATTGTTCTTACATGCTATCTTGGGGTGTGACACGACTTCAAAAGTGTTTGGCTTAGGAAAAGGGACTGCTCTGAAAGCATTTGAAAAGGGTAAAGTTTTCCGTCATGCTGCATCAGTGTTTCATACACCATCAACAGAGTTGACAAAAGAGAATATTGTCAGCAGTGGGGAACAAGCCCTCGTGTACCTATACAAAGGCAGTCATGGGCAGACATTGGACAGCTTACGTGTGAGCAAGTTTGTCGAAAAGGTAGCCAAAAGTACCATGTTTGTTGATCCGAAACAAGATCCACCAACCTCTGATGCTGCACAGTTTCACAGCTTGCGGGTGTACCTGCAAATACAGGACTGGAAAGGTGATACTGCACTGAGTCCAATGGACTGGGGCTGGGAACTAGTTGGAGAGAGAGGCTATTCCCAGTGACAACGACGAAAGGTCCAGCTCCATCACACATACTGAAGGTTGTGCGCCGTACCTGTTCTGGTGGCTGCAAAGCAAAAGGCGTGCAGCTGCAAACAAGTTGACCTCGAATGTAGTTATGCGTGTAGTTCCTGCACATGAGTTAGCTGTGAGAACTCAGCACATCCGGACTTGGGATCTGACTACTAGCAGTTGACATACATACATACATAACTGCACGTAAAGTAGATAGGCAATCAGCTTGGAATGTGAATTTGATAGTACGCTAATTAAGAACTAGTGACAGTCTTTCAAATGTTTGTTTTCTGCTACCGCATTGACCATCCAGATTATTGCAATGATGTAATATTCATTGATGCTACGTTTCATATCATATTGGATATCCTAAATTGACCAGTAGCAATTTGACTGTCTAGAACTTTTAACATGTTGTATTTCACATTCAATACATTTAATAGCACTATGCAATTGTATTGACACCATTACTTTGTTTATCTAAAACCATCGGTAAATTTAGAAAAAAACTGCATTTTTGGCAGCCATTTTGGATTTTGCCGTCATATTCAATTTTTTTCAAAAAGCAATAAAGTGTTGAATCTTTGCGCAATACACGTTTATACATTCCTAGCAATGTTCAACTTTCTCAGACAAATATGGATGGAGTTATGGGCGGATCCCAGAAATTCACATTTTCGTTTGAATTTTTTCACTTTTTGCCCCAAAAAAAGGCATTTAGCACCAGTAGATTTTTCTAGATTTTTACTATGTTACGTAACACACCCTACATATTGGACACACCAAAAATCGTTTCTGCAGGAATTAATTCGATCATTTTCATAATTGCACCCTACTATTCAACGGTCACATACAAAATGCCAAATATGTATGTGAGGGCCAAACCAGGTCTCCAGTCGGAATTCCGGTGAAGATGAACCTCGATCGTTGAATTACCCGTCACATGCTCCAACCTGCCACCCACGGCTATAGTAGGTACAGACCAGGGACCCTTTACATTAAACTTCGTACGACTAAGATGTTCGTAAGTACAGATTTAGAATAGTCTGTAAATTTCAATTGATGGCTTTACATTTATTGAACATAGGCTGCATATGCAGCCTATGCTCAATAAACGTAAATCCAATAATTGTTTACAAGAAATCATTGTTGATGTGAAATTTGCAGACAATCATAATTTTGCACTTACGAACATTTTAGTCGTACGAAGTTTAGTGAAACGGCCCTCTGGGGCCCATTTCTATGGAAGCCCATTAGGGCCACTTCACCGTTTTTTATTTCCATTTATTCAAGATCTTTTCTTGAATTTTCAAGATCTTTTCTTGAATTTTCGAGATATTTTCTTGAATTTTCAAGTTCTTTTCTTGAATTTTCGAGATATTTTCTTGAATTTTCAAGATGTTTATCACATTAACATTAGGCACTAATGTTCCCCATTTTCCAACTACGTGTACACATCCACAAATGATTTGCCAGCATCAGCTGTAAGTGCAAATTTTATTGTAACGTACGAAGTTTAGCTTTACTAAATTATGATACATATATATAGAGAATACCAGGCTGGTCTCTATTGATATCAAGTTTATCAGGCACGTCTAGGAAATTCTTACCGTTTCGGAGCCGAGCCTGATAAACTTGATATCAAAAGACACTAGCTTGATATTCTATTTATCAGGTAACGTATTATGCTCGAAAATGACAACAGATGACGTCGTTATCTATGGACAGAACGCGGACTTGTTTACGTTTCCTCAGTACGCTGACGTCATTCGGTAACGTGACGTTACGTCATCCGACCAATGGAAGGAACGTCAGTTTTCACTTCGTTTAGCCAGGATGTTTGTATCAAGTCAATGCCTGATACAATAATATGTTATCAGTCAGTACGTATTCGGTCAATACAGGGCAGGTTACCTGATACATTTGCAAACATGGTATAACATTTCTTCATATATATTATACATGTAATTGCAATTGAGCACAGTTGTAAATAATATATTGTATATCATGTATTTAAGGAATAAAACATGAACAACGGTTGGTCTGTTTAAAGTGCATGGAGTCCGACGGACTCCTCGCATACTTTAAACAGACCAACTGTTGTGCATAATACAGTAAACGCAACTGACCATGGTTGTATTACTTATATTTACACTGCATTTTCGGATAGTTTCTAAGATATAAATAACCATATACCGTAACGGCGTAAACAATAGGAATATTATTAGTTTACGTCGTTTTGTCGCAATTCATGGAACAGCGACGTTGCCGGTAAATACTGTGACGTTATTCACAACGACGAAGAACGTCATGTAATCTAATGACGTCAAACAAATTGAATCAACAACGTCGCGTGACGTCAAGTGGGGCTAATGTACTGGGATATGAACGCAATACGTTGAATGGGCGTTTCCATTATGAATTCAAGGACAGTGTAAATATTTGCAATTGAGCACAGTTGTCAATAATATATTTTATATCATGTATTTTCAGTGCATCTTCAACACAAACTATGGCACCATGTATAATCAGTTCAGAGGCTCCGGAAGCATAATACGATTTGGTCCAGCGAATCTACTGTGCGCCCTCGCTACCCACCCAATGTGAATGTTGTTACCACTCAGTAGAACCGTCTCGCCGAGACGGTTCAACTGAGTGGTAACAATACATGTATACAATTTTTATGAGAAATGAGAAACATTTCCGAAAATATATTTACATTTCTGTCCGTTTTTTATGAATTCCAGAATATGAATTTATGAATATATGAATTCCAGACATTTCAATAAAAACATATTTTTTGTAAAAATCTCCCGGACCTGTTCCGACGCTAAATGTTAGAATGTTAATGTGATTGAACACATTCCAAACATGCACTCAAATAAGTCTGGCTCATAGAAACAGCTGCGTAATTTGGATTTCAAAAAGTTTACATGACGTCACATATGACGTCACACAACGTAACGTCAAAACGCGGGAAAACATGTCATTGTATAACTATTTATACCATGCGCACATCACTCATCATTCACTGATTATAATCTCAAAAAATAGACTAAATGTGCATATATATCCGCAGTGGAAGTGTAATAAATAGGATATTCCATCGTACATGTTTGAATAGCGGAAATAATACACTCGTGTCCGTCGGCGTATGTGCAAGCAACTCGTTCGCTACGTTCACTCGTTGCTTACGCACTCGTTGCTTACGGAAGCCGACGCACATTCGTGTATTATTTCCCGCTATTCAAAATGTACGATGGAATATCCTCTATATAATAATTATGTTTTCCTTCATCGCATAGGGTACAGTGGTTGTAGCGAGGAAGCTACAGGATTGTAAGATCGAGCTAAAGAGGAGCGTGCTGATGGAACTGAAGCAGATGCAGGAGGTGAACCACCAAAACATCGTTCGTTTCATCGGCCTCTGTATCGACCCGGGCTGCATGTGTATCCTCACCAAGTATTGCAGCAAAGGTAGCCTACAGGTAGGTGTGTCGAGTTCATGGCATGTAGTCCGTTCGTATTATCATTTCTTACATTTCAGCCAGTAGATTACGGAAATATAACGGTGAATTACACCACTTGGCAGCAGTAATTTACACCACGCTCGTGCTTACCGTAGGAGAAATGACGTCAGTAACGTCGCAATGACGTGTTTCCTTCGGCCAATCAAATGCTGTTCTCAGACACACACCCTGAGACAGTAGGCGTCACACTCCAGAAATTAATTCGCACACCTCTTGGCCATATTTTACTACGCTTGATTCGCTTTGTTTTAATAAAGTATCGAGTATGAAATGTAAGAAAACGTTTATTTAACCAGGGGAGCTGATTATCTTGAAATAATGCCCTGACTCGTGATTGGGTCCTACCGCTAAACAAACTTGTTTCTCGGTGATCACTCGTTTGTTTGGCTTAAGGACCCAATCACCCAATATGGATTGATAATTACCCCCAAAACATCCAATTACTGTCTGTTTCACGAAATCTGCCCAAATGTTACGGCTATATCAACAAATGCAAAAACGATATTTGTTTCGATAATATTAAATTAAAGCAAAATTTAAGATATTTTCATTTCGTGAAATTTGGTCAAATAGTGATTTTAATACGAAAAACAATTTCCCCATGTTAAATCCCCATAGACACCTTCACAGAGTGCAGATGACTATGGGAATCTAACATGGGGACATTTTTAGAATTTCATATTGCGACGCTTTCGCCACCATCTATTAAATTGGTCATGAAATGTGCAGCCGCTATATTTAGAACTGATTGTACGCGATGCTTCCATCACTTCACATGACACAAATCATATTACCGCCCACACGCGCTCACTACGTGTCACACCGCCAATCACATACTAGTATAGCGATTCGAAATCATATTTAGAGGCGGAGCTTCGTGAGTGGGCTGATAAACAATAAGTACGTTATATATCACATATTACATTTTTAATTAATTAATCTCTCGCTCTCGACGAAATTAATGTATTAAAAATAGAATATTATTGTTTTCTATCTGCATGATCATGGCTACTGTACGGTACGTAACAGTTCTCTAATCTCTGTTGTGAATCTCATTGGTATGCTCTAAGCAGTTTTCACTCTGTTGTGAATCTCATTGGTATGCTCTAAGCAGTTTTCACTCTGTTGTGAATCTCATTGGTATGCTCTAAGCAGTTTTCACTCTGTTGTGAATCTCATTGGTATGCTCTAAGCAGTTTTCTATCTGTTCATGTTGTTTATAAGAAAACATAAAGGATACATTGTTACATTCATTACAAATTACACCAACTTAACTTTTGTTTCTTGCAGGATGTTCTTCATAACGAGGAAATTAAACTTGACTGGACCTTTCGACTTTCTCTGCTTCGCGATATTTCAGCGGTACGTCAATATATGTGAAAGTGCATCGTTCACGCCGAAGTGGTATTGAATATATAATTATTTACAATGGCTCACGTTTTAACTTACTAGTCTTTGTTCAAGTATCCAACTTTATTAAACAAGTTTACACAGAATGTCTAAAAATGAGATATAGATACGCACACGTGTATGCGAATAAAATAATGTTATTATCAGAATGAAATCCCCTGGAAAACGGTTAATCAATGTACTATTGTTGATTATGAATAGAGATCCGAGTAGATGCGCAATGCATGAACTGGTTGGTTTAAGACAAACGTATACTTCCTGAAATATCTGAGTAATAGAGCTCCGACGTAGATGCGCAATGCATGAACTGGTGGTTTAAGACAAACGTATACTTCCTGAAATATCTGAGTAATAGAGCTCCGACGTTGATGCGCAATGCATGAACTGGTTGGTTTAAGACAAACGTATACATCCTGAAATATCTGAGTAATAGAACTCCGACGTAGATGCGCAATGCATGAACTGGTTTGTTTAAGACAAACGTATGCTTCCTGAAATATCTGAGTAATAGAGCTCCGACGTAGATGCGCAATGCACGAACTGGTTTGTTTAAGACAAACTTATACTTCCTGAAATATCTGAGTAATAGAGCTGCGATGTAGATGCACAGTGCATGAACTGGTTGATTTAAGACAAACGTATATATCCTGAAATATCTGAGTAATAGAGCTCCGACGTAGATGCGCAATGCATGAACTGGTTTGTTTAAGACAAACGTATACTTCCTGAAATATCTGAGTAATAGAGCTCCGACGTATATGCGCAATGCATGAACTGGTTTGTTTAAGACAAACGTATACTTCCTGAAATATCTTAGTAATAGAGCAGCGACGTAGATGCGCAGTGCATGAACTGGTTGGTTTAAGACAAACGTATACTTCCTGAAATATCTGAGTAATAGAGCTCCGACGTAGATGCGCAGTGCATGAACTGGTTTGTTTAAGACAAACGTATACTTCCTGAAATATCCGAGTAATAGAGCTTCGACGTAGATGCGCAATGCATGAACTGGTTAGTTTAAGACAAACGTATACTTCCTGAAATGTCTGAGTAATATACTCCGACGTAGATGCGCATGCATGAACTGGTTGTTTAAGACAAACGTATACTCCTGAAATATCTAGTAATAGAGCTTCCGACGTAGATGCGCAATGCATGAACTGGTTGGTTTAAGACAAACGTATACTTCCTGAAATATCTGAGTAATAGAGCTCCGACGTAGATGCGCAATGCATGAACTGGTTGGTTTAAGACAAACGTATACATCCTGAAATATCTGAGTAATAGAGCTCCGACGTAGATGCGCAATGCATGAACTGGTTTGTTTAAGACAAACGTATACTTCCTGAAATATCTGAGTAATAGAGCTCCGACGTAGATGCGCAATGCATGAACTGGTTGGTTTAAGACAAACGTATACTTCCTGAAATATCTGAGTAATAGAGCTCCGACGTAGATGCGCAATGCATGAACTGGTTTGTTTAAGACAAACGATACTTCCGAAATATCTGAGTAATAGAGCTCCGACGTAGATGCGCAATGCATGAACTGTTTGTTTAAGACAAACGTTATACTTGAAATATCTTTAGTAATAGAGCTGCGACGTATGCTCAAGTGCATGAACTGGTTAGTTTAAGACAAACGTATACTTCCTGAAATGTCTGAGTAATAGAGCTCCGACGTAGATGCGCAATGCATGCACCGGTTAGTTTAAGACAAACGTATACTTCCTGAAATATCTGAGTAATAGAGCTCCGACGTAGATGCGCAATGCATGAACTGGTTAGTTTAAGACAAACGTATACTTCCTGAAATGTCTGAGTAATAGAGCTCCGACGTAGATGCGCAATGCATGCACCGGTTGTTTAAGACAAACGATAACATCCTGAAATATCTGAGTAATAGAGCTCCGACGTAGATGCGCAATGCATGAACTGGTTTGTTTAAGACAAACGTATACTTCCTGAAATATCTGAGTAATAGAGCTCCGACGTAGATGCGCAATGCATGAACTGGTTGGTTTAAGACAAACGTATACATCCTGAAATATCTGAGTAATAGAGCTTCGACGTAGATGCGCAATGCATGAACTGGTTAGTTTAAGACAAACGTATACTTCCTGAAATGTCTGAGTAATAGAGCTCAGACGTAGATGCGCAATGCATGAACTGGTTTGATTAAGACAAACGTTTACTTCCTGAAATATCTGAGTAATAGAGCTTCGACGTAGATGCGCAATGCATGAACTGGTTAGTTTAAGACAAACGTATACTTCCTGAAATGTCTGAGTAATAGAGCTCCGACGTAGATGCGCAATGCATGAACTGGTTGTTTTAAGACAACGTAATACTTCCTGAAATATCCTGAGTAATAGAGCTCCGACTAGATGCGCAATGCATGACTGGTTAGTTTAAGACAAACGTATACTTCCTGAAATGTCTGAGTAATAGAGCTCCGACGTAGATGCGCAATGCATGAACCGGTTGGTTTAAGACAAACGTATACTTCCTGAAATATCTGAGTAATAGAGCTCCGACGTAGATGCGCAATGCATGAACTGGTTGGTTTAAGACAAACGTAATACTTCCTGAAATATCTGAGTAAATAGAGCTCGACGTAGATGCGCAAATGCATGAACTGGTTAAAGGAGAAAAACGATACTCCTGAAATATCTGAGTAATAGACTCCGAACGTATATGCGACAATGCATGAACTGGTTTGTTTAAGACAAACGTATACTTCCTGAAATATCTGAGTAATAGAGCTCCGACGTAGATGCGCAATGCATGAACTGGTTGGTTTAAGACAAACGTATACTTCCTGAAATATCTGAGTAATAGAGCTCCGACGTATATGCGCAATGCATGAACTGGTTTGTTTAAGACAAAGTATACTTCCTGAAATATCTGAGTAATAGAGCTGCGACGTAGATGCGCAATGCATGAACTGGTTTGATTAAGACAAACGTTTACTTCCTGAAATATCTTAGTAATAGAGCTTCGACGTAGATGCCCCAAGTGCATGAACTCGTTTATTTAACACACGTAATACTTATGATGTCTGAGTAATAGAGCTCACGTAATGCGGCAATGCATGACCTGGTTTGATTAAGACAAACGTATACTCCTGAAATATCTTGAGTAATAGAGCTCCGACATAGAGGCGCAATGCATGAACTGTTAGTTTAAGACAAACGTATACGGTCCTGAAATATCTGATAATAGAGCTCCGACGTAGATGCACATGCATGAACTGGTTGTTTAAGACAAACGAATACTTCCTAAATATCTGAGTAAATAGAGCTCCGACGTAGATGGCGCAATGCAGAACTGTTTGATTAAGACAAACGTTTACTTCTGAAATACTGAGTAATAGAGCTCCGACGTAGATGCGCAATGCATGAACTGGTTGGTTTAAGACAAACGTATACTTCCTGAAATATCTGAGTAATAGAACTCCGACGTAGATGCGCAATGCATGAACTGGTTTGATTAAGACAAACGTTTACTTCTTGAAATATCTGAGTAATAGAGCTGCGACGTAGATGCGCAATGCATGAACTGGTTGGTTTAAGACAAACGTATACTTCCTGAAATATCTGAGTAATAGAGCTCCGACGTAGATGCGCAATGCATGAACTGGTGGTATGCAGCCGTTGGCCTTGTGAACTATTTAAGGAATAAAACTATGTGTTGTTGCGTTTACTGTATTATGAATAACAGTTGATTGGTTTAAACTGCGTGGAATCCGAAGGAGTTCATGCACTGCGCATCTACGTCGGAGCTCTATTACTCAGATATTTCAGGAAGTATACGTTTGTCTTAAACCAACCAGTTCATGCAGTTCATACACGACTTCCTGTTCGACAGGAAAATGTATAATCAAAACCCGGATATGTATTATAAACCTGGCGATTTATACTTTTGTTATTGTTCACATATTGGGTTTTTAAAGAAGTAAATGCTGCGGTCGCCAACGTTCCATAGGTACATACCCTCTCAGTAGGAACAAATAGTTAGTTCTATTTCGTCCCATATAATCACTACGTGCATTAATTGAGATTGTACTTCGGGCATGCGCACCAGTGTGCTTCCGGTCTGTCGTAGACAGATGCAAAGTAAGCGAATCGCAAGGAAAATTGTAAATTTTCCCAGATTACCAGCGCCTCATAGAATTACAGTTGAACTTCACCTTCCTAAGGTAAGTCTCGTTTAACTTAGAAATTATATCAGAGACTGTATCTGGCAAAATAAACATTCATTCACCATTACCCCACATATTGATTGGTATTATTATAGATTTTATATCAGACGTACATTTCCAAACTGATTTCAGTGGCGATAACCGTGTTTCCTTAAAATGTTAACGGACACTACTATTGATTGTGTGCATTATCATTTTTTTTGCTGTGCAATGATCATACTTTATAATCTGTCGAAAATATTATTTTTGTTCAGGTGACGCATTTAATTGGTATAAATAATTAAAAACTATAATGCCTCATTTGCATATGAAAATAGCCTGATACCACCGCGCGTCACTATCAGTAACATAAATACTAGTAAATGATTATATCTATAAAGCAGGCACTTGTAATGTTTAGACTGGTGGAATAGTGACACAAATAGAAACTTATTTAATTCCTATAAATAACAGTTTGTCCCTACTGAGTGGGAATGCACCTTTAATAATTCAATGTTTGAATAATAATGTGTCACTGTTTTCACAGGGCCTGATGTATCTCCATAGTACCGACTTCCATTACCACGGGCAACTGCGCTCCTCCAATTGTGTCGTGGACAGTCGCTTCGTCGTGCAGCTCTCTGGATTCGGATTTCACTCATTCCTCATGATGGCCGACGATTCCAAACGAATTGCAAGTAAGTTAGTGTCATATCGCGTAATTTGTATATAAAGTACCGTAAGCAATTATATGACTACTGTCTGGTTCACGAAACCTGCCCAAATTTTACAGGCATATAAATAATGCAAAAAAACACTACATTTTTCGATAATATTAAATTAGAGCAAAATTTAAGAATGGGCCTACTTTATATTTCTTAATATATGGTCCAATATTGATTTTATTGCGAAAAAAAAACAAAAACAATTTCCCCATGTTAAATCCCCATAGACAGCTTTAGAGTGAATGGGGATTTAACAGGGGGAAATTCTTCTAATTTAAGAAATAGTGGACCCGATTTTGTTTACTTAGATAATTTCCAAGATATCTAGCTAGATTTCAGAATCAATTTTCAAAATGTGTCGTTTTTCGACCTCCCCCCCCCCCCCCTCCTGGTTCTCCACATTTTCCCCCCATGTTAAATTAAATTACCATAGGGAACTCATTATTCGTAAAATAATAAGATTTGACCAAATTTCACGACATAAAAATAAGGCTCATTATTAAATTTTGACAAAATTCAATATTATCGAAACAAATAATTGTGTTTGCATTGTTTATGTGTGGTCGTACAATTTGGGCAGGTTTCGTGAAACAGACAGTAAACGACATGCATTGGACATTTTAGCTGCTTATAAACAATACTATAAGTCCGGAAGTCGATCAGACAGTGTTGAGGGACTCTTAAAATGTTTATATCCCAGACAAATTCAAAAACATTTGGTTTACCACTTATAATTCAAATCCAAATCTAGTTTAAAGTGATTAAATGATTTGAAATATATTTTTAATAATGTTCATGTTTTCACTATATGTGTATGCTAATTTACTGTCTGTTCCACGTTTTGCTGCCGACGAACATTTGGCTATTAAACACATTAAATCTAAAAAATATTTAAATGAAAGTACTTTTTCATCAATAACAAAAAGGTCACCCTCCCCAAAACAAATTGTATTGATTTTCTTGCAAAAAAACGATTTTCGTATGGGAATTTAACATGAGGAGTCAATTTCCAAAACTTTTCGTTTTTTTATCAAAAAACGAAAACATTTGGAAATTGACTCCGAAACCTGGCGAGATTGTTTGAAAATGATATCACTAAGAAAACAAGTTAGATTTTGAAAATCGGTCCAGAAATAAAAAAAATATTTAAAAGAAATCTATTTTTAGCCCCCATGTTAAATTCCCATAGGAAAATGTTTTTTTCGCAATAAAATCAATATTTGATGGAATTTCATCAAATAACTTTTTTTGGGGAGGGTAACTTTTTTGTTATTGATAAAAAAGTACTTACTTTAAAATATTTTTTAGATTTAATGTGTTTAATAGCCAAAAGTTCGTCGGCAGCAAAATGTGGAACAGACAGTAGTTTCATGCCAAACTCCGTGATGCAACATAAAAACAACAATATGGTGGGGGAAACTACTTTCAGCACAGACAGAACATTGGCATTATTGGTTCTACCTTCACAGTATCGTATTTGAAATTTCGCATCAACTTTCAAGTTGCGGCAAATTGTTATCTAGTAATGTCCACTCACCCCCGAGGAGACGAACATAGAATACATATTATTTCAATAGTCACTATTGTTTATTAAATACTCAACCACATCGTCTTTATCAAAATAGTTCCTAACTATTTTATTAAAGACCATGTGGTCGGAAATTTAATACAAATTCATTATTTTAGTAATTTTCATTTTCAGAGTCATTGTGGAAAGCGCCAGAATTTATCAGGCATACCAACACGAGTCCGGGGTCACGTGAGGGTGATATATACAGCGTAGGGATCATCATTGAAGAGGTAGCAGAAAGAGCTGGACCGTTTGCTGCCTTTGAATCGTACATGGAACCTAAAGGTTAGTACACTTGACCAGCGATCATATATAGAGAATAGTCGGTTCGTGCCGTGAATGGGAAAAATATCTGGCGCGGCACGGAAACGGGATGTGCTCGGCAGAGCCTCGCCCATCCCGTTTCCCAAGCCTTGCCAAACAAACCTACTATTCTATTTATCCCGTCAAAGCCTACAAATAGCTTTAAAATGCAATGAAAATAACCCCAGCTACCGCACATATTCATACGCAGTGAGTAGGTCGTATTGACAGGATGTCAACAATGTTTCACGGCACCGTGTTTCACGGCACATACGCACTGTGTTGACGGGATATAGCTAGTTTCCTCAAATGTTCGTACATGCGTAGTAGATGTAGCAGTTTCTGCGAAGGTTTAGCGTATTATACATCTATTTCATGGTCATTCGGGGAACAGTCAATCATATTGCCTCTTGATGCCTTCGGCCTCGGACAATAGTGCCTCGGGTAGTACACATCATCTCGGGGCAATAAAGTTCGAATGTTCCACGAATGACCACGAAATAACAGTTTTTCCCGGGCACATGAATCTATTTCCCAGGCGCGTCAACATCCAGGCCCTGGTTGCTCAAAACCTCTGTTAGCTTAACAAACTGTTAAATCCTTAGCAATGCTAAGGATTTAACAGTCTGTTAAGCTAACAGAAGCTTTGAGCAACCGGGCCCTGGGAATTAGTCAAACCTATGCAATATCGATATACAGGGAGTTGGGTAATCATAAAATACATTATTCGACCGCTTTCGTTGATACAGCACAATTGGGCTTCCACGAAGTTTACAGCCAGGAGTATGCACTGACATTGTATAACGTGGAGAACAATAATGTTATACACTACAAGAATATACCGATTTCGAATAAAATCCGTCCGGCCTTCTGTATCTCAGATTGTGTTTGTGATGTCATGGTATATTCCATAAACATATTCTAGAACGTGGCTAGCCGACTAATATTAATGCTCACGGTATCAATACATACAATTTGTTCACAGCTGGCGAAATGATAATCATGCTCATCAATGACATAAAGCGACATGAATAGACAATGTTTGTGGAATATCATCACTTAGCGTTTCTTTATTACATAATCGAGTTGCAAACTAATCCTTTTAGGCTAATGGCTTGCTTAAGCAGTCGTGATCAACCGGTGTCACATTCTGTCGCAGCCGCTAAGAGTTAATATTTAATACCATACTGGATGCCGTTTCACTAAACGTCGTACCACTAAAATGTTCGCAAGTGCAAAATTATGATAGTCTGTAAATGACACATTAACATGTTTTTTTTGTAAACCCTTATTGGATTTAAATGTATTCAACCTAGGCTGCTGCATGCAGCCTGTGGTGAATAAATGTAACTCCATCAATTGAAATTTCCAGACGATCCTAAATTTGCACTAAGTCTTACGAACATTTTAGTCGTACGACGGTTAGTGAAACTGGCCCCTGCTGATGACTGAATATAGAACGTAACAGTTGATGGTGTATGATGTCAATGTAGACATTCTTTCAACTACATGTAACCGTGACGAAATTCTTTGCAATTTGTGGAATGTTTCTTAAAGGTACATGCCCACTCAGTAGGCACAAACTGTTCTTTATATCAGAGGCATCATCTGGTACATATTCTGGCAAAATAAATATTAATTCACCATTAGCCCACGTATTGATTGGCATTATGATATATTCTATATCAGACGTAAATTTCCACACTGATATCAGGGGCGATAACCGTGTTTCCTTAAAATGTTAACGGAAATTACTATTTATTCTCTGTATTTAGTTTTTGATGTGCATTGATCAGACTTTATGGTCTGTCGAAAATATTATGTTTAAGGTGACACATTTAATTAGTATAAATAATTAAAAAATATCATGCCTCATTTGCATATGAAAATAGCCTGATACCACCGCGAGTCACTATCAGTAAAATAAATGTTACTAAATTATTATATCTGTATAGCGGGCACTCGTAATGTTTAGAGCTGGAGGAATAGTGACACAGTTATACACTTATTTAATTCCTATAAAGAACAGTTTGTGCCTTCTGATGGGCATGTACCTACATGTATAAGGTTTGAAAATACTTTAGTTTGCTCCGCTATAACAGAGCCGACCGTAATTATAAAGTACCAGATTTAACCACAGGTTCAACTTTCTCTGAAATGATGTAGCTACATATATATGTATAGAAGTAATATTATTTTAAAATTGTCAAAGCCTAACATTATATTGCATTGGTATATCCTTTTCCGAAATTATCATATAGTAGTAGTAAGGGAGTCAAAATGATACCACCTACCGTGATATCATTTATAACCCTCTACAATACCCCCACCACCCCCGAAAAGCAAAACATTGGTTAACGAGGAAAATTGTCTCCCGACAGCAAATTTATGAATTTTTGGAGAAAATAATTTTTGAAAAGAGGGAGTCAAAATGATACCACCTCCAACCAAAAGTTGGTGGTGGTATTGTAGTCCCAATTATATTGGTAATTGACTTTTGAAAAAATATATTGGTGCCATAAATACATCATGTTTTTTTCACGTCCAATTGAACACATACATTTCATAGGTTATAATAAAATATTATTAGAGAAAATGGATAATACAATACAATTGGAATTGAAAGCTTTTAATGCCTGTGTTGAAGAAGTTTACGAAGAATACGGGGGTTATAGTCCTATATATAAATTCTATAAAATGAAAACACTAGGCGATATCGAATACATGAAATATCAGCGTAATTTATTACGCTCCGATAAAAACGTTGCATTTACAATATTATACCGACAATTATGCGAACTATACAAGAGGCAAATACAAACATTAAGACGGATAATGCGTATCGGATATGAAACTAGGGTGTATTATATAAAATTGTTAAAACCCAACGATTCGTTACGAATATACGTTTATACGATATCGCTTATAAAGATATTGAAAAATTATTATTGAACAGAACTAATTAATTTATGTTGTAATCACAACACCAAGCAGACGACAATGTTCCAATTACACGTGTTATGAAAATGCAAATTAGGTGTCCCAACTTACACGTATATTAAGTGTCCATTTTATAGAGAGATTTACACGATTACGTCTTCCGGGATGGAAAATAAACACACTGTAATATATACTACACACACGAGGGTGTGTATTACAGCGACAACCCGCTATCGATATTCCGGAAGTATTTCTTACATTGTGATTGGTTGGCATGTTTTTTATTTTTTAATTTTACTTTTAATAACTTAGAACGTTATAACCTATATTATTAAATAAAAAACGAACTTGTTATATAAAAAACAAATAAAAAAATGAGAGTAAATATTTGGCATTGCACAACACGGTTTTAGCTTAATATATGTAAAATTAACAACAATAATTTGTCTTGGGGGACGCCCTTGATAAAAATGAGCGCTCAGTGCACCCGTGCTGACACTTCCAATGTTGCCTAAACTTTAGATACTGGTTCCTAGATCAGCCGAGAGATGGGGGTGTGCAGTACGGGTAGCTACACCTCGCTAAGCCAAGCAGAAAAATAATGAATGAATGAATGAATGAATGAGAGTGGCTTAGCGGGGTGGACAGAAGGGTTTTGCTGGCGCGGGTTCGAGCCTCGGTGGGACCTAAAACTTTTTTTATTTTATTTTTTTTAAATTGTTAATAATTTTCCTAAAATTAATTAATAAATTGTTTACTGCACCAATATAATTAATTTAAGGATTAATTAATTTAATAAAATTTAAAATTATTATAAAATTAATTATTTAATAAAAATGTTAATTTCTTCCGACTTTATCTCCATTTTTTCCCTAAATTTATCCCGATCAGTACACTCAATTTTGGGCATGGTGGCGCGCGCCTTGATTCTTATATCATTTTTTAATTTTTCATAACTCCCCATTTCTTCCACCACGGATTCAAACTCTAAATTTGATATTTTCTTATCGGCCAACGCTTTGGACACCATAACGTCGATGCTATTTTTCTTAGACCTAGCGAGAACGGATATTCTATCATGTTTTCTACATTTTTTCTCGAGTTTTCCACCAGACGCCCTAATTACCATACACAACAACCCAGAAACGGCCGACACCGCACATAAAATCCCCGCTACGGGAACCGTTATAATGGTGGATATAGTTGCAGCTGTCCCCGCCCCACACAACACAGAAACACTCGCCAGAGCCGTGCTAGATGCTTCAGCCATGTTCACCGCGCGCCTATATTTTTTAGCGTTTCTTTTTCTATTTGTATATTCTCTAACTAAAATATCCTGCATAGCGACGATATTATTCAACCTAAAATCTGAACATCTTTCGTTAATTGGATACAGTGTTGATGGAGTGGTATTGACAATTGGAAGCGTTGATTCGTTCATGATTTTCTTTATATTAGTATTTACAAAATAAGTTCAATTAACAATGAGACAATAGTGGAAGAACTCTCTGGGTCACCGATTTTCGTAACAAAGTTAATAACACTACCTTGGGAAAGTCTAATTCGATCATAACCGGCGAACGAAACCACCGTCGAACTATCTCCAGCGATTTTAGTGACTCCAAACCCCCGTTCTTCCACATCTACTACAAGATTTATCGCGACCGCGCCCACAGGTTTACCACTAGCATTAACCGAGCAGACCGCCATTCGGATAACTGTACCTGCAGCTGTCATGGCGTATCCCCCACATTTATTACTCGCTTTGGCACCGAACGAATATTCATAGTGCCCCTCAACCAATGGGCCCCGCTTCTCAGCCCAAACTGTTATGGCACGTTTTGGCGTTTTCATTGTTTGCACCAATCCGGTAAGCCCCTCGAGAGAGATATGGGTCTCAGTACGAATCTTATAAGAGGCCTCCTCAAGAGCTTTGGTCGCGGCTCTACGATCATGTTTCAGTTTATCGGAAACTTCGGTTATCTTTCCGTCTAGTTCGGTAAGTGCCGCTTCTCTGCTGAGAGAGTCCTCTAAGCGCAACGCATCATAAGCCTCCGTAATGGTCGCCTGGTGGCCTTCTAGGGCTTTTTCAACACCCGACAGGCCTCTTTTTGAAATTCGGTTATTTTCCCGTCTAGGTCGGCAACCGCCGCTTCCCTGATGAGAGAGTCCTCTGAGCGCAACACCTCATAAGCCTTCGCAAGGGCTGCCTGGTGGTCTTCTCGGGCTTTCTCAATACCAGTTCGGACCCCCTCAAAACCCAACCGGGCCTCTTTTTGAAATTCAGTTATTTTTCCGTCTAGTTCAGCAACCGCCGCTTCTCTGATGAGAGAGTCCTCTGAGCGCAACACCCCATAAACCTCCGTAATGTCCGCCTGGTGGTCTTCTCGGGCTTTCTCAATACCCGTTCGGACCCCCTCAACCCCCAACCGGGCCTCCTTTCGAAATTCGGTTATTTTTTCGTCTAGTTCAGTAAGTGCCGCTTCTCTGTTGAGAGAGTCCTCTGAGCGCAACGCCCCATAAGCCTCCGCAATGGCCTCCTTGTGGTCTTCTCGGACCCCCTCAACCCCCGATCTGGTCTCTTTCAGAAATTCGGCTATTTTTTCGTCTAGTTCAGTAAGTGTCGCTTCTCTGCTGAGAGAGTCCTCTAAGCGCAACGCATCATAAGCCTCCGCAATGGCCTCCGCAAGGTTCACCTGGTGGTCTTCTCGGACTTTATCAATACCCGACCGGGTCTCTTTTCGAAATTTGGTTATTTTCCCTTCTAGTTCGGCAACCGCCGCTTCTCTGATGAGAGAGTCCTCTGAGCGCAACACCTCATAAGCCTCCGTAAGGCCCGCCTGGTGGTCTTCTCGGGCTTTCTAAATACCCGACCTGGCCTCTTTTCGAAATTTGGTTATTTTTTTGTCTAGTTCGGTAAATGCTGCTTCTCTGATGAGAGAGTCCTCTAAGCGCAACGTATCATAACCCTCCATAAGGGCCGCCTGGTTGTCTTCTCGGACTTTATCAATATCCAACCTGCTCTCTTTTCGAAATTTGGTTATTTTCCCGTCTAGTTCGGTAAGTGTCGCTTCACTGATGAGAGAGTCCTTTAAGAGCAAAGCATCATAAGCCTCCGTAAGGTCCGCCTGGTGGTCTTCTCGGACTTTATCAATCCCCAACCGGGCCTCTTTTTGAAATTTGGTTATTTTTTCACCTAGTTCGTTTAGTTCCGTATGCGTTTCTTCACGACTTTGTGTATTCACAGCCAGGGCATATTCTCTAAGTTGTGATAGTAGACTCTTGTGAATCTCGTCCGTGGCCACCGATATAATTTTATTGATCAAGGCCTTTGTTTTTTGGGTAGTTAAAAAGTCGCCCTCTGTCGGGATGAATCCCCCTTCTGTCGGTTCCAAATTCTTTGAATTTGTCACCCAATTGGAAGAACTACCTGGTCCGTATATACTCATTTTCAATAATGTTGATAATATATATATATAAATTATGAACATGCGTTTAATTCTAAATAATTTTCTTAAAATTAATTAATTTGAAATTGCTAGGACGACCGAAATCGGGTAATCGTTCTTCAACTGTCGCCCTTTATCATCAAGAATAGAAATCTTCAACTCGTGGATGTGTCCCGATTCCAAAACTTTCATCTCGGGGTGTGGGAAGTCTAAGGTCACAGTCTCACCAAAGAAACAGTCGCTGGCGGGCACGGTTTTCAATAATGTGCTGGGAGTGCCGTCTACCGTGTTGTACGATGTGTTCACCCGATCCAGGTGCAACCCGAGAGTTTTTGTGAAGGCAAAGTTTACTGGGGTCATCCCCGTGATCAACCCCACAACAACCGTTCGTTCACCTCGTCGTAAGGGGGTGAACGGTTTAATCTTAACATTGAGGCCAACCCCGGGGTGATATCTAATTTTTTATAAACGTACAATGTCGCAAGCCCCGTGGCTTTTTCGATTTCGAGAGCGGCTAAACCAGGAATCTTCGCCGCCATTAAAGCTTGGAGATCTCCGAAACCCCAAAGGCCAGGACGTAATGTGGCAGTTGAATGCAAAGGGTCGTCTAAAGGATCTACGGCTCTGATTATCTCGTACGTTTCGATGTTTTTCCAGCCTACCGTGAAGGTGATTGATCTAAGGCCTACCCGGCGTTGTCCGCAGCAGTTGTCTATTAACTTTTGAAGTTCACAACTCCCTTTTTGAACATTAGTGATAGTAGCAAACATAATAATATCTTTCAATGGATACCAAAGCATTTAGCTTTAATTCTTATGCGGTCGGAGGTAATTACACGCAAAAAGACGTTGTTAACCACCTTGTATACCCAACCGTAACGGTTAGACCGGACAGTGGCTTTGTCACCAATTTCCCTAACATCTTTGAACAATATAGGCTGCCCAAGATTACTACGATGGAGGCGGTAAACTGGTGGAAAGCAACACCGATGCAGTTTTTTGGCAGAACCAAATAAATTTCGTGTATTGTGAGCAACAGCCGGGTGTGGAGTTTCACATAAAGACCATCTGACATCCAAGAATGTCATGCTCCGAAGTGTCTACAACTTTCATGCGTATTATACTATTAGGAGGATTCTCAAAGAACTAGGTATTTCACTACCTCAAGACGACGCCTGTGATCCTATTTCCAACGCATACGACCGTATGGCGTTTGAAAGACTGTGTAACGAATTTAACGTTTCAAAAGTCGCGGACTGGAGACAGAAATCATTTCCTACCAGCACCGGCCTCGGGGACGTTCTCATTCGGGGCCAGTCCGGGAATTGGACGCAGACTGATTTTAGACACGATCACTCCGGTGACCACATCGTCAGTCGGAACGCCGGGAATTTTGACCCCGCGACTATGACTTTCGGGCCGGAAGGGTCTGGAGGTCGGCACTGTGACGTGTTTTCTTGTAAAATGTTACCTCCGAAACGGGCTCACGTCGATTACATACATCAGGCTGCTGAGGTTCAGAACGCGTGGGGTACATTTATGTTAGATAAGGGTCTAGGGTTCACGCAGGCCGGGGTTACTCGCGTCAACGACTCCATTCGCACGTACGTCTGGGCCATCCTCGGCGCACAGAAGCAAACTCGCAGTTCTATACTGGGCACGGGAACAGCGTTTGATGCACAAAAACAATTCTTAGCACTTGTAGAGGACTACGCCAATCTCAGCTAGGGTGGACCTGGAGAAGGCGATCCAGAATTATCAAGACGTTTTGCAGAATGCCAGCACTCCAGTAGACTATGTATTTGGAATAGGTCTTTATATGGCGCCGAGCAATATGATACTACGAGACGACCCGGTTGACGGTTACAATAATCAGATCGTAATCGCCACCGCCAATCAAAAACTCGGCCACAACGGTAACGTGAACACGGATATCATCAAGCGCACCCTCAACATGATCGGGCGCGGAGTTGTAAGTGGAACCGATTACATAAAACCCCCAAAACACAAAATGGATACACGTCCCTCAACACAATCGAACCCAGTACCCCCAATTCGTAAATTGGATGCACCACGAGTTCCCCCAATCCAATCATCAACAATGTTGGAACAGGAGCGGAATCACCAATCGAGATTGGAAGCACAACGCACGAGGAGGAGAAATTAGGGCTCGTCGTCGCCCTCGTGGCGATCGGATTATTTACGCTTTGGTTTTAGGAACTCTCTGGCGAAGAATAGTAGGAGACCGGCGATTGCCACTATTAGAGCCCAGGTATTATTGGCTAGCCATCCGGCCGTTTTTGATAATATAGATAGCAAGTAAGAAACGATACTTCCGATCAGTCCAGGTAGTGCGGCAGCCGCCTTTTCGGCTAATTTAGCCAGGAGACTGGCGAGGGCTTTTAGTTGTTTTTTTACCCACTCCTTGGCTCCGCCGGATGGCGCGGGTGGTGGTGTGGGTGCTGGCGCGGGTGGTGGCGCCGCACCACCAGTGAAAGCTAGAACTATGGTCGATATAGTCATGCCGATAGCAACGAGGATGCTTGCTATCGTGACACCCTGTTCTCTGAACAGAGTGCGAAGACGCTCACCGAGTGTCGTCTTCTCGTGCAGGACCCTCGAGATTGTTTCGCGGATCCGACTTATTTGGGTGCGGAGAGCCTCACGGTTAGTCGATGCAGCCTGCAAGCGAGCTTCTATTTCATCCCGCAACGACCGCAGGCGTTCGGTGATCCGCTCTGTAGATTCTCTATCGCCACCCGCTTCCTCCAGTTTTCTTTCTTCTAGCGCGATATGTTCATCCATCGACGAGAGTTTGGCATAACCTTATCGAGGCCCCGGAGTTCGCGAAGAGGTAACGGTGGGTCATCGTTCAGTATTTCGTTTTCGCTGAACGTGGTCTCCATCGTGTTAATAGCGTCGGTGGCTACTTGAGGGACCTCGCTGAGCTCAACCGTTTCTATCGCGGAGGCCGTTTTCGCCATCGTTTCGTCGGTAGACTGTAGGGCCTCTACAGCGCGGGGCGGCATAATTGGTTTACCCCTCTTCCAATCTGGGAATCCGAGTTCGTTCCTTATGAGTTAGCCACCGCCCGGGTTTCCTGCAATGGTGCTCAGTGCTAGGGGTTTACCGGTCATCGTGTTGACGATCGGGAGATCTGATGCTGCTTTTAGTCGCAATCTACAGTTCAGATCAAATTTGAACTAGAAGTAGTCGCGACCGACAGATGGGACCAGACCTTTTTCTGCAAAACTGTTGTAGTAGTCGTCTACAGCTCCCTCGAGTAATTCCCGACTTTTACTAGTGGTAGCGCCACCTAATTCCCCCGATTGCGATTGGATTGGAACTGGAGGCTGTATCAAGGGTGTTTCGTTATCGTTATCATCATCTATGTCATAATCATCCTCATCGACGTAATCGTCTCTGCCGATGTAATCCATGTCAATATAGTAATCAGCCATATTTATAATTTTCTTAAAATTAATTATGTATTAAAGACAAAACCATACGGGTTTAATATAGATTCACTAAATTATGTCTTCGAGTCAATACGGTCGCAAACTCAATCCATACCGCAGACTGCGGGAGCCCCTCGGGGCAAAAGACGTGAGACAGAGTGTCGTTATTACGAACAACCCATCGACGATCGACCAGAACCAGCAGCTCTTGGTCCGCTTCCCCAACCTCGGAGCTAACGACGTCATTGTGCCGGGGACTGTTCGCCTCGCTTTCACTATTTCGCTGACGTCGACGGACGAGGACCGAACCGTCGTTCAGAACCTGGGTCGTGCCATCGTCAAGAAGACCATGATAAAGATTTCTGGTAATGAGGTGATGTCGATCGATGACAGCGACGTCTTCCATTGTTATCAGGACCTATGGAAGACGGCGCAAGAGCGCGAAAACGCTGTCTATCAGGGTATTGACACCAGCAAAAATAAGAACGTAACCAAACTTCGAATCGGGGCTGGTAACAAGGTAGATAACAACGCGAGCGACAACGCGGTCGCGGGTGCTTACGGCAACCGCTTCTACATCCCGCTCGACTTTGAGTTGCTGGAGAGTCACATGCCCTACTATCAGAGTGATTTGGCTGACCGCCTCGAATACGAACTAACGTTCAACGACTACGGACGAGTTCTCATAGCCACCGACCAGTTATCGACGTATACGATCGATAATGTTTCCCTGGAGTACGACATGGTCACGATGCCCGAACTCGCGCGATTGATCAGAACCCAGTACGCCGGGCGCGTTGCCATACTTTACGACCGAGTTCTTCGCCATCGCAAGATGACGAAAGACAAAAGCGACACATTGTGGAATATTAACGTCAACGTACCCGCCCGCTCGATGAAAGTTATACTGATGCTGTTCAATGAGGCTCGGTTAGCGCTCGGTGCTAGAAAAACCGACAGATTCTATAACCCCAAAATCACGAAGGTAGAGGTGACGATCGAGGGAGTCCCCAATCAACTCTACAGCGCGTGTCTTCGCGCGCACCAGCAGTGGGACGAAGTAAGAAAACAGTTTGCTGCCGGCTCTAAGCGCTCTCCGGAGGTTGCAGCAGTTGCCAAAGACCTGCATCTCTCGGCCGTCTCCCTCGCGGAGTTCCTGAATACCAAATACGCGTTATGGCTAGACATGCGAGCCAGCGACGACGACCAAATACACGGCAGCGGACGCCAAGTTGAGAACGCTAGTGAGTGTGTGACGATCCAGATAACCAAAGAGGCGGATGGAAATGGGCCATTGAACGTGTACTTATATATAATTACAGACGCACAACTCAACATCGAAGATGGTCGATACGTCTCAGCACTCTACTGATTTTAATAATTCTAAAGAATTAATTAGCAATCAATACCAATTCACGATTGGAGATGCCCACTCTGCCATAATATGTGGGCAGACAGGATGTGGAAAAACGGTTTTCATCCTCGACTTGCTCGAGGGCTCCTACCGCGATGCCTTTCGTCACATTGTGATCCTGTGTCCCACTGTGCGGCACAACGATACTTATCAGCGGCGCCCATGTATATGGACCGACCCTGAGGTATACGTTATTGACCCCGGTGATAGGCTTCACGATTGGCTGCGTGGTTTATACCAAAGATTCCAGGGTGAGCCTACCCTATACGTGATTGACGATTGCTCAGCCAAGGCGGCGATAACCAAAAAGGACATGCTCTCCGAGCTCGCATTTTCTGGCCGCCATGCTAGGCAAAGCGTATGGATATCCACTGAAAAGTACAACGCCGTCCTCAAGGATCTGCGCGAGCAAACGAAATGGGTCGCCCTCTTTCACTGCAAGGACCGAGACTCATTCGATGACTATCTTCGAGAGAATGACGTTATCCCAACGCGCGAGGAGCGCCTGGAGGTTCGACAGATGCTTTCGGGTAAACTAATAGCACGCCCAAGGCATTTTGCTAAATACCTGCTCAAACCAACTGCTTACGAAGTTATCAATTAATTTTATAATTAATTAGCAATTACTTAACGCTCGTTAGTAATTGCCGAGTAAATGCTTAACAATACTTAGCAATTGCTGAACAATGCTGAACAAATGCTGAACAATGCTGAACAAATGCTTAACAAATGTTGAACAAATGCTGAACAATGGTTAACAATGTTAACAATTTGGTGCTCCGCTGCGAGCTTTGTTGCGAGCATAATGGTGATCATAAGTATCGGGTGGTGCGCTTGGCAATATGTTAAAGTGATGAGACTTGTTAGAATAGTTAAATTAATTTTAAGAAAATTAGCAATAATGAACTGCGACGAACTTCTCGATCAGCTAATAGAAGAAACCTCAACTCCGACTGCCAAACATCCTGAAAGATAATGAAACATCAACTCCGACAGAGCAATCGGGATCAACTCCAACACCAACGGCGGTTGGTATTGGGTTGAGTGCAACGACTCCGAATGAAAATGAAAATGCGGCGCGACGAGAGCGGCTAGCTGCGCTGGTTGCTGGGGGACAATCGAAGCATTATCTCGGTAGGCGTCTCTCAGTTTTTCAGGTGGATAAGATGTCAGATGCGGAGATCGATAAAATGTATGCGCGATGCGAATCTAGGTTAGGTGCGGAGATGACAAAAACTCTTGGATCGGCGGCTATTCATTTGTACGGATCGGCGACTATTCATTTGTACGCAACCGCCGTTAGTATACTTCTCCCTATACCAAATACCGTGGGATTGATTGACGATCAAGAGACTGACCCTTTTATAGGTCACACTCTTAGAACAGCCTGCTGCTCAATTTATCACAAGTTTGGAATATACTTAGCTCCGCTGACAACCGCGTTGACCACGGGTAAACACTGTCAATTTGGACATATATGCCCACGAACTATAAGCCCTAATATTAATATCATAAATGATGACACAAGACACACCTGTGAGAGTGACGGAACAGCAATCTCCAACAGCGTTGGGGATTGTTCCAACCCAATCGAACCCGATTGCAGCACTTCCAACTCCGATTGATCCTCCAACCCAATCGCGATTGGAGTTGGAGGTTGCACGACATAAAAACCCAAATAGGCAGGCAGCTGGGCGGGCGGCGGCTGCCACCCGAAAAGATAAACAAGATAAAATACTCGCCGAGCTTCGAGAGGCTAAACAGTCGTTGCAATCGGGGACAGAGACAGTAAAACATCTGAAGACAGAGCAATCAGGTTCAACAGTGTTGCGTACAACAACACCCCCAATTCACGAATTGGAAGCACACTCAACACCCAATCGAGGTTGGGCGAATCCGATAGCAACTTTATATTCTCTAAAATGAGAAGCTCGAACGTGGATGAGGAGCGCAGGCGTCACGATTTAGCTGTAGAACAACTCAATAGCGCAAAGGAAGCATGGTCGAAAAAACGAACCGCCCATCTGGACTGGGTCAACGAAGAGCTTCGCCGCGAAAATCACGCAGCACAAACTTTTCAGAACGTTGAAGAAGCCAACCGCGAGTACTCGCTGGCATATCCACACAAAAGTCTCGATCCAATTGATCGCGAGCCCCAACTTTCAGATTTCTATGTACCGTCAGAGCCCCAAAAAGATCGCGAGATCGCGTTCATTGTCGTGGGAATGGGTGTGGTGGGTCTCGTCGGCTACTATATTCAATCGAGATTTTAAATTAATTATTGTAAATAATTTTTTTTAGAAATATATATATATATATAGAACGATGTCAGTTGACGAACCTTATTTTGCTATGATTGATGTAGGCTACACTGCCCTTAAACACCGCATAGCTGGCGCAGGGGGTATGATTCGTTTGGCCCGAGATTCTCTCGAGACGTGGCGCGAGGACGAAAAAGCGGCCACACTTTTCACAAAGCGGATGTTATATTCCTCCACCAATCCTGGGGGATTGGATTTTCCCAAGTTCCTTCAGAACTTAACCCCCAATCGCGATTGTACTTCCAACAAAGGTTTATTATTATCGACGCAGTTACCGGACGATCTGGCGAGGGCATGTTGGAAATTGTCCGATATATTAGAATACATCGCATACGATGAACACGCGCAAACTGAATACCAAACTATCGGTTCGCCCAACGCGCAAGCTAGCGAACACGTACTATAGCCCCCGTGGGTACTGAAAGGGACTCGCGGCCATCAAGAACCTCGCGGCGGCGACCAAGGTTTCAGAAAACGCTGTCAAGGAATGGCTCAAGAAGCAGGCCATCTGGCAGCTCTATTTACCCGCGCCTCACAATATTCCGCGCCCGAAATTCGACGTGCCCGTGCCGAACCAAGTTCACCAAGCGGATCTCCTGTTTCTCCCTCACGATCGCGTCGGTCGCAAGACGTACAAGTACGCACTGACAATCGTTGACGTAGCGAGTCGTTATAAGGGGGCTGAGCCGTTGGCCACTAAGGAATCTAAGGAGGTGGCCGAGGCTCTTTCCCGAATATATAAGAGGAGTCCTCTCAAATTGCCGAATCTTCTCCAGGTCGATCCCGGCCGCGAGTTCATGGGCGCGGTCTCTCATCTATTGTCTAAGCACGACGTTTCTGTTAGACGCGGCCGCGTCAACATCCACCGAGACCAGGGAATCGTGGAGCGGTTCAATCGAACCCTGGCTGAGAGACTGTTCGGACACCAATACGCCAAAGAACTTGTAGACCCTCATTCACGATCGACCGAGTGGGTGGCCAGACTGCCCGCCGTGGTCTCCGCATTGAACGGAGAGGTGACCAGATTGATAGGTAAGAAGCCCGTAGATGCTATCAAGTTTAAAAGGGTGACGAGCGAGCCCTCTGCCGTCTCGCGCTGGCGACCCGTTGGTTTAGAGGAGCAACGGCTTCCATCGGATATTGACGTCCGGTACCTCTATCAACCGGGAGAGCTCGAAGGTGGCAGCCGCCGCGCGACGGATCCCGTGTGGTCTCTCAACGTATATCATCCAGATCGATCTATTACCAAACCCGATGAGCCCGTGCTCTACTATTTGGATGATGGGCCATCTCTAGAAATTCGTAGTAAAATTCCAACATTCTCAATTTAGCTAGTTGATAAACCGCTATTCCACAATGGAATGGTCTCTTTACCGCACACCTGGGTTTTCTTGAAGATATTTCGTACGCATCTCCTATCTCTTCCAAATCGTCAAAGAATGCAGATCTTAATGCTTTGTCAACACAGGTTTCGTTTTGTTTATATGTCGTATTTAAATGTCTTTCCGTTGCCTCTATCATTTTTCCACAACACGAGTTTCCTAATAATTTCATTATGTCGGCTACAGATTTCTTATTTGGTTCTACATCACCTGTTCGTCTTGCGGCTGTAACTTCTTTTGCGAACCATTCGAATGGTTTTCCACTAATATAATCTATAACACGATGAACTCCAGTTATTCTAGGCCGTGTTTTAAATACCATTTCAACATTGGCGCGTACAGCAATACTTTAGTGGCGGTCATAGATCCCATCAATTTTTTTCCATCTCCTCTTGTTCGGCCAGTATCTTTTAAATATTTTAACATGTGTGTGGGAACTTCATCAACCTCTATTTCTCTGTTTATAAATATTGGGGACATTTCAGAAAACTTATCTTTTAAGTTGTGTGGAACTTCTATATCCACCTCCGCAAACCCAAACCAGTCTCCAGATAAAACTCTTTTACAAAATCTTTTTAATAAATTTAGGGTTATGTGGGGTATCTATATGGTGTATAGTTTCTCTCCCACACGGCATCTCTTTATTTAACGTAGATAATATAACGCGTTGCATCGTACCCCAAAACAGCCTTGCAAGGTTTGGAACCCACTCTAATATTTGAAACACCAGCTTCTGCATATCGTGTAAATACTATTGATGGACCGCCAACTAGAGCGTCCTTCATCATTTACGTATGTTTCTTCTTTTGGTGCATATAGAGCATCCTCCGGTTATAATCGTCTTTGAAGATTTTTGTTCTTTAATAGTTCCTCTCAATAAATATTGTATAGCTACTACAGGTAGTGTTACCGCATCCTTTGAAAATTGAAAATCCTCCACACCTCTCTCCTCTGTGTTTATAAAATTCACACAATTTTTTCCACCGCTTCTAGGAACGGTGCTACATCTAAATCGTTATAATAGTTTCAACCAATCTCTGAAAGTTTTCATATATTTTCTTCGAAAATTCTACGACATTTACTTAATTCTGTTTCATCTATTAACATTTTCCCAGATAGTTTGGAATACCAATTCTCTATATCCGGTAGTCCTGGGTAATCCAGTTTGTCTGGAGAATCGAATCACTCATAAGGAAAGAAAGATTTCTGTCCTTTGCATTCGTAGGCTTTTATCCAACTATCGTAACTTACACCGGGTCCTAGATAAAGTATTACATCAAGAAATCTAAACTCTGGAGTAAATAGAAATATTGTTGCGTTTGCACGTTTTCCGACCATTACTTTCTTTGTTGTTGATGCCAGTTCGCCTACTAGGTATTTCTTTATTAAGTTTATATCGTACTTACTGCTGTTAAAACCTTTTTTTTACCGGTACTTGCTCTATCCACTGTTCGATCTTGGCGATTTGGTTTTTAAGTAAATGTTCTGTATTAAACCCATATCTTGACCACACTTCTTCTCTTATAGCTTTTCCCCTGTCTTTCAAATCTTCTACGAATTTGTCTATAAGTTTTGCGGGATCTTTATCACAAATATGAGTTACTGTTCCTGAGAAATTATCTCCTATACTAACGCTTACCGGAACGTGCTCGGCTTCGTACTCTAGATTATTACCGAGAGTTTCAAATTCTGGGTTGAGATATGCCTCAAAATCGTATACTATCTGATATGGATAAAGAGTAGTGTCGCAACCGATCTTTATGTCTTTTCCCGTTCTTTGAAATTCGCATTCCCACATAACTACACTCGAACTTCGATGGGTCGAACAGCCTGCGGGGTTAAGTTTTAGTTCGACCCATCCGTTGTTCGACCCATCGGGATTTTCTACTGTAACCATTTCAGATATACGAGTTGGTCAGTGTACTAAGTGAAAAAGGTCGTCATTACGACACGTTGTTTCATATAAATGCGCTTACATTTGCATTTACGGTTGATTGTCACAGTCGTTTATTACCAGAAACAGCCTTTAATAAAATAAAGAAAGCGGCAAACTCATGTGTGTTTTTATTTACTTAGCCATTATACAGCAATAGAACATGAGAATAACAGAAAATGATTACGAAATAAAATTGGCGGACTTGATTGCCCCGTCCGATACGATCATGCCCAGTCGCCCCATCACTACTTCGGACCCGAATATCCCCCCGGCAGAACCGGGTCCTTCCTCGGATTGCTCGGTCGTCACTAGTGCATTTGTGGTAGACATACGAGTCTGATGATCTGTAAAATATGTTTTGCTTATATATGGCGAATAAATCGGATGACACATCACTCATTACTGATCATAGTAAACACAGTCATGTTGATTTACAACTTAAAAGGCCAGATGCCAGGTCATTAATTAAAACCGAGCGCTATTTAATTCCACATGTCCCATAAATTACCACTTTAATTAACTAACAACTTCGCCGACATTGGTCAATGCATAATTACCACGTATGCTGGTCACGACTGCCGTTATTGTATACGCTCAAATGACCACTTGCGATTTGTTTGACAACCGATTAACAATAGGTGTGAAAGTCAATCAACTAGTCTGGAGACAATCGTCTGACATGTTCGAGTTTTTGTGATGTTTATAGTGGATTTATACACGACCGGGCGTGACAGCGATTCGAGGCATTGAGGGTTGTTCGACTTTCACAAGTTCGACCTATACCGGGTAGTTTTAACGTATTTATATAGGAATTCTGCCGGGACCTAAAGGCTAGTGCGAGGCAAGCATGGCTGACGAGTTTACCAGGGTTCGACCCATCGAAGTTCGACTGTAATAGGTTGAATTATTTGCTTCTTCTAATAAATGTATCTCTTCTCATAGTGGATGCGCGTTCTTCTTTTCTATGCTTTGCATGAATCTCACACCCGTGCCAGTAACAGCCGTGATATTGATATACGGTATTGGTTTCCGTACAGTATCCATCTACTGGAGCTCCTAAAACCCATCTTTCACCCCCGTGTCCACACTGTTCGTGGTGAATGTGAATTCCCTCCCGCTTTTCCACAGAGTACATCCAATCGATCGCCCCATAACTGTTAGAACTTTTTGGTAGAACGCTTTCTCGAACGACGAACGCGGGCGCTCTAAATAATTACCATCACATATTACTTTTGTTCTCACCTTTCATACATGTTGGTCCGTGTCTCTTCATATTACTCGCTTTCGTGAATTTCTGCTTGCAATTATCGCAGGCGTAAATTTTAGATAGGTTTTTTTAAGGTTTTTTATCAGAAATGCGTGATTATTAAACAGTCCTATTGTCATTGGTTTATTACCTATTGCCTTATGTGTGCTGGTACCTTTTTCAACCACCATACGTTACATTCGGTGGGTTGATATACTTCTATACCGATTTTAAAAAACTCTTCAACCTTTTTCAGATCTGAAAAAGGAATTGGTGAAATTGAAAACCACCATTACTACCAAAATATTGCTTACTAAGTTCTTTCGCCTTTTCTATACATCTGTCGGGTCTTTTATCTGTCATATGCATAGCTAGACACCTGAACAGACAAAGGTCGTCATTATACTTATCTAAAGAATACATACCTTTTTTATTCTTCAGCCATTCTGGAAGTTCTCCTCCTGCTGCTTCTTTGGATTGTAGTCCCAAATCTATTCCCCTGCTGCCCTGTATTAGCTTTACGAAAACCTCTACCCATCTTACAAACTTCCACTTTGTATTCGGTCTGTCTATTTTATCGGACATTATTCGTGTTTGCTCCTTAACTGACAGCCATTTTTTAACGGTTTTCATTGATGATAGTGGTTCGCTACCGAGATTTTTGTGCATTATTATAGTTACAGGTTTTCCATTTTTAGTTTCCTCCATATGTTCTAGCTTGTAAGAATATGAATATCTCAAATAAAAATTGGTTGTTATATAAGGAGCGAGTTTATCGGACATGCGTTCAAACCCGTTAATGTCAATGTTTTTACGAAAGGATAATGTAACTACCCGTCTTCCATTTTCTACCTTTTCCAATGTTTCATCGTGAGCCCCCAATATTTCTTCACCTTTTTCCACTATCGCGCGAACTATATATCTTTTCTTATTATTTGATATTTGGTCACCTGTGTGTTTAATTTGAGACAAATTATTGGTGCTTGAAGGTTTTATTACACTAGCCCTTAACTCCGCAATACTTTCTTTTTGAATTCTGTTACCAACTTCCTCCGCTTTGGATATATCATTAAATGCCCCTCTTTTATAGGCGCGGGTAAACCGCTTCATAAACACCTTATTCTTTGTGGCGTTTATCAGCTTTGTCAACCCCCTAACTCTCAACCGTTTACTATAAGTAATCCCTAGAGATTCGGCTTCTCTTCTCAAACTTTCTATTTCTGCTCTAGTTTCTGGCGTTATCATATTTTCTGTATATACTTTTGTATATATACTTTTGTGTAACCTATAAAATTTATCTGTTCAATTGGACGTGAAAAATTTACATCATGTTTTTTTCACATCCAATTGAACAGATAAATTTCATAGGTTATATACATATATAATGGAGTGTGTGACTTGTTGTAAGACGTTTACGTGTAAAGATTATCTACGAAGACATCTAGCGAGACGTAGAAAGTTTCCTTGTGTCCCCCCACAATTTCAATGCCCCAGATGCCCTTGTAAATTCGTTAGTGCTCAAACTCTTTGTAGACATAAGCAACTACGCTGTCAGGTGGCTAAAGGTGAACGTGGTAGACTAGAGCTGGTAGAATTAGTTGCTGATCTGCGAAATAAATTAGCTATATCGGAGGAGAAAAATGAGGTGTTGGAATATAAACTATTGTACTTGCATTAATGATTTCGACATTTTTCAAAAGTCAATTACCAATATAATTGGGACTACAATACCACCACCAACTTTTGGTTGGAGGTGGTATCATTTTGACTCCCTCTTTTCAAAAATTATTTTCTCCAAAAATTCATAAATTTGCTGACGGGAGACAATTTTCCTCGTTAACCAATTTTTTGCTTTTCGGGCGTGGTGGGGGTATTGTAGAGGGTTATAAATGATATCACGGTAGGTGGTATCATTTTGACTCCCTTACTACTACTCATATTGTCCGACCTAGTATATATATGTAACAATTTCAAAAGTCAACCATCATCGAAAAATATAATCATTATTATGATAATTAATTTCGACACAGTGCAATTTTCTGTACAAATTACATCTTTATGTAGACCTTAATTGTAATAAGTCTGACCGGTTACACTGCTTTGCAGGTCACCTGAGTGATATGGTGCTATTTTATATTTATGAACAGTACATGGTCATTTGTGGCTGTGACTGGAAACATGGGGCTTATGCGGTTTTTTTACCAGTGTAGATCCAGATTAGCCTGTGCATCCACACAGTCTGATCAGGATCTTCACTGGTCACCATTCCATGAAATCATCCGTTATGCTTGTAACCAGCAATATTGATCACTATCAGGTTACACAAGTCTGTTATCTGCCTAGGAGCTTCACTAGTCACATAACCCATAAGCACAATTCCTCCAGTCACAACCACATTTATGTATCTACAGAAATACTAGAGAAAGTCGTTGGTCGTGTGGAACCGCCATTTCGGCCTATGATTACAAAGTCTGACTGTCCAGCAGAAATTAGTGCCCTGGCAACGCGATGTTGGGAGGAGGAGCCTGCTGCCAGGCCGAATATTTACGTCGTCAACAAAACCATTAAATCATTACAGGGGTGAGCATATTCCGTTCGTATGATTATTCTTTTTTATTTTTTTTCCAGAACATTCTTCATGTGGTCAAAGTAAGACGACTCTATGTTGTCGCATGTCTAGCTTGTTAGAACTACCAGTAATAATAATTGACCATCACAAAAATGAGAAAGGTGTACATCGCACGTGTGATTTGACAAAATATATCCACGTGAGTATTGTAATTACAGTCTGGAGGCGGTACAATTATTGGCTCCTCATATCATCAATATCATTTGAAAATCATGGCATTGTCAGTTTCAATTAAGGAATAAAAACGTGGGCTGTCGGAGAATCGGAGAAACGAACCGCACATATTCATACGCGGTGATTAGGTCGTATTGCCAGGATATCAAAATTGTTTCACGGCACCGTGTTTCACGACACATACACACTTTATTGACTGGAGAAATACATGTTATATAAGGATCTATCAACTTGAACAAAATCAGAGAAAAATATATCATACAAACAATTTATATGTAAAGAATAAAACCATGGGCTGTTGCGTTTACTGTATTATGAACAACAGTTGGTCTGTTTGAAGTGTGTGGAGTCCGAAGGACTCCTCGCAAACTTTAAACAGACCAACTGCTGTTGCGTTTACTGTATTACGAACAACAGTTGGTCTGTTTAAAGTGCGTGGAGTCCTAAGGACTCCTCGCAAACTGTAATCAGATCAACTGTTGTTCTTAATACAGTGAACGCAACTGCCCATGGTTTTATTACTTATATTTACACTGCATTTTGGGATAGTTTCAAAGATGTAAATAACCATATACGGCTTAAAAATTAGGAATCGTATTGTTTTACGTCGTTTTGTTACAATTCATGGAACAGCGACGTTGCCGTTCAATAGCGTGACGTTATTGACAACGACGATGAACGTCATTTAATATAATGACGTCAAACAAACTTTAACGAATCAACAACGTCGCGCGACGTCACGTGGAGCTATTATAATGTACTGGGATATGAACGCAATACGTTCAATGGGCGCTTCCATTATGAATCCAAGGACAGTGTAAATATAATTCTATAAATCATAGTTTATTCAGTACACATGGTCCTTGGCATTCGATTTAATGTTTCGTAACGCCCCTGATATAGAATGTACATACATGTATATACTTTCTGCTTACATGTATCTGTCATACGTTTACTAATATATAAGTCTAGAATATGTAATGCATGTGTCTCTCTAAACTGCTTGTACACAATTACAAACAAGTATAATACAACCAGAGGAGGCCGTAAAGCCCATATAAACGAATAGCATTGCAAGCTTTTGCGATTATATTAAAAGACAAGCTTACATTCATAATCACAGAGTCTTCAAGTGGGATATACTACATGCTCGCTAGACTGGTGCAAATGTGACATTAATTTCGTCAAGGTTAAAACAACATAATACTTTTAAATTAAATCAATGTCATCTTCCAGGATAAAATCGAAGAATCTGATGGACACATTGCTGATAAGGATTGAGCAGTATGCGTCCAACTTGGAAGAAATCGTCCAGGAGCGAACACGACAGCTGGTCGTGGAAAAACGACGCTCCGACGAGCTGTTATACCAGATATTGCCTCGGTACGATTTCGTTAATACAACACGCTGCTTTGTGTTCTACGGAGGCTCGCAGGGGAAGTATAATTCTTTGTTTTATTAATTCGTTCCCACGAAATAACAATTCGTTCCCTCAATTTCACAATTCGTTCCCACGAATTAACAATTCAGTCATTCAATTTAACAATTCGTTCCCACGAAATAACAATTCGTTCCCACGGGAACGAATTGTTAATTCGTGGGAACTAATTTTTATATCGTGGGAACGAATTGTTAAATTGAGGGAACGAATTTTTATTTCGTGGGAACGAATTAATAAAAAAATCCATGTCCCCTGCGGGGCTCCGTAGTGTTCTTTGTCTACTCATGAACTAATTATTTTTGTTTAT
This sequence comes from Conchocele bisecta, assembly GCA_029237695.1. NCBI lineage: Eukaryota > Metazoa > Mollusca > Bivalvia > Lucinida > Thyasiridae > Conchocele > Conchocele bisecta. The sequence continues at coordinate 17,665,473 of CM055273.1, read as the reverse complement.
CCGTTTGAATGTGAAATTTGTTTGCCGATTGCGCATATATATATGATATGGCTTTACGCATGATACAGTGAAACCTCTCTAAATGGAGGCCCCAGAGTGTCCGGTTTAGAGAGGTGTCACTGTAAAGCAGGCATTTAATCATTATGGGTGCTGTGCGATCATGAACAGGCAGTATCACCTGAGATAAATGACCAAGAAACCCATACAAAATAAGATCACAGATGTTTTCGTGATATCCGGTTTAGATAGGTTCTACTGCAACTGAAACGGGTATGACTATTCTTGACTTAATATTGCAAGACCTCCAGTAGCCGATTTCATCAAAATTGCAAAGTATACTTATCTACCAAAGTATACTTTGCGGGAGTAATCATTTATTTTTCCCGAAATTCGTTATGTCATATAGAACTAACGACTGCATATATTTGATGATTAAATGTATGCAGAATTATTATATTGAATGTATTGCATTATCACAGCCAAAATGGCTGTGATAATATAATAAATTCAGTATAATAAAAATTAATAAATTGTCCATAAATTGAAAATTTCTCCCTCAAAATATACTTTGCTAGATAAGTATATTTTGCAATGTTTGTGAAATAGGCTATAGAGCACATTATGTTTAACCCTTTCAACACCACAGGCCTGTATAGTGGTATTGGCAAAACGTGTAGATCAAGATGAGTCGGCTCGTAACGAGCCGTCTCATCAGGATTTGCACTTTTTGAAAGTAATTTTCATATTTTTGAGAACAAAAGATAGCCCCTTTTCAATGAACGACTAGTCTAAAAACCATTTTGTGATGGTTGAATTGGTTGCAAAAACATATCAGAGTCAATTTCAGTTACTTATACGGGGCGCCAAGTGGGACATGGCTCAATTTTGTCAACAAAATTCATTTTTGTGCCACAAAATTCAATTATGTGTCACACAATTCACTTTTGTGCCACAAAACTCAATTGTGTGTCACAAAATTCAATTCTGTTTCACAAAATTCACTTTTGTGCCACAAAATACACTTTTGTGTAACAAAATTCAATTCTGGTGTCACACAATTCAATTCTGTGTAACAAAATTCAATTCTGTGTCACAAAATTCAATTCTGTCAATACTGTGTAAAAAAATTCAATTCTGTGTCACAAAATTCAATTCTGCACACGCATGTAAGAAGGACTACCATTGGTCAGAAACTGCACTGGAGAAATGGGTCACGGTCGCCGATCTACACATTCAATGTCGATGATTCATTTCTCATTCTGTCGATGATTCATTTCTCATTCTGCCATTTTGCTTCAACTATCTCCAAACAGTCAAACGTTGACAAACCCATTCGTATTTAAACTCATTTGCGTTATAATTGTACACATAATTCATGTGCATGTAGATCTCCCGCGAGTACTGACGTCATTTATTGTGTATCGCAAGGTACATCTGCCCCAGTTAAATCAATAATACACGCGCTGTGGCCTGTGTTCTGACTGCTGTCTGTGTTTATAAACAGAATGTGTGTATTGGGCCATTTGAGGAAACCATTTGTAGTATTTGTGTAGATACCATGGATACTAAGATGGTGTATACTGTAAATAATGCATGTAGACACACAGTTGCGAACACGTAACTTCGCAACTAGTAGACACAGATCCAATACCATTTGTTTCACAAGGTTAGATCTACTGTTAGAATACGACGTCATCTAATGTCATTTTCGAGCATAAAACGTTACCTGATAAATAGAATACCAGGCTAGTTTATTTTAATATCAAGTTTATCAGGCTCGGCTCGGAAACGGTAGGAATTCCTCGGCAAGCCTCGGAATTCCTACGCGTTTCCTAGCCTTGCCTGATAAACTTGATATCAAAATACACTAGCCTGGTATTCTCTATATATGGGCATGCTCTCAGGTCTAGCTATGTCCCGGCTACTTTATGTTTGACCCTGTTTACATAATTAAGGGACAATTCTGAATATTTTTCTTATTTCTCCTTCAAAGTATATATGCTTATATGGTGTGACCACTCATTTGTAATCATAATATAACCAACATAACTGTCCATAAAGAAGTATAATATTGATATATTGGGTTATATTTTCGCATTGAAATATTTAAACCTGCAAGTGTACTCCACCATCTAGTAAAATGGACTAAGACCGATCTGAACCAATCAACGTAGAGATGACATAGACTATCCTACGCAAACTAATTTTTTGGACAAAAATGAATTCTGTCCCACAAAACTGAATTTTCTTCACAAAACTCAATTCTGTCTTACAAAATTGAATCCTTTATAACAAAAATGAATTTTGTATACGAAACGTACTGGGCGCCATGCAGGACAGGTTAATTATATGTACAAAATTGAGTTTTGTAACACTAAAAATCACAAAATTCAATTCTGTGTCACAAAATCAAAATTCAATTTTGTGTCACAAAATTCAATTCTGTCAATTCTGTGTCACAAAATTCAATTCTGTGTCACAAAATTCAATTCTGCATACGTTTCGTATACAAAATTCATTTTTGTTATAAAGGATTCAATTTTGTAAGACAGAATTGAGTTTTGTGAAGAAAATTCAGTTTTGTGGGACAGAATTCATTTTTGTCCACAAAAATTAGTTTGCGTAGGATAGTCTATGTCATCTCTACGTTGATTGGTTGAGATCGGTCTTAGTCCATTTTACTAGATGGTGGAGTACACTTGCAGGTTTAAATATTTCAACGCGAAAATATAACCCAATATATCAATATTATACTTCTTCATGGACAGTTATTTTGGTTATATTATGATTACAAATGAGTGGTCACACCATATAAGCATATATACTTTGAAGGAGAAATAAGAAAAATATTCAGAATTTTCCCTCAATTATGTAAACAGGGTCAAACATAAAGTAGCCGGGACATAGATAGACCTGAGAGCATGCCCATATATAGAGAATGCCAGGCTAGTGTATTTTGATATCAACTTTATCAGGCAAGGCTAGGAAACGCATAGGAATTCTGAGGCTTGCCGAGGAATTCCTACCGTTTCCGAGCCGAGCCTGATAAACTTGATATTAAAATACACTAGCCTGGTATTCTATTTATCAGGTAACGTTTTATGCTCGAAAATGACATTAGATGACGTCGTATTCTAACAGTAGATCTAAACCTTGTGAAACAAATGGTATTGGATCTGTGTCTACTAGTTGCGAAGTTACGTGTTCGCAACTATGTGTCTACATGCATTATTTACAGCATACACCATCTTAGTATCCATGGTATCTACACAAATACTACAAATGGTTTCCTCAAATGGCCCAATACACACATTCTGTTTATAAACACAGACAGCAGTCAGAACACAGGCCACAGCGCGTGTATTATTGATTTAACTGGGGCATATGTACCTTGCGATACACAATAAATTACGTCAGTACTCGCGGGAGATCTACATGTACATGAATTATGTGTACAATTATAACGCAAATGAGTTTAAATACGAATGGGTTTGTCAACGTTTGACTGTTTGGAGATAGTTGAAGCAAAATGGTAGAATGAGAAATGAATCATCGGCAGGATGAGAAATGAATCATCGACATTGAATGTGTAGATCGGCGACCGTGACCCATTTCTCCAGTGCAGTTTCTGACCAATGGTAGTCCTTCTTACATGCGTGTGCAGAATTGAATTTTGTGACACAGAATTGAATTTTGTTACACAGAATTGACAGAACTGAATTTTGTGACACATAATTGAATTTTGTGACTCATAATTGAAATTTGTTACACAGAATTGAATATTGTGACACAGAATTGAATTTTGTTACACAGAATTGAATTGTATGACACAGAATTGAATTTTGTTACACAAAAGTGAATTTTGTGGCACAAAAGTGAATTTTGTGACACAGAATTGAATTTTGTGACACAGGCACAAAAGTGAATTTTGTGACACAGAATTGAATTTTGTTGACAAAATTGAGCCATGTCCCACTTGGCGCCCCGTAAAACGTATGCAGAATTGAATTTTGTGACACAGAATTGAATTTTGTGACACAGAATTGACAGAATTGAATGTTGTGACACAGAATTGACTTTTGTGACACAGAATTGAATTTTGTGATTTTTAGTGTTACAAAACTCAATTTTGTGCACATAATTAACCTGTCCTGCATGGCGCCCCGTAACTTAGGGGCGAACAGGTTAATATTGTAAGACCACCAGAGCACGCTATGTTTAATACTATTTCAGATCCGTTGCGGAGCAGCTTAAGCGGGAGAATCCGTGGTACCAGAAGCGTTCGACAACGTCACCATCTTCTTCTCGGATATAGTCGGGTTTACAGCATTGTCGTCACGAAGCACACCACTGCAGGTGCCTGTTTGTTTGTTTGCTTGTTTGTTTGTTTGTTGGGGTTTAACGGCCTATCAGCAGCTAAGGTCATTTAAGGCCGGGTGAATGCGTTTAGTACTAAATCACATATATTACCTGTACAAGTACATGTACATGTTCAAGTACATGTACAAATGGCGGGAAAATCCCAAAATCAGAACTGAATATTTACAAAAAAAAAAGCTATATATTCAGCCCTGAAATCAGAATAATCCTGATCTGATGTCAGATCCTCGCCACACGATAATCACTTGACCCCCTCTCAAAAGTAGTAGGATCAGTAATAATCTTGCTACTTGTATAATGAACAATAACCCAATTAAACTCCCAGGTAACAAAAGAACCAAAGATAAAAACGTACCTGAGGGCCAAACCAGGCAAATCGTGATTCCTATAAGGAGGAATCCATACCGTTAATTTACGCCGTCACGTTCGCCCGACCAACCACCCACGGATGTAGATGTGCATGTTATTATTATTATAACAGTGTTTTAGGACAAGTATTCCGGTTTTCTAGTGTCAGGTTTAATGAAATGAGATATATACCACTGCCATCCATACTCTGTCTGACATTTAACTTTAACTTTATTATCCAACTCCATATATATATAGAGAATCTCAAACGAGTTTCCATTTGATATGATATTTATGAAACGAGTCACGAGCAATTTATGCACCGAGCCTCTGGCGAGGTGCATTAAATTGCGGACGAGTTTCATAAATATCAGATCAAAGGGAAACGCGTTTGAGATTCTGTTTATCACATGACTTCAGCCTTCAAAGAGCAGAAAACTGGGAGATATCTATTACATTTAGTGAGCAATCGCCATTGATTATTTTCGTATCTAGTTGAAATCTCCTCGGAGAAAAAGATTTTTAATCCTAGCAATAAAAGTATTATAAATATGCCATATAACACTGTTCTTTGTAAACACTTCATAATCCAAAACGGGAGCTCATTCTGACCATTGCAGTGATTCACGAACGCTTCTAATGACATTTAAAACATGATGACATCAACGTCAAAACATTACTGCTTTGTCGCTCCATTACGGACGTAATTTGGAACGTCTCTACTTTATTAATTTGACATAACGTTGGCGCATAATACGAATACGTAATTATGGTGATGTGGCCAGCCAATCACGTGTGTCATAACACATTTATGAAATGGGTTAAAAGACGGCATAACAAGGATCACATATGATGACAGTTGATATGCCATAGTTTTAATTAATTCACTGGGTTTTCACGTGTTTGGGAAATATTTCCGCGTACCCGATCAGCAGTTCCGCGTGCCCGGAAAATAGTTCGGCGTGCCAGTGGAATAGTCAAGACTATTTCACTCCTGAAAAGTATGACGTCATGAAGATTACGTCATAAAATTCAACGTAATTTAGATCGGTCTGTCGATGCGCCCCACGCCAAATTTACGTTCATTGCGTCACATACGGTAGCGTTTTTTCAGTATCGTGAGCTTGTTGTTTACCGATGTTTCGCATAGCCCACCCACACACATGGGACACATGTTAAAGATTTAGTCTAGACCTTCTTAAATATATCTCCAAATGGTTTGTAGAAATGTGTATAGTCTATATATCATAATTACGCAATAAGCAGAGTTACATCCCTGGATAAAACTGTTACTCTACACAATACCAAAAAAGAAGTTACACAAAAACTGTTTTATTACTCAACCTGAAACAGTGTACGTGACGTACACTGTCACATGTTGAGTAATAAAACAGTTATATCATGGTCATTCGGGGAACAGTCAAAACATATTGCTCCTCTGTGCTGTGGACGACCCGCTGCACTATTGTCCTCGGCATTCAGCCTCTGGGCGATAGTACCTCGGGTCGTCCATCGTACTCTACCTGTAAACAGTATATGTGAGGCAATGAACGTAAATTTGACGTGGGGTGCGTCGACTGACCGATCTACGTTGAATTGTATAACGTAATATTCGTCAAAAATCATGACGCCATGACTTTCGGGGCTGAAAATAGTCCAGGCACGTCAAAACCTAGGGAATTATTCTAAACTATGGAATATCAATTTCTACAGAGAGTTGGGTGAAAATTGACTATATTTCTTCCAGGTGGTCAGTCTGCTCAACGATCTGTACACCTTGTTTGACAGCATCATAGACAATCACAACGTCTATAAGGTAATTTATCACTGCCAGTTACTTTGTTAAAACACACATCGGTTATTATATTGAACTTTCTTACATGGAGTAGATGTATTGACATCAGAATAAATCAGAATGTGGCATATTGATCGATGAATATCAGCTCAAATACGTTTTTTATCCCGTCAACACGTATATGCGTATTTATCCCGTCAACGCAGTTCCTATGTGCCGTGAAACACGGTGCCGTGAAACATATTTGATATCCTGTCAATACGACCTCGTCACAATTCATACGCGTCATTCGTGTTGGTGACTACTTTTGCCAGTATATTTCTGAATAGACTGAATAGTCTGATGGAAATGGAACTGTTTACAGTGTGAGGGTTAAATTAAATAAAAACGATATCGCCGGAAAATAGAATTGTTAAAATTAAGTTCATGCCATTTTCTGGATGCCAAATCAATTTCTATTACGACCCTCAATTTCCAATCCAATTGAGTTTGCTCTTTAGCTCCGTGCGTCATTCAGACACGACTGACGTCATAAGTATAGTTTCAAGTTTCAAGTTTCAAGTTTTTATTACTCATGGCCCATATGGGCATCTGAGTTAAGAAGAAAACATAACACAACAAACAAACATGGCATGATATAAAACACACGCAAATTATACATACAAACATGATACATGTATATGAAGTTAAGGAAGATGAAATAACCTTAAAATTATTGAAAGCTGAGAATAATCACTTAAATTTTGATATGATTACTTTCATAAACAATGCTAATTTGACAAGTGTTTGTTTTTCTGTCGAATTCATAATTGCATCAAATTTGTAGGTGTTAGGTGATGTATAACATTCTTTGGAAATATACCTCTTCCTTTCTTGGGAAAAATATGGGCAATTAAAAAGATAGTGAAATTCATCACCTAATTCCTGTCTGTTACATATATTACATAATCTATTGTCTCTAATTATTCCAAAAAATCTACCTTGTTCAATAGGCATTTTATGACTTAAAACATCTGAATTTACTCATAATAGAAGCTAATGACGGAGGAAGAATCTTCAAGTATTTTTCAAACTCAAAAGTGGATTTATATATTCTGTAATTTAAACATTTAGCTGAATTACAAATATTAGTATTCCACTGCTGCATATATTAATCATTCAAAACAGCTTTAACCTTATGCTTAAAAACTAAAGGATGATCAACTTTTTGCAACAACCAGTGGTCAGACTACCGAGACTATCCAATGTATCGTGGACAAACCTTATCCAGGGCGAATGGTAAACATTTTGTGTATGCATTGAATACAGTAATTTATACATAATACAACATATTTTGTCCTGCTTGCCGGTGATTAGTCTGCTCCAAAAATTGAGAACTCTGCTTTTAACTTTTACAGCAATCGGAACTGTCCAAACTTCACCGTATACCATGTCAGTAAATGTAGTTTGTTTGACATCTAGTAGCATTTTATAGAATTTAAGTTGAAAATGGCTTATTACATCTAGTGACTCACAGCCCCATACCTCGGACCCATACAGTAAAATTGGGACAATCATTGTGTCAAAAAGGTGAAGCTGCAAATCAACTGGCAAACATAATTTCCGACATTTCTTAATTACATGGAACATTGCTTTTCGTGCCTGATCTACCAAATGCTTTTTAGTCTTTGCAAACTTACCATTAAAATTAAATTTAATACCTAAATAACTAAAGTCATCAACTACGTCAAGATTAGAACCATTGAGATAAAATAAGGGTTTATTCCTAAGTTTACCTCTGGAAAAAATAACCACTTTTGTTTTTGCTGTGTTGACTTGAAGTTGCCACATATTGCAGTAATTTTGCATTGCATCCAGAGCTATCTGTAATTCCTCTTTTGATTCCGCGAAAATAACAGTATCATCAGCATACAAAAGTAAATACAGTTTGAAATACACATCTACTTCTTCGGTATCTAGGAAAGAGTGAATATCATCAGTTAACAGATTTAAACCTCCATAAGAATTTGACATAAACTGAGTCAGGTCATTAAGAAACAAAGAAAATAAATTCTCACCCTGTCTAACTCCGACAGAACTTTTAAAAAAGTCAGACAACTGCTGACCTGCTTTTACACATGATTTAGCTTTATCGTACATATTGTAAATAACTCTAAAGAAATTTCCATTAACATGAGTTTGGAGCAATTTCCTCCAAAATGCAGTGCGATTAACTGAGTCGAAAGCTTTTCGATAGTCGATGAATGCACAAAACAAACGTTTATTTTTGAATAAATAAAAGTCAGTTAGCATTTTCAGAATACATATGTGGTCAGTAGTGCCATAATGTTTACGAAAACCAGCCTGCTCCTCATCCAATAATCCGGACTTTTCAAGAAAATTGTTTAACCTATTGTTCAAGACTCCTGTGAAAAGTTTTCCAAAACAACTTAGTATAGTAATCCCTCTATAGTTGTCTGGGCTTTGCATGTCACCCTTATTCTTGTACAAAGGTAAGATTACTCCATTACACCAAATATCAGGAACCGTACCTTTATCTAAGATAAGATTAAAAAGTTTGCAGTACACTGGTAGCATAGTGTCTTTTGAATATTTGATATACTCATTTAGAATGTTATCTTCAATAGAACATGCTTTTCTACTTTTTAACCTGGAAATTACCTTAAGAATTTCTTCTGGGGAAATAGGTTCATTCAGATCCGTGTTATACTCTGGTAAATTGGCAAAATCAATTGGCTCAAAAGTATCGTCTAACTCATCTGCATTATTAAGTTTACTGAAATGTTCATAAAATATGTCGGCGGAAATTTTGCTAACTACATGTTTGCCTTCAGCTGAATATTTATTGAGCATAGCCCAGTATGATTTAGAATCAGAGTCTTTCAACTTTCTCAACTTATTTGCAATTGAATCATGATACAACCTAAATTGTTTATTTATTTCCCTTTTGTACAGTTTACTGTTTTGTTTTACTTGATCGTAATTCGACTGTGAATTTAAAGTCCTATACCTGCGTTTAGATTTAATATAGCTAGCTCTACTAACTTTACATGCTTGATTAAACCAAGGCTTTTTAGTTCTATGAGCTTTTTATTTTTATCACTGCAACCTGATAAAGTAGACTGATCAGCAGTAATAAAATTACATTTCTCTGCAGCACCCATGAGAACACGAGATGCTCTGCTAGTAACGTCGTTAACTTTCTCGTTAATGTCAATATCTGTGTAAGTAGCTAACAAGTCAATATCATTACACAACGTTGTGATATCTGTTTGACTAACAGCATTTTGAAATTCCATTAGAGATTCAGGTTTCCATTTTGCTCGGACACTGGTAACATTGTGAGGTTCATTGTTGCAGGTGGCAGGTGAACCTATTTCTTGGCGGCCATTTTGAAAAGCAAACTCACAAACAATTGCAGAGTGCACATCAGAAATCATGGGATCAAAATCTAGTACCTCAAAATGAGTAATAGTTGGAAACAGATAAGGCGATAAAATAACATAATCTAAGATTGATCCTCCAGTGGAAGTTGGTTTACCAACTGAAGCATCCAACACACCTGCCATTTGCAACATGAACATCCAATGATTTACAAAGATCCATAAGCCTGTACCCATAATTATTTGTGTTGGTTTTACCTGCACAATGCCTCTCAATTGTGAAACCCAAATCAACTAAAGCGTGTCTATTAAGTATGAGACTTGTAGCATAGTCAATATTGTCATCACTAATAACTTCTTCAATATTAACAAAGTCTGACAGAGTGCCACTTTTGGCATTAAAATCACCCAGCAAACAAATATAATTGTCATCTGCTGAATATGCAACAATGTCACGCTCCAATTTATCAAAAATATCAATAGAACTGTAAGGCGAACCCTCTGGTGGAATGTATACAACACCAAAATTACATTTCATATGACAATAATTTTCCTTCAATTTAAACCACAGGCAATTTTCACAAGAATCATCAATAATCTCTATGTAAGGCCAAAGGGCTTTCTTTACCAGTATACCAATCCCACCAGACTTTCGCATTGCATATTCTCTATTGACACCGACAAATTTAAAACTATCCAATACGAATTGATCAAAGTCATCCAATTTGTCTCTGATAAACATATAATGTCATACGATTCCACAAACTCTTCAAAGTCAGGGGATTTCAATTTGGTAATTAAACTACAAACATTAATAGAACAAATTTTTTCAACTTATTAACATTGTCAGCACACGGATAAGTGTGATCATTGGTCACATGACTAGGAATGTTTTCATAAGGTAATGTAGGGTCATTAGTATCATCCTCCTTCTCCTATACGAATTGGGACAGTCCAAGTGCTTCCAGGTCCACGTCGATTCCCAGGTGGAACAGGTCGTCAGGGTTGGAAACCACAAAGTGTTTGCCATTTTTGTCGCAATGTATCTTCCCGTCGAGGGTATGAATCCTCGTTGTACCCGGAGTTTCACGAATAATCTTCTTAAGCCGCAGACGAAGGGGTGTTAAGTCGTCAGAAATGAACAACTTCTGCTCCTTATATTTTTCCATTTCTTTGAGATTCTTCTTGTATTTGAAAACATTTTTCACTGTTTGTCGCGATACGAAGCGCACAATAGTCTGTTTGTCCGCGTCTCTTTTCCCAACAGGATGGCACATGCTGATGTCGGCTTCGCAGACCTTACAGGGAGGATTCGCAGCGTCTTCGTGAGCAAATATGTCGTTGAGTACCTCGACAACAGCCTCTGTTAGTTTACCGGGTTCCGCCTGCAGGTTGTGTATTCGGATATTCTCGCGCCGAGTATACTGCTCCAACTGGTCAACATCATATTTGACAGTCGCACAGTTCGGTTTGGTTTTCTCAAAGTCTGGTTTCAAAACACAGTTCCGGATGGCCTCTTCAAGTGCTTGGAAATTTGGTTTTAGTTGCTCGGCTACAGCTTCTGCTATCTGGGAAATATCAGCCTTTGACATAGTAGACATGATGCTAGGTTTCTCTACATTCGATTGAGAACGGGAAGACTTTCCACCGTCACGAGGCATAACAGCAAGAGATTCACGGATATTGGTCAGACCAAACAATTTACAAACACAGATTGTTGTTGTTGTTGTTGCCACACGAAAACCAATAACAGTTCATTTTCAGGACTTAGATCAACTTGCAACATACACCATACACTTGCAATAGGTAATGCAAATCAATACAACTTGGCAGCAATGTAACGTTTAGTTGTTCTTCTTGTTCTGGACTGTTTTTTTTTTGTAATTAGTTTGTCAATAAAACCATGCCGTGTAGGTATCAAAACGTCACTAAGTACGTCAACAAGTCTACTACGTCATTTAAGATAAAAATGGCCGCTCCCACTGATTCCAGTCAGATAAGGAAATAAACGAGCAAAAGTGTTGTTTGTGTTGTTGATTCTTATTCTGGACAGATTACAATCGTTGCAGAATCTGCCCCGAATGAAAATGGATGGGTCTGGTGAATTTTGAGAGTACATTTCGTTGGAAAACCTGTAATTTCACAGTATCGGAGACAAAATATAAAGTTTCGACAGAACATTCATCTGTTGAACCTGCCTGAAGTACACATGTTTTAATCGTTAATTCACGAACGATGAAAATAACAGAAACAAAATCGTTGTACCAAGTATAAGGATATTCTGTAAATATTTCGATGAGTAAAGTTCCTAAAGTCTAAAACAATTATTGATCAGTTGACTGTTATGACTGTTGATTAAGGGAGTTTACAACCAAACTTTATCGAACTATGTTCTGAGCGCCAGTGAGCGTTTGATGCAATTCGGTTCTAACTTATCTCGCATTTGAAGGCTAAATTAACTAAATTAAGTTGATTTAAATGCTGTTTTAGAATGTTGACGGGATAAATAGAATAGTAGGTTAGTGCTGTGAATGGGAAAAAATATCTGGCTCGGAACGGAAACAAGATGGGCTCGGCAAAGCCTCGCCCATCCAGTTTCCTAAGCCTCGCCAGATATTTTTTCCCATTCACGGCACTAACCTACTATTCTCTATATGCCGTGAAATACGGTGCCGTGAAACATTTTTGATATCCTGTCAATACGACCTTATCACTGCGTATGAATATGTGCAGTGGCTGGGGTTATTCTTTTAAAGCCATTTGTAGGTGTTGACGGGATAAATATAATAGTAGGTTAGTGTCGTGAATGGGAAAAAATATATGGCGCGGCACGGGAACGGGATGTGCTCGCCATCCCGTTTCCTAAGCCTTGCCAGATGTTTGTTTCCATTCACGGCACTAACCTATTATTCTCTATATAACCAGTCGACATGAGAATAAACCAGAATGTGGAACATTGATCGATGAATATCAGCTCAAATCCGTTTTCTAATCTTTCGAAGTTAATTCAATCCGGGATTGAAGTGATGATACAATTTAAGGAATAAAACCATGGGCTGTTGCAAACTTTAAACAGACCAACTGCTGTTCATAATACAGTAAACACAACTGTCCATGGTTTTTGTCGAGCCCGCTTGCGGAAAGCGAGACATAGTGATCACAATGACGTCCGAGTGTCCGTGCGTCTGTGCGTCCGTCAGTGCGTGCGAGTGTGCGTGCGTGCGTGCGTGCGTGCGTCCGTCCGTCCGTCCGTCCGAAATGTGCATTAAAGCTTTTAAATACCTTGTATCTCTGCAGTCCTAAGTCACATTGACTTGAAACTTCATATGCGTATTAGTCATCATCCATATATTCATGCTGTATCCCACTCATGCGGCCCCTGTGCCCATGGTCATGGTCAAATGACTTAGAAGTTTGCGTTAAATTTTTGTCAAAATTTGCGTTAAGGTTTTCAAATACCTACTATCTCTATAACCGTAAGTGGGATTTGCTTGAAACTTTGTTTGCTTATTGGTCATCATCCATATATTTATTCTGTGTCCCACTCATGCGGCCCCTGTGCCCCTATGTCAAGGTCAAATGACTTAGAAGTTTGCGTTAAAGTTTCTGTCAAAATTTGCGTTAAAGTTTTCACATACCTACTATCTCTGTAACCGTAAGTCAGACATGCTTGAAACTTCGTATGATTATTGGTCATCATCCATATATTCATTCTGTGTCCCACTCATGCGGCCCCTGTGCCCCAAGGTCAAGGCCAAATGACTTAGAAGTTTGTGTTATTATAAAAGTTTTTACATATCTTATATCTCCACAATTATGACTCCAATTTATTCCCAATTCCAATACTTTTCATCATCCATATTTGCTTTCCATAGCCTGCCCATGTGGTCCACATGCCGAAGGTCAAGGTCAAATTACTTTGAAATTTGTGTTACAGTTTTGACTTACCTTATATCTCCACAACACTTACTCCGATTTACTTCCAACACCCAATACTTCGTATTCATCATCCATATTTTCATTCTATAGCCTGCCCATGTGGTCCACTTGTCCAAGGTCAATGTCAAATGACTTTGACATTTGTGTTAAAGTTTTTACGTACCCTATATCTCCACAACACTTACTCTGGTTTACTTCAAACTTCAAATAATTCTTTATATATATAATCATCCATATTTTCATTCTATAGCCGACCCATGCGGCCCACATGCCTAAGATCAAGGTCAAATGACTTTAAAATTTGCGTTAAAGCTTTTACATACCTTATATCTGCACAACCCTTAATTCAAACTTCAAATAAATACACTCTGAGACCATCAAATGCCTCGGCGGGCTCGACATGCGGGCCGCGGCCATCTGGTATTATATATATTTACACTGCATTTTCGGATAGTTTGTAGATAACCATATACGGCGTAAAAATTAGGAATCTTATTGTTTTACGTCGTTTGGTCGCAATTTATGGAACAGCGACGTTGCCGTTCAATAGCGTGACGTTATTGACAACGACGATCAACGTCATGTAATGTAATGACGTCAAACAAACTTTAACGAATCAGCAACGTCGCACGACGTCACGTGATGTAATGTATTGGGATATGAACGCAATACGTTGAATAGACGTTTCCATGATGAATTCAAGGACAGTGTATATATTTTCCGATCATTGTAGTCGATGAGCACGACTGCCATTTCGACTGCTGTGCAAACTTTGTCATTATCAAGGATATGGCATGTTTGTTTTCAGTCGAGAGACACATGACAATCGTAAAAGATCTACATTAGCGTTATCTGCGTTGTTCAGATTGAGTTGCTATTAAACAATTCACACGTAGGCTAGTGATAATAATGATACGAGGTAGTACACAATATGCTGCTGGTTTGATAAAGTTATGCATTTTTCAGGTGGAGACAATAGGAGATGCGTACATGGTGGTTTCCGGTTTGCCTCTGCGCAATGGGTTCCAGCACGCACCGGAAATTTGCCGAATGGCGATCAGTCTACTGCGTGCAATTCAGTCGTTCATAATCAAACACCCACCGGATATTACGCTGCAACTGAGAACTGGCGTGCACTCCGGTAGGTAGTGTTAACTGTATATGGCCATCAGATTGAGAAAATGCTACAACAATTCTAAATTCTGATAATTTTGCAAAGCCACGACGTCTGATTTTGGTATAATTGACTTTTGCTGACGACATATCAGCTACATATATAACGGAATGACGAAAGACGTAAGTCCCGATCAGATTGCACAGATGCGAAGGATCATCTGTGGATAGCAAACGTCATAAAATACCGTTATATCCCGTCAACACAGTGCGTATGTGCCGTGAAACACGGTGCCGTTAAACATTTTTGATATCCTGTCAAAACGACCTAATCACTGCGTATGGATATGTGCGGTTGTCATACTAGTCGATTCTCCTATTTTGTCGATGCGGCTGGTGTTATTTTTATTTTAAAGCTATTTGTAGGTATTGACGGGATAAATAGAATAGTAGGTTAGTGTCGTAAATGGAAAAAAAATCTGTCTCGGCACGGAAACGGGATGGGCTCGGCAGAGCCTCGCCCATCTCGTTTCCCAAGCCTTGCCAGATATTTGTTTCCGATTCACGGCACTAACCTACTATTCTCTATTTCTCAGTCGAGGGTCAACATGTGCATTAAGTATCATAGTTACCCTAAACCATATACATGTTCTGTTTGTTCCACGTTTTTTTCTGATGATGAATTTATACATGTAGCCAGGTTTCGGAGTTAATTTCCAAACGTTTTCGTTTTTAGACTCTCCGGCTCTCTCTCTTCCCCTAAAAGTAATAGGATTAGGAATAACTAACCATAATAGTACGCATTTACATTATTTAAGGGGCATAACCCGATTCAACTCTCACATACAATAATGCCAAAGACATACCTGAGGGCCAAACCTCGTCTCCGGTTGGAATTCGGTAAGGATGAAACCCGATCGTTAAAGTACCCATCGCATGCTCCCAACAAACCACCACAAAACACACACAAAATACCTAGTAATAGTGTTAACAAAACTGTAAGAATGGACATACATGTCGCAGGACATAAAATGTAAACGTATTCGCTCAGGCCCGTGTGTTGCCGGGGTGGTGGGGCTGAAGATGCCTCGGTATTGCCTATTCGGAGACACTGTAAACACAACTTCGCGGATGGAAACAACTGGACAAGGTATGTACTACAGTTCGGTTCGCGGCTGAAAATATGGATGTTGCGCCTAGCTACGGCATATGTATCGGCACATTGACTACTTATGCTCTCGAGCATATACTTATGTACGTATATGGTCCTGACTTGGAAAATTGGGCTTAGTAATGTTTGGTCAGTCCAGACCATGATCAAATAGCACTCTCCGGGAACATAATGACGTGTCGACAAACGTGCCGAGTGTTTATTGCACAGAAACGAAATATACAGTGGAACCTCTCTAAACCTCCAAGAAACCTCCAAGAAAACACCTGTGAGCTTATTTTAGATGATTTTCTTGGTCATTTATCTCATGTGATAATGTCTGTTCGTGATCGCATCACACACAGCTATGTCTCAGAATGATTAAATGCCTCATTTACAGTGAAACCTCTCTAAGCCGGACACCCTGGGGACCTCCCAGGGTGTCCGGTTTAGAGAGGTTTCACTGTAGTAGTATATTATGCATAAGATTGAACAAGTTTCTTTATGATGGGATTAAGCAAGATAAATCGTATTAATGTTAATATTACAGTGGTGGTTTGCTGAGTCAGGGGTTTTCAAGTTTATATTTATAATTATGATAGAAAATGCACGTTGTTACCATGTGAAATGTTAGTCGACAGTGTGTACCAATTCATTGAATAGTATTGACTTGTGTCTACCATGTGGGAATGTTTCTTTTCTTAAAGCTTTGACAATCATATATATATAATAATACTTTATTATTATTATTACTAGTATATAGGTATTTATCCCGTCAACACAGTGCGTGTGTGCCATGAAACACGGTGCCGTGAAACATGTTTGATATCCTGACAATACGACCTAAACACTGCGTATGAATATGTGCGGTTGTCATAATAGTCGATTCTCCGATTTGGAGATGCGGCTGGGGTTATTTTTTTTGCATGTTAAAGCTATTTGTAATGTTGACGGGATAAATAGAGTAGTAGATTAGTGCCGTGAATGGGAGAAATATCTGGCGCGGCACGGAAATGGGATGTGCTAGGCTGAGCCTCGCCCATCCCGTTTCCTACACCTTGCCAGATATGTTTTTCCATTCACCATGTTCACGGCACTAACCTACTATTCTCTATAACCTAATCGGAATACCAACGATGCCATAAATAAATCAATATTGAGTAACATTATTGTAATAATAATCAGCATTTGCATTTATAAGTGTGTCGTGTATGTCGCATTTATTAGCGTGTCGTGTATGTCGCATTTATTAGCGTGTCGTGTATGTCGCATTTATTAACCGAGGTTACTGATTTTGCAATAAAAACGATTCTGACGTCATATTTTAAAAGTCAAGATATCTGTTACAATTTATTTATTGAATTCGTTGAATCTGTACTGATCACATGACGTGTTTTCTGCCACGTCCTAGTCTACATATGTAGTACATATTAAGTATATTATAAATGGATATTCACAGTGTACTAACACGCTGTATAAAATACCGTGTTGGTACACTATGAAGACCTATTTATTAAATAATATGTATTTGCCAATTCAGCTCAGAAGATCCATATCAGTGTACAAACAAGAGATATCCTCAACCGAGTCGGAACCTTCATCACGGAATACAGAGGACAGGTAGATGCCAAGGTAAACCATGGTATGGCTATCACAAAGCTAAACCCCTCGCTGGTAGCTTTAATAATACAATGAACATCAGTTATCAGTGGCCTTGATCTGAGGTGTTCATAATCCATACGCTACCTGTTGTGATAGGGGATGAATCCCAAATTTAGAACTGAATATTTACAAAAAGTATATATATTTAGTATACTTTGCTAGAAAGGTATACTTTGCAATGTTGGTGAAATAGGCTACAGGTGCCAGGTCCTCATCACACCAGAGTCACTTAGACTTAGAGTCACTGCCCTAAAGTAATCGCATCAGACGAATGTCATGTGGAGTTTTATATGCGTATGTCGAATCTTGCACGATTTATTTCTAATATCGACACATGGAACAATGTACTCGTGGTTATAGCTAAATAATAAAGTTATCAATGTTTAAATGTTTTGTCTTGTTTAAACTTGTTAACTGGAATATGTTTCAGGGAAAAGGGACGATGGAAACTTACTGGCTGTTGCGTGAGGAATAGAAAATGCCGCTCATTGTCCGTCAGTTGGTAGAAATACTGGATGACATTCGCTGCGGAGACACGGATGCGACAGGCCGTGTATATTATGAGTGCTTGCGGCTGTGACTGCAGATCTTGGGAGTATGGGTCTTACTACCAGTGGCAGACATGAAACGACATTTTCGTAGCAGATGTAGCAGTAATGAAAACTCATACAGAATACCAGGCTTATGTCTTTTAGTATCAAGTTTATCAGGCAAGCTTCATTGACGAATCGAAGGACGGAAACCGGGTAGCAAATGCTGCCGCTGTCCATGTGGGAGATCTTCAATCCAGACTCCCAGACTTCGATATTTTCTGCGGAATTGAGGGCAATTTTATTGCTTTTGATTTTGCGAAAATATCTTGGAGAAAACAATTCATTTTATTTGCTGATACATTATCTTCACTTACAACCTTTGTACAACATGAAGCTTGAACACCCACTAATCCGCCAAATCATGGAGCTACATCATAGTTTACTTTCGTCTGGTAAGGACATTACTTTTTGTTTCCTCCCCAGTCATACTGGTATCACGGGCAATGACAGGGCAGATAGTGCTGCCAATGCCGCCCTGGAGTTACAGACTTTTAATTTTCCTGTTTGCTATCATGATTTTAAATAATCCATCAACTCATTCATCTCCGATACAATGCAGACCCGGTGGAATCTGCTCACATATAATAAACTTCATGCTGTGAAACCGACTCTGGGCGAATGGACTCCTGGCTACAGATACAGACATGTACGCCGGGATGGAGTTGTCCTTAGTCGATTGCGCATTGGACCAACGCATTCGTATATGCTCAAGGGTGAGCCGCGTCCATGGTGTATTCCATGCCACAGCACATTTACCGTGCAACACATCCTACCGGACTGTATCGACTTTGCCGACATTCGACGCAAACACTTCAATGTTACTTCACTTGCGGAGTTATTCCACGTGGAAAACATTGAACGTTTGTTTACTAGCTGTCTTCATGAAACCAGCTTGTATCGGAACATCTGATTTTTATCATTGTATACATGTTTTCGCATTCTATAATTTTATAATTCTGTACATGTTGTTAATTTATATTGTTCATCATAGTAATAGTTTTACCCCGATCATCTGATTGCCTACCACATATAACATGCTATTTTATTTTCTAAGTGATACTATATTGTGTTGATGAGCCGTTAAGCACCATTCCATTCCATTATCATGTAAGGCTAGGAAATGTGTAGGAATTCCGAGGCAAGCAACGAATTCCTACCGTGTGCGAGCCGAGCCTGATAACATTGATATCAACGGATAGTAGCTTGGTTTTCTATTTGTCAGGTAACGCGTTATACTAGCCGGTGATCAGCTAAAAACTATTGTCGTCGTTGAAAAAACTTGTTTACGTTGCGTCACTACACTGACGTTATTCGGTAATGCCATGCGACGCCGTTCGACCAATGAAGTGTCGGTGTCATTAAATACGTATTGCGTCAATACCAAGCTCGTTATCTGATAACGATTAGACAAACGCATCAACAAAATGTATACTAGTATAAGTATATTCGGACATATGGATATTGTCCAGGTGTTTCATTTATAGATTCTACAACAGATAATTAGGGAAAACGTATCATGTTATACTCATTTATTTTATGTTGTTGTATGTGGTGTACATGTTGGACGAAATTGGGCTGAAAATGTGACAAGTCATTTGTCGTTGCCATTGGTGAAACATTCAGTTGTGCATATTACATGATAATGGAAACATTCAGTTGTGCATATTACATGATAATGGAAACATTCAGTTGTGCATATTACATGATAATGGAAACATTCAGTTGTGCATATTACATGATAATGTATATACTACCATGATTAATAATACATAACTTGAATGCTACAACACAAACAGGTCATATTTGTGTGGAGTGCATATACGATAAGGGGATGTGACTGGGCACCATGAACTTAGGAGATTTGTGGCTAGGCCAGTTTCTATTAATCCAACATGTTTTGAGCAACTGGACCTAGGCCATAAAAACTGCCTAAAGTTCGAGGACGAATCGTAAGTCTGCTCAGAAAGCTCTATAATCACGGGCACAGAGCCCGTTGTCACAAAACCTTATTCGGGATTGAAATAATATTTTTCGTAAAAAAGTAAATATATTAACTCTTAATATGTTCATGGCTTCATTCATGCTGGTATTTCCAGAATCTGTGAGATGCACATTCTACATTAATGATCATATTTTCCATAGTAAGGACCCGTGTGACCCTTCACCATCATTCGATTCAAACATAATCGGTTCCTAAATGTGATGGGGTTTTTGTACAGCATGTATGTGAACATTCGCTTGTTACTGTATACTATACGCAACATGAATTTGCTATATCTGTCATCTTAGTGTGTACAATACATCAGGTCAGTCAGTCAGTTTTACGCCTTGTGGCGTTTGACACATACCACAAATACTATGACATATACAAAAATAAAATTAGGTGCCAGTTCTTCCGAAGACCTTAAATAATCGTTTATACAATTTCAGATTTCTGAAGAGTTTGTGGACCCGTTGTTAAACTGGTTGAAAATCTAGTAATAGCTGTGTAGGTGGGCCACCACCATTGATGTTTCCTATATAAAATAACCAATTACCACACATTTGGCTATTTTCTGCAACTTTCATTTTTCGTATGGATGATGTGGTACCTTTAGTTAGTTTCACATAAACTGCACCATTCGGCTCTGGATAATTAATAATTAAAATAGAGCTGTAATTATTGTTAAGGAAAATACATTCAATGTCCAGTGACCACCCTTATGGTGGAGCAAAATGTCAGTTGCTGAAATTGAAACAGCCTCACATGACAAACATGTTCCGACTAACACAATAATCACAAAACATATGCTTGAAAATGGTTTAAATGATACATTGACATACCTGTGAAGTAGATTAGTACACAGATTGACCGGTTACTGCAAATAGTGTATATGGCATAAACCATCTGCATTAATTTATGTTACTGTTGTTGTACTACTTTTGACTACATCTCACATGTATATATTATGATTTAGTGTCGTTAAACCTGTAACAGTAAGATAAATATTCAGTGTTGTTGTTATATGCATGTACCTGTATTACCATATGTACTTTATCAAATCAAGTGGCATGTAAGCATTATCTGAGTGCATTGTTGCTGGTGTCTACTCGCCTACTATATGATTACGTATGGCTTTACATGTGGGTAAGGTAACGTGTACACTAATAATCAACTGCGCATCAGATTGAAAAGTTTACACATTGAAATCCTTTTTGAGATTGGTGGGAAAGATGCTCAGATATCTCGTCTTTTGTATAGTTTGCTGGCATAATATGTAGTGCACGCTTTTGTCATATCTGTATATGATGTATTTCACCAAATTTTATTAGTTTTACTGTATTATTATTTGCTGAAGTGGTGAACTGTACGATGGCGTGTACATACCGAGATAGCGGATGTATCATATAGTATAAAGTAAGAAGACAATATTCACATATCTTAATATTCGTATATAGTATCACTCTTATGATTCAATTATCATTGAAGCCAAGTGTATCTTGCTATGTCCTATGTCAAGGTGTATGATCACGTGGTACTAACAACAACAAGTACTGAAATTTCCAGAATCCATCTGATTGAAAGTACGTATTCTTTTATAGTGTCCTTATTACGTAACGGATTTTTATGAAATATGGCGCATCAAACGCGTCTTGTTCAGCTGCATTTGGTGGTTTCGCCCAAACTTCTGTCGTTTTTGCGAAGAATCGATTTCCGTGTCTCCGAAACTGAAATCGATTCTTTGCAAAAACGACATAAGTATGTGCCAAACTCCCCGGACCACCAAATGTAGCTCATGGAGACGCGTTTGCTGCGTCATATTTCATCAAAATCCGTTTCATATTACGGAAAATATCAAAGAATACTTTCAATATTTCAACACTTTCAGCCACTGTTGTTGTTGTTATAACCACGTGATCATGCACCTTGTAAGTAATGAGTATTTAATAAATTGCTCTATATGTATTTCCTTAAAAGAGAAATCTCGGTGTGAAGGGACACTTTGCTCACTGATGCAGAATGACTCGCCCCATGTATAATAGTTTCGGCATGCACACTACTCTCAAACTAAATTATTAATTTATATCGTTACTAAAAATGTTAGTACTCTTTAATGTTCGCTGACTTGGAGACCAGGCGTCATTCAGTTGGGATTGTATACTTAATAAAGAGCTAGTGAAGATGGAACGGAATATTGTTGTGTCACTCCACACTGCCCCAACATAAAACTACTAATTATGTCCGTCCTCCAATTTATCATACAACCCTACAGTATACAGTGTCGGTCGCCCGCCCTTTTATAATGATTTAGTAATGCCGGAAACAAAGCATTTGATAGAAGCAGCCACGTACCCCGCTTGAGCTGGAAAGTACGAGGATTATTAAAACTATCAAATGGGTGTTAAACTTTTGAATCTGATGTCCTTATCTCATTATCTTTCTGAACGTAATGTAATGCAAAAGTAATTACTATAGTGGATACCTAATTATAACCATATGCGATGTGTTAAAGCTGTTAAGAAGTACCATATGCAATGGCTGCCAACTACATACACACATAGCTATTCGGTTCTAGTCTGGAACATCTCAAAGAGGTCACAGAAACATAACTACAACTGATTTACAAATTCGTACGCTCGAGTAGTCAGAATCGCACCTGCCTCTATCCTCGTTAACGTAATATCATTCAGACTTCTGGACCATGGCACCTCGAATTTTCCTTCGTCATCCTATGAACCTGCAAGGTTAAGCTCGTCCCCGATGCGTAATACATCTGAAGGTAGTTGGGAAGATTTAGTTGAGAATAGTAACTCTTACCGTCTACTCCCCTACCTCAATAGTAAACGAACGGTACGGGAGTAGATTTCAAGAGTTACAGTTTGTAACTAGGGACGATGTTGTATTTATTTCCGAACATCGTTGTATTAGTGGTGGTGTGAAATGGGCGACAATTCGGTGAGTCGCTTAGTTGTTTGGATATCTTACTGGATCAGCATGCGACAACAATGAAACTATATTGGATATTGTTACATGACTGCCGTTGTTCGACACCGCTCACAGCCGTATTCAAACGTACAGCGCGTGCTGTTTGACCATGGCTGTAGACAATGCTCATTCAGGGGCCAAGCTAACAACTACGTAAGACATGTGTCTCGTGACGTTACTAGAACGCGCCATTACGTCACCAGACCAGTTCACAACGGTCGCAATGAACTTTGAAATTAATGCGGCTGCATCACACGCCTTGTACTGCGGCCCTGGAATATGTATTTGTAAATCAGCTATTCAAACAGTTCCTTCGTGTCACGGCAAACATTTACCCACGGCTGGACATTGTCGAACCTTATATTGATATACAGTAGTAGGGAATACGTATCAGTGGAGAAGAACTCGAATGATGGCATATACATGTACTGCCTTTTCATCTTGTCAATGATTCGTACAACGGATGCTTCAAGAGGGCGATACTAATGATCCATACATATACAAGGAGAGTTTGCACCAGTTTATTTACCCATGTGAAGGGTGACCATGTGGTTGACATTGTTTTGTCTGGCGATCAGGTGTCGGAGCTTATTTGCTTTAGAGGGTGGTACATTCTTGATATATATTCTTTCGCTAGTTCTCCATAATCTCCACTATCGTTCAAAATCGCCGTTCTCACAGTCGCTTGTAGCAGCTTATTTCAGGGGGTTCATGTTAATGTCGGGCTGCAAACCAACTGATCAAAGATTGCAATGCACAGTAATGAGGTAAAGTATACCATATATATTACAGGTCGAAAGACCCATTGTTATCAGGTGTATACCATGTTATCTACAAGATGATCTCATTTATACGAATTCATCATATCAATCCCGATTGTTGCCATCAGTGGCACATGGTCCTACGTTAGTGATTGCTTGCGTCCAAGTAGTGGATAAGACGTCTGTTTTTTGCATAATCGCAGGTTGCCAGCCCTTGCATGACCACCAAGATCGCTCCACGCAGTTCTTCTTAGATGAACTGGCGCTGTCCATAGTCAGTTAGCAATTATAGCTCAAGACCTGATCATTCTAGAGCAGGGCAGTTGAGCACGAGTCGATGTGGTAGTGTATATGGTCAAGGTCGTGCTGTTGCATGCTTGTTTAACGAAATTTCACGATAACTTTGGTCGGGAGCAGCACATCGTGAGACATGTACGTGTATCTTGCTGTACGAGCCATCCCGTCTGTTGGGTGTCATATGCATGTTCAGCGGGGCTAGTAGGAAATGCACACATCCAACGAAGCGCAGCTGTACGAGGAAGACAACGCCTGTACATCTCCATATTATTAAGTATGCATAAGATACTGCAATCTGTATTGCTATTTTCGTGCTTCAGAAGTTGGGAATCGGACTCCCGCAGGCTGTAAAGTAGTTTTGGGACTCAGTCGATTGATTTTATACTCCTCTTCCAATAGGTCAATACTGGCCATATCTTCAAATGTCTTGCTAAGCCGTTATACCGCGACACCTTTATCCAAGATGTAGACCCACCAAATGATGTTGGTTTGCCTCTCAGACTTATCGATCCGGAAAATTGGTATTGGGGCCTTGGTTCTTACCAGAAAAATATGGGTTTGAGACCTTCATGTGTTTGGGGCTTTGTTGTTGTTTGTGTTTTGTTACGCATTGGTTGTGTTCATTGTACATGTATATACATATAACCAATTTCTTATGCGCACATCTTTCATTGGCGTAATCGTACACAGCTAGTCATGGAGTTCATCTAGGTGTACACTGAATACAGTAAATTCTGTGAGTAACGATGTACGCCCAGTCAGTTCACATCTAGAGACTGTCATTGAGATGTACGCCCAGTCAGTTCACATCTAGAGAATCTCATTGAGATGTACGCCCAGTCAGTTCACATCTAGAGAATCTCATTGAGATGTACGCCCAGCCAGTCCACTTCTAGAGAATGTAATTTGTTTAAACATAGTTTATTGCATATATTAAGTACAATGGGCTTGGGCTACAAGTTCTCACAACATTAATTACAGCCCTTACCCAGAGAATGTCATTGAAATGCACGCCCAGTCAGTCTACATCTAGATAATCTCATTGAGATGTAAGCCCAGTCAGTCCACATCTAGAGAATGTCATGGAGATGTACGCCTAGTCAGTCCACATCTAGAGAATCTCATTGAGATGTACGCCCAGTCAGTCCACATCAGTCTAGAGAATCTCATTGAGATGTGCGCCCAGTCAGTCTACATCAGTCCACATCAAGAGAATATCATTGAGATTATGAAGAGAGATTTCGAAATTCATCATATAGTGCACTAGTAACGGGCCCATTGAGGATATATTTCGGTATGTGGCAAGTACAGCGACGATGAACTATTCGCTACTGCGTGGGTTGTAAAACTAGAACAACAGTTACTAGAACAACAACACATTGAGGTCCAAGTCATCTTTAATATCTTTGCAAGTTTCCGATATATTCATGGATGCACTCCATCCAAGCTTTTGAACTATTGGATAGCACAAAATTGACACAAATTATATGGATATGAGTGATATCAATTTTCAACCCACTCAAAATTGATTACCTAAATATGACTTCACCTGCTTGAGCATGGATTGAGAAGATCAATGCTCACTGCCTTCAGAAGCAGAGGCCTAAGCAATCACTTCACGTGTCTGGGATGCATGCAATATGTTATAATTCCAGCACAAAAGTATTTACACAATTCCCTAACATTTGATTGGTCCGTTGCAAGTCTCCGTCCAAAATTTATATCCCAGTAAACTCCATGCCGAACTACTTTCCGTAACTGTCAGGCGCAGTTAAAATAATTCTTAAGAAAACGGAAAATAAACACATTTTCTTGATGAATTTATTTCAAATGCTGGAATTATAAGGAATGAATGGCCTTTTTGTGGAATTTATCGGGGATATAAACTTGGAAAAGTCGCGGGAATACTGGACGAGGCCTTCCGGCCTTCGTCCAGTATTCCCGCGACTTTTCCAAGTTTATACCCCGATAAATTCCACAAAAAGGCCATTCATTCCTATAGTGGACAACGTTCTGAAGACGCTCTGAATCCTATGATAGTTCCAGTTCTGCACGGAGCTGGTCGGTGTACTCATCGATGTTGTGGGTTGGGTATGCCACATGGACATGCACTCCAGGGCCCGGTTACTCAAAGCTTCTGTTAGCTTAACAGTCTATTGCTAAGGATTTAACAGTCTGTAAAGCTAACAGAGGTTTTGAGCAACCGGGCCCAGGTGTTTTAATAAATTGGTATTTTTGGACAGGACGAATTTGAACTATATTTTTCACTATCATTCACCTCTAAAAAGCCACAGATTTATCAGTGATGGAATAGTCCAAATATTAGCATGAAAAACCTTGTAGGATATCCACGGTTAAAAGGGTTAAAGACGCTACGTTATGGCGTAACAATTGTCAAATGTGTCTATGACTGGATAAATGGGGCTTATGAGATTTGTGACCAGTGTAGCTACTGATCAAATATCACACTACTGTAGCTTGATAACGAGCTATATTGCTTTTTATACGTATGAAGGTGTGTTTCATTGATGGAATGGCGATCAGTGCAGATCCTGATCAGGCTGATCTGGATCTACACTGGTCGCAAAACCCATAAGCCCCATTTCTCCAGTCACAGTCACAAATCATGGCGTTGATGGCAAGCTATGCCGAGTTTCTTACGAACTCAGTTAACGACTTTAATAAATTTGATATTAAATCAACACAAATGGTAGGTTCTATTTATTGCATAAGCAACGCACACTACTTACTGTAATAACCACCTAGCGTGTTTTCAGTAGCGGCCTCATGGTATATGTACATGTATTACAAATGTGTAGTATGATTTTAATACACCGTGTTATCACATGAACTCCTTGTTATGCCGTGTGATAGCCCGTTTCATAAATGTGTTATGACACACGAGTAATAAAATATGGAGCGCATTTGATTGTCTGGCCGAATACCCCTAATTACGTATTCATATTATGCGCAAACGTTATGTCAAATGAATAAAATATAGACGTTCCAAATGACGTCCGTAATGGCGCGACAAAGTAATGATCTTTTGACGTTGACGTCATCATGTTTTAAACGTCATTAGAAGCGTCCGTGACTCACTAACCTTGCTGCAATTGTCAGAATGAACACCCGTTTGGTAGTATGAAGTGTTTAGAAAGAACGGAACCTGTTATATGCAATATTTATAATACTTTTATTGCTAGGATTAAAACTATTTCTTTCTCCGTGGAGATTTCTACTATATGCTAAAATAGTCAATGGCGTCTGCTGCAACATAATGGATATCTCCAAGTTTTCTGCTCTTTGAAGGCTGAAGTCATGTGATAAACATAATCTGAAACCCGTTTCCATTTGCTATGAGATTTATGAAAATATATATAATACATTGTATATTTGATATGTGTGTGGATATATGCCACTCGTTCCGCCGCGCTACGATATGGCTCTCTTAATGTCGCGCAATATCGCACGCTGTGGAACTCGCGCATATATCCACATACAAATCAAATATCTACGTACATCATTCGAAATTTATGAGCTTTAAAAAAATATACAAAATAAAATAAACACATTAGTGGTGATTTAGAAATAACTATTTTGCGACGTGAAGTGTACTTCCGGCACTGACCAATATGAACTCACGAGACGTCAATATGGACAAATATTGGCGTTATGCGTTACATTGTCTTCCAATGGGAAATGAAAGTACATACATAATACGGAAAAATACTAACGGCTTGTGGTTCAATGGGAAACGAAAGTATGTAAACAATAGTATTACATTCTAAGACTTGCAAATTATTTGCACGGGTTTCGCTGTGAGAGAAAACCCGTAATCAACTCCTTACAAATAATACACCGTGAAGAGAACACCCGTAATTGCGCGCCTGTTTTCTTAGAAACCACGAGCTACCATGCAAAATGTTTAATTTTCATTATAGTCAAAATAAATGTATTTGACAATTTGGAAAGGGTCTCGCCTAAACTAGAATGTTAATGTGCTTGAACACATTCCAAACATGCACTCAAATATATCTGGCTCATAGAAACAGCTGCGTAATTTGGATTTCAAAAAGTTTACATGACGTCACATTTGACGTTACACAGCGTAACGTCAAAACGCGGGAGAACACGTCATTGTATAACTATTCATGCGCACATCACAATTCATTGATTATAATCTCAACAAAATACTAAATGTGTATATATATCTGCCGTGGAAGTGTCATAAATAGGATATTTCATCGTACATGTTCGAATAGCGGAAATAATACACTCGTGTCGGTCGGCGTCCGTGCAAGCAACTCGTTCGCTACGCTCACTCGTTGCTTACGCGGAAGCCGACGCACACTCGTGTATTATTTCCCGCTATTCAAAATGTACGTTATAATATCCTCTATATAACGAGGTGTATTACGACCACGTAGCTACATATGTATCACGTTATCACGTTATGCGTTGGCGGAAATACATATGTCATCATAATTATTTCTAAATATTTATGTTATGAACGTAAAGGACAAGCTATAACTGGATGATTGGAACTTAGCTGTGATGATTGTAACTTTCTTGTGATCACCAACTGCGGCCCGTTTCACTAAACTTCGTACGACTAAAATGTTCGTAAGTGCAAAAGTATGATGGTCTGTAAATTTCACATTAACAAATGTTTTCTTGTAAACAATTAGTGGATTTACATTTATTAAGCATAGGCTGCATATGCATCATATGCTCAATAAATGTAAATCCATCAATAGAAATTTACAGACGATCCTAAGTTTGCACTTACGAACATTTTAGTCGTACACGGCCCCCTGGTCCATGGAACCTCTATAACACGAAAACCGCAGTTTTGCAATCATACTTCATTGGCACTCAATCGATCGTATAGTAGATTTGTTCGAAACTTGTCTAAATCTCAGAGACGGGTCGACACCCGTGCACAGACTATCAAACGGCGCCCCAGGGCGACTCGGCGTGGGTGCCGATCTCTATAACCAGCCAAATTGCGTGTATAGCACTAGCGAGTACATCATCCTTATCATGGAAGCCCGTTTTTACCGCATTCGTGACATTTCATCAGAACTGCACTAAAGTTATCTTACAAACGCCGGTAAGATGGTACATTTTACTAGTCCATGCCCACATTGGCTCTAAATTAGACACAATAAACTTTACCCTTTCGGCACTACAGCCCTCTATAGCGTGACGAGCCGTCTCATCCGGATCTGAACTTTTTGCAAGTAGCTCGTGACGAGCCGTCTCATCCGGATCTGCACTTTTTGCAAGTAGTTTTTATATTTTTCAGAACAAAAACACTCCCTTTTCATATATTTACCAGACTGAAAATCATTTTGTCACGATTGGATTGATTGCAAAATGAACATTATCAAAATACATTCCAGTTACTTTGGCGTGAAAAGGTTATGTCACCTTAACTGTGGGGAGAAAGCGGCAGTTTCCACATCGCGAGAAAGCGCCCCCTGTCGGTCGAATCGATTCTAGCACAGACTGGTGGCCCCAAACCGAAAGGCGCTATCTCGAAGTTCATTGGACGAAACCTGTTCCACGTGACATATAAATCTGTATTTTCTTTAACGTTAGTAAAGGTCGTTGCTATCAAATACTTGCTTCCGCTTTTCGAGATATTATTCAATATCCCAATCAAATCGTTGATTTTCAAACGATGTAGCAGTGTTCCGCTGATTATCAGGTCAAATGCTTCTTCTAGTATACTGTTAACAATGTCTAAATTCCTAAGCTGAAATCGCGTATTATCTGTATATGCGTCTATGCGCTCGTCGAAACCCGTAGCTGCATTGCTAATATGTGCGCATGTGTATTCGATATCACTCCGCGTTTTCAGAAAGGTGTCAAATAAAACAGAATCTACGCACTGCATGTCTAACACTTTAATACCCTCATTTCCCAGCTCCAGTTTAAGTCTCTCTATAACGGAGTTCAGCAATCTGATCACGTGTTCCGATCCATCCGCGTCCGGACCAATCGCAATTGGCGATTGATCCGCTGTCGATTGCGGACCAATGCCACCTGGCGGCTGATTGAGGGAAGCTGCCAAACCAACGTTCCGTTGCGAGTTCACCGTCGTCGCTTCATTATCAACATCACCTATATGAGTAAAGGCAACATCAGGACCAGTGTCATAGTGTGGGTGATTAACCCTTTCAGCCAAAAGCAACGGAATGGACTATGCTATGTTAATATTCTGACCAATCCCGAAATGCATTATTAACATAGAACTAACGATTGCATATATTTGATGATTAAAAGTATGCAGAATTATTATACTGCATTTATTACATTATCACAGCCAAAATGGCTGTGATAATGTAATAAATTCGGTACAATAAATATTAATAATTTGATCCTTAAACTGAAAATTTCTCCCTCAAAGTATACTTTGCTAGATAAGTATACTTTGTAATGTTGGTGAAATAGGCTACTGATAAAGGTGCATGTTTACCTCTCATCAAGCGCAAAAGCGACGGCGCGATGACGTCACGTTGTTTCCGGCTCATTGGAGTCGTGTTGTCTGTATGTTGTTGTCGTTGTTTATCGTTGTCTCCATGGATATCACGCGATGGCGATTTTCTCCCTGTAATCGCCTCCCACGTGACACAGTCGTACACGAGCCCAGGCTCAGCCTGTTGTAATAGACCAGTCTTACAGTACAGTCTGCGCTAATCTTGTCTATATTTTATTTTATTTTAAGTTACGCGAATATCAGCTCTATTGGCTGAATCAGGGGGCCGTTTCACTAACTTCGTACTGACTATAATGATCGCAAGTGCAAATTTAGGATCGTCTGGAAATTTCAATTGATGGATTTACATTTATTGAACATAATAAATGTAAATCCATTACTTGATTAGAAGAAAACAATGTTAATGTGAAATTTACGGACTATCGTCATTTTGCACTCACGAACATTTTAGTCGTACGAAGTTTAGTGAAACGGCCCCCTGAGCTATAGCTCACGTTCAGCCAAACACATTTCTTGATCGCGAGTTGAGTTTGCTAATATTCGTTGAGAAACGTTGACATCTGGGCAAGATAAAGCATTATAATTAGTGAATTTGACTGTTCGACAGCACGTTGCTTATTTTAAACTAATATGCTAATAACATCAATATTCAACAAAAAATTCACGAAAAATAAAGGCTCATTGTTGTTGTTTTCTACAATGTAATATTATCAGAAAATACTAAATGGCCGCGGGCCGCATGTCGCGCCCGCCCAGGCTTTGATAGTATCCCCAAAAACTTTAACCAAAACCTTTAACTAATAACCAAAAACTTTAACCCGGACGCACATATGGACGGACGGATGGACATACATGTACACCAATGTACCGACTATATCGCGCTGTCCGCAAGCGGGCGCGACACAATTGTGTTTGCATTGTGGATATAGCCGTAACATTTGGGCATGTTTCGTGAAAGACAAAAGGCACATATTGTTGCCAAATGTGATCAAAATCGGTCATGGGGTTATGAAGTTATTGCAAAACGAATACGTATATATCATACCTGGAGTAATGAAACGTAATGAGTTGTAGCATGTACGCGATCCCTGGGCATGTTCCGCATTGACGTGTGATCAGCGGAGGCAACTGTCAATGAGAAAAAGTCATTATCCGCCCTTGCTGAGCTACATATGAGACACGCCATGTGATTTTGTACCTTCGGACATCAGCGTAATTTCAAGAAATACGTTTACAAAATGTACATTATTTTCCGTAAATAGCGTCAAAAGTTGACAAAATTTTCAGAGTACATGCGCATGTACTCTGAAAGTTTTGTAAACGTTTGACTTTATTTATGAAAAATATTTCAAATTTTGTAAACGTATTTTATGAAATTACGCAGATGTCCGAAGGTACAAAATCCCATGGCGTGTCTCCTATCTGGCCGTGAAATGGGGCTTATGGATTTATGACCAGTGTACAATACTGACCATATAGTACACTGTTGTACCCTAATAGCGATCTATATATTGCCTGTTAGCAGCATACCATGTATTTCTTTGATAAAATAGCGTGTAATGCAGATCTTCATCAGACTGTGCGGATGCAAAGACTGATCTGGATCTACACTGGTCGCAAAACTCATAAGCCCAATTTATCCAGTCACAGCCATGTGCCGCCAATCGAGCAAATGGTATTTACAGCAATTGAAATACATGTACGTCCTGACACTCGGGCACAGATACACTGTTGACTTACAAGCGAATCGTTCTGCTGAAAGCAACACGACAACTTTGCTGATTAAATAGAGAGGGAGAGGGAGGGGGAGAGAGATCGGAGAGAGATTCAAGAGAAATGGGAGAGACATAGATGGGAGAGTAAGATGCGAAATAAATAGATGTGCGAGAGAGACGTGAGAGAGAGAGAAAGAGAGAGAGATGGTAGAGATATTGGAAAGAAAGAGATGGAAGGGATACAGATGGCAGAGAGAAATTAGAGAGAAACAGATGGGAGAGAGAAATTGGAGAGACATATGTGGGAGAGAGATATGGGACAGGGAGATGGGAGAGATGGAGAGAGTGAGAGAGAGATGGGAGAGAGAGCAAGCAGAGGAGAGGTGGGAGAGAGAGATGGGAGATAGAGAGATGGGAGATAGAGAGATGGGAGAGGGATATGGGAGAGAGGTGGAATAGATAGATGGGAGATAGAGAGATGGGAAAGAGACATGGGGGAGAGAGATGGGAGAGATACATGGGAGAGAGAGCAGATGTGTAAGAGAGAGAGAGAGAGATAGATAGAGAGAGAGAGAGAGGGAGGGAGGGAGGGAGGGAGGGAGTGGAGGGAGGGAGGGAGGGAGGGAGGGAGGGAGGGAGGGAGGGAGGGAGGGAGGGAGAGATATATATATATATATGGTAGAGGAGTGAGATGGGAGAGATGGGAAGAAGTTAATAGAATAACACCGCATTAGCTTGGCTTGTCTCATATGGTGATTACGCGCCCGACTTACAACGTACTGTACTGTACGTCTTGTCGATGTATACACAGCCCGTTGTGACGATACAGAGCACGATAATGGACCATCTTGACGCATTGCCGCGGCGCAACAACGACGGATTGGACATCTTGTCTCTCCTATCAGCACCTGAAACTGATCGTATCCATAGATAGATTACTACTTGTATTCCTCCATAACCATGAAGAGTATAACACATAGAACATATAATTCATCATAGATATGCATGTTAAGCATGTTAGGTGAACACATCTTTTGTAAACGCTGGACGGGACATGTGTTGTACTTTACGGACCTGAGGCCCGTTTCACCAGACTTCGTACGACTAAAATGTTCAGAAGTGCACAATTATGATAGTCTGTAAAGTTCACATTAACATTGTTTTCTTGTAAACAATTAATGGAGTTACATTTATTGAGCATAGGCTGCATATGCAGCCTATGCTCAATAAATGTAAATCCAATAATTGAAATTTCTAGACGATCCTAAATTTGCACTTACGAACATTTTAGTCGTAGGACGTTTCGTGAAACGGGCCCCTGCCCTCTTGGAAGGAAACTTTCTGGAATTTCTTAACTACTTACGATGTGTGGATCCGTTAACATATATGTGGCTGTGACTGGATAAATGTGGGCTTATGGGATGCGTGACTATTGTAGCTCCTGACAAATAGCACATTCCTGTAGCCTGATAACGATCTATATTGCTTGTTAGAAATATGACGGGTGTTTCGTTGATGGAATTGCGAACGGTGCAGATCTTGATCAGACTGTGCGGGTGCACAGGCTGATCGGAATAAACATTGGTCCTAACACCCAATAAGTCCAATTTTTCTGTCACGGACACATATTATCACCGAATGTTTTAAACTGCTATTTCATGTAGCATTTGTTGTGGACATTGAAGATATGTATAAAGTAGTTTTAGCTGTTATTGTCACATTTCGCTAACGTGGTAGACTAACGTGCTACTGAACCGGAAATTGAAATGTCAAGTACATTAACATTGACCTTGGTCACATGGGTCGGGGGAGGGCATAGTGCGGCCACAGGCATTCGGCGTGTTTCGGCTTTCATCGGCATAACTCTATATATGTGAACAATGCTTCCAACTTTGGTCGGACACGACCTCGTATTATAACAAATTCCGCGATTTTATTAACGCTAATGTGAATATTATGGCGAAAAGTGCACACGTTCATTTTAGAATTATTGTTATCTTGCTAAAATAACATAGTTATAACACAATTATGCAAAGAATATCGAATTACAGCTACTTTTCCTAGGTCGGACAGAACCTCGTATCACAACAAATGAAATAATGTGTTTAATGGCTCTAACGTCAATATTGTAGTGGCAAGTTCATATGATCATTTGCGAATTATCGTTATCCTGCAGAAATACATAGAATAAACAGAAAATTACAATTGTAAACATGTTATTTTGTTATGATACGAGGTTGTGTCCGACCAAAGTTGGAAGCCTTGTTCATATATATAGAGTTATACCGATGAAAGCCGAAACACGCCGAATGCCTGTGGGTGCGGCTGGGATAAACATGATAAATATATGAATTATGAAAAAAACATGCACATGAAGCTTCAAGTGAATTTATTATACGGTAAGTCGTTCGTTATAGAGTAACAAATTTACTGAAAATAAATTTAAAAATCCACTCAGACAATAGGAATGTTCAAAGTTATTTGACCTTGAATTTGGGCACGGTGGGAGCATGGGTGTGTGTGTAGTTCTCAGTACATAACTCCACTGTCTGTTTCACGAATCCTGCCCAAATTGTACGGCTATATAAATAACGCAAATACAATACATTTTTCGATAATATTAAATTATAGCAAAATTTAAGAATGAGCCTACTTTTTATTTCATGAAATTTGGCCCAATATTGATTTTATTGCGAAAAAAACAATTTCCACATGTTAAATCCACATAGAGTGAAGATGTCTATGGGGATTTAACATGGGGACATTTTTCTAATTTCAGAAATAGTGAACCGATTTTCAAGCTATCTAGCTAGATTTCAGGATCAATTTCAATTTTGTTTTCGTTTTTCGACTCCTCCAGGTTCTCCACCTCTTTTTTCCCCATGTTAAATTCCCATAGACAACTCACTTTTCGTAATAAGATCAATATTTAACCAAATTTCACGAAATAAAAAGAAGGCTCATTCTTGAATGTTGATAAAATTTAATATTATCGAAAAGAATATTGTTTTTGCATTGTTAATATGGCCGTACAATTTGGGCAGGTTTCGTGAAACAGACAGTAATTACATTACATTACATTCATTACATTGAGTTATGACAAAGCAGATTTCCAAAGTTGCGTTTGAGGCGTTCTTTGTTAACTTTCTACTTCGTAAAGAGTTAGTCGAGTTGGGTCGTGTTGGCTGCTATTTGTTTATTGGCATTTCATATTTTTCAATACAGCTGAACATATACAGAATCTAACTGTATAAACACCTGGATTGAACCCTATAGTCTGTTTCACGAAAGCTGCCCAAATTTTACGGCTATATAAACAATGCAAAAACAATATTTTTGTTGATAATATTAAATTAAAGCAAAATTTAAGAATGAGCCTTCTTTTTATTTCGTGAAATTTGGTCAAATATTGATTTTATAACGAAAAATTGATTTATCTATGGAATTTAACATGGGGGAAAAAGAGGCAAAGGAGTGTGGGAGGTGTCAACAAACGAAAAAATTTGGAAATTGACTCCGAAACCTAGCTAGATAGCTTGGAAATGATTCAACTAAGAAAACAAAAGTTAAATTTTGAAAATCGGTCCAGGATTACTGAAATTCTAAAACATTTCCCCATGAAGATGTCTATGGGGATTTAACATGGGGAAATTTTGTTTTCGCAATAAAATCAATATTTGACCAAATTTCACTAAATAAAAAGAAGGCTCATTCTTAAAATTTCCTTTAATTTAATATTATCGAAAACAATATTGTTTTTGAATTGTTTATATGGCCGTAAAATTTGGGCAGCTTTCGTGAAACAGACTATAGTTACATTTACAAACATACACCAGCTATATAATTGTTGATTTCAATACAACTTTTTACCAAAAAGAACAACAACAATGTCAATGAAAATTATTTTTTTGTATTTCTATAAACAATAAAAGCTTAAAATATTTCACAACTACTATTTACATGCCTATTGAAATAACCCACAAGTTATTTAATTGAAAAATATGTAAATTTGATAATTTATCACTGTTTTTAAATATTCCACAGGATAATGCCACTTTACAAGAGTAAGCTATCATGACTGTATATCAACACAGTCATGAAGCCACGACTAGTCAAGAGTGACCTAAGAATTTTGCCAATACACACTTTTTTAGGTAAGTTTATGGTAATATTTTTGTCTCGTATTGTATAATTGTATCTCTATAACAATATAGCGAAGTATGGACCTGAACACCCCGCAGATTACTGCCATATGTTAGTGCGCGAAATGGAAACGTTATTCCACACTTTTATACCGTTGACTGTGGTGTCGAGATGTAGCGCAACCTGTTGCCTATAAAGCGGAAAACGTACAGCTAAGGTGGGTGGTAAATTCAATTATGGATGTTGACAAACGTGCACATGACGTTGAAGTGAATCGTACGGTAAATAAGTTATTGCAGAATGCATCTACTGAACAGGAGAGTTAAATATTGTGAACCGGAAATTTCATAGTCATTTGACCTTGACCTTGGGGTGGGAAATGAAGATATGAATGTTTACAAACATGCACATTGAAGCAAATCGCTCATACGATATAGACGTTATAGCACATGATTGACAGATCATACCCAAGCAAGATAAAGCATACCCAATTTTACTCTGATATTAAATATCTAAGGCTGACCACTGCATATATTTGATGATTAAAAGTATGCAGAATCATTATACTGAATTTATTACATTATCAAAGCCAAATTGGCTGTGATAATGTAATAAATTCAGTATAATAAAAAATAATAAATTTATCCTAAAATTGAATATTTCTCCCTCAAAGTTCACTCGCTATCTTTTCAACCAACGGCAGTTGTACGAGACTAAGTGTATCTTGTGCCCGGCTCGCTAATTTCAGTAATTGTAACGCACGAGAAGGCCGGGACCCTGCCGAGTTACAATTACTGAATTAGCGAGCCGGGCCCAAGGTAAATCCTCCACTTCCGTTGGTTGAAAAGATTGCGAGTGTCGTACCTTCTAGATATTTAATATCAGAGTAAAGTTGGTATGATTTAAAGAGGCTTTTCTCGTTCATACCACAAAGTGCCTGTGAGACAGACGGGCGGACAGACTGACAGACAAACAGACTCCAGTTGCATGCCTACGCTACGCGAAAGAATAATAAGAATACACAAACTAAACTCTTACCTGGCTTCCTTTACTTTAGTACATTAACGTTTGGAGGCCATACGTACACAGCCGTATGTGTACACATGTACCTACCTATACGTACAGCACGGACTGGACACGGTTGATACGCGAACAACAGTAAATCACCACTCGGTGAAAAAACGAATGAATCAAAGTGTACACGACAACCAACATCACACACACAGGCACTTTGTGGTATGAACGAGAAAAGAGTCTTTAAATCATACCCAATTTTAGTCGAGCTACATTTTGAAAATCGATCCACTATTTCTGAAATTAGAAAATTGTTCTTTTCGCAATTAAATCAATATTGGACCAAATTTCACGACATAAAAAGAATGCTCATTCTCAAAATTTTGCTAAAATTTAATGTTATCGAAAAAACTATTGTTTTTGCATTGTAGGCCGTATAATTTAGGCAAGTTTCGTGAAACAGACAGTAGTCTTACATGTATAGTAGAAGCGAATCATCTCCAAATATACATGTGCAATTTTCATGTAGTGTCATACTACACTATATACACACGAAGCAAACATCATTTAACACGATTTTCATAACACGAACAATCGTATAATTATGTGATTATGACTGGAGAAATAGGGCCTCTGGGATTTGCAACCAGTGTAGATCCTGATCAAATAGCACACTCGTGTAGCCTGATAACAATATATATTGCCTGTTATAAGCATGCCGGACGTTTCATAGATGGAATGACAAACGGTGCAGTTCCTGATCAGACTGTGCGGATGACAGTCTGATCTGGATCTGTACTGTTTTTAAAAAAAACAACATTTCTCCAGTCACAGCCACATATCAGGGGCTCTTATATATTCCTCGCCATTGACTTCATTATCTAACCATTAAAGTAATGACAATTGGCTCTTCATACGTATTCCATTGTGTCAAGCCATATCATTATATAATAGGTTGAAACATGTACACATCAGTGAGACAACCATGGTGTGCTTTTGTACACGAGAAGAAGTGCTATGATATTTGTCGTAAATGACGTCAAATGTTGACGAAATTCTCAGAACAAATGCGGAATTCTATTAATTTGCTTTGAGAATTTCGTCAACCGTGAATTTTGACGTCATTTACGACAATTATCATAGTTTGTGTCATAGATTTCGTCTACTTTTGACATCATGTACGGAAAACATCGTCAATGTTCTTAATATTTTTTCCTGGGATACCGCTCATCCTCTCAGGTATACCAAACAAATGGCTCGTTTTACCTGTTATTACAGATGTGTTAGGACTAATGTGTCACAGTGCGGCAGGTGTACTGATGTGAATTTAAAGGCACTGTGTCTTATTTATTTACGTATTTGTGTAATGGTGTTTGCCGGCCTGTCAAAATATAATTTAAGCCGTGTTACATGTAACGGTGTTGAATTCCATATGTTACACACCAGAGTCACTTAGCCCCATTCCCTAAAAGTAATACGATTAGTACTAATCTTACTACTTGTATAATGGGTACGTATAACCGGATTCTATTCTCAAGTAGCAAGACACCAAAACATGTACCCGAGGGTCGAACCTGGGATATAGGGATTCTGATAAGGATGAATCCCATCGTTAGATTTACCCGTTACATACTCCCAATAAACCGCCGACCACTAGCTGTGTCTCTACGGAGCAGAATTATTTTGTTTATTAATTCGTTCCCACGAAATAACAATTCGTTCCCTCAATTTAACAATTAGTTCCCACGAAATTCGTGGAAACGAATTTCTATATCGTGGGAGTGAGTGAGTGAATAGGGTTTAACGTCCGCTTTTCTGACATAGAGGTACAAGCCTCAGGGAGTCTACACGCAGACGGGTCAACGGGGTCGTGTCCCGTATCCACCTGTCCGAGGGGGGTAAATCCCAACTTCAGAACTCAATATTTACAATCAAAATATATCTATATCGTGGGAACGAATTCTTAATTCGAGGGAACGAATTGTTAAATTTGAACGAATTGTCATTTCGTGGGAACGAATTGTTAATTCGAGGGAATGAATTGTTAAGCTGAGGGCACGATTTGTTATTTCGTGGGAACGAATTAATAAAAAAAACTAGAAAATGTGTTCATAGAACACGGATGCCCCACATATCGCTTTGATAATAAATGAAGCCAAATTCCAAGTCAATTTGTTTTTTTACCTGAGCGTTAACGTTTTTTAAGCACCAAGTATGTGACCTTGACCCTGGGCTTGGCGGGGGCAGGACAAACGTGGATTTGGCACAGTTCGGTAGAGGACCATTAGAGCAATACGTATATGACGTATGAAGCTGATCCGTGAAAGAAAACAGAAATTATAAGATATTTACCTGAGCGTTAAAGTTTTTGAAGCGCCAAGTATGTGACCTTGACCTTGGGATTGGCGGGGGCAGGACAAACGTGGATTTGGCACAGTGCAGTAGAGGACCATTCGAGCAATGCGTATATGAAGTTCAAGTATGAAGCTGATCCGTGAAAGAAAACAGAAATTATAAGATATTTACCACAGAGCGTTAAAGTTTTTGAAAAACTAAGTATGTGTGACCTTGACCCTGGGCTTGGCGGGGACAGGACGGACTCTACATGTTGATAAACATTCATATAATGTTTAATGACAACATAGCTCAAATATTATTTTTTTCAGTTATGTGCGGCACAAGTTTAAATCGCCACTTTTCACTAAGTCAAGGACCATAACTCTGCGAATACTGGATGAATCCACATATAACACCCCAGGTGCGCAACTTCACATGATGACAAATATTCCTGTAAAATTTCGCGACTCTAACTCAATTACTTTTGGAGAAACGTGCGACACAAATGTTGTGACGGACGGACAGACGGACGGACGTACCAACATTTTGGCTTTATTGGGTATTTCCATTGTTTGAAGAACAAACAAAAAAGCCCCATAAACATCAATAGAATTTAGGAGCTTACGGAATAAATAAAAGGAATCTTTTGTGTTAGGTCACGCCCCCTAACCTCTTAAACTTTTTTTTTTTTTGCTTATATTTAACGGCGGCACTGGCTCGAGGACCTTGCATGCCGTCTCCCAAGAATGGGAGAAAGTACGGAGGTAGAGATATTTTGAGAGAAGCCAGTAATTCGTATTTACAGAGCAACTACGAATTATCGGTACCCATTTACAGCTGGGTGAACTGGAACAGTGTGGATAAAGTGTCTTGCTCAAGGACACAACACACGCCGCTAGGCAGGCTCGAACCCACGACCCTTGGATCAGTAGTCCGACACACTAACCATTACACCACGGCGCTCCACTAACCTCTTAAACCGCCGGACGTTGGCCTGAACAGACGGACAACCATGCCAAAAGCAATATATCTCCCCATATATGGGGGAGACATAATTATGTATGCCTTACTTGTAAAGTATATACCAATACAATATGTTTAAACCAATCATATGTGCGTGGTCCACCCATGCGTCGATATCTACACATGAGTGAAGTTTGAAGACAATATTGTAACTGGTGCATTTATTCGAGTTGGAACTCAGCTCGTTCCAATGATACTTGTGTTACCCGAGTTGCTACACGGGAGTTACAACGAAAACGCCCAAATAATCACTATTAATACTTAAAGGTACATGCCCACTCAGTAGGCACAAAATGACATCATCTGAGACATTTTCTGGTAAAATAAACATTCATTCACCATTACCCCGCGTATTAATTTGCATCATTATACATTTTATATCGTAAATGTATACACTGATATCAGGGGCGATAACCGTGTTTTATTAAGATACTAACAGATATTACTATTTATTCTCTGTATTTATTTTTTGATGTGCAATGATCATACTTTATAATCTGTCGAAATAATTAAAAAATGTCATGCCTCATTTGCATATGAAAATAACCTTATACCATCGCGCGCCACTATCAGTAAAATAAATATTACTAAATGATTATATCTGTATAGCGGGCACCCGTAATTTTTAGAACTGGTGGAATAGTGACATAATTATACACTTATTTAATTGCCATACAGAACAGTTTGTGCCTACTGAGTGGGCATGTATATTTAACCCTTTCAACACTAAATAACTGGAATGGACTGTGATATGTTAATTATCCCACGAATCCAATTGTCACAAAACGATTTTAAACTAGTCCATTTTTTTTTAAAAAAGGGGGTGTTTTTTCTTCTAAAACATACGAGAATTACTTGCAAATAATGCAAATTCTGATGAGATGACGTTGCGAGCAGGCTCATCCGGATGTACATAGTAAGTAACAACATGGTTGTCAAAGTCTGCTATAGAGGTACATGTATGTAGTGTTGAAAGGATTAATATGCATTGCTATTTATTTGTAAATGGAAAGATAGTTACACAATGATGATATCTTACTCGTTTATTTTACGTAATATTTGTAGCATCAATGTTTATCTGTACATAAACAATGTTAACATAGAAACATGAATATCATGTAATGTTCGACCACAGTCAGTGTACATATGCATATATCGTCTCTCGTAACTCTTGATATAATGGCATTGTGCAACATCTGTGTGTAAATATATTGTATGCTGTTTTTTTGTCTTGTACAATTGGCGAGACGTAAATACATATTGAATTCTGATAAGCTCAAACAGGACCTACGTAAAACAACAGCAAACTTCCAAACAAGGCAAATGAGTGTCTCCCCACCGAAGGTCAATGTCACAATGTGAGGAGGCACAACTTTGAATGGATAGCCATCAACGTGAGGAAGTTAATTTATGGATGAAGTTTCGTAATGACGTGACGGATGAGACATATGTCCAAAGTTGTTGGCACGAAGGTCACGGTCACCAAGGTCAACGTCACCTGAATGACACTGGGTGGATAGCCATCGATGTGAGGAAGCTAGTGATGAAGTTTGATAATGGTCCGACTAACGTATCCAGAGATGTAGGAGATATCCAACATTTAGATGTACGTCCAAACTTATTGACATTAAGGTCAATGTTACCAACGTCAATGACAGCTGAATGACACTGGGTGGATAACCATCAACGTGAGGAAACTAGATATGAAGTTTGGTCATGATTCGACTAACCGCAGTAACGGATCAGGAGATATTCAACATTTTGATGTACATACACATTTGTTGACATCAAGGTCAAGGTCACCACGGTCAAAGACACCTAAATGACACTGGATAGATGGCCACTAATGTCAGGAAGCTATTGATGACATTTGGTAATTATCCGATGAACGGATCAAGAGATATTCACAATTTGGACGTATTTCCAAAATTGTTGAGTCTACCTACAATATAACCCAATGCTCTGTGTGTAACTCAGGGCGACTGCGTTCAGACAGAGAATTTGGGTTACATACACCAATATTGGATACGTGTAGTACTACGCAATTCACACTATTTGTACATGAACATATCACATGTAACCATGAATAGGTATATGTAAGCTATTATAGTCAATGCCAGTTGCAAATAATTTGGTACAAATCTCAGTCAAGTGTAATCTCCATTTCTGATGCATGATTTGATCGATTGATTGATTGGTGATTTACTTCAGTTCAACAGATGGTATGCTGGTGCCTGAGCAATGAACTCTAACATATGTTACTGAGGCCCGTTTGACTAAACTTCGTACAGTGAGTGAGTGAGTGAATAGGGTTTAACGTCCGCTTTTCTGACATAGAGGTACAAGCCTCAGGGAGTCTACACGCAGACGGGTCAACGGGGTCGTGTCCCACCCCGTATCCACCTGTCGAGGGGGTAAAATCCCAACTTCAGAACTCAATATTTACTATCAAAATATATATTCAGTCCTGAAATTAGAACAACCTGATCTGGTGCCAGGCCCTCGCCACACAAGCATCATTTATCCCAACCCCTAAAAGTAATAGGATTAGCGCTAATCTTACTTTTATAAATGGGGCATAGCCCGATTCAACTCTCACATACAAGAAAGCCAAAAATGTACATGAGGGCCAAATCCGGTATAGTGGGTTCCGGAAAGTATGAACCCAATCGTTAAGCCAGTTTAGTCGCCTTTTACGACAAGCAATGGCTACTGCAGCACTATTCTCAGGATCAGTTGATCCCGCCCTGGTGCCTGCACGGGGCAAACTTCGTACAGACTAAAATTTTCGTAAGTGCAAATTTAGGATCGTCTGGGGATTTCAATTGATGGATTTACATTTATTGAGCATAGGCTGCATATGCAGCCTATGGTCAATAAATGTAAATCCAATAATTATTTACAAGAAAACATTGTTGAATGTGAAATTTACAGACTATCATAATTTTGCACTTACAAACAGTTTAGTGGTACAAAGTTTAGTGAAATGCCCTCCCGTGGTGCCTGAGCAATGAACTCACACATATGTTAAAGCTGTTCAAAGATTATATTGTTACATGACTGTCGTTGTTTGACACCGCTCACAGCCGTGTTTAAACATACAGCGCGTGCTGACTATAGGACAATGCTCATTTTGGGGCTAACCCAACATCGACGTAATGCACGTGTCTCCTGACGTTACGAAAACGCGCGATTACATCACAACGGTCGCACTGACGCTGTTTGAATGGAGCAGATTGTGAAGGTACCAAAAGTACTGCATAAATGCTCAAGGTGCCTGATATGTCCACAGGAAATGTAATAATATATACCTCGGGAACTGTTTGAACCCGCGGCCTACGGCCTTGGGGTAACAGTTCCCTTGTACCACGGCAAACGTTTACCCACGGCTGGACATTGTCGAACCTTATATTAATGTCAAAACTGGCTGGAACTTTCAACACTGGTACAACCATAATAAACAAACATATTACTTTACTACAATTAGCCTGACGTGCAAAGATGAAATTGTCTAAAAGGACCCGTTCTATGCCTG
Source organism: Conchocele bisecta (assembly GCA_029237695.1). Classification (NCBI taxonomy): domain Eukaryota; kingdom Metazoa; phylum Mollusca; class Bivalvia; order Lucinida; family Thyasiridae; genus Conchocele; species Conchocele bisecta. The sequence goes on along the minus strand of CM055273.1, from coordinate 17,620,814 downwards.
ATCATCATTTGATTCAAAGATAATTGCTTCATAAATGTATGTATAACATATATATGTGAATACTGCCTCGTTACTGTATCCTATACGGCACATGGAGTGGCCAAGTCAGCCATCTTTGTGTATTCTAGCCATCAACCAGTTTCACCTGTTTAACACATAACTCAAAATGTGAAGTAGAACATAATTATGATATAATGTAGCTAATCACATGTGGAAAAGCCAGGAGAACAGATTCCTATCAATTGTATTACACCAAACTGTAAAATATATCAGTTTTCTAGACAGGTTTGTGGCTGTGTTTTTAACAACATGAACCACCAGTATAAATAGCAGCATATACAGAAAATCGCACAGTGTATCACTTTAACCTGGCAACCCACACAACACATACCATATATACCCACTACTGTACTCCAGTGACATGTAAGCAGTTACCCGAGTATATTGTCGCTGGTGTCTACTCACCTACTATGCGAGTAGATATAGCTTTACATATGGGTAATGTGTACACTAACATAGGCTGTGCATCAGATTGAAAAGTTTACACATCAAAATTTATTTTGAGATTGATGGGAGAAATGCTCACGACAGATATCTCGTATTTTGTATAGTTTGCTGGCATAATATTTATAGCTTGCCGTTGCCATTTCTGTCTACTATGTATTGCACCAAATTATATTTGGTTTACTGTCATATTATTTGCTGTATGTGTCAAACGCACGAAGTGGTGAAACTGTACGATGACTTGAACATACAAATATGGCAGAAATGGCAACACAATGCTCCATATAGTATACAGTAACGAGACAATATTCACATATGTTATATTCATATATCACATCACTCTTATGAAGCAATAATCATTGAAGTCAAGTGTATCTATCTATGACCGAATACCTTAAGTCACAATAGGCTGGCCCTTTCAGTAGGTATGGCACTATAATAAACAAACAACGCTTCACTAACTTTTCTGATGCATTAACAGTGAACAGCCAAATGCAAGCTGTAGTCAGCCTTAGTCGCGAACGTTTTGCTACAAATCTCACAAGTGTAAGCTTTTCCTTTCTGGTGCGTCTTCATATGTTGCTTCAGATTACATGTTTTGTTAAAGTAGCGCTCACAAACCTCACATTTGAATGGCTTGTCGTCGGAGTGCGTCAGCATGTGTGACTTCACGTAGTGCGGCAGCGAAAACGCCCTGTCGCACACCGGACAGGAGTACGATTTCACGTCCGAATGAACAGTCCTGTGCCGGGTTAGTTGGTTCTTCGTCGCGAACCTGCGCTCGCACACGTCACATTTATGTATTCGCCTACCCGTGTGTGTCAACATGTGGCTGCTGAGCCCCCCGCTTTGTGTGAACTTCGTCTGGCATATAAGACAAACATAAGGTTTCGCTCCTGTATGAATGTTCGTGTGCTGGAGGAGAACTTTCTTCCAGGCGAACGATTTATCGCAATATTCGCACTTATAGGGTCGCGCCCCCGTGTGACCTTGCACGTGCCGGTTGAAATTTCCCTTCTGGGAAAAAGCAGCACCACATTCGCCACACGTATAAGGTTTAATGCCTGTATGAGTACGTGAATGTAAGTAGAGGTAGACCTTCGCTGTGAACGTTTTGTCGCAGTCTTTGCACCTATAGGTGCTGCGGCCAGTTACTGGATCAATCTCGGGTGCCACAACATAAGCTTCCTCCATCATAGTCCGCTCGGTGGCAGCTCTCTTCGCCTTACCATGTTTACTGTTTTGCTTGAGCATATGTTCCTCAAACACGTTGTTTATTACATCAGCAGAACCAACATGTGTGTCCCCTATCGTACCGTTATTACTGTTTACAGTACTGTCCAAAAGATCAGAATTGATTTCAACTTTTACTACAATGTCAGCTGAAGGCCTTTCTTGCTCAACAGCGTTGTCCATCTTCATTGCAACTTCAGAACTATCAATCTCTTGTTTAACAACACATTCCATCATATTCTCATCTTCAGAAAAGTCTAAGTGCTCCTCATACGCATTATCCAAGTCCTTTAAGCCAACTAAGTCAGATGTCTCGTCATCGAGGTGCGGCGTGAAATCATCCATATTTTCCGTCTCCATCGCGGACAGGATACCGTGAGCAGATCACTAGTGAACGACAGCCTTTCAGCGCCGGTATCTCATTAGACAGTGCCTGAAAGAATCAGAGATTATATGCTATTTATATATTTCAGGGATAAAACCATGTGCTGTTTACTGTGGTATGGAAACTGTTAGGTCTGTTCAAACATAAAACAGACCATATGTTTCCATATAACAGTATTGAGTAAACGACATAGCCCATGGATAGATAATACATGTACACTGTACCAACTGTTTTGCAGCACAGAAAATGCAACAACCAATGGTTTATATAAACTCAGCACTAACAATACTATAAAATATTCCAACAGTGAAAGAAATTCTATTGCTTGATTTCAAAGATCTGTAAAACTAATAATTAGTTTAATTCCATAAATATTACACACTTGTGCTATTAACTGTTTTACGTCAGCTATAGCATTCAGTTATCACATTGTTAAATTTGGTTATTTCATGATTTTTGCTCATCATCCACGTACGTCATGTGTTAAGGTACTATATGTACATGACATGTGGTGATTATAGAGAAGTGTGTAATGCTGCAAATATATTGCAATGAAACATTTCAGGAGGTTCCAAACGGTTGTGTTTTTGTGTCCTATCTTCAGCATAACATAATGGTAGTCCAGGATCAGATGAGTCATTTCGCATAAAACAGACACATATTTCTATCGATTAATCTCTCGGTGCTTCCAAAAAATTCCTCGGACCTTTCACTTTGTTCCTTGTTAGGTCCCAGACATACTGGTAAACGCTGCTATTTTCAGGCCCTGGTGCTCCAGATAAGAAATTAGTAATTGAGTATTTTACTCCATCATTTCTGCAATAATTGGGTATTTCAACATTTTAATTGGGTAAAATAAAATCACACTACTGTTTACACATCAACAGAGAGCAATTATTAAATAGTTTGCTTCGAAATGAAAACGTGTCTTGGTATTTCATTAGAATTCTCTCCTTGGAGACATTTGATGGTATTTTTAAAAACTTTAACGCAGATTGGACGGACGTTCCTACAAATGGATACTTACGTGGCTAACCCTAACCTTTTCCTTTGTTCATCCCTATTGTTCTGTAGCCACATAAACCCATTTTTAGCCACATAAAATCACGGAACAATAGAATATTACATAACCTATTGTTCTCCTAGCCACATATGTATCCATTTGTAAGCTCGGACAGACGCACGCACGGACGCACGGACACCCGGACGTCATTGTGATCACTATGTCTCGCTTTCCGCAAGCAGGCTCGACAAAATATATGCTATATTTGTGGTCAGTTTATTGTTTTCTGCAGCATGATAAAGGTACCAGAACACTGTTATTGATTTTTTGATACTCACTACTTCTGATTTCAATTGGGTTTTTGGGAATTTTAATTGGGTATATATATTTAAGCAAATACGCAGCTTATCTGGAGCTCTAGTAGTCGACGGTGGTAAATGGATAGGTGAAAGTAATTGGTCACTACTAGCGGGTTTTTCCGATACAGACAAGTTAAATTTAGAATGGAATTTCCTTGACGTGCGGTTTACCACATTGAAAACTGACATGCAATTGTGATAATTATCCGACAAACATATGTTTACGACCAATGACAAATTGCGACTGTACAATACCACAAAATTCAATCTTGTATCTCAACTGTTTTTGTGAAATGATTCTTCGAGAGATCATCACTTTAACGTAACAGGGGATATTGAAATTGAAAAATCGGAAAACGAAAATGAACGAAACGTCCCGGTGCGAACGAGATATAGGACGAAACGACCAGGGACTAATTTATATGTGAATTAACGCCTTGTGGTTGACACATATAATAGATCTTCTACCAATTCTGGTGTTTGTGTAAAATACTTCCATACATACGATTTGAACTGTCAGTTCCTTGGTCACCAAGTTTCTGACCAATTTAAGCAGGTCAAAATATGCTAATAAGCAAATGGAGATAAATAATGCTAAAGGAGGTAACTAGTAATTACTATCAAAGCAAATGGCGATATATTTTCGTAAGGGAAATAACCCCCGACTTACAATAGCCAAAGCATGCATAATTATCAATCTTGCCAATTGTAATGGAAGCAACGAATTTTATTTTAAGATTGCGAATATTTTATGGCCGAAATGGCGGACATTTTATTTTTAAAATGGCCGACGTGCTTGACATGCAATGTGGCTGTGACTTAAGAAATGGGACTTTATGTGGTTTGCGACCAGTGTGATATACAAGTCACATAGTGCATCCGCAAAGTCTGATCATAGTCTATTCACCATTCCATCAATGAAACACCCATCATGCTTCTATCAAGGAATATAAATCGCTATCAGGCTATAGGAGTGTGCTATTTGATCAGGAGCTACACTGGCCACGAAACCCATAAGCCCCATTTTCCAGTCCGTTGAATTTTGGATACCTTACAATAAGTATATAATTACAAATTACTAACTTTCAAAGGTATCCAAAATTCAAATATTTATGTAGCCTGATAACGATTTTATAGTGCTTGTTAGAAGAATAAGGGGAGTTTCATTGGTGGATTTGCTAGCAGTGCAGATCCGGATAAAACTATGCGTATGCATAGGAAGATCTTGCTCTACACTGGTCGCAATCACAGGTTGAAGTAACATACCAAGGCCTATAAATATATTAAATATACATACAAGTATTAATATTTACAGACAATAAGTGAAAATAAAGTAAGTTAAACTTTGTTTTACTCCCTGTTATAATACAGTACATTATTGTGTTCTAATAGGGAGCAAACATTTGTTTTCAACTGATTTTTTCCAACTTATTGATATTTTTGGCTATGTTTAATGTATTTATAGACCTTGAAGATTATCGAGTGTACATGTGAACAAACGTGATGTAACACTGTTATAATATACTCATGCCCATAAACTGCTCATGTTGAAAGAAAACACAACATATATCAAATATTTGAATAGCATTTTAATATTAGCACTACCGCTTTGTAAAATAACATCAAGAACAACAACAGCAATTCAAGAACAAGCTCATATATAAATAAATTAGCAACGTCATAAACTGTAAAACAAAGTATTGGAGAAGTCAGTTTCACGTTGGACTACAGACATGTATCGGTTGTCCGCGCATTAGCACCATCTGACAGTCAGGTGGTCGTCCTTGACCATGCTATCGTGCGCCCGGAGTAGGCTCCCCTTGTAGACGTGGGCCAGAAAGTCAACAGTAGAATCTACCACCGTCCTCTCCTCGTCCTCGCCGAGTAAATCCGGACACGTTCGGCTTTCCGGATTGACGAAAGTTGTACGAGCCAAACATACGTCATTGTGTCGCCTATCCGTTGTCAAGGACGCAGTATGTGATGTTTCCATGGGTACACATGTTGTCGTGGAGTCATCTGTAGTCAAGGAGACTGTGTCGTTTTGCCCGGTGTAGATGAATGACACGCCGGACGCGATGGAGTCTTCTTCAGATCGAAGCACAAAACAATTGTCCAGGGACTGCAGCGGCTCCCGTCGGGAACTGTTGGACCAGAGAGACGTGGATGTCGTGTCGTACATTGTGGTAGACAGGTCGCTGCAGGCTTTCACACGAGAATCATAAACCTGCGTATTTTCTCCTACAGTTCTGTTTGCACGATCGGCTCGGCGTTCAGTTCTGCGCTTATTTCCACTTTTGCCGAGCGTTTTCTTCATCCGGAGCAGACTCTTCCCCTGTTCGTTAACTCGCGTATTCCGTATGGGTGTAGAACACTTTATCACTTTCCCAGGCCCGTTCCTGTTGGTGTTAGTGTCCATTCGGATAACATCGCGGCGTCCCTTCTGCCTATTGTCGTTATCGTCGCAATTTGGCGTCGATGACGTCGGCACGTCGGAACATCCGGGCTGTTGGTGCTCCTCCCAAACGTTAAACTGGCCTTCCTGACATATGATGGAGCGACTGTGGTCTCGTCGGGATTCCGCCATCTTTACACAAACTGGAAAAAGAGAAATTTGCAATATAATAGATTGCATATTTGTTGCGTTTAATGGTATTGTATGCATGCTCTATTGGCGATAAATAATACATTGTAAATATGTGGCATTTATGGTGGCCATTTTCCTATTTGTAAGTAGAAAAAGTTCCTTTTAAGTCAGTCTAAAAAAGTACATAAATATTGTTTTATGCATCCAGCTTTATTCACACACTTTCCTCAGCACCAATATTGGGTGGTAAGATCACTACTTTGTGATATTTTGGCCATACAATATGGCAAAAATTTCCAATTTTATTATCGTTGACGTACATTTTGGAAATTGTCTCATGGCCTAGCTACATGTAGGTAACAATTGGCACCCCGTCTAGATTTGTTTTGTGTGAACTTTGATATTTTCTGTACATGACGTCAAAAGTTGTCGAACTGTTCTTTGAAAATGTTAAATTCTATTCGGCATATGCTGTGAACATCATCAACGGAAAATATCGACATACATTTTGTAAAATTTAAATGTTTTTCATGCGATATCGCATGTATTCAAAGACACAGTCAACTGGCTTGACTGAATAGTATGATCCATGTCCCAAGTTCAATACTCGTTTAAATAATCACCTATCATTATATTATGCAAAATATATTTATATTATGTAAACATATCTAAGAGTTTTTTATAGCACAATACGTTCAATCTGAAAAACAAATGCATTGATGGTACATGTATGTGTACATACCTTGAAATCTTTGGACGTGACGTGAAACTAAAACAGCGTAATCCTAATTACTAACGTGTTTCAAGTACAGAAAACTTTCACTTCAATTACGTTGATTGTAAACTAACACCTCCAGGTATGATGACCTGCTGTCTTCCAAGGCGGCATATATACGTATCAATTTCAATGCAAGCTTTCCACCTGTTGACGGGAATTCACTCAGTCGGCGTGCGGATCACCGCATCAAATCAGTTGGCTTGTAGTTACAGGTGTAACGTGCATGTGACGTGTTGACGCGTGAATTAATGTTCATTACCGTGATTGCTGTAATTGTCGACACGATTCACACATCGGTCACGGAGCCATTTATTAGGCCGATAATTACGATAACGACATTGCTACAAGTGTCTTATGTATTTATTTATCTCGTACAAATAATACCTTTAATTAGATCTAGTGACGAACGAGTGTACCTGTGTCACACCCTGATTACCAATCGCTGATTCATGGCCAATCTGCCCAGAATCGTTAATGCGGATATGCAAGGTCTTCGAGCCATTTCCTACCCTTAAATATAAGAAATAAATTCGTTAATGCAAATGATGCTGCCACAGTAAATGTGTTATCTGATCAATACCGCTTCCATGTATGACACTGTACTTTTGCAACAAATGTAATCTAATAAGTGTGTTGATTTACAATTGTCTCGTATATATTGTATAGCATCAGTCAACTGGTTTCATAAATGTCGCATTAAATCGTTACTCTTGAACTATCCTTTAGTATGTAATATATTTAAAAAATACACAGCACACATGTCGGATACAATTTATTGCATAAGCACATCATCATAATTATACGCTGGACTGTTTAAGTAACATTTTTTCTATAGCGAACTCACGACATATCCATACATGCATTTATTACACCAGTATATTATGATTGTAATTACAGTGGGCACAGCGTGTAAGTGCACACACTAACGAACACGACAGGTTGGAACCAACCTGTCGTGTTCGTTTGTGTGTGCACTTACACGCTGACCCCACTGTACACTGTTCTAACTGTGGCGATATATTTGGCCAAAGGGAAATTACCACGAACTTATAACTACATTTATTGTTGACATTGCCAACATTGCGACTAGTGAAGATCCAGATCAGCCTGATATACGCATAGTCTGATCAGGATCTGCAGTACTGTTCGCCATTCATCAATAAAACACCCCGGCGTCATTCTTCTAACAAGCAAATATATGATGTCGTTATCAGGTTACATGAGTGTGATATTTGTGATATCCGGAGCTACACTAGTCACTAATGCAATAAGCCCCATTTCTCCAGTCTAAGCCACATACATGTATGGGCGAAAAGTGATAACATCTACAGGCTACAATCTGACAGAACAAGGATTGTTGCCTCAGTGACCAGTGAAGACCACGATCAGCCTGCACAGCATCCTTACAGCCGTTTCACTAAACTTCGTACGACTAAAATGTTCGTAACTGCAAATTTAGGATAGTCTGGGGCCGTTTCACAAAACTTCGTACGACAAAAATGTTCGTAAGTGCAAATTTAGGATCGTCTGGGGCCGTTTCACTAAACTTCGTACGATTAAGATGTTCGTGAGTGCAAATTTTAGTCTGGAAATTTCAATTGATGGATTTACATTTATTGTGCATAGGCTGCATACATGTCAATCTAACAATTGTTTACAAGAAAACATTGTTAATGTGAAATTTACAGACTATCATAATGTTGCACTTACGAACATTTTAGTCGTACACAGTTTAGTAAAACGGGCCCCTGTTACCACTGGATTGCCATTTTGAACACAGCTTCCGCACGAGTCTATCAGCGTTGTCACAGTACTTCGTTGATGGACTTGATTTATTGGGGTTTAACGGCCTATCAACAGCTAATATCAGTTAAGGCCGGGCAAACAGGTTCGATCCCGCATTTAACTTGCTGCATTGGGGGGAAATCCCAAACTCAGAACGGAATATTTACATCGAAAAAGCTGGTGCCAGGTCCATACAACACCAAAGTCACTTGGCCCCTTCCCTAAAAGTAATAGGATTACGAATAATCGTAATAGTCACATAAGGGGTATAACCAGATTCAACTCTCACATACATGAATGCCAACGACGTACGTGAGGGCCAAACCCGGGTCGGGATTCCGGTAAAGATGAACCCAGATCGTTAAATTACCCATCACATGCTCCCACCTGCCATCCACTCATTGATGGAATGGCGACCACTGCATACCCTGTGCAGAAGCACAGGCTGATTTGAGGCTACACTGGTCACAAAACCCATAAGTCCCATTTCTCAAGTAACAGCCACATGTGACAAAAGTCCAGAGATAACAAATCTACAACATTATGACATTACTACCTGTACTTAAAACACGAATATTAGTATTTAACATATACAACGTGAATTAAATCTTTTCTTACGATGTTTTCGCTTGCAATATTTCTTGACAAAACATGTTTTGACAGTGCATGAGAATCATCTCCAATGGAGACTACATGTATATTCTTTAGTCAAGAAATCTGACAAAAAAACAAACCCTGACAGCGATATGTGTTTACTGCATTTTACGGATTACCGAACAGGATAAGCTTCACATGCTACAGTGACTGGAGAAATAGGGCTTATGGGATTTGTGACCAGTGTAGCTCCTGATCAAATAGCGTATTCCTGTAGCCTGTTAGCAATGTATATTGCTTGTTATATATACTGAAGCATGGCGGTTGTTTCATTGACAGAATGGCGAAAATTGCAGATGCTGATCAGACTGTGCGGATGCACAGGCAGATATAAATCTACACTGGTCGTAAAACCCATAAGCCCATTTTTCTGCAGTCACATCCACATATTTGGCACGTTACATTTGCGATAGGTTGACTATTTCGTGAGACTGCCGTGTCTCGCCATTAGAAAGTAAGAGATCATGTATTATCTTACAGCAGAAAGTAGAAAAACACAATCTATAGCTTATTATTGTTTCACTTACTGATACTTTTAGGTAAATTAAATGAATTTATTGACCTTGGTCTGTTACTTCACCAAGTGACTATGATGTGTAAAATATTGATTTATATAAAATGTAAATGCTTTGCATATCGGGACCGACTATTTAAGTCCCCGTCCGATAGGACTAGGCTAACACAAAGTTGTCTTGCCCAAGGACACGCCGAATCGGCCATTCGCAGCGGTGAGAGGTGGGAATCGAACCCTACTGAGCTAATCCGGCCACCTATCATGTTTACAGTCCTTTTATATGCCATACCCTCGGTGTCGTAGTCGACGTCCGTCCGTCTTCAAAAATACCCTCAGTGTCGTAGTCGGAGACCGTCCATCTTCAAAAATAAATGACAGCTTAACATTGAGCAAAATGTCTGACACATATCTTCCACTAATGATTCTCTATCATGCCGTAACAAATCCAAAACCCTCAGACCCGGTCAAGGTCACAATATTAGTGCTTTAATAAAGTTAACGTTGGGGGGATTTGTTATAATGTCTGTTTCCTTTCACGCCACTTCTTGATATTTCACACATGCCTTTCTCTAATGATTCTCTATCATGCTGTGACAAATCCACAACCCTCAGATCCCCGCTAACCCCAAGGTCAAGGTCACAATATTAGTGCTTAACTTAACTTTGGAGTAAATTTGTTATAATTTCTGTTTAATTTCACGCCACTTCTTGATATTTCACACATGCCTTCCTTTAATGGTCTCCCAATCATGCCATGTCTCATCCACGATCCACAGATCCCCACTAAGCCCAAGATCAAAGTCACAGTCTTAGTGCATTCACAATCTAAACATTGAGGGAAATTCAAATAATCAAGATGCGCTTCGTTGTCTTCTGACATCTCGTATCTTCTATGGCAGGGGTTAATCATATGATAGACTGCTGAGTGGGCATGTACCTTTAACAGTTGCATAACGTTTTATACCATAAGGTGCATGTACACTTAGGTTGAAACTCTTGATTTATTCTTTATCTTTATCCATACCGTAATAACCCTAAATAATCGAACATAATTTATTCTAGGAAAAACGTATACATAGCTGGTGTCCCGCAACAAATAGCGTCCAAATGTTCACGGTTAGTAATGTTGTAATGATTTATCGCAATAATAATGTATATTCGATCCTGTGCTAAAGATGGCATCCGAATAGCAATTACCTGCAGCCACGCTTTTGTTTTCCCTATTTATATACAATTATTAGATAAATGAACTGAATTTGCTGTTTCAATGACTGGTTTTTATTCACTTGTATTTTGATACATTTTGTTTTGGGAAACCCCTATTTTCCCCCGAAACAAATGGTGTCCGAATATGTAGGGTTATTACAGTACATATACATGTACTTACAATTTGGGTGGTGCCTAATGTATGAGGAAACATTAGAACAAGTGAGACAGGGTTCACAAACACCCCACCTGTTGTCAGTGGACACAGTCATTTATTTTATATCCACTACCTTAAATGAAATTTGTAAAAATATTGTCCATTTTGAAAATTACGGACATCTTGAAATTTAAAGGTTTTTGGTCCATATCGATTTTACTGTATAAATTTGTGAAATGAACATTTTCGACGAGTTTTGTGCTTATCTCACAGAATGGCTATGTTGCGTTGCTCTTGGGGTTCCGTACGTCCATCCGTGCACATTGACGTCGACAAGTCTCTTCTCCATCATGTAATATCTTCAATAATACGTGAAAGATTGCTTTAATATTTAGACAGTGCATTCACATGAACATGCGTGACGCACTCGCATAACCAATGACATGACCTTGACCTTTGTGACCTTCGAAATGGCGCTGAAACACTTAGCCATTTTCTTACGTAGAAAAGTTTGTAAGAGTTTCTCCATTATGTGATATCTACAATATTACTTAAATGCTTGCTTTAATATTTGGACAGTTCATTCACCTGAACAGGTGTGACACACGCGCACCACCAATGGCATGGCATTGACCTTTGTAATACTCGAATTGGTGCTGAAACGCATAGCCATTTTGTTACGTCGAAAAGTTTAAATGAGTTTCTCAATCATGTTTACTCTTCAAAATTACTTGAAGGATTGCTTTAATAGTTGGACACTTTATTCACCTGAACAGACGGTGACGCAATCACACCACCAATGATATGACATTGACAAGGCCTATAAATACATTAAATATACATTAAATGTATCAATATTTACAGACAATAAGTGAAAGAAAAGTAAGTTAAACTTTGTTTTACTCCCTGTTATAATACATTACATTATTGTGTTCTAACAGGGAATAAACCTTTTTTTCCAACTGATTTTTTCCAACTTATTGATAGTTTTCGCTATGTTTAATGTATTTATAGACCTTGGTCCGTTACTTCAACCTGTGGTCGCAATAAATACCCATAAGCCACATTTCTCCAGCAACTGCCACATATTTAATTAATGTATGAACCGGTTCTTCTACTGAACAGAGAAAACGCAGGACATATGGCATATTGCATTCCAATAATGCTTGATTAAGCCACAGTTATAGATCAGGGTTTGTCCGCATGTACATGATGTACGAAGATATATAATCCGCAAGCTTTATCGAGAAGATTATCGAGTGTACATGTGAACAAACGTGATGTAACACTGTTATAATATCCTGATGCCCATAAACTGCTCATGTTGAAAGAAAACACAACATATATCAAAGATGTGAATAGCATTTTAATATTAGCACTACCGCGTTGTAAAATAACATCAACAACAACAACAACAGCAATTCGAGAACACGCTCATATATAAATAAATTAGCAACGTCGTAAACTGTAAAACAAAGTATTGGAGAAGTCAGTGTCACGTTGGACTACAGACATGTATCGGTTGTCCGCGCATTAGCACCATCTGACAGTCAGGTGGTCGTCCTTGACCATGCTATCGTGCGTCCGGAGTAGGCTCCCCTTGTAGACGTGGGCCAGAAAGTCAACAGTAGAATCTAGCACCGTCCTCTCCTCGTCCTCGCCGAGTAAATCCGGACACGTTCGGCTTTCCGGATTGACGAACGTTGTACGAGCCAAACATACGTCATTGTGTCGCCTATCCTTTGTCAAGGACGCAGTATGTGATGTTTCCATGGGTACACATGTTGTCGTGGAGTCATCTGTAATCAATGAGACGGTGTCGTTTTGCCCGGTGTAGATGAATGACACGCCGGACGCGATGGAGTCTTCTTCAGATCGAAGCACAAAACAATTGTCCAGGAACTGCAGCGGCTCCCGTCGGGAACTGTTGGACCAGAGAGACGCGGATGTCGTGTCGTACATTGTGGTAGACAGGTCGCTGCAGGCTTTCACACGAGAATCATAAACCTGCGTATTTTCTCCTACAGTTCTGTTTGCACGATCGGCTCGGCGTTCAGCTCTGCGCTTATTTCCACTTTTGCAGAGCGTTTTCTCATCCGGAGCAGACTCTTCCCCTGTTCGTTAACTCGCGTATTCCGTATGGGTGTAGAACACTTTATCACTTTCCCAGGCCCGTTCCTATTGGTGTGAGTGTCGCTTCGGATAACATCGCGGCGTCCCTTCTGCATATTGTCATTATCGTCACGATTTGGCGTCGATGACGTCGGCACGTCTGAACATCCGGGCTGTTGGCGCTCCTCCCAAACGTTAAACTGGCCTTCCTGGCATATGATGGAGTGACTGTGGTCTCGTCGGGATTCCGCCATCTTTACACAAACTGCAAACAAAGAACTTTTCAATATACATGTAATAGATTGAATATTTTTTGCGTTTAATGGTATTGTATACATGCTCTATTGGCGATAAATAATACATTGTAAATATGTGACATTTATGGTGGCCATTTGCCTATTAGTAAGCAGAAAAAGTTCCGTTTAATTCAGGCTAAAAAGGTACATAAATATTGTTTGATGCATCCAGCTTTATTCACACACTTTCCTCAGCACAAATATGGGGTGGTAACATCACTACTTTGTGAGATTTTGACAAATGTCCAATTTTATTATCGTTGGCGTACATTTTGTAAATTGTCTAATGGCCTAGCTACATGTAGGTAACAATTGGCATCCCGTCTAGTTTTGTTTTGTGTGAACTGTAATATTTTCTGTACATGACGTCGAAAGTTGTCGAACTGTTCTTTGGAAATGTCAAATTCTATTGGCATTTTCTATGAACATTCCCTCAACTTTTGACATCATCTACGGAAAATATCGACATACATTTGGTAAAATATAAATGTTTTTCATGCGATATCGCATGTATTCAACGACACAATCAACTGGCTTGACTGAATAGTATGATCCATGTCCCAAGTTCAATAATCGTTTAAATAATCACTTATCATTATATTATGCAAAATGTATTTATATTATGTAAACATATTTAAGTATCTTTTATAGCACAATACGTTCAATCTGAAAACAAAATGCATTGATGGTACATGTATGTATGTATGTGTACATACCTTGAAATCTTTGGACGTGAAATAAAACAGCGTAATCCTGATTACTAACGCGTTTCAAGTACAGAAAACTGCCTAGTAATTATACTTTCACTTCAATTACGTTGATTGTAAACTAACACCTCCAGGTATGATGACCTGTTGTCTTCCAACACGGCATATATACGTATCAATTTCAATGCAAGCTTTCCACCTGTTGACGGGAATTCACTCAGTCGGCGTGCGGATCACCGCATCCAATCAGTTGGCTTGTAGTTACAGGTGTAACGTTCATGTGACGTGTTGACGCGTGAATTAATGTTCATTACCGTGATTGCTGTAATTGTCGACACGATTCACACATCGGTCACGGAGCCAATAAACCTGGAAAAGTTGCGGGAATACTGGACGAGGCCTTCCGGCCTTCGTCCAGCATTCCCGCGACTTTTCCAAGTTTATAATATCTAAGCCAATAATTACGATGACACTGATCCGCTTCACGCTAGAGAGTAAACGACACTGCTACAAGTGTCTTACGTATTTATTTGTCGCGTACAAATAATACCTTTAATTAGATCTAGTGACGAACGAGTGTACCTGTGTAACACCCTGATTACAAATCGCTGATTCATGGCCGATCTGCCCAGAATCGTTAATGCGGGTATGGAAGGTCTTCGAGCCATTTCCCACCCTTAAATATCAGAAATACACTCGTTAATGCAAATGAGGCTGCCACAGTAAATGTGTTATTTGATCAATACCGCTTCCATGTATGACACTGTACTTTTGCAACAAATGTAATATACTAAGTGTGTTTATTTACAATTGTCTCGTATATATTTTATAGCATCAGTCAACTGGTTTAATAAATTTCGCATTAAATCGTTACTGTTGAACTATCCTTTAGTATGTAATATATTTAATAAATACACAGCACACATGTCGGATACAATTTATTGCATAAGCACCTCATCATAATTATACGCTGTACTGCTTAAGTAACAGTATAATATTATTATGATTGTAATTACAGTGGGCACAGCGTGTAAGTGCACACACTAACGAACACGACAGGTTGGAACCAACCTGTCGTGTTCGTTCGTGTGTGCACTTACACGCTGACCCCACTGTACACTGTTCTAACTGTGGTTATATATTTGGCCAAAGGGAAATTACCACGAACTTATAACTACATTTATTGTTGACATTGCCAACATTGCGACTAGTGAAGATCCAGATCAGCCTGAGCATACGCATAGTCTGATCAGGATCTGCAGTACTGTTCGCCATTCCATCAATAAAACATCCGTCATTCTTCTAACAAGCAAATAGATGATGTCGTTATCAGGTTACAGGAGTGTGATATTTGTGATATCCGGAGCTACACTAGTCACTAATGCAATAATCCCCATTTTTCCAGTCTAAGCCACATATGGGCGAAAAGTGATAACATCTCCAGGCTACAATCTGACACAACAAGGTTTGTTGACTCAGTGACCAGTGAAGACCACGATCAGCCTGCACAGCATCCTTACAGCCGTTTCACTAAACTTCATTACGACTAAAATGTTCGTAAGTGCAAACTTAGGATCGTCTGGGGCCGTTTCACTAAACTTCGTGCGATTAAAATGTTCGTAAGTGCAAATTTAGGATAGTCTGGGGCCGTTTTATTAAACTTCGTACGACTAAAATGTTCGTTAATTTCAAATTTAGGATAGTCTGGAAATTTCAATTGATGTATTTACATTTATTTTGCATAGGCTGCATAAATGTAAATCTAACAATTGTTTACAAGAAAACATTGTTAATGTGAAATTTACAAACTATCATAATGTTGCACTTACGAACATGTTAGTCGTACACAGTTTAGTAAAACGGGCCCCTGTTACCACTGGATTGCCATTTTGAACACAGCTTCCGCACGAGTCTATCAGGGTTGTCACAGTACTTCGTTGATGGATTTGATTTATTGGTGTTTAACGGCCTATCAACAGCTAATATCATTTAAAGCCGGGCAAACAGGTTCGATCCCGCATTTAACTTGCTGCATTGGGGGGAAATCCCAAAATCAGAACGGAATATTTACATCGAAAAAGCTGGTGCCAACGATGTTTTTGCTTGCAATATTTCTTGACAAAAACATGTTTTGACGCACTAGTGCATGAGAATCATCTCCAATGGAGACTACATGTACGTTCTTTAGTCAAGAAATCTGACAAAAAAACAACACCAGACAGCGATATGTGTTTACTGCATTTTACGGATTACCGAACAGGATAAGCTTCACATGCTACTGTGACTGGAGAAATAGGGCTTATGGGATTTGTGACCAGTGTAGCTCCTGATCAGATAGCGTATTCCTGTAGCCTGTTAGCAATCTATATTGCTGGTTATATATATAGAAGCATGGCGGTTGTTTCATTGACATAATGGCGAAAATTGCAGATGCTGATCAGACTGTGCGGATGCACAGGCAGATCTAAATCTACACTGGTCGTAAAACCCATAAGCCCATTTTTCTCCAGTCACATCCACATGTTTGGAACGTTACATTTGCGATAGGTTGACTATTTCGTGAGACTCTCGTGTCTCGCCATTAAAAAGTAAGAAATCATGTATTATCTTACAGCAGAAAGTAGAAAAACACAATCTTTAGCTTATTATTGTTTCACTTACTGATACTTTTAGGTAAATGAAATGAATTTATAGACCTTGGTCTGTTACTTCACCATGTGACTATGATGTGTAAAATATTGATTTCTATAAAATGTAAATGCTTTGCATATCTGGACCGACTATTTAAGTCCCCGTCCGATAGGACTAGGCTAACACAAAGTTGTCTTACCCAAGGACACGCCGAATCGGCCATTCGCAGCGGTGAGAGGTGTGAATCGAACCCTACTGAGCTAATCCGGCCACCTATCATGTTTACAGTCCTTTTATATGAATAGAATATAATAGAATAGAATTTATTTAACGACTTAAACTAAATAGTTTCTCGTCTACGTACAATACATACATACATATATGCCATACCCTCGGTGTCGTAGTCGACGTCCGTCCGTCTTCAAAAATACCCTCGGTGTCTTAGTCGGCGTCCGTCCATCTTCAAAAATAAATGACAGCTTAACATTGAGCAAAATGTCTCACACATGTCTTCCACTAATGATTCTCTATCATGCCGTAACAAATCCAAAACCCTCAGACCCGGTCAAGGTCACAATCTTGGTGCTTTCATAAAGTTAACGTTGGGGGGGGGGGATTTGTTATAATGTTTGTTTCCTTTCACGCCACTTCTTGATATTTCACACATGCCTTTCTCTAATGATTCTCTATCATGCTGTAACAAATCCACAACCCTCAGATCCCCGCTAACCCCAAGGTCAAGGTCACAATATTAGTGCTTAACTTAACTTTGGGGTAAATTTGTTATAATTTCTGTTTAATTTCGCGCCACTTCTTGATATTTCACACATGCCTTCCTTTAATGGTCTCTCAATCATGCTATGTCACATGGACGATCGACAGACCCCCACTAAGCCCAAGATCAAAGTCACAGTCTTAGTGCATTCACAATCTAAACATTGGGGGAAATTCAAATAATCAAGATGCGCTTCCTTGTCTTCTGACATATCGTATCTTCTATGGCAGGGGTTAGGCATATGATAGACTGCTGAGTGGGCATGTACCTTTAACAGTTGCATAACGTTTTATACCATAAGGTGCATGTTGAAACTCTTGATTTCTTCTTTATCTTTATCCATACCGTAATAACCCTAAATAGTCGAACATAATTTATTCTAGGACAAACGTATACATATCTGGTGTCCCGCAACAAATAGCGTCCAAATGTTTAGGGTTAGTAATGTTGTAATGATTTATCGCAATAATAATGTATATTCGATCCTGTGCTAAAGGCGGCCTCCGAATAGCAATTACCTGCAGCCACGCTTTTGTTTTCCCAATTTATATACAATTATTAGATAAATGAACTGAATTTGCTGTTTCAATGGCTGGTTTTTATTCACTGGTATTTTGATACATTTTGTTTTGGGAAGCCCCTATTTTTACCCCGAAACAAATGGTGTCCGAATATGTAGGGTTATTACAGTACATGTACTTACAATTTGGGTGGTGCCTAATGTATGAGGAAACATTAAAACAAGTGAGACGGGGTTCACAAACACCCCACCTGTTGCCAGTGGACAGTCATTTATTTTATATCCACTACCTTAAATGAAATTTGTAAAAATAGTGTCCATTTTGAAAATTGCGGACATCTTGAATTTTAAAGGTTTTTGGTCCATATCGTTTTATTGTATAAATTCGTGAAATGAACATTTTCTACGACTTTTATGCTTATCTCACAGAATGGCTATTTTGCGTTGCTCTTGAGGTTCCGTACGTACATCCGTGCACATTGACGTCGACAAGTCTCTTATCCATCATGTAATATCTTCAATAATACGTTAAAGATTGCTTTAATATTTGGAAAGTTCATTCACCTGAACATGCGTAACGCACTCGCACAACCAATGACATGACCTTGACCTTTGTGACCTTCGAAATGGCGCTGAAACACTTAGCCATTTTCATACGTAGAAAAGTTTGTAAGAGTTTCTCCATTATGTAATATCTACAATATTACTTGAATGCTTGCTTTAATATTTGGACAGTTCATTCACCTGAACATGTGTGACACACGCGCACCACCAATGGCATGGCATTGACCTTTGTAATACTCGAAATGGTGCTGAAACACATAGCCATTTTGTTACGTCGAAAAGTTTAAATGAGATTCTCAATCAAGTTTACTCTTCAAAATTACTTGAAGGATTGCTTTAATAGTTGGAAACTTTATTCACCTGAACAGACGGTGACGCAATCACACCACCAATGGTATGACATTGACCTTTGTGACCGTCAAACTGGTGCTGAAATACTAATAGCCATTGCCATTTTCTTACGGCAATAAGTTTGTAAGACTTTCTCTAATCGCTATCAGGCTACAGGAGTGTGCTATTTGATCAGGAGCTACACTGGCGACGAAACCCATAAGCCCCATTTTCCAGTCCGCCGTCCGTTGAATTTTGGATACCTTACAATAAGTATATAATTACAAATTACTAACTTTCAAAGGTATCAAAAATTCAAATATTTATGTAGCCTGATAACGATTTTATAGTGCTTGTTAGAATAATAAGGGGCGTTTCATTGGTGGATTGGCTAGCAGTGCAGATCCGGATAAAACTATGCGTGTGCACAGGAAGATCTTGCTCTACACTGGTCGCAATCATAGGTTGAAGTAACATACCAAGGCCTATAAATACATTAAATATACATAAAAGTATCAATATTTACAGACAATAAGTGAAAAAAAAGTAAGTTAAACTTTGTTTTACTCTCTGTTGTAATACATTACATTATTGTGTTCTAACAGGGAGTAAACCATTTTTTTTTCAACTGATTTTTTCCAACATTATTGATCTTTTTGGCTATGTTCAATGTATTTATAGACCTTGGTCCGTTACTTCAACCTGTGGTCGCAATACCCATAAGCCACATTTCTCCAGCCACTGCCACATATTTAACTAATGTATGAACCGGTTCTTCTACTGAACAGAGAAAACGCAGGACATATGACATATTGCATTCCAATAATGCTTGATTAAGCCACAGTTATAGATCAGGGTTTGTCCGCATGTACATGATGTACGAAGATATATAATCCGCAAGCTCTATCGAGAAGATTATCGAGTGTACATTTGAACAAACGTGATGTAACACTGTTATAATATCATCATGCTGCTCATTTTGAAAGAAAACACAACATATATCAAAGATGTGAATAGCATTTTAATATTAGCACTACCGCGTTGTAAAATAACATCAACAACAGCAATAACAGCAATTCAAGAACAAGCTCATAAATAAATAAATTAGCAACGTCATAAACTGTAAAACAAAGTATTGGAGAAGTCAGTGTCACGTTGGACTACAGACATGTATCGATTGTCCGAGCATTAGCACCATCTGACAGTCAGGTGGTCGTCCTTGACCATGCTATCGTGCGTCCGGAGTAGGCTCCCCTTGTAGACGTGGGCCAGAAAGTCAACAGTAGAATCTACCACCGTCCTCTCCTCGTCCTCGCCGAGTAAATCCGGGCATGTTCTGCTCTCCGGATTGACGAACGTTGTACGAGCCAAACATACGTCATTGTGTCGCCTATACGTTGTCAAGGAGGCAGTATGTGATGTTTCCATGGGTACACATGTTGTCGTGGAGTCATCTGTAGTCAAGTAGACGGTGTCGTTTTGCCCGGTGTAGATGAATGACACGCCGGACGCGATGGAGTCTTCTTCAGATCGAAGCACAAAACAATTGTCCAGGGACGGCAGTGGCTCCCGTCGGGAACTGTTGGACCAGAGAGACGTGGATGTCGTGTCGTACATTCTGGTAGACAGGTCGCTGCAGGCTTTCACACGAGAATCATAAACCTGCGTATTTTCTCCTACAGTTCTGTTTGCATGATCGGCTCGGCGTTCAATTTTGCGCTTATTTCCACTTTTGCCGAGCGTTTTCTTCATCCGGAGCAGACTCTTCACCTGTTCGTTAACTCGCGTATTCCGTATGGGTGTAGAACTCTTTAAGACTTTCCCAGGCCCGTTCCTGTTGTGGTGAGTGTCGTTTCGGATAACCTCGCGGCGTCCCTTCTGCCTATTGTCGTTATCGTCGCAATTTGGCGTCGATGACGTCGGCACGTCGGAACATCCGGGCTGTTGGCGCTCCTCCCAAACGCTAAACTGGCCTTCCTGACGTATAATGGAGCGAATGTGGTCTCGTCGGGATTCCGCCATCTTTACACAAACTGGAAAAACAGAAATTTGAAATATAATAGATTGAATATTTGTTGCGTTTAATGGTATTGTATACATGCTCTATTGGCGATAAATAATACATTGTAAATATGTGACATTTATGGTGGCCATTTTTACTATTTGTAAGTAGAAAAAGTTCGTTTTAATTCAGTCTAAAAAAGTATGTAAATATTGTTTTATGCATCCAGCTTTATTCACACACTTTCCTCAGCACCAATATGGGGTGGTAACATCACTACTTTGTGAGATTTTGGCCATATAATATGGCACAAATGTCCAATTTTATTATCTTTGGCGTACATTTTGTAAATTGTCTCATGGCCTAGCTACATGTATGTAACAATTGGCACCCCGTCTAGATTTGTTTTGTGTGAACTGTTATATTTTCTGTACATGAAGTCGAAAGTTGTCGAACTGTTCTTTGCAAATGTCAAATTCTATTCGGCATATGCTGTGAACATTCCCTGAACTTTTGACATCATCTACGGAAAATATCGACGTACATTTTGTAACATTTAAATGTTTTTCATGCGATATCGCATGTATTCAACGACACAATCAACTGGCTTGACTGAATAGTATGATCCATGTCCCAAGTTCAATAAACGTTTAAATAATCACCTATCATTATATTATGCAAAATGAATTTATATTATGTAAACATATTTAAGTATTTTTTATAGCACAATACGTTCAATCTGGGGAAAAAAAGCATTGATGGTACATGTATGTGTACATACCTTGAAATCTTTGGACGTGACGTGAACTAAAACAGCGTAATCCTAATTACTAACGTGTTTCAAGTACAGAAAACTTTCACTTCAATTACGTTGATTGTAAACTAACACCTCCAGATATGATGACCTGCTGTCTTCCAACGCGGCATATATACGTATCAATTTCAATGCAAGCTCTCCACCTGTTGACGGGAATTCACTCAGTCGGCGTACGGATCACCGCATCAAATCAGTCGGCTTGTAGTTACAGGTGTAACGTGCATGTGACGTGTTGACGCGTGAATTAATGTTCATTACCGTGAGTGCTGTAATTGTCGACACGATTCACACATCGGTCACGGAGCCATTTATTAGGCCGATAATTACGA
This sequence comes from Conchocele bisecta, assembly GCA_029237695.1. Taxonomy (NCBI): domain Eukaryota; kingdom Metazoa; phylum Mollusca; class Bivalvia; order Lucinida; family Thyasiridae; genus Conchocele; species Conchocele bisecta. The sequence continues at coordinate 17,598,566 of CM055273.1, read as the reverse complement.
TAACGACATTGCTACAAGTGTCTTATGTATTTATTTATCTCGTACAAATAATACCTTTAATTAGATCTAGTGACGAACGAGTGTACCTGTGTCACACCCTGATTACCAATCGCTGATTCATGGCCAATCTGCCCAGAATCGTTAATGCGGATATGGAAGGTCTTCGAGCCATTTCCTACCCTTAACTATAAGAAATAAACTCGTTAATGCAAATGAGGCTGCCACAGTAAATGTGTTTTTTGATCAATACCGCTTCCATATATGACACTGTACTTTTGCAACAAATGTAATCTAATAAGTGTGTTGATTTACAATTGTCTTGTACATATTGTATAGCATCAGTCAACTGGTTTCATAAATGTCGCATTAAATCGTTACTCTTGAACTATCCTTTAGTATGTAATATATTTAATAAATACACAGCACACATGTCGGATACAATTTATTGCATAAGCACATCATCATAAGTATACGCTGTACTGTTTAAGTAACATGTTTTCTATAGCGAACTCACGACATTTTCATACATGCATTTATTACACCAGTATATTATGATTGTAATTACAGTGAGGTCTGCGTGTAAGTGCACACACTAACGAACACGACAGGTTGGAACCAACCTGTCGTGTTCGTTCGTGTGTGCACTTACACGCTGACCCCACTGTACACTGTTCTAACTGTGGCGATATATTTGGCCAAAGGGAAATTACCACGAACTTATAACTACATTTATTGTTGACATTGCCAACATTGCGACTAGTGAAGATCGTCTGGGGCCGTTTCACTAAACTTCGTACGATTAAAATGTTCGTAAGTGCAAATTTAGGATAGTCTGGGGCCGTTTTATTAAACTTCGTACGACTGAAATGTTCGTTAAATTCAAATTTAGGATAGTCTGGAAATTTCAATTGATGGATTTAAATTTATTCCGCACGAGTCTATCAGGGTTGTCACAGTACTTCGTTGATGGATTTGATTTATTGGTGTTAAACGGCCTATCAACAGCTACGATCATTTAAGGCCGGGAAAACAGGTTCGATCCCGCATTTAACTTGGTGCATTGGGGGGGAAATCCCAAAATGAGAACGGAATATTTTCATCGAAAAAGCTGGTGCCAGGTCCATACAACACCAAAGTCACTTGGCCCCTTCCCCTAAAAGTAATAGGATTACGAATAATCGTAATACTCACATAAGGGGTATAACCAGATTCAACTCTCACATACATGAATGCCAACGACGTACGTGAGGGCCAAACCCGGTCTCGGGTCGGGATTCCGGTAAAGATGAACCCAGATCGTTAAATTACCCATCACATGCTTCCACCTGCCACCCACTCATTGATGGAATGGCGACCACTGCATACCCTGTGCAGAAGCACAGGGTGATCTGAGGCTACACTGGTCACAAAACCCGTAAGTCCCATTTCTCAAGTAACAGCCACATGGGACAAAAGTCCAGAGATAACAAATCTACAACATTATGACATTACTACCTGTACTTAAAACACGAATATTAATATTTAACATATACAACGCTGAATTAAATATTTTCTTACGATGTTTTTGTTTGCAATATTTCTTGACAAAAACATGTTTTGACAGTGCATGAGAATCATCTCCAATGGAGACAACATGTATGTTCTTTAGTCAAGAAATCTGACAAAAAAAACAAACCCAGACAGCAATATGTGTTTACCGCATTTTACGGATTACTGAACAGGATAAGCTTCATATGTTACTGTGACTGGAGAATGGGGCTTATGGGATTTGTGACCAGTGTAGCTCCTGATCAGATAGCGTACTCCTGTAGCCTGTTAGCAATCTATATTGCTTGTTATATATATAGAAGCATGGCGGTTGTTTCATTGACAGAATGGCGAAAATTGCAGATGCTGATCAGACTGTGCGGATGCACAGGCAGATCTAAATCTACACTGGTCGTAAAACCCATAAGCCCATTTTTCTCTAGTCACATCCACATGTTTGGAACGTTACATTTGCGATAGGTTGACTATTTCGTGAGACTCCCGTGTCTCGCCATTAAAAAGTAAGAAATCATGTATTATCTTACAGCAGAAAGTAGAAAAACACAATCTTTAGCTTATTATTGTTTCACTTACTGATACTTTTAGGTAAATGAAATGAATTTATAGACCTTGGTCTGTTACTTCACCATGTGACTATGATGTGTAAAATATTGATTTCTATAAAATGTAAATGCTTTGCATATCGGGACCGACTATTTAAGTCCACGTCCGATAGGACTAGGCTAACACAAAGTTGTCTTGCCCAAGAACACGCCGAATCGGCCATTCGCAGCGGTGCGAGGTGGGAATCGAACCCTACTGAGCTAATCCGGCCACCTATCATGTTTACAGTCCTTTTATATACCATACGCTCGGTGTCGTAGTCGACGTCCGTCCGTCTTCAAAAATACCCTCGGTGTCGTAGTCGGCGTCCGTCCATCTTCAAAAATAAATGACAGCTTAACATTGTCTCACACATGTCTTCCAATAATGATTCTCTATCATGCCGTAACAAATCCAAAACCCTCAGACCCGGTCAAGGTCACAATCTTAGTGCTTTCATAAACATAACATGGGGGAAATTTGTTATCATGTTTGTTTCCTTTCACGCAACTTCTTGATATTTCACACATGCCTTTCTCTAATGATTCTCTATCATGCTGTGACAAATCCACAACCCTCAGATCCCCGCTAACCCCAAGGTCAAGGTAATAATATTAGTGCTTAACTTAACTTTGGTGTAAATTTGTTATAATTTCTGTTTAATTTCACGCCACTTCTTGATATTTCACACATGCCTTCCTTTAATGGTCTCTCAATCATGCCATGTCACATCCACGATCCACAGATCCCCACTAAGCCCAAGATCAAAGTCACATTCTTAGTGCATTCACAATCTAAACATTGGGGGAAATTCAAATAATCAAGATGCGCTTCGTTGTCTTCTGACATCTCGTATCTTCTATGGCAGGGGTTAGTCACATGATAGACTGCTGAGTGGGCATGTACCTTTAACAGTTGCATAACGTTTTATACCATAAGGTGCATGTTGAAACTCTTGATTTCTTCTTTATCTTTATCCATACCGTAATAACCCTAAATAGTCCAACATAATTTATTCTAGGAAAAACGTATACATATCTGGTGTCCCGCAACAAATAGCGTCCAAATGTTTAGGGTTAGTAATGTTGTAATGATTTATCGCAATAATAATGTATATTCGATCCTGTGCTAAAGGCGGCCTCCGAATAGCAATTACCTGCAGCCACGCTTTTGTTTTCCCAATTTATATACAATTATTAGATAAATGAACTGAATTTGCTGTTTCAATGGCTGGTTTTTATTCACTGGTATTTTGATACATTTTGCTTTGGGAAACTCTTATTTTTCCCCCGAAACAAATGGTGTCCGAATATGTGGGGTTATTACAGTACATATACATGTACTTACAATTTGGGTGGTGCCTAATGTATGAGGAAACATTCGAACAAGGGAGACAGGGTTCACGAACACCCCATATGTTGCCAGTGGACACAGTCATTAATTTTATATCCACTACCTTAAATGAAATTTGTAAAAATAGTGTCCATTTTGAAAATTACGGACATCTTGAAATTTAAAGGTGTTTGGTCCATATCGTTTTACTGTATAAATTTGTGAAATGAACATTTTCTAAGAGTTTTATGCTTATCTCACAGAATGGCTATTTTGCGTTGCTCTTGGGGTTCAGTACGTACACGCGCACCACCAATGGCATGGCATTGACCTTTGTAATACTCGAAATGGTGCTGAAACGCATAGCCATTTTGCTACGTCGAAAAGTTTAAATGAGTTTCTCAATCATGTTTACTCTTCAAAATTACTTGAAGGATTGCTTTAATAGTTGGACACTTTATTCACATGAACAGACGGTGACGCAATCACACCACCAATGATATGACATTGACAAGGCCTATAAATACATTAAATATACATAAATGTATCAATATTTGCAGACAATAAGTGAAAGAAAAGTAAGTTCAACTTTGTTTTACTCCCTGTTATAATACATTACATTATTGTGTTCTAACAGGGAGTAAACCTTTTTTTCCAACTGATTTTTTCCAACTTATTGATAGTTTTCGCTATGTTTAATGTATTTATAGACCTTGGTCCGTTACTTCAACCTGTGGTCGCAATAAATACCCATAAGCCACATTTCTCCAGCAACTGCCACATATTTAACTAATGTATGAACCGGTTCTTCTACTGGACAGAGAAAACGCAGGACATATGGCATATTGCATTCCAATAATTCTTGATTAAGCCACAGTTATAGATCAGGGTTTGTCCGCATGTACATGATGTACGAAGATATATAATCCGCAAGCTTTATCGAGAAGATTATCGAGTGTACATGTGAACAAACGTGATGTAACACTGTTATAATATCCTCATGCCCATAAACTGCTCATGTTGAAAGAAAACACAACATACATGTATATCAAAGATGTGAATAGCATTTTAATATTAGCACTACCGCGTTGTAAAATAACATCAACAACAACAACAACAGCAATTCAAGAACACGCTCATATATAAATAAATTAGCAACGTCGTAAACTGTAAAACAAAGTATTGGAGAAGTCAGTGTCACGTTGGACTACAGACATGTATCGGTTGTCCGCGCATTAGCACCATCTGACAGTCAGGTGGTCGTCCTTGACCATGCTATCGTGCGTCCGGAGTAGGCTCCCCTTGTAGACGTGGGCCAGAAAGTCAACAGTAGAATCTAGCATCGTCCTCTCCTCGTCCTCGCCGAGTAAATCCGGACACGTTCGGCTTTCCGGATTGACGAACGTTGTACGAGCCAAACATACGTCATTGTGTCGCCTATCCTTTGTCAAGGACGCAGTATGTGATGTTTCCATGGGTACACATGTTGTCGTGGAGTCATCTGTAGTCAATGAGACGGTGTCGTTTTGCCCGGTGTAGATGAATGACACGCCGGACGCGATGGAGTCTTCTTCAGATCGAAGAACAAAACAATTGTCCAGGGACTGCAGCGGCTCCCGTCGGGAACTGTTGGACCAGAGAGACGCGGATGTCGTGTCGTACATTGTGGTAGACAGGTCGCTGAAGGCTTTCACACGAGAATCATAAACCTGCGTATTTTCTCCTACAGTTCTGTTTGCACGATCGGCACGGCGTTCAGCTCTGCGCTTATTTCCACTTTTGCAGTTCGTTTTCTTCATCCGGAGCAGACTCTTCCCCTGTTCGTTAACTCGCGTATTCCGTATGGGTGTAGAACACTTTATCACTTTCCCAGGCCCGTTCCTGTTGGTGCGAGTGTCGTTTTGGATAACATCGCGGCGTCCCTTCTGCCTATTGTCATTATCGTCACGATTTGGCGTCGATGACGTCGGCACGTCTGAACATCCGGGCTGTTGGCGCTCCTCCCAAACGTTAAACTGGCCTTCCTGGCATATGATGGAGTGACTGTGGTCTCGTCGGGATTCCGCCATCTTTACACAAACTGCAAACAAAGAAATTTGCAATAAAATAGATTGAATATTGTTTGCGTTTAATGGTATTGTATACATGCTCTATTGGCGATAAATAATACATTGTAAATATGTGACATTTATGGTGGCCATTTTCCTATTAGTAAGTAGAAAAAGTTCCGTTTAATTCAGGCTAAAAAGGTATATAAATATTGTTTGATGCATCCAGCTTTATTCACACACTTTCCGCAGCACAAATATGGGGTGGTAACATCACTACTTTGTGAAATTTTGACAAATATCCAATTATATTATCGTTGGCGTACATTTTGTAAATTGTCTAATGGCCTAGCTACATGTAGGTAACAATTGGCATCCCGTCTAGTTTTGTTTTGTGTGAACTGTAATATTTTCTGTACATGACGTCAAAAGTTGTCGAACTGTTCTTTGGAAATGTCAAATTCTATTCGGCATTTGCTATGAACATTCCCTCAACTTTTGACATCATCTACGGAAAATATCGACGTACATTTGGTGAAATTTAAATGTTTTTCATGCGATATCGCATGTATTCAACGACACAATCAACTGGCTTGACTGAATAGTATGATCCATGTCCCAAGTTCAATACTCGTTTAAATAATCACCTATCATTATATTATACAAAATGTATTTATATTATGTAAACATATTTAAGTATTTTTTATAGCACAATACGTTCAATCTGAAAAAAAAATGCATTGATGGTACATGTATGTATGTATGTGTACATACCTTGAAATCTTTGGACGTGAAATAAAACAGCGTAATCCTAATTACTAACTTGTTTCAAGTACAGAAAACTGCCTAGTAATTATACTTTCACTTCAATTACGTTGATTGTAAACTAACACCTCCAGGTATGATGACCTGCTGTCTTCCAATGCGGCATATATACGTATCAATTTCAATGCAAGCTTTCCACCTGTTGACGGGAATTCACTCAGTCGGCGTGCGGATCACCGCATCCAATCAGTCGGCTTGTAGTTACAGGTGTAACGTGCATGTCACGTGTTGACGCGTGAATTAATGTTCATTACCGTGATTGCTGTTATTGTCGACACGATTCACACATTGGTCACGGAGCCAATTACTAGGCCAATAATTACGATGACGCTTGTCCGCTTCAAGCTAGAGAGTAAACGACACTGCTACAAGTGTCTTACGTATTTATTTATCGCGTACAAATAATACCTTTAATTAGATCTAGTGACGAACGAGTGTACCTGTGTCACACCCTGATTACAAATCGCTGATTCATGGCCGATCTGCAACAAATGTAATATACTAAGTGTGTTGATTTACAATTGTCTCGTATATATTTGATAGCATCAGTCAACTGGTTTAATAAATGTCGCATTAAATCGTTACTCTTGAACTATCCATTAGTATGTAATATATTTAATAAATACACAGCACACATGTTGGATACAATTTATTGCATAAGTACATAAACATAATTATACGCTGTACTGTTTAAGTAACATGTTTTCTATAGCGAACTCACGACATTTTCATACATGCATTTATTACACCAGTATAATTGAGCCGCGTCGCGAGAAAACCTGTTTTCGGGAGTCTAACGACGTCACAAGATATGACGTCGTGAACTTAACTGACGTAATTTCAGCCGACATTTCCAATTATCGACGTTTGTCAGACCGCCATGTTAGGTTTGTTCCGTTGTGTTAAAGTTATCTAACGAACAGAATATATCTATAATCGGGCGTATGTGTTTGAAAAAAAAACGAAACAGTCTTCGATCTGTCATGGATCCTGTCTGAGAATGTATTGGATGAACGTTAAACTGCCGTACTAACGGTCGTACGATCGAAATCCACCATTTTTAGTCGAAACTGGCACTTCTTATATTATGTTTTTATTAACAATAATGGCGTAAGGGTCATTTTTTTTTATTATTTTGCTGCTGATATCACATATAAAAATGTTTGTCTGTTATTGATATGTGTTTTTTATGTTCCGTTATTTTGACATATAATATTTTCTTTGACACAGTTTACAGATAACTGTCCACATTAACTGCTATCGACCACCATTTACAGGTGAAAACTCTGTGTAAGCAACATTTTTTATTTACATTCAGATGGTCGGCAGTATATTTGTAGACCGTTATAGCCTGGGCTCGGTTACCCGCACAACTATGTTTCAGATCTGGTTAACTCGACGCGAACTTTCAGTTTATTGCTCAATTCTTTCTTTCTACATGTAATATACATGTAATGTATACAATTAACAGTTAGCGCAACCTTTACCTGAAAAACAACAAAGCCATGGATGTTACGATGTCTCATCTGTGCATATGCGCCGTCTGATCAGAACATAGGATGTCCGCCATTCAGTCACTAGGGAATCCTTTGTCGATTACCGACAGGATATGGGTCGCCGATCTTACATTTATTGCAGATAGTATAAGGTCCGTTTTTTTCAGCAGGTGGTCCAAGTACAGCTGTAAGCGGGGCGATGTCGTGAACATTCGACATTTCTGTTGTCTGAATATGAAAAGCTTAAATCTGAATGCACACTGACGTGTGAGTCATGTTAATATAAGAAATAGATACGGTGGGGTTATATTTCAAGGAAACATATGTTGGAGACATTGGTATCATGGAAAGTGATCTGCACCACTTGAGGATATTTTTATTTTTTTGCAAAATGACCCCCTTTTCTGCATAATGGAAGTCTCAAACTTAACAAAAAACAGTTAATTTCAGTTACTTAGGGGGTTACGTGTTAATCGTCAAAGGTTGTAGCAGCATTGTCAATGAAAAAATAGCAGTATGGACAAACTTTTAAAAATCTAATATCATATCCACATGAATCATCGGAATATCAAATTCTTGGTGGATTAACTGTGCAGTTGGTCTAAAACATTCACAGACGGACGGATGGATTGACGCATGCACAACGTGTGCTTACTGGTATTTAACTCATTTAATATATGAAGTATCTCCCCTGTGTACAGGTGTATCACAATCTATTATAGTATACATATCAAGTAAAATCCTCGGATTTTGATTAAATACAATCATGAGTGTGTATTGTGATAATATAAATAGAAAATTGGCATTATGGACAGCAAAAACAGATATAAAACTGCATGAGGATGTGATAAATAAGTTGGATCACGTTTTTGTATGAATAATATCGTCTAGCATTACAGGATCCGGATCCGGACACGGATAACAAAACGTCTGATCGAATATCAACATGATTAATGGAAGAAACTATTTTTAGTTGAAATTAACATGAAAATAAGACGACACACTACACTTATTTTCACGACCATGACTATTTGAAAAGCATAATGAAGGGGGTTGAATAAATGCTGTTTATATCTGAAGTAACCTAATATGTTATACCTGAAGTAGCCTAATATTAGTCATTCTCAACAGCAAATTCAAGATGGCGGCGAATTTTAAAATCGAAGTCGCTGTCGGTGCAGCTGAATTTTGTCCATTTTTACAGTAACAGTATTTGCGACGTAACCAACGACACGGACATGTCCATTATGACTGCAATGCTTATTATGACAACTGTGTAGTCTAACTCGAGCCAGTATTGAAGCGCATTGTAAATAAATCGGAGATTTAATCAGATACAATACCGAATCTACCTAGCGTGGACGCCGCCATTTTGCTTTTAATCACGTCACTGGATTTGTGACGCATGGCGAGGGAATGACGTCAACACATGACGTCACACACGTTCGAGCAATTACGTTTAGTATGCGGTATAAATTAAATATATGATTAGTGCCTTAGAATATAAAATATATTCGGTTTCAGCCGAATATATTTTATATTCGACGGCAATAACCATACTGTATATTTACTATATACTGTAACGTCGTTTGACGTGGCTTTTACGTGACGTCTCATTTGCTCAAACGACCTGAATAGTGGTGTTGTTTAAAATATAATATCTTAATGAATATTGCAGATATCATGATCAAATAAAAATACCATCGCCATAGTAACAAAATGTTAATTTGACCAAGAATTTCCCGAAGACAGGTTTTCTCGCGACGCGGCTCATATTATGATTGTAATTACAGTGGGGGCAGCGTGTAAGTGCACACACTAACGAACACGACAGGTTGGAACCAACCTGTCGTGTTCGTTTGTGTGTGCACTTACACGAAGACCCCACTGTACACTGTTCTAACTGTGGCGATATATTTGGCCAAAGGGAAATTACCACCAACTTATAATTACATTTATTGTTGACATTGCCAACATTGCGACTAGTGAAGATCCAGATCAGCCTGTGCGTACGCATAGTCTGATCAGGATCTGCAGTACTGTTCGCCATTCCATCAATAAAACACCCGTCATTCTTCTAACAAGCAAATATATGATGTCGTTATCAGGTTACATGAATGTGATATTTGTGATATCCGGAGCTACACTAGTCACTAATGCAATAAGCCCCATTTCTCCAGTCTAAGCCACATATGGGCGAAAAGTGATAACATCTCCAGGCTACAATCTGACACAACAAGGTTTGTTGCCTCAGTGACCAGTGAAGACCACGATCAGCCTGCACAGCATCCTTACAGCCGTTTCACTAAACTTCGTATGACTAAAATGTTCGTAAGTGCACATTTAGGATAGTCTGGGGCCGTTTCACTAAACTTTGTACGACTAAAATGTTCGTAAGTGCACATTTAGGATAGTCTGGGGCCGTTTCACTAAACTTTGTACGACTAAAATGTTCGTAAGTGCACATTTAGGATAGTCTGGGGCCGTTTCACTAAACTTTGTACGACTAAAATGTTCGTAAGTGCAAATTTATGATCGTCTGGGGCCGTTTCACTAAACTTCGTACGATTAAAATGTTCGTAAGTGCAAATTTAGGATAGTCTGGGGCCGTTTTATTAAACTTCGTACGACTAAAATGTTCGTTAAATTCAAATTTAGGATAGTCTGGAAATTTCAATTCATGGATTTACATTTATTGTGCATAGGCTGCATAAATGTAAATCTAACAATTGTTTGAAAACATTGTTAATGTGAAATTTACAGACTATCATAATGTTGCACTTATGAACATTTTAGTCGTACACAGTTTAGTAAAACGGGCCCCTGTTACCACTGGATTGCCATTTTGAACACAGCTTCCGCACGAGTCTATCAGGGTTGTCACAGTACTTCGTTGATGGATATTATTTATTGGTGTTTAACGGCCTATCAACAGCTAATATCATTTAAGGCCGGGAAAACAGGTTCCATCCCGCATTTAACTTGCTGCATTGGGGGGAAATCCCAAAATCAGAACGGAATATACATCGAAAAAGCTGGTGCTAGGTCCATACAACACCAATGTCACTTGGCCCCTTCCCCTAAAAGTAATAGGATTACGAATAATCGTAATACTCACATAAGGGGTATAACCAGATTCAACTATCACATACATGAATGCCAACGACGTACGTGAGTGCCAAACCCGGTCTCGGGTCGGGATTCCGGTAAAGATGAACCCAGATCGTTAAATTACCCATCACATCCTCCCACCTGCCACCCACTCATTGATGGAATGGCGACCACAGCATGCCCTGTGCAGAAGCACAGGCTGATCTGAGTCGACACTGGTCACAAAACCCATAAGTCCCATTTCCCAAGTAACAGCCACATGTGACAAAAGTCCAGAGATAACAAATCTACAACATTATGACATTACTACCTGTACTTAAAACACGAATATTAGTATTTAACATATACAACGCTGAATTAAACATTTTCTTACGATGTTTTTGTTTGCAATATTTCTTGGCAAAAACATGTTTTAACAGTGCATGAGAATCGTCTCCAATGGAGACTACATATATGTTATTTAGTCAAGAACACCAAACAGCGATATTTGTTTACCACAAATTACGGATTACTGAACAGGATAAGCTTCATATGCTACTGTGACTGGAGAAATGGGGCTTATGGGATTTGTGACCAGTGTAGCTCCTGATCGGATAGCGTACTCCTGTAGCCTGTTATCAATCTATATTGCTTGTTATATATAGAGAAGCATGGCGGTTGTTTCATTGACAGAATGGCGAAAATTGCAGATGCTGATCGGACTGTGCTGATGCACAGGCTGATCTAAATCTACACTGGTCGTAAAACCCATAAGCCCATTTTTCTCCAGTCACATCCACATATTTGGAACGTTACATTTGCGATAGGTTAACTCTTTCGTGAGACTCCATCGTCTCGCCATTAAAAAGTAAGAGATCGTGTATTATCTTACTGCAGAAAGTACAAAAACACATTTTTTAGCTTATTATTGTTTCACTTACTGATACTTTTATGTAAATTAAATGAATGTATAGACCTTGGTGTGTTACTTCTTTATGTGACTATGATGTGTAAAATATTGATTTCTATAAAATGTAAGTCCCCGTCCGATAGGACAAGGCTAACACAAAGTTGTCTTGCCCAAGGACACGCCGAATCGGCCATTCGCAGCGGTGAGAGGTGGGAATCGAACCCTACTGAGCTAATCCGGCCACCTATCATGTTCACAGTCCTTTCATATGCCATGCCCTCGGTGTCGTAGTCGACTTCCGTCCGTCTTCAAAAATACCCTCGGTGTCGTAGTCGGCGTCCGTCCATCTTCACAAATAAATGACAGCTTAACATTGATCAATATGTCTCACACATGTCGTCCACTAATGATTCTCTATTATGCCGTAACAAATCCAAAACCCTCAGACCCGGTCAATTTGTTATAATTTCTGTATATTTTCAAGCCACTTCTTGATATTTCACACATACATTCCTTTAATGGTCTCTCAATCATGCCATGTCACATCCACAATCCACAGATCCCCACTAAGCCCAAGATCAAAGTCACATTCTTAGTGCATTCACAATGTAAACATTGGGGGAAATTAAGTTGCATAACGTTTTATACCATAAGGTGCATGTACACTTAGGTTGAAACTCTTGATTTCTTCTTCATCTTTATCCATACCGTAATAACACTAAATAGTCGAACATAATTTATTCTAGGACAAACGTATACATATCTGGTGTCCCGCAACAAATAGCGTCCAAATGTTTAGGGTTAGTAATGTTGTAATGATTTATCGCAATAATAATGTATATTCGATCCTGTGCTAAAGGCGGCCTCCGAATAGCAATTACCTGCAGCCACGCTTTTGTTTTCCCAATTTATATACAATTATTAGATAAATGAACTGAATTTGCTGTTTCAATGGCTGGTTTTTATTCACTGGTATTTTGATACATTTTGTTTTGGGAAACCCCTATTTTCCCCCGAAACAAATGGTGTCCGAATATGTAGGGTTATTACAGTACATGTACTTACCATTTGGGTGGTGCCTAATGTATGAGGAAACATTAGAACAAGTGAGACGGGGTTCAAAAATACCCCACCTGTTGCCAGTGGACACAGTCATTTATTTTATATCCACTACCTTAAATGAAATTTGTAAAAATAGTGTCCATTTTGAAAATTGCGGCCTTCTTGAATTTTAAAGGTTTTTGGTCCATATCGTTTTATTGTATACTTTCGTGAAATGAACATTTTCTGCGGGTTTTATGCTTATCTCACAGAATGGCTATTTTGCGTTGCTCTTGAGGTTCCGTACGTCCATCCGTGTACATTGACGTCGACAAGTCTCTTCTCCATCATGTAATATCTTCAATAATACGTGAAAGATTGCTTTCATATTTGGACAGTTCATTCACCTGAACATGCGTGATGCACTCGCACAAACAATGACATGACCTTGACCTTTGTGACCTTCGAAATGACACTTAGCCATTTTCTTACGTAGAAAAGTTTGTACGAGTTTCTCCATTATGTAATATCTACAATATTACTTGAATGCTTGCTTTAATATTTGGACAGTTCATTCACCTGAACATGTGTGACACACGCGCACCACCAATGGCAATGCATTGACTTTTGTAATACTCGAAATGGTGCTGAAACACATAGCCATTTTGTTACGTCGAAAAGTTTAAATGAGATTCACAATCATGTTTACTCTTCAAAATTACTTGAAGGATTGCTTTAAGAGTTGGATACTTTATTCACCTGGACAGACGGTGACGCAATCACACCACCAATGATATGACATTGACCTTGGTATCCAAAATTCAAATATTGATGTAGCCTTATAACGATTGTATATAGTGGGGTGCCGGGGCACGCAGTCATTTCAAATTGATGCAAACGTTTCGTTTTCAGTACAAATTTGAAGGTAAGTGTATATAGAACATTGTTGGTTCGAGTGTCAAGCACTCGGATAAAAAAATTCAAAATGGCCACCAAAATCCAAGATGGATGCCAATTTCAAGCTTTTTTTCTCATTACGCCTCATAACTTTTGTACTATTGAACCTAGTATGGTGATTTTGGTCTCTATACATAGGTTTTCATGTATGAGTAATTGAATACAAATAAAATAAACATGATTGGAACATATCTTCTCTTATATTGAGTCCTACTTCCGAGTAACTGCTTAGACAATTGCTTGAAAAACTCCTTGAACAATACATTTAATAAGAAAATGGCTAACAAATTAACCAAATTAACCTATATACATGTTAGTATTGGAAATTGTTCTAGTCCAGCTACTTTTCGCATGTGCACTTGCACTGACGTGTGCACTTCAACATTGTCTTCACGCATTTGCACCGAGAGCAGGTAATTGGGCAAGTGCACTTCACATCCAGGTGAAACACATCCTTGGCGAGGGGCAACAAGGTCCAAATGGGAAGCAGCTTGCCGTCCTCTTCCTTCCACCCATGGTTAGTTGGTTTGTTGACAGGCATCATGGACATGTGGGCTGTTGTCCAGATGCTCGCTTGGAAGACACTCCTTTTGAGATGTTGATCCAAAGCATCACTGGTTGGGGGAATTCTCTCGACGTCCCTAGTCTTCTGTGAGAACAACCTCATTCGGACGAGGTCAATATCATTGACTTCCTTCGACTCATTGGAGTACAGCCTACATACAAAGTTTGTTGCCACTTCTTTCAACCTTGGCGATGTTTGAAATGGAGTGTCGACACTAGTTGCAAATTGCTCCATAAGGGATGGCACTTCGTGCATCAACGTGCAGCAGGATCGCTTACCCTTGGACTTGAAGGAAGAAGTACTGTCTGATCCAGTGAATGCGTGAAAGAGGGCAATGGCTTTGCACGTTGTCGTGCCCAGGTTTGTGGCGTTAGTGTTCAGGGAGATCATTCTGGTTGTCTTTCCCGCTTTGAAGGAGATCCAGATTTCTGCGGCTGGATTCAGAGCCTTGATGTGATGGAAAATACTTAGAAGGATTACGACAACATCTGTGTCTCTAGTATACACCATCCCAAGTGACGATGATTGGAGGGCGTGGAGGAGATGTACTAAGACACGCGTGTCAGCTTCCTCATGGTTGCATTGATCCATTTGTGGACTGTTTCCAACATGGTGGACTTGATCACATGCAGTGATGTAGACATTCTTGTCATCTGGGAAATTTTCTTCTGTTATCTTTCTTGACAGGAATGAGAACAGTTCCTTCTTGTAATCAACGTTCGCCAGAAAATTCTGCCAATTTCTTGGGATTTTGGCAGTACCACATATGCGTTGTCGGGTGCCTGTTCCTCGTTTTCCCCTTGTGCCGCCTTTGATTGTCAGTGCACGATACTGGTCACAGACAATATATACTCTTGTCGTGGACAACTCTTGGGCAGAATACCTTGTCGAAATATGAATCAAAGGTCTTGCCTTTGACAGTTGTACCAGGAAGTGAGTGTATCAATACTCCGCCGTCAAAAATAATGAAGTCGTAAACATCTGGCGCAACTAGCTCCTCGTCGACAGAAATGGCGCTATTTGTACTGGCTTCCATGATATATACCAACACATCTGACTTGGTACAAGCGTTTAGTGACCCTTCGGATGACAATGCAGGTGGGTATGGGGAAGATTTGTCAGAGGTGTGTCATTTGAGTCAAGCACACTCTGTCTGAAGTTGTTGAACTGCTCTTGTCCCATAGACTCGACTTTATGGACAGATATGGCAGCAGCCGCAGACTCACACACCTTGTTGTCTAATGTAACCAGGTCTCCAATGTGCTCGTCAAAAGGATCCACATTGCTCCATCAGGTCTTTGGCATGGCGTAGAAATCGGTGCTGAGATGCATATCCTTCCTCATGATGAGGGAGTTCTTCATCATCATCATTATCGTTTGCACCAGTAAACTCCTCAACGACACGGCTGATTTCCGGGCCAGTCATGATCCAGCGTTCCAGCATGTCAGGGTTCTCTGTGAGACCGATAATGCCACCAACTCCTTTCACCCTTTTGTTGGCTTGCTCGTGTGCTTGATCAATGGGTAAGGATGAGAAATGTCGATTGCTTCGAGTTATTGTCCAGTGTCCCTTCTCAAACTCTACCTGGATGCTATCTGGTAGAACTTCCAGGTTTCGGATAAAGATTGTAATCCACCTGACATAATTCTGGTGAGAAAAGAACAGAGGCACAAGCTTCCGCAGGGTAGTGACCATGAGTTCTAACTTCCGTTCCCGATGTGCCTGGATGAACAGGAATATGATCTGTTGGTACTTGTGTACGAGTAGCCAGAAATTGAACGTTGGGCTCTGTTGAGAAGCTACCACGACCCAATCCTCAAGAGCCATCTCGGTTCCACTGTCTTCGTAGGCTCGCTTCAGAAGGCTGTCGCGTACCATAACAGTAACTTGATGGGCATATCTTGTTCTCATTGTATTGGATGCTTTCAGAAAAGCTGTGGCTGCTGCTTCTGTCTTTACTAGCCCAGCTTTGTTCAGGGTTTCAGGCCATCCAGACCCATGCAGAAGATCTCCCATGGTGCTCTACAAAGCCATTTCAATGTGGAGCCCACCTAGCATAACCACACACTTGTCTTCCCCAAAGATGTCAGGGAAGGTCCACTGCATTTATTTTGGCGAGGTTATAGAGTGGTTGGTATACTACCAACACAGGGACTTGGTGTGGGTTGAGGTGCTCAGTTGTCTCTTTCACCAGTTCCATTCCATGTTGAATCATTTCTGGAGTGGCGGCTTTTTCATGGAAAAGTGGCAGGAGGGCTTCAATGCCTTTTTCCAGTTGTCCAACAGTATCTGATCGAGCAGCATGGTAGGAAGACCACATCGCTGGAGTGCGTTTTTCTGTATCAGAATTCACATATAGGGTGTCATGTACTACAGTAATACATGCCTGTTCGTGCTGTTTCTCCTCATCGAATGAACTCGTTGTCACTGGTTGCACATCTTTTACCGGAGGTTGGGTGACAAGATTTCGGCCCACAGGTGGTACAAACGTATACGAACGAGGCAGGATGGGTTCACATGGCCATAATGCAAAAAATGGAAAAGGTTCAACAGGAAAGAGATAAAAAATACCCCATTTGTATCATCACATTTTTTATTTATTGTCTCATTGGTGTGAAATACCATATAAGATATATTCCAATCATGTTTATTTTATTTTTATTCAATTACTCATACATGAAAACCTAGATATAGACACCGAAATCACTATTCTAGGTTCCATAGGACAAAAGTTATGAGGCGTAATGCAAATAAAAAACCGAAATTGGCAGCCATCTTGGATTTTGGCGGTCATTTTGAATTCGTGTATTCCAGTGCTTGACACTCGAACCAAAATTGTTCTATAGACCCTTACCTTCAAATTGGTACAGAACACAAAGCTTTTGCATCAATTTGAAATTAAAAGAAAAAAAATACCCATGCACGGCCCCCCACTATATAGTGCTTGTTAGAAGAATAAGGGGCGTTTCATTTGTAGATTGGCTAGCAGTGCTAATCCGGATAAAACTATGCGTGTGCACAGGAAGATCTTGCTCTACACTGTGAACAAACGTGATGTAACACTGTTATAATATCCTCATGCCCATAAACTGCTCATGTTGAAAGAAAACACAACATATATCAAAGATGTGAATAGCATTTTAATATTAGCACTACCGCGTTGTAAAATAACATCAACAACAACAACAAAAGCAATTCAAGAACAAGCTCATATATAAATAAATTAGCAACGTCGTAAACTGTGAAACAAAGTATTGAAGAAGTCAGTGTCACGTTGCATTACAGACATGTATCGGTTGTCCGCGCATTAGCACCATCTGACAGTCAGGTGGTCGTCCTTGACCATGCTATCGTGCGTCTGGAGTAGGCTCCCCTTGTAGACGTGGGCCAGAAAGTCAACAGTATAATCTACCACCGTCCTCTCCTCGTCCTCGCCGAGTAAATCCGGACACGTTGTACGAGCCAAACATACGTCATTGTGTCGCCTATACGTTGTCAAGGAGGACGCAGTATGTGATGTTTCCATGGGTACATCTGTAGTCAAGGAGACGGTGTCGTTTTGCCCGGTGTAGATGAATGACACGCCGGACGCGATGGAGTCTTCTTCAGATCGAAGCACAAAACAATTGTCCAGGGACTGCAGCGGCTCCCGTCTGGAACTGTTGGACCAGAGAGACGTGGCTGTCGTGTCGTACATTGTGGTAGACAGGTCGCGGCAGGCTTTCACACGGGAATCATAAACCTGCGTATTTTCTCCTACAGTTCTGTTTGCACGATCGGCTCGGCGTTCAGTTCTGCGCTTATTTCCACTTATGCCGAGCGTTTTCTTCATCCGGAGCAGACTCTTCCCCTGTTCGTTAACGCGCGTATTCCGTATGGGTGTAGAACTCCTTAAGACTTTCCCAGGCCCGTTCCTGTTGTGGTGAGTGTCGTTTCGGATAACATCGCGGCGTCCCTTCTGCCTATTGTCGTTATCGTCGCGATTTGGCGTCGATGACGTCGGCACGTCTGAACATCCGGGCTGTTGGCGCTCCTCCCAAAGATTGAATATTTGTTGCGTTTAATGGTATTGTATACATGCTCTATTGGCGATAAATAATACATTGTAAATTATGGTGGCCATTTTCCTATTTGTAAGTAGAAAATGTTCCTTTTAATTCAGTCTAAAAAAGTATATAAATATTGTTTTATGCATCCAGCTTTATTCACACACTTTCCTCAGCACCAATATGAGGTGGTAACATCACTACTTTGTGAGATTTTGGCCATATAATATGGCACAAATGTCCAATTTTATTATCGTTGACGTACATTTTGTAAATTGTCTCATGGCCTAGCTACATGTAGGTAACAATTGGCACCCCGTCTTGATTTGTTTTGTGTGAACTGTTATATGTTCTGTACATGACGTCGAAAGTTGTCGAACTGTTCTTTGCAAATGTCAAATTCTATTCGGCATATGCTGTGAACATACCCTCAACTTTTGACATCATCTACGGAAAATATCGACGTACATTTTGTAAAATTTAAATGTTTTTCATGCGATATCGCATGTATTCAACGACACAATCAACTGGCTTGACTGAATAGTATGATCCATGTCACAAGTTCAATACTCGTTTAAATAATCACCTATCATTATATTATGCAAAATGTATTTATATTATGTAAACATATTTAAGTATTTTTTATAGCAAAATACGTTCAATCTGAAAAAATAACATACCTTGAAATCTTATCTTTGGACGTGAAATAAAACAGCGTAATCCTAATTACTAACGTGTTTCAAGTACAGAAAACTGCCTAGTAATTATACTTTCACTTCAATTACGTTGATTGTAAACTAACACCTCCAGGTATGATGACCTGCTGTCTTCCAACGCGGCATATATACGTATTAATTTCAATGCAAGCTTTCCACCTGTTGACGGGAATTCACTCAGTCGGCTTGCGGATCACCGCATCCAATCAGTCGGCTTGTAGTTACAGGTGTAACGTGTATGTCACGTGTTGACGCATGAATTAATGTTCATTACCGTGAGTGCTGTAATTGTCGACACGATTCACACATCGGTCACGGAGCCAATTACTAGGCCGATAATTACGATAACGACATTGATACAAGTGTCTTATGTATTTATTCATCTCATACAAATAATACCTTTAATTATTGTCTGTTCTACGAAATGCTGCCCAAGATTTATTGCTGTAAAAACACTCCAAGCTGCTTATTTTTGTTATATAAAACAATGTAAAATTTTTTTTAGAAATGAGCCTACTTTTTATTTCAAGAAAATCCGTCTAATAACAAAGTTATTTCAAATAAACAGTCATGGATGGGCTTTTGCCTTATAAATTAATTTCACCGAATTTTAGTTGTTGACAATAAAACAAGAAACTGGTATGCAATAATCACTTCCGGTCAACAACAACAACAACTATTTTTGCGAACTGAACATAAATTCTTAATAAATTTGTTTATTAACATCATTTTCTGGCATATAATTTAAACAATTTGCATTAAAATATATCAATTAATCATTTAATCTTCATATATTTAGCGAATATCATTCATCCATAAGGGTCCAAGTCGATTTGATACTATTGCTAATACGTCCTAATGTGAATGCTAACGAACTTGATTCGATTAAACTCGTGACCTTCACCAACCAATCAGCATTTAGTAAACTAAGTTGTCCGCCGGAAATTTGTCCGGCAAAGAAACTGGCTCACAGGAAGTGACTGTATACTTCCGCCGGAAATGACGTATATATGGTGTTCCCAAGTCTTTCCAATAGAGAATGTAGATTTACACCGTTGTCGATGTGCACGAATATGTGCAATTAATTTTGCGTGGTATCAACAGTGTGCCAACCTCAGCTTGGCGTTGTCAATATATACGAAAGCTGTAGCAGATGATGATGACATCATGTTGTATTTTGACCAAATTCTCGGCATTTTTTTCTGTAATTCTTGTACGAACGCCGAGAAATGGAGCTCGATTCCTTTATTTTTCAACCTGGCAAGATTTGCTCTCATAAATACAAGGTTAGTGTCTTGTTTTTAATGATGAAATCCAGCAAGCAGTTCGATGCTAGAAAAATGTTGAAAATCTTATCGCACGTGACATTTTAACATTGCAACCCTGCATTAAATTCTTGATTTATGGCTATTACTTCATTATAGGACCGAATTTAAAAAAATAAAAAGATGGCTCATTGCTAAATTTTGCTGAAAAATGATTTTATGCTAAAAAATAAGAGTTTTAGGGTGTTTAAATAGGTGTAAAAGTTGGGCAGGTTAACGTGAAACAGACAGTAGATCTAGTGACGAACGAGTGTATCTGTGTCACACCCTGATTACCAATCGCTGATTCATGGCCAATCTGCCCAGAATCGTTAATGCGGGTATGGAAGGTCTTCAAGCCATTTCCCACCGTTACATATAAGACATACAATCGTTAATGCAAATGAGGTTGCCACAGTAAATGTGTTATTTTATCAATACCGCTTCCATGTATGACACTGTACTTTTGCAACAAATATAATCTAATAAGTGTGTTTATTTACAATTGTCTCGTATATACTTTATAGCATTAGTCATCTGGTTTAATAAATGTCGCATTAAATCGTTACTCTTGAACTATGCTTTAGTATGTAATCTATTTAATAAATACACAGCACACATGTCGGATAATATTTATTGCATAAGCACATCATCATAATTATAAGCTGCACTGTTTAAGTAACATGTTTTCCATCGCGAACTCACGACATGTTCATACATGCATTTACTACACCAGTATATTATGATTGTAATTACACTGTTCTAACTGTGGCGATATATTTGGCCAAAGGTAAATTACCACGAACTTATAACTACATTTATTGTTGACATTGCCAACATTGCGACTAGTGAAGATCCAGATCAGCCTGTGCATACGCATAGTCTGATCAGGATCTGCAGTACTGTTCGCCATTCCATCAATAAAACACCCGCCATTCTTCTAATAAGCAAATAGATGATGTCGTTATCAGGTTACAGGAGTGTGATATTTGTGATATCCGGAGCTACACTAGTCACTAATGCAATAAGCCCCATTTCTCAAGTCTAAGCCACATATGGGCGAAAAGTGATAACATCTCCAGGCTACAATCTGACACAACAAGGTTTATTGCCTCAGTGACCAGTGAAGACCACGATCAGCCTGCACAGCATCCTTATAGCCGTTTCACTAAACTTCGTACGACTAAAATGTTCGTAAGTGCAAATTTAGGATCGTCTGAGGGCCGTTTCATTAAACTTCGTACGACTAAAATGTTCGTAAGCGCAAATTTAGGATAGTCTGGGGCCGTTTCAATAAACTTCGTAGGATTAACATGTTCGTAAGTGCAAATTTAGGATAGTCTGGGGCCGTTTTATTAAACTTCGTACGACTAAAATGTTTGTTAAATTCAAATTTAGGATAGTCTGGAAATTACGATTGATGGATTTACATTTATTGTGCATAGGCTGCATAAATGTAAATCTAACAATTGTTTACAAGAAAACATTGTTAATGTGAAATTTACAGACTATCATAATGTTGCACTTACGAACATTTTAGTCGTACACAGTTTAGTAAAACGGGCCCCTGTTACATATGTACCACTGGATTGCCATTTTGAACACAGCTTCCGCACGAGTCTATCAGCGTTGTCACAGTACTTCGTTGATGGATATTATTTATTGGTGTTTAACGGCCTATCAACAGCTAAGATCATTTAAGGCCGGGCAAACAGGTTCGATCTCCCATTTATCTTGCTGCATTGGGGGGAAATCCCAAAATCAGAACGGAATATTTACATCGGAAAAGCTGTTGCCAGGTCCATACAACATTGCAATTCGTTCCCTCTGAAATTGCAGTCTAATTGCGGTCAAATCGCGGTCCCGTTTTTGCGGTAATCATTCTTTCGCGATACCGTTTGTGCGGTCATTCTTTCGCGGTCCAATTTGTGTGGTCATTCTTTCGCGATACCGTTTGTGCGGTCATTCTTTCGCTATTTGCGGTAAAAACTTACCGTATCATCGTATAGTACAGTTTGTTTACTTTATAGAAACGTACTATACGAATATTATACAAACATACGATATCCGTTCGTATATCCGTTCGACTTGGTATGAATATACAGTGGGTCGTCGTGAGGTTAAAATATACCGATGCACCGGTTCATTTCGCATGTAAACATCCGGTTTTCATTTCGATCATCTGCCACCATTTTAAGTTTTTAAAAATGAATAAATTTTCAGTTTTACGATACAGAAACAATTTAAAACAGAGGATTGTGAAGTACTGTATCACAGTACATACAATGTATACATGTGTGTTCAATACAGTAATTCATCAGTAATTCATCACTGTACTCCGCACCACCGCCGGGGACACAAAACAATGATCACCCACACACACCAGCCATCTACATTTGGCGTCCTAAAAGTTCCGGTCTATATCCCACAGTGGGAACAATGTGTATCACCACCACCACCAGTTTTTGTCTATGACTATACTACACCCCCCCCCCCCCCCCGACCACCACTTCTGTCTGTAACGCAGGATGACGTGGCCGACTGATCAAGTGCTAAACTAATCCTGGTGCGATGGCTGACTGATCAAGTGCTATACTAGTCTTGGTGCGATGGCCGACTGATCAAGTTCTAAACTAGTCGTGGTGCGATGGCCGACTGATCAAGTTCTAAACTAGTCATGATGCGATGGCCGACTGATCGAGTGCTATACTAGTCCTGGTGCGATGGCCGACTGATCAAGGGCTAAACTAATCTCGGTGCGATGGCCGACTGATCAAGGGCTAAACTATTCCTGGTGCGATGATCGACTGATCAAGTTCTAAACTAGTCCTGGTGCGATGGCCGACTGATCAAGTTCTAAACTAGTCCTGGTGCGATGGCAGACTGATCGAGTGCTATACTAGTCCTGGTGCGATGGCCGACTGATCGAGTGCTAAAGTAGTCCTGGTGTGATGGCCGACTGATTGAGTGCTATACTAGTCCTGGTGCGATGGCCGACTGATCAAGTGCTAAAGTAGTCCTGGTGTGATGGCCGACTGATCAAGTGCTCTACTCGGCATGGCCGACTGATCATGTGCTATACTGGGCATGGTGAGATGGCCAACAGATCAAGTGCTATACTGGGCATGGTGCAATGGGCGACTGATCAAGCGCTATACTAGTTATGGTGCGATGGCAGACTGATCAAGTGCTCTACTAGTCCTAGTGCGATGGCCGACTGATCAAGTGCTATGCTCGGCATGGCCGACTGATCACGTGCTATACTGGGCATGCTGAGATGGCCAACTGATCAAGTGCTATACGTACTGGGCATGGTGCCATGGACGACTAATCAAGCGCTATACTAGTTATGATGCGATGGCAGACTGATCAAGTGCTCGACTAGTTAGTCCTGGAGTGATGACCGACTGATCAAGGGATAAACTAGTCCTGGTGCGATGGCCGACTGATCAAGGGCTACACTAGTCTTGGTGCGATGGCCGACTGATCAAGGGCTGCACTAGTCCTGGTGCGATATGCCGACTGATCAAGGGCTAAACTAGTCCTGGTGCGATGGCCGACTGATCAAGGGCTAAACTAGTCCTGGAGCGATGGCCGACTGATCAAGTTCTATACTAGGCATGGTGACATGGCCGACTGATCAAGTGCTAAACTAGTCCTGGTGCGATGGCCGACTGATCAAGTTCTAAACCAGTCCTGGAGCAATGGCCGACTGATCAAGTTCTAAACTAGTCCTGGAGCGATGGCCGACTGATCAAGTTCTAAACTAGTCCTGGTACGATGGCCGACTGATCAAGGGCTAAACTACATGTATCACATACATGAATGCCAACGACGTACGTGAGGGCCAAACCCGGTCTCGGGTCGGGATTCTGGTAAAGATGAACCCAGATCGTTAAATTAACAATCGCATGCTCCCACCTGCCACCCACTCATTGATGGAATGGCGACCACTGCATACCCTGTGCAGAAGCACAGGCTGATCTGAGGCTACACTGGTCACAAAACCCATAAGTCCCATTTCTCAAGTAACAGCCACATGGGACAAAAGTGCAGAGATAACAAATCTACAACATTACATGTATGACATTACTTCCTGTATTTAAAACACTAATATTATTATTTAACATATACAACGCTGAATTAAATCTTTTCTTGCGATGTTTTTGCTTGAAATATTTCTTGGCAAAAACACGTTTTGACAGTTCATGAGAATCATCTCCAATGGAGACTACATGTATGTTCTTTAGTCAAGAAATCTGACAAAAAAACAACACCAGACAGCGATATGTGTTTACCGCATTTTATTTACGGATTACTGAACAGGATAAGCTTCATATGCCACTGTGACTGGAGAAATGGGGCTTATGGGATTTGTGACCAGTGTAGCTCCTGATCAGCGTACTCCTGATCAGCGTACTCCTGTAGCCTGTTAGCAATCTATATTGCTTGTTATATATATAGAAGCATGGCGGTAGTTTCATTGACAAAATGGCGAAAATTGCAGATGCTGATCAGACTGTGCGGATGCACAGGCTGATCTAAATCTACACTGGTCGTAAAACCCATAAGCCCATTTTTCTCCAGTCACATCCACATATTTGGAACGTTACATTTGCGATAGGTTGACTCTTTCGTGAGACTCCCGTGTCTCGCCATTAAAAAGTAAGAGATCGTGTATTATCTTACAGAAAGACAGAAAAACACATTATTAAGCTTATTATTGTTTCACTTACTGATACTTTTAGGTAAATTAAATGAATTTATAGACCTTGGTCTGTTACTTCACCATGTGACTATGATGTGTAAAATATTGATTTATATAAAATGTAAATGCTTTGCATATCGGGGCTGACTATTTAACTCCCCGTCCGATAGGACTAGGCTAACACAAAGTTGTCTTGCCCAAGGACACGCCGAATCGGCCATTCGCAGCGGTGAGAGGTGGGAATCGAACCCTACTGAGCTAATCCGGCCACCTATCATGTTTACAGTCCTTTTATATGCCATACCCTCGGTGTGGTAATCGGCGTCCGTCCGTCTTCAAAAATACCCTCGGTGTCGTTGTCGGCGTCCGTCCATCTTCAAAAATAAATGACAGCTTAACATTGAGCAAAATGTCTCACACATGTCTTCCACTAATGATTCTCTATCATGCCGTAACAAATCCAAAACCCTCAGACCCGGTCAAGGTCACAATCTTAGTGCTTTCATAAACTTAACGTTGGGGGAAATTTGTTATAATGTTTGTTTCCTTTCACGCCACTTCTTGATATTTCACACATGCCTTTCTCTAATGATTCTCTATTATGCTGTGACAAATCCTCAACCCTCAGATCCCCGCTAACCCCAAGGTCAAGGTCACAATATTAGTGCTTAACTTAACTTTGGGGTAAATTTGTTATAATTTCTGTTTAATTTCACGCCATTTCTTGATATTTCACACATGCCTTCCTTTAATGGTCTCTCAATCATGCCATATCACATCCACGATCCACAGATCCCCACTAAGCCCAAGATCAAAGTCACATTCTTAGTGCATTCACAATCTAAACATTGGGGGAAATTCAAATAATCAAGATGCGCTTCGTTGTCTTCTGACATCTCGTATCTTCTATGGCAGGGGTTATGCATATGCTAGACTGCTGAGTGGGCATGTACCTTTAACAGTTGCATAACGTTTTATACCATAATGTTCATGTACACTTAGGTACAAACTCTTGATTTCTTCTTTATCCATACCGTAATAACCCTAAATAGT